>BSBK01000759.1:2500-667500 GCA_027943335.1 Chamaecyparis obtusa
TCATGAAGGACTAAAGAGGAGAAAGTATGAAGTAGTTATATTATTTTTATTTGGGATTTCATATATCACACTGGTTTTTAAATAACTCCTTGAAAGTAGTTATCACACAAACACAATAGACAAAGAAATAGCAAGATAGAGACAAAGGGATATATCAAAGAGGAAATATGGATAAATAGAGATAGAGATAAAAATAGATATATGTAGAGAGAGAGAGAGAGAGAGAGAGAGAGAGAGAGAGAGAGAGAGAGAGAGTGAGAGAGAGAGCTAAGTTATCCTATTCATAGAGGAAATAATAGTTAGAGGGATAGGAAAGTATAGGGAGAGATAAGAGTAGGGAGAGGGGGCATAGAGTAAATAAGATGAATAATAGAAAGAGAAAAGAGAGATAGAGAGGTGACAAAATTGATGGAGAGAGAGAGAGAGAGAGAGAGAGAGAGCTAAGTTATCCTATTCATAGAGGAAATAATAGTTAGAGGGATAGGAAAGTATAGGGAGAGATAAGAGTAGGGAGAGGGGGCATAGAGTAAATAAGATGAATAATAGAAAGAGAAAAGAGAGATAGAGAGGTGACAAAATTGATGGAGAGAGAGAGAGAGAGAGAGAGAGAGAGAGAGAGAGAGAGAGAGAGAGAGAGAGAGATTATAATCAAATATCAAAGTGGGGGATATTTATGAAGGGAGAGACAACAAGGAAGGGAGAGAAATATGAAGAGGAGAGTGGGGAAGTGAAGAGATAGAACAATAAATATCTATGAGGTGATAGATATATAGGATGTATGGGAGAGTGGGACGGATACCATCCCAATTTTATTAGAGAGGGAGGCTGGCCCAACCCCTGAAAGAGAAACTATTGCTCTCACTCTTAGAACTAAATTTGATTGAATGATTAATTTCAAAAATCTAGGTTGTCCATTTCATTTAAGAAATGATAATTAGAAGGATATAGAGATATAGGGAGAGATAAAGTAAGGGGGGAGAGTAAGATGAATAATAGAAAGAGACAAGAGAGATAGAGAGGTGAAAAGATCGATAGAGAAAAAAATAGGGAGAGAGAGAGAGAGAGAGAGAGTCTCAATTAAGTGCGCTGCTAGATCAAGAAGAAAATGAAGAGGAGACCCAAGAATAAACTGAGGATCAGAGGAATGGATGACATATGAGAATGGTGCAACTGCTACCAAATGGAAACTATTTCTTTAGGGCCCTAGCATATCATCTTGAAGGTGACCAAAACTAGCACTCAAAGTATCGTGTTATGGCACAGTGGACTACATTATGGAGCATAGCTCAAACTTTCAGCCTTTCTTTTCTCAACAAGATGAAATGCCTTTTAAAGAATACTATGAAAGAATGACAAAATTCATGTGCACCTCTTGAAGGGCCAAGTATCCCAAATCTACATATTTAATAGCATAGATACTCCCACACTTAATCTCTCATATCATGATGGAAACCACTACAACAATTTGTGCTTCATTAATGACAATGACAATGCTGCTGCTACACCTATTCTTCTAGAGGAGGACAATTAACCAAGAGCTTGTGAAGTTTTTTGTGGATGAAACAAGGTGAAGAGATCACGGTAAAACTTACAGAGAAGACAATTTCCTGAAAAGAAAGGATGGGCCTCAGCCAAAGAAAAGTCTAACAAGGTGTATTCCAAAGCTACCAAGGAAGAAAAAATAATAAAGATGAAATTATCCTACCAAATGTTTTACTATGCACATAAAATGTTATGAGCAAACTTTCTACATCAGCAATATACAGTGACATCATTTAATATATATACAACTATCGACTTAACCCTTGCACCCTTTGAAGATGCAAGTGCTAGTATATAAATACATTACAATTTATTATATATGTTACAAAGAAATTTGTCGAGCCTTATCTCCAAGAGTTTTTTAAGGACAAGCAAAAGTAGGAAAAAGGTTGATTAAGGAAACCCAATGTAAACCCAGCTCTCAATAGAAATGCACAACCCAAGGGGAAAATAAAATGATTGCCGTTCTCAGTTATTCATCTATAAAATTATATGATGGATAACTGAAGGACTCGGAATCTGTAGTCTCCGTATAAGCGACAAGAATTACGATTAATATCAGATATTAGTTTCGACTAAAGATCTTCTCAATTGACAATCCATGGTCTTAAGGCCTTGGAAATGTAACTTGACCAGCATTATTGAACGCTATTCAAATGGTGTGATTACCTAGGATTTCTATTAGATGAGACGATAAAGATAGATGAGTCGATAGAAATAAGAAATAGATAACGACTTGCCGGCTTACGTTCGTCTTGTCAGGGATAAACTAATATTCTGAATAGAGAAAGTAGAATGTCGATAAACTGTATCAATCAAAACTAGAAATGAAATTGGGAACGATTCCGGAATTTGTCGACTTAGATCACCAAAGCACATCCATATTTAGATCTATTTTAATCAAACCAAAGCAACCCACGGCTAGAAGGCTCTTTAAATCTATAAATACTTATGAATCCATACTTTGTACCCACGCACTGCAAGAAGAATCAAATTGTTGTAGGGATTGTAGAGATAAGAGAAGATGGTGGCTCGAACAATAACCATAGAAACTGAGTCTGAAGTGGCGCCAAAGAGATTGTGGAATGCGCTGGTCAAAGATAATGAACTAATTGCGAGGGAAGTACCAGAGTTATGTACAGGAGTCACTTTTCTCCAAGGTAAGGGTGAGGTCGGCAGCATCAAGCAAATCAACCTCAACCCTGGTATGTAAATGAAACCAATTTGTTAGTTATCATCTATTGGTTTGAAATGATATGTTTAGAGTATAATGATTATATGGAAATGTAAGTACAGCCGCAGCACCGTTCAGCTATGTGAAGGAGCGAGTGGACGTTCTTGATGAAGAGAATTTAGTTTACAGCTACACCGACTTGGAGGGAGGAGAGGTGGGAAAGAGTTTGGCGTCTGCTCAGTTCACTTTTAAGCTGACTCCAAAAGCAGAGGGTGGAAGCATTGCTAGTCATATCTGCAATTTCGACAGTCTCCCTGGCGTTCCTCACGACGAAGCCAAGGTTGAAGAGATGAAAGCCAATCTTACCTCTCTGTTTAAGAAGATGGAAGCATATGTCATCGCTAACCCCACTCTATACAATGCGTGACATGCTTCGTCCAATCAATAATGGTCAGTAGTAGACCTGTTTCAGTTATGCATTTATTTCCAGTTTTCAAGTATTTTCGCCGAATGAGATGGGAAGTGCTTTTCCATGGCGCGCTGTGTTACCGTTGTAATTTCACATGCGTCTTTTCCTCCCGATAGGGCATGGATTTAACTGCCAAAGATTTCCTTCTTTCAGAGGAAATCAATCAGTGTAAGCTTAAAATGGTATTATTATATTTGCAATTAGGATGTGGTTTGCTGTAAACTCGAAATCTACCTTTACTTGGATACGCATTTCTTGTATAGTTGTTAATCTCATGCGTGTTGGGGTTTAAGAAATTTTATATAAATTTTGTTAAGGATTTACCTTAACAAAGAAACTTTAAAAATATAAATGTGGCCAAAATATTATTAAGCATCTCTAACACTTTTCTATTTATCATTAAAACCATTTGAATCTATTGATTTAAGTCTAACTATTGTATATATATTTAATCATTTAAATAAAATCAAGTATAGTATTTTACAAAATATTTTATTTCTATATTTTATAAAATCTATTAAAATTATATCCACGCAATGTCTAGTTTGAGTGTGTTGGAGGAGTACATAAATTGTGATATTGTTATCACAATTCAGCTGTGTAGTTTTCGAGTCGAGTTGATTGACCCATATTTCATGAGTAATGATTCACAAGAACTGATCTCTCATGAGAGTGAATGGAATACTTAGCACTCATTGTATCTAGGTGATGCTCACAAAGGTCAAGCATCGAGGCTTCCCAAGAGGTCATCCATCCCAATACTACTCCGACTCAAGCACACTTAACCATGAAGTACATAAAGTTTCTACCCATCTGCATGACTTAAGGTCTGTAGAATGGGTCCTTTACCTAAATTTGGCTCACGCTGGAACAAGAATCAAACTGCAAAATTTTGTGTACAATGATCCATAAATTCATGTCTTAATAAATGTTAAAAAATACTTCAATTTACATTGAAAGGGTAAATAAAATCTCACAATGGGAGCTTTAGAATAGGGTATTGTCATACATCACATGAAAAATGATAGAGTAATATTGTCAAAAGTTGTAGCTGCAAATGCCCTAGTAAAGGTGTATGCAAAAAAGTCAAGAATAGAGAAGCCACGTGAACTATTTGAAAAAAATTCTCTCAACCTAGGTGGTTTTCATAACTCTTACCAAATACACACTAGGAATGAACTTAGATTATATCTATATATATATATATATATATATATATATATATATATATATATATATATATATATATATATATATATATATATATATATATATATATATATATATATATATATATATATATCTATATATATCTATATATATATCTATATATATCTATATATCTATATATCTATATATATATATATATATATATATATATATATATATATTACAATGATGATTACATTCATATTTCACTCTACAAGATAGTTACATCATCTATAAGTATGCCAAAAGAAAAGTCCTTAAACCAATTGCATAATAGGTCAAGTCCTTCAATTCACATGTTTCTCTGGAAGACAAGACATTCTATGCATTACCCAACATGAATTCAACTAGTCCCAAATAATATTGACACACTAACTTTAGTTGGCCCACAAATTATAATCCTCTACAACATCAAACTGAAATAACATTCAAACACTGGGAACACTCTCTCATCTCTAAATTTAAATCCTCTTGATCAAATTTATTGAAACTTTGGAATATATTGGTACATATGTATATTTGATTCCAAATTACAAGCCATAATTCTCAACAGAGGTAGAACACAAAGCACAACATCATGATAGTGAAATATGGTGCACATACTATAATTTTAGAGAGAAAAACCTCAAATACCAATCACATATGCCTCTGGAAACACCACATGCGATAACAAATAAAGAAAACACTAAGAGCATGATAATAACATAAATATACATAGTTGATTTTGTCTTTTCTAAATGTAATTGTTCTAATATGACATGATAGTAATTGTGATCTCCCAAATGCCTTGACATCAATGATAGGACTAACCAACACCTTTGACATCAATGAAAAAATTGGTCAACAATCACCCACTTTGTCATTGATGGAAAACCAAAAAAATGCCCCCACATAGAATAAAGTTCTTGAACAAATTTTGTCATCCAAGCATTTTGATTTTCTCTCTTCCCCTTTGAAATCAATGATAAAGGGACACTTGAACCCTTCCTCTTGAGACATTATTTCTCACTACTTGGAAATAATCATGGATCAATACATCATGTATAACACTACAAAACCATTATGCCTTCTTATGGTTGGGAGTCAACACTCCTCCTAGGCATGTTTTATCTTTCAAGATTTTATCGATAAGGTACTCTCAATGTATTATTGCATTGATTTAATTAAACCTCATTTTTATTATTGATAATATTGAAAAATGAAAATGCATTATGGCTACTATTGTTTAAATTATGTGTACATAAATACATACATAATTATATGTATATGTTGCACAATTTGCATATAAATATGAGTGTAATGTATGAATACTAATATTATAATAAAAACCAACTATAATTATTTATATTTCTTATCTTTATTTACAATTGCATGTATGTTTAGTTGGAAAATATTTCAAAATAAAATAAAATACACAATCAGGTTTTTCTTTTCTTATTAAAACCGTGAAATGTTTAAATTTAGGAAGATGGATCAAAATATGTGCATGGATGGATTATGACATACAATTCAAATTTTAACTTTCTTCCATTACAATATTATAATTATTGATATCTTTTCTATTAGCACTATACAATAGCATGGGTATATATTTTTCATATTGTTAATAACTTTTGAGTTATGGATGTCTAAGAAAAATCTGAAGAGAGCTTCTGTTGAAGAGTCTGACACTGAAAAGGGCATTGAAGATGAGAATTATGAAGAGGAAAAGGGGAATTAGGGGAACAAGAGGAAAAGAGGTGAGTCCACTAACAACAAGAAAAATTAAAAAAAGGGTGAAAAGTACTAGTAGGAGGAGAATCCTTCTTTCTTTAGAGGATGACGAGAATATGGAGCATGAGAAGAGTATTGGGGAAAATATTGGGGAAGAAAAAGAAGAGGAAGGTAGGTTGGAGGTTGATATTGGGAGTTTCAGCAAAGGCCATTTTCCTCTGTAGAAGGAGAAGGATAATCTGCAAAATATCTACTAGGTTATGGATGAGATTGTGAATAATATTGACAAAGGTATTACAAGAACTAAGGCGATGGAGAATGCTGCTATTGAGAACACTGAAAAGGAAAAAAGCGGGGGTTAAAGATTTTCCTAAAGATAAGAGTTGCTTGGTGGATTTCACATGCACACTAAGTAAAATGATGGATGATATTGGCATTATTAAAAAGGAAATGTAGGTGATGGATATTATTGGTCGAACTGGTTGAGACCTCCTATCATCACAGCTGTAGCATTTGGGCCTGGGGCCTATCAGTTCTCTACATCAAAGGAAGCAGATCTTTAATGCCCGTTCCTGTCTGGGGCATTCCTTGTATATACTTTATGATCCTGAAAAAATTACAAAAAAATTCATATATGATGCTGAAAAAATCCTAAAAAGCATAAAAAGTACTGAAAAAATGAGCATCCTAGTGAAAACCTAGTAATAGGCACTTTGATGTCTCACCAAAAAAATCAAAATATTCAAAAAATCAAAAAAATTGAAAAAGTGCCTTGGTGAAAACTTGGAAACAGGCGCCTTGGTAGCAAAAATACAAAAAAATTATAAAAAGTCCTGAAAAAATTGCAATAAATCTATCAAGTGGTGAAAACCTAGAAATAGGCACTACTTGAGACCCTTTGCACCTATGTCTATCAGTCTTGCGTGGCGCTCATTCGCTCCACTTCTCGCTTTGCCTCTCCTAGCCTGGAATTGACTCTTGTCTTAGTCTAGGGGGCATATGTTGCTTTAAGCTTATCTTGGGTCTCTTTGTGCGTCTGGGTTTCTTGGGCAACTTGGTTCCAATAGTGTTTTTTCAACACCACCCCAATTGTGTTTTTCAACACTACCCTTGCGTCGAGTGTTTCTTAACACTTATCAGATATCCGACCCACAGTCTAGATGATGCAATATTTCTCACTGGCAGATGTGATACTCAAAGTTTGACTCTATGACCTACACACATGCACTTGACTCACTGAGATTTGTTTGACTTTATTTCTTTGTGTGCTGTCTATGATGATTTCTTTGCTAAGTGGTCTCTCCCTAAGAAGTTTTCAATGATGCATAGCTAGAAGACTGAGGGTATGAGAACATTTTTTATTTCTTTATCTGCTTGTGGGTATATTTTGTTGGTCCTCACTGTCATGAGCATTTATGCTGGTCTTACTTGACACTATGGACCTACAAGGCATTATCCTTGACTGTTTTGCAAGTGCATGCTTCTAGTCATCTTGACTTTCTTGTGTCTCGATGCGAGCATAATCTTGCTATATCAAACTTAGGTAATCTCACTGCCCTAGTCATCTTGACCTACATGTCTCTGATGCCTAGATGGGATTCTCACATTTCTATCTGATATAGATCATATTCAGATTCACATAGTTATGCTAGTGTGTATTGTATGATCTTGCGACGCTACCAATAACGCTCAATGATGAATATTAGATGTCTATTGGCTTTGTGACCTTGCAAGTAAACCACTTTTCATGTAGCTTGCATTCTTAAGTTCATGTTAGTTAGTTTTGCATCTTGCATATGGAGAGAGCTCTCCTTTTCATCTTACGTGGACTTGTTAATCAACTGCGCTCACCTTTCACTTCTTCCTAATCATGTCTTTCGCTTCTTTTCTTTCATATCACATAATTTTCCTTTCATTTCGGGATCGAAACCGAAATCCGAGTTCACCTTGCTCATCCAAATCACCTTTTCCCCCTCTTTCACGCAGTTGGCTGACCTTTTGAGGTCTGATCCTTCGATCTTCACTAGGGCATTCTTCACCTCTTCATCCCCATCTCTTTCAAACTTCTAGTCTTTCATTCACTTTCAAATCTCAAGTTCATATTCTTCCCCCCTCTATGGCGTTTACGGGTTGAGGGACTGATAGGTTCGTGCCCAGTGTCCCATGTGTGGGGCATCCCTTCATTGGTTGATGGTTATTCTATTATCTTTCATCTTTGATTATGATTTATAGTGATTTGATCATCTTGCTCTTGCTTCTGCATTCCCTCTACCTGGATTTTGCTTTTGATCCCGAGGGGGCAGACACATCATATCTTATTGGCTATCTCTTTCCTAAGTGTTCAGTACTATCGCTACCAGGCTGATCATGCAGGATTTGCTATTTTTTTGCACTTCATTCTTTGGAGTCAGAACGCTATTGCTTGCCTTCTTGGCTATCTCTTGCTTTCTTGGCTGATCTGAGTTGCTTTGTGATCCCAAATCGATCTCACATTTCAACTTCATTCTTTGACTACATGTGTTCCCAGATTGATCACACATTAGTCAAAGAGGGGCAAATGTATACACCTAAAAATGGTCATCTAGACTATTAGCCCCTTTTGCTAAATCATAAATTACTTATTCTTGATCAAATCCTAGTTCTATCATTTATTTGATTATTTTCTATGGGCTAACCATTTTATCCTAAGTTTTTATTTATTTAAAAGGAATATTTCCTCCCCTTTTAATAAATAAAAAGCCCCCACTTTTCCTCTTATCCTAAGTTGCACAAATAAAGCATTATTCTTATTTTATAAAAAGGGAAAAAATACTTTTTGTCTCCTATGGACACAAAAGTCAACTCCTATTTTCTCATTGGAGGATACTTGTGCACATGGATTGCTCCTCTTTTAAGCTCCACCGTTGATTAAATCTTTTGCCTCTTAATCTCCATGGTCCATTTCTCCTCATTTCCTATAAAAGAAGAGCTCTCTTCTTCATTCTAGACCCCCAACTTTTTATGCTAACTTTATGCTGCAGGTTTTCTAGGTCACTTTGGAGCTTTTGGAGATTTGGAGCACTCTTAGCATCTACATCTCATTCTTGCATTCTTAGCTTAGCTTCATATTTATGTTTTCTTAGATTAGCCTCATTTCTATGCTCTAGATTAACTCACATAGATTAATTAGCTTGGGTTGTAACACTTGCATATTTCTTTTCATAGCTTAGCTTGCATTTTCATTTCTAGCATAGCATTGCATTGCATTTTCATTCTTGATTCTTGAGGATATTAGCATTCTTGCCCTTGTCTTCCTTGAATCTCCCATTGCATGGTTCACTAGCAAGGTTATAGGCTAAATAGCTCTAGCTGAGAGCATTCTTAAAACCCTTACAATCCATGCCTAGGGAGCTATGGATCGATTTGTGAGGGCTCATTCTTGAGTTTCCTTGCATGTAATGATCCATAGAAGTGTGACACATTTATAGCACACATTTTTGGCGCCCACCATGGGGCAGAATAGTTTCATTTTGTCTTTCATTTTCTGCATTTTCATCATTTATTTTCGTTAATTTTGCGCAAACAGGTGAAACACCGCTTGCAGACATTTTGTTCACGCCTGTGAGCATTCTGTTCACGCCTATGAGTATTTTGTTCACACAGGCAAGTATTCTGTTCACGCCTGTGAGCATTCTGTTCACGCCTATGAGCATTCTGTTCACACCTATGAGCATTCTGTTCACGCCTGTGAGCATTCTATTCACGCGTCTACATTTTCTATTCACGCGTTTGCATATTATTTTCACGCCTCTGCACATTATTTTTACGCCTGTAAGCATTATTTTCACGCCTGTGAGCATTTTATTCACGCCTCTGTGCATTCTGTTCACGCGTCCACATATTCTATTCACGCTTCTGCATATTCTGCTCACGTCTGTGCACATTTTAATCACGCTTGCCAGCTTTTAAATGTCGCATTTTAGCTATTAAATGTCACCTGGTATTGTCTGTTGAATTTTGTTAGTTTATTTGTTGTTTTCAATTTTTTTGAAAATTTTAGCGTTTTCAAATTCGTGCCCACTCTGGAAAACGGGTGCCCATTTTTTTTGAAATTTTGCAAATGGTATCAAAATTTTAAGTGTGATATATCGTTGGAAAGGTCTTTCCAAGCCCAATCCAACCATGATGGTTTCATTTTCAGATTTTATCATTTGATTAGTTATTTTTACACATTATTTGACTTTTTTCATGTACTAATCATTGTTAGATTTTGGATTTTGATTTTCCTAACTCTTGTTGGTCTAACAAGTTGTGGTTGTAGGTGCTTCTTGCTTGAAATTTGCTAAAATCGCATGTCAAAGAGGGCTACTAATGGTTTTCGCAGGGCTGCCCTAAGCATAAAAACCAAATCAAGTGCTTGTTTAATTGCTTTCTTTATTAAGTGTGGCATATACTAGTTGTTTCATTAGGCACTTAATACTTTGTGAAAGGGATCTTGGGGTGGTAGGAGAAGTATGCTCTTCACCCTTGTGGTGAAACAGAAATCTTGACCCATCTTGGGATTTTGAAAGCAAGGGGGTAATTGGATCTTGTTTGGTGTGTTTGGGAGAAGTTTTTGAGATAGGGGAGTATGCTCTTCACCCTTGTGGTGAATCAAAAACCTTGAACCTCAAGAATTAATCCACTCTTTGTTTAGCTTAAGATCCTTTAGCGGCCCTGCTCTTGAGCAATCAAGAGGAACGACCCAAGTGGGGACAACCTTGTCATCATTTTCCTTGGTGGTGAGTGATTCCAACTCACTATAATCTCAAGGCTATCGAGGACACAAAACCTTGGTAGACATAGTACTTATCTTCGCTTGATGTGAGTAACTTATGGGATTGTGACCATGAGGAAAGCATTAAGCAAGAATGCTTAAGGTACTCTTGAGGCCGCGAGGTCCTAGTCCTTTATGAGGAGCAAGAGGGGTGCTATGAACGGAAATCCTTACTATGAACCATTAGATAGAGGCCACGCTATTTTAGCCGCTTAGCTTCTTGGTGCAAGGATTGATCCAAGTGGACTTACCCGGATCACCCCAAGACACTCACCATATGTGTTCCTTTGGTTGTGTTTTTGACACTTCCATGACAATGCCAATATCTCTTGTGGGAAACCACTTGGTGTGAGGCAAGGGAGCATCAAGTTGTGGGCCAAGTTGTTAAGTAATGAGCCTTGTCCTTCTAGGTAGTAATTGCTTGAATTGTCTTCGATTGTGCTATACCAATGTAAACGTTCTCAACATTCAAACAAACGGTAGCATTCATAAGGTTCTCTATTTTGATATCACAAGTGCTTGTCTTGGCAAGGTTTCTTTTGCCCTTGTTTCAAGTGGCCTATGACATGTTTGATCCCATACTATTTGCAAACCTGTCTTTTATCTATTGCTACTACTTGTCAAGCTGAGAAATTGCACTGTTCAATCTACAAATTTAGTCAAAGCGCTTCAAAACTGAGTTTTTCACGTTCACTGGTCAAGAGTCATATGATATTGAAGTATCCTTGCATACACTCAACCAAGAATCCTGAGTCATTTCTACTGTCCTGTCATTGCTACAATTCGGAGTTGCTAAACTTGCACTTTAACCTGCTGTAGAGTGTCCTTTTCTATTCTTACTTGAAACTGGTTTGTTACTTACATGTTTAGATTTGTTCTAGACTGAAACAAATGAGCTAAAACTATTGGATTTGAGCTTAACAAATGCTACTCTTGATCACTTGTCGCATCACGGTTACCTCTCTAGCTACTTGCTTATTGAGCTTCTTGCTCGTTGTTCGGCTTTAGTCAATTGATTGCTGTAAGTGCTTGAGCACTTTTGACGAGCCATCTCTCTATTGTTCTACTTTGACAAGTGATCTTTATTAGCTTTGCTTATCTCAAATCTAAGAAACTTTGTCTCATTCTATTAGTCAACCAACATCTCTTTTCATGCCGGTTACAACTCGGTCTCAATTTGAGCAGGAGAGTCATCCTCCGTTCAATTATACACAGTTACCTTCTCCAACTAGACGTTCAAAAGCACCCATTAGTAACAACAATTCTAGTTCTGACCAATCTGAGAATTCTAAGGCTACACCATGGTATAAAGGAGGTTTCCTCTTTTCCGCATTCAAGACCCTCAAAAACACAGACAGTGTCTCACTCACTTTGACTGAACAAGAAAAGTTTCAACTCTTGCAAGAACACTTTGAGCGTAAGGATAATCAAGCACGCTTAGACAAAGAACACAATCAACAAAGGATGGATGCTACTAGGCACATGGCTTATAGAGGGACATTTCATGAGCAACCTGAGACTAGTAATCATGAGCATAGACCTCTTTTTCACAATGGCAACAATGGCAACAACACGCCACCAAGATCTCCTCCAAGGCCAACTTTTGCTATGCCTTCTTCACCACCTAGACCTCCTCCCTCTCAACATGAGGCAGAGGCTAATGATGAGATTTCTAGTGAGGATCTTATGAGATGTGAACAAGATGTGGATTTCCAACGAATGATGCATAAGCTTTTAGAGCGTAATGGCGATCAATATTTTCAATATATGACTTCTAGAGGATACAAGCTTCCTCCTGGCTATGATGTCAGACAAATTGTCCAACAAAGAGTACCAACTGAATTGGAAGTCCTTCAAGAAGAATTATGTCAGACAAATCAACGCCTTACCCAAATGGCATTAGAAAGAGAGCCTCCAATGGTCTCTTTTGTACAATCAATTTGTGCTCTTCCTTTTGATAAAGATCTATACATGGTCCCGTTTCCTAAGGATATTGAGGTTCCTAAATATGACAAGTATGATGGAAATGGTGACCCTCATGACCATGTGCATCATTTTTATGCTCTTAGTATGGACTTTCTTCATGAAGACACATATCTTCTACGCTTATTCCCTCGAAGCTTAAGAGGACAAGCTTTAGAATGGTTTGCAAAGTTGACACCTCCTTTGAAGACTTTTGATGAGTTAGCTATGTGCTTCACACAACACTATTCATACAACATCCAACAACCTGTCACCGTGATAGATCTTGGTAATCTAAGACAACATCAAGGTGAGCCATTTGCAACTTACTTACAACGTTGGAGGTCATTGTATTCTCGATATCCTCGTCAGCTACCCGAGAGAGAAAAGATTGACATTTTTGTCAACACTCTGGTGCCTGAGCTATATTATGATCTAAGGAAACAACTATTCCCTTCTTTCAATGACATGGTTGAAAGTGCATATCGAATTGAGGATGTAGCTATAAGAAAAGGGGATATTGTTATTAATAAAGATGTTAAAGGCAATGGCAAAGACAAGAACAAACCTTGGAATAAGAACAAGTATGTTGTTAATGATGGGGTTGTTGATGCTCCTAAAGTTAAAGAGCTTGCTTTCAATCTCTCCAATGCTATCTATGCAGCAAAACAACAAGAAGCTGCCAACACTCACAGTGCTCCTAAACCTCAGTATGTAGATAAGCCTAAGAAGTCATTTCGAAAGCGAGTCTATACCAAATTGGTAGAACCTTATGATGTGATCCTTAAGACTTTGGTTGATAATGGATATCTTATGCTTCCTGATAAACCTGGTAACTGGGATCCGATAAATAAGCCTGATTGGTGGAGAGAAGATCATTACTGCCATTATCACAGAAACAAGGGACATCCAACAGACAATTGTTTTAGGCTTAAGGATGATATTCAGGATCTTATTGAGAATGGCACAATCTCCACTGATGGCTTAACTAAAAATTCTGATCACACAGCTTTCAAAGATCCTCTACCTAAGCATGATAAGGGGGAAACCTCTCAAGCACATAAGAAGAATCATGATGCTAAGATCAATTACACGTATCCTTCTAATACACCTATGATCAACATGGTAGAGCCCGTTGAGAGTGTTCTTATGGTAAGATCTCAAGATGATAATAAAGCCAATCATGGTAAGCCAAAATTGGTCTTGCAAACACGTGGTAGTTCATCTTCCTGAAGTGAGACACTGAATGCTGTTACTAGGGGGAAAGCCAAGATTGTCCTTAAAACTGCGCAAGATCCCAAGCAGGCTTTGCCTTCCAAACAAGCGGCTCCTTCAACCACCCCTAGCTATGATCTTGTCCAACATTTGCAAAAGATGCCAGCCCAAATATCCATTTTTGAGTTGCTTCAGTTATCCCCTTCGCATAGAGAAATCCTTGAGAAAGCTTTGCATACAGCACATGTCCCCAAAGACATTGATCCAGATCAATTTCAGGCTATGGTCAACCACATTTCATCTCCACTATCTCTCTCCTTTTCTGCAAAAGATGACATATCTATTGCTCACCCACATAATCTAGCTTTACACATTGAAGTTCTAGTCTACAATAACCGAGTCCGCCGAGTCCTGATAGACAATGGTGCAGGGTTAAATATTGTTTCTTTCAATGTCATACAACAATTGGGTTTGTCAGAATTTGCTGTGGATTCCAAGAAGAAGATTACTATAAATGCTTATGATGAAGTGGAAAGATCTTCCAAAGGTCTTGTCACACTGCCTGTCCGAGTGGGCCCTATCATGAAAGATATTAGCTTCCAAGTATTGGACATCCCACTCACATATAACATTCTTTTGGGTCATCCTTGGATCCATGACATGCAGGCTATTCCTTCCACTTATCATCAGTGCGTCAAATTTTCGTACAATGGCACTGAGGTTGTGATTCCTGGAGACCATACTATTGCTATCAATGCTCTTGCTGCTACTGAAAAAATTGTTCCTCACAATGAACCTACTGATGATCCTAGTACGTCTCTAGTTGCTACTAAGAAATCATTTAAGATGATGAGCCTTGGTATGGGTGAATATAAACTGGGATCCTTTGCTTCTATACCTATTTCTCCTAGGTCATATGGGAGACCTTCTGATCACATGAAGCCTTCCACTTCTGCTATGGTGATCTTTGATTTTTTTGGTGAGACATCAAAGTGCCTATTACTAGGTTTTCACTAGGATGCTCATTTTTTCAGTACTTTTTATGCTTTTTAGGATTTTTTCAGCATCATATATGAATTTTTTTGTAATTTTTTCAGGATCATAAAGTATATACAAGGAATGCCCCAGACAGGAATGGGCATTAAAGATCTGCTTCCTTTGATGTAGAGAACTGATAGGCCCCAGGCCCAAATGCTACAGCTGTGATGATAGGAGGTCTCAACCAGTTCGACCAATAATAACCAGCCCTAAGCAATGTCTGAGTTAGTGGAGGACAAACCTATTTAAGAAGACCAATCTTGGGGATAAACCTATTGCAAAGTGCCTTTATGAAATGAAGGAAGTGGTGGGTAAGGCATAGGTTTATGCTAAAATGGTTGAAAAGGTCTGCAAGATGGAAAAAAGATTGAAAGAGAAGGAGGACAGGGTTATGGATTGGGATTTTGAGGGCAGACTCCACATGTTGGTTAATAGAGTGGATAACTTGGAAGACTCCATGAGAAAAAATGGTGAACAATGCCTTGTTACCCTTAGGGCCTACACTGAACGTGCTAAGATTGTGGTTGATAAGATGGAATAGGAGAAAGGGTGATAAAGAGGTGAAGGAGCTGAAGGATACTATGGAGCCGAGTAGGCATACATGGGCTAGCACAAGAAAAATTGGTATTGGGCTAGAAGAGCTCAAGAACTCAGTTGGGCAAATGCAACTTATGATGGTCCAGGCTGAAGACCTAATGAAATGTATTTAGCTATCCTTTTTCCTGTTGTCTTGTCTTTTTGTTGTCCCTGATTGTGTTTTTTTGGGTTTTCGCTTGTTGTTATGGTTGTTTACTTTAGTGTTTTGGCTTCTGTTCCTTGGTGATGTGGCCTAGTTTGTGTAAAATTTTATGCTATTCTATATTTTGATATGTCTCTAATAGGTTTTGGGTCCTTGTAAAACCTATTTTTACTTAATTTGAACTTTTGAGTTATGAATGTCATTGAAAATGTGTTTAAATAAATTATTATGTTGAATATTTCTATCCAAACTTGTTAATGATATAGTTCTTTATGTGGATAGGGGTTGGCATTAGGAAATTTATATAAATCTTAAGTCTAAACCTTGTGGGTGGTTTTTGCAATAGGAATATTATATAATTTTATAAACATTGAGTGACTTTCATTATTGTACCCATATTATTTTGGTTATTTATTGGAAACATAAACCTTGATTATACTTATATTTTTGGATGATGGTAATGAAGAATGTAATAACTATGAAAGATATTTGATTAAAAAGTACAATAATTTATAAAAAATGTTAGATCAATATTTGAATATTCTTGATAAGAATCGATCAATGGGTACTACTCAGTAAGATATAATATTGACTTATTATGAATGAAAAAGAATGATAGTTTTATCTTATTATTGAGAGGATAAAATAGATAGAAAATTGAATAGGATCTAATAAATCTTTGAGTTGAAGATTCCTTTTTCTAAAGTTAGTATAGTCTTAATTACCTTCTTAAGGAATTATAGAAGACTTATCATCTTAGCCACATGGTCATATCTTTATGAGTAACATAAGGAAAGGTTATGACATTGATGATCTTCTTTTGTTTTTTATTTAGATGGCAGGAAGAGGGCCCTGAACCTAGGTACAACAATCAAATAACAATAGAAACCAAATAGCACAACTTTAGGCCATTACAAATGGAAGAAACAACCACCATCACTTAACAAAATAATCAAAAACCATACAAGAAGTTCTTTTAACCAATATCTATTCTAACCAACCTACTACTATCATCCCTATTAACAACATAACATAACTTAAAACTAACTAATCTCTCCTACCTAACAATAGATAGGGAAATGTTCCATATTTTATTAACATAGAAATACATAGAAACATCTGAGAGTTTATCCTTAAACTTGAAACAAAAAATAGCAAGACTGTTATAAACCCCATAGAAAAAAAAATCATTTATCTTTAGCAATAGCCTCCCAATTCATTGTGAGGTGATTTATTTCTTTCCTCGAGTCCCTAGTCTCATCCTTAGGAACTTGATCTTCATCTCTTCCATCTTTCTTTTCTTTCAAATCTTATAGTACTTTACAAAATATTTTATTTCTATATTTTACAAAATCTATTAAAATTCTATTCACACAATGTCTAGTTTTGAGTGTGTTGCAGGAGTACATAAATTATGATATTGCTATCAGGATTCAACTATGTAGTTTTCGAGTCGAAATCATTGACCCATATTTCATGAGTAGTGGTTCACAAGAACCCATCTCTCATGAGAATGAATGGAATACTTAGCACTCATTGTATCTAGGTGATGCTCATAGAGGTGAAACACTAAGACTCCTTTGGAGGTCACCCATCCATATACTACTCCAGCTCAAGCATTCTTAACCATGAAGTACATAAATATTCCACCCATATGCATGAATCAAGGTAGACCGAACAATCCTTTACCTAAATTTGGCTCAAACCAACAATAATCAAATCGCAGACCTTTGCCTATGATGATCTAGAAATTCATATCTTAATAAATGTTAAAAAATGCTTCAATTTACATCAAAAGGGTAAAAAACATCTCATAATGGGAGCTTTAGAACAAGTTATTTCCATATTTCACATGAAAAATAATAAAGGAATGTCGTCAAATGGTGTGCTAAAATTGTCCTAGTAAAGGTGTATGTAAAAAAGTGCAAGCATAGAGAAGCCACATGAACTATTTGAAAACAATTCTCCAAGAGTTTTTTTGACATAATAGTTTGATAGGCTGCCTTGAAGTTAAATATATTCTCAATGCTCTAATTGGATGATATTGGCATAATGGGTTTCCTGAAAAGGGTTTAGAAATTTGCAACCAAATGCAATAGACATGTGCAAAACTAGAGTCTATATAACCTTTGTCAACATCCTCTCAGCTTGTGCCAAAATCTGAGCCTTAGAACAAGGTATTGCCATTCATTAAATCATAAAGGATAGAGTAATTTGGTCAGATGTTGTGAATCCAACTACCCTAGCAAATGCTTATGACCAAGTATTTATGATCAGGTAAGAGGAAAGCTAATTCAATTGTCAAACCAAGGGGAATTTGTGAGAGGAAGAATCAATGGCTAATGTAATCTTGATTTGACACAAAGATAGTTTGTCCATTAACCATGTCTTTGAATTATATATCTAAGTAACAAGTGGTGGTTTACCAATCCATCATTACTATTGTAGAGGTTCAAATAAAACATGAGATTTGGCTTGAGAAAATCTTTATATACAAAAATAATATTATGCTTTTTTAAATTTATTTATGTAGGTCCACACCTTTAATGAATATCATTCATCAAAAGATAAAATAGATCATGTTAATAGAGACAATGCTTTTCATTGAATGTTTAGGGGAAAACCATAAAACTTAGGTGCCCATAGATAGTATTCTACTAATTTTGACTCAAATATGAATGTTGGAAACCCATAAAATCCTCCAGGTCATTCGTATAACTCCCTTTTACATTAGAGTGCTCCAATACCCCACATTTTAGTGCCCTTATCCTACCCAAAATGTCTTTGCTATCATAGGTGCCTCTCTCTATCTTATTTTTATGCTTGTGATTCTATCCGTTATTATTTTTCTATATCTTATTTATGATGTTATTTTTTAATAGTGCCCTCTTTACCATAGTTTTTTACACACCTTCAATCAATACATAGTCAAAAATTTGTAATCATTACCAATAGATAAGTTGTCAATCAAAGACCCTTTTCTCTCACTTCTAGATTGAAGTCAAAATAACTAATGCCTATGATAAATAAAAGTAGAAAATATTTATTTTAGGCTAATGAAGATATTAGGAAAGGGTCACAATTTTCACATTTGTCCATGATGTAAATTCTTTAATATAAGAAATGTTTGGTACATTTCCAAATTGATCTAATTATACATAAATTATTTTATCATAGTTTAACATTTAGAATTTTTCTTGATATAACTATATCTTTTATTCCTATTTTATAAATTATTTAGAATAAAATAAAATAATAGGATTTTTTTATAGGTAAGCATCTTGATATAAGGATCTTGAAATTTTAAACTATTTTTAACATAAAAAAAAATCTAAAGGTGTAGATTTAAAAAAAGGAACATAACAATCACTTTATGAAATTTATAAAACAATAAAAAATAGGATAAAAAAATTGTCAAAACATAACAACTAATTCTTTAGTGTAGTACTTATCTATTTTAATAAATGATTTGATTTATAAGGAGATGAACTTTTATTTGAATTTTCATTATGTTATGATTCTACCAAAAGGCATATCAATAGGTGCCATCTTGTGGGAATTTTACCATAGTTTTTTAGTCTACTTACTATGATATTTAAATTTTTACTTATCTTGATTCTTTTGTTTCTTATTTAATTTTTATTTATATCTTTCAAGAATTATGAAGGCATCCTTAGTTAACTTTAAATTCATTCATCCAAATTTTGATACTAGGGTGCAAGAACAACATCCATATTAAACATTGTGGTTTCAAATCTAACGACCATTAAGATGTAGTCCCAATAATATTAAAATATTATACATGAAAAATTCATCCACTTATTATTCTCATGTATTTTCGTAAACATAAAGTGTTATTGGGTAGCTACTATATTGAAGGTGTTAAGATGTTTAGTCAAACCACCATCCTTAATGTTTACGGAATATAATTCAATTTTGAAAGAAATTCTATTCAGTGAGGATTTAGCATAATCAATTTCTCTAGGCTTTCTCTGAAAATTCATTGTGCTAGTACCTTCATGTACATTTAGGAACAGTAACTAAACTAAATTGAATACATATAAGATCCTTTATCTTTCTATTAATCATTCTATATTTTACTTGAGATATACGTAGGTTTAGATGTATATACTCTAGTCCATACAACTTAATCTATGAGCACATGCTTTATATATTAAGTTCCCATAACTCAAATTTTATACTTTTGAACTATCCATCTATGTCCTTGATGTGTATTCCACCTCTTCATGCAACAAAATCAAAGTGCTTTGTAAATAAGTCCTCACAAAATAAGAATTAGTAAATAAATCCTTTGCCCAAAGCATGGATCTTGATGTGATTGAATATTAATATGAAGTAGTAAAAAGCATAACACATAATAATTTCTTACAATACTATTTTGAGGAGATTGTTGTGAAAGTTTTAATTGTATAACAATTAAAGAAAAGATTATTTAGACGAAAAGATTAATAATATATGATATTATGTGTGTACATGGAAATATAATTTAATAATATTTTATAATACATGAGTACAAGATATGAATTGTAATATCGAAGTTTAAAAATTAAACAATGTGTTTTACACTATAAATTGAATCATACTAAATTATATATATGAGTTAAAACTTAACTGTTGCTCTTGTGAAATATATGATAACGTACATGATGTGGGTTGGGCTCATATAGCAAACACTAGGTACTAACTACTTATATGTGGGTTGTACCAAACTGAATGTCTACATAATTTTTAGCAACTAAAAAATTTGTTATAAAAAAAATACTTGAATTTCCTTATTTTTAAATTCTATATGAACTATATTTTAGTAATATATTACATATATACATATAAATATTATATATTTGTCATAATTAAATACATAATAAATATAATTTTTATTCAATTTTAATAGTAATATAAACTCTAATGACCTTTAATTGATCAAAGATAAATATAGGTGCATATATATATATATACTTGTATGTGTATATCTATATATACATAATTTATTATAGCTTTTGTAATATGTTTTATATTATAATAATATATAAATACATTACAATTTATTATATATGTCACAAAGAAATTTGTCGAGCCTTATCTCCAAGAGTTTTTTTAAGGACAAGCAAAAGTAGGAAAAAGGTTGATTAAGGAAACCCACATGTAAACCCAAGGGGAAAATAAAATGATTGCCGTTCTCAGTTAGTCATCTATAAAATTATATGATGGATAACTGAAGGACTCGGAATCTGTAGTCTCCGTATTAGCGACAAGAATTAAGATTAATATCAGATATTCGTTTCGACTAAAGATCTTCTCAATTGACAATCCATGGTCTTAAGGCCTTGGAAATGTAACTTGACCAGCATTATTGAACGCTATTCAAATGGTGTGATTACCTAGGATTTCTATTAGATGAGACGATAAAGATAGATGAGTCGATAGAAATAAGAAATAGATAACGACTTGCCGGCTTACGTTCGTCTTGTCAGGGATGGCTCCACCTTAAAAACTGATATTCTGAATAGAGAGTAGAATGTCGATAAACTGTATCAATCAAAACTAGAAATAAAATTGGGAACGATTCCGGAATTTTTCGACATATATCAACAATGCACATCCATATTCAAATTTATTTTAATCAAACCAAAGCAACCCGCGACACGTAGCCTCTTTAAATCTATAAATACTTATGAATCCATACTTTGTACACACGCACTGCAACAAGAATCAAGTTGTTGTAGAGATTGTAGAGATAATAGAAAATGGTGGCTCGAACAATAACCATAGAAACTGAGTCTGAAGTGGAGCCAAAGAGATTGTGGAATGCACTCGTCAAAGATCATGAACTCATGTACAGGAATCACTTTTCTCCAAGGTAAAGGCGAGGTCGGCAGCATCAAGCAAATTAACCTCAACCCTGGTATGTAAATGAAACCAGTTGGTTAGTTATCATTTATTGGTTTGAAATGATATGTTTAGAGTATGATGATATGGAAATGTATGTACAGCCGCGGCGCCGTTGAGCTATGTGAAGGAGCGAGTGGACGTTCTCGATGAAGAGAATTATGTTTACAGCTACACCGACTTGGAGGGAGGAGAGGTGGGAAAGAGTTTCGTCTGCTCAGTTCACTTTTAAGCTGACTCCAAAAGCAGAGGGTGGAAGCATTGTGACTCATATCTGCAATTTTGACAGTCTCCCTGGCGTTCCTCACGACGAAGCCAAGGTTGAAGAGATGAAAGCCAATCTTACCTCTCTGTTTAAGAAGATGGAAGCATATGTCATCGCTAACCCCACTTTATACAATGCGTGACATGCTTCGTCCAATCAATAATGGTCAGTAGTAGACCTGTTTCAGTTATGCATTTATTTCCAGTTTTAAAGTATTTTCGCCAAATAAATGGGCCGTGCTTTTCCATGGCGCACTGTGTTACCGTTGTAATGTCACATACGGCTATTCCTTCCGATGGGGAAGGATTTAATGCCAAAGATTTCCTTCTGTCAGAGGAAATCAATCAGTGTAAGCTTAAAATGGTATATTATATTTTGAACTAGGACGTGGTTTGCTATAAACTCGAAATGTACCTTTACATGGATACGCATTTCTTTACATGGATACCCATTTCTTGTATAGTTGTTAATCTCATGATTATCTTTTTTTTTTCTTTTTTCTATGATAGAGGTTAGAACTTAAGACCTCTCAATGAAAGGCATTGCAGTCAATTGTTGCGTTCTAGGGTCATCCCCCAATCTATGTGTGTTGGAGTTTAAGGAATTTGATATAACTTTTGTTAGGGATTTATCTTAACAAAGAAACTTTAAAAATATAAATATGTAGATAAAGGATTATTAAGTATTTCTAACATTTTTCTATTTAAATCAATAAAACTAATTTAAATCTATTGATTTAAGTCTAATTATTGTATATATTTAATCATTTAACTAAAATATTATATTATTTTATACAATACTTTATTTCTATATTTATAAAATCTACTAAAATTCTATTCATGCAATTTCTAGTTTCGAGTGTGTTGGAGGAGTACATCTACTGTGATATTAGTATCAGGATTCAACTGTGTAGTTTTCGAGTGGAATTCATTGACCCATATTTGATGAGTAGTGGTTTGCAAGAACCCATCTTTCATGAGAATGAATAGAATACTTAGCACTCATTGTATCTAGGTGATGCTCATAGAGGTGAAACACCGTGACTTCCTAGGAGATCACCCATCCCAGCACTACTCCATCTCAAGCGCGATTAACCATGGAGTACATAGAGTTTCTAGACCCATATGCATGACTCAAGGTCTATAGAACAAATCCTTTACCTAAATTTGGCTCAAACTAACAAGAATCAAACCGTGGACCTTTGCCTACAATGATCCATAAATTCATGTCTTAATAAATGTTAAAAAATACTTTAGTTTACACTGAAAGGGTAAACAACATCTCATAATGGGAGCTATAGAAAATGGTATTGTCATACATCACATGATAAATAATATAGGAATGTTGTAGCTGCAACTGCCTTAGTAAAGGTGTATGCAAAAATCTGTAAGTATAGAGAAGCCATTTGAACTATTTAAAAAAAAATCTCCAAGAATTTTTTTTGACAGAATAATTTGATAGACCACCTCAAAGAAATATACTCTCAAGGCTCTAATTGGAGATTATTGACGTAATGGGTTTCTTGAAAAGAGTTTTAGAAACTTGCATCCAAATACAATTGACATGTGTGAAACTAGAGTCTATATAACCTTTCCTAACATCCTCTCATCTTGTGCCAACATGGGAGAGGTATTGACATTCATTAAAGCATAAAGGATGTAGTAATTTTGTTGGATGTTGCAAATACAACTGCCCTAGTAGATGCTTATGAAAAAATGTGTGTATGATAGATGGTTATGATTAAGTATTTATGATCAAGTGAGAGGAAAGCTAATTGAATTGTAAAACCAAGGGGAATTTATGAGAGGAAAAATCAATGGCTAATGTAATCTTGATTCAACACAAAGATAGTTTTTCCATTAACCATGTCTTTGAATTATCTATCTCAATACAAGATCTTTTTAGTCACAATATTAAGGAGCCACTTTTCCTTCCATAAAATAATCTCATATGTTTTACAATGAAAGGATTTTCACATCCAAGAATAAATTTATGTAGGTTGTATACAAGTTAATGATTAAGGATCTATAAGCAATTATTATGCCATATATTTTAAGACCATTATGACACCCAACAAAAATAAGAACTCTTGTTGATGCTACCAATTCCTACAACATTATATGGAAGGGAACCCTATTAAGCACACAAATGCTAAAACTTAACTTCAAATCCAATCCAACATTAGAATTGCTACCAAATATTTAATACCAATGCAACTAAATAAATAAATAATCACACATAAACACATAAGAACACTAGATATACACGGAAACCCAAAAATAAAGAAACCACAGTAAGAATAACTAGCTGGATGTACTATCCAAATCCAAACTTATGAATAAATATTAAACTTAAAAATATTTATGGACACCAACTCACAGGAGACAACAATCCATGTACAATGAATTTGTATGCACCAACCCACAAGAGACACCAATCCATTAACACAAGAGCTGAGCACCAAATTAAATTATGAGGCACCAACCTACACAAAAATTAAGATAGGAATTACGTGGACCTTCCAAAATAAGTTTTCGTAATTATCTATATCAAATCTACTATTAAAACTCTTTCAGTGTGAATAGGATTTACAATTTAATTCACACACCTTAATTTCCATCTCTACTAATCAAATAGGTGGTTTGCATAACTCTTACAAAATACACACACTAGGAATGAACTTAGATCAAATATATGTATTACAATGATGATTACATTCATTTATTAGTTTACAAGATAGTTATATCATCTATAAGTTAGCCACAAGAAAAACCCTTAAACCTAGTGTGTAATAGGTCAAGTCCTAAAGTTCACACGTTACTCTAGAAGATGAGACATTCTATGTATTACAAAACATGAATTAAACTGGTCCCAAATAATATTGACACACTAACTTTGGTTGAAATACATTATAATCCTCTAGCACATCAAATTGAAATATCAACCAATGTTGCAAACACTCTCTCATCTCTAAATATAAATCCTCTTGATAAAATTTATCAAAACTTTGGAATATACAAGTACATATGTATCATTGCTTCCAAACCACAAGCTACAACTCTCAACAAAGGAAGAATGCAAAGTACACCATCATGATAGTGAAATAGGGTGTAGATACTATTTTAGAGAAAAAACCCTTAAATACCAATCATATATGCACATAGAAACATCACATGTGATAGAAAATCAAGAAAAACTAAAAGAAGAGTATAATAATAACATAAAGATACATAGTTGACTGTCTTTTTTGAATGTAGGTGTTCTAATAGGATTTGATAGTAATTGTGATCTTCCAAATGCCTTGACATCAATGACAAGACTGACCAAAACCCTTGACATCAATGGAAACCTTTCTAAAAGATCTCCCACTTTGTAATTCATGGAAAACTGAAAAAATACCCCCATAGAGAATAAAGTTCTTGAAATTTTTTTTATCATCCAAGTGTTTTTCCTTTCTCTCTTCCCCTTTGACATCAATGACAAAGGGAAACATGAACCCTTCCTCTTGAGACATTATTTCTCACTACCTGGAAATAATCATGTACAAATACATCCAGTATAACACTACAAAACCACTACTCCTAAGCATGTATCTATCATTCAATATTTCATTAATAAGGTACTCCTTGTGTATTATTGCATTGATGTAATTAAATCTCATTTTCATTATTAAAAATATTAAAATGTGAAAATGATTAAGGCTATTATTGTTTAAATTATGAGTACATAAATGCATATATAATTGTATGTATATGTTGTAACATTTACATACAATTATGAGTATAATGTATGAAGACCAATATTATAAGAAAAACCAACTATAATTAGTTCACATTTCTTATCTGTATTTACAATTGCATGCATATTTAGTTGGAAAATATTTCTCAAAAAAGAAATATACAATCAAGTTTTTCTTTGCTTATTTAAACCTTGGAATGTTTAGATTTAGGAAGTGGGATCAAAATATGTGCAAGGATGGATCATGACATACAATGAAAACTTTAACTTTCTTCCATTAGTATATTATAATTATTGATATCTTTTGCAATGGTACCATACAATAAGGGTACACATTTTTCTTATCAGTAATAACTTTTGAGTTATGAATGTTTTTAATTAAGTAAAACAGGTTTTACAGGGTGCCTGAAACCCACAACATAGTTTAAAAGCAGTAGAAATGAGATCAGAACATAGCTAAAGCATTAAAAACAAAGGGACAGACCACAGAAAGGCCAACCAAGAAACAAACACAAAAAAGGACAAACAAAATAGAGCAAAAAGAGGCAGGCACCGGAAGTTAGGTTAAGCCAGGCTCCTGAGCATGACGACAACATTGCATTCAAGAACCTCCATCATCTCTACTACCTCTTTAACTTTTTGAATGTCTTGGGGGCCATGGGAGCCATCATCCTTCCTATTTTTCTTTGTTCTAGCTCTAGTTCTTTTGCCTGGACCCTCGCTGGGCTTCTTCTTCTCTTCCTGCATGGTCCTCTAATCAACCCTACTATCAATCTTTTCTTCCATTTTGTTGATTAGTAGCTTAATGTGGTCATTGGATGCCTTAAGAATGTTATAATTTTTCTCGGCAATACCCTTTAGGGTGTCCTCTAGACTGATCATTTTAGATTCTAGGTGGTCAACCCTAGTCTCCAGGCTTAGCTTTCGCTCAATGGTTTTGTGATTCTTGTCATCAGTACTTTGGATTTTTTCTTTGAGGTCTTCAATTTCATGGAAGAGCCATTTGAAGGACCTGTACTGATCCAGCCTACTATTCTTAGTATTGTTGAGGAAATCCATCTCCATTTCCCTGGCCTTATCACTGAGAACCACCAGAGCAGGGTCAATCAGCTCCTCCTTATGGACTTTGCCTTTGATATCCTCTAGAATTTTAGGGTAGATGGCTTCCCTTATGATCCCCATGCACACTGTATTGATATTGAAGCTCCTCCAAACCTTTTTCCCTTTTCCAGAATCTTGACTCTGATATTCCCCTCTGGACTTATCTTCTGAGGTCTCAAGCATAATGGGGGACTGGGTAGAGGGAATTGCCTAATCTTCTTTGGGGTCCTCAAAAATGGGGTCTTGAGCCTCTTTGTTGGTTCTTGATGGAGGCTGAAGAGGTGGGGAGTTATCATCACTGATCGTGAGATAAATAGAGAGATGACCCGAGCAGTCCCTCATAGTGTTGAGATTTTCCCCTTTGACCTATTCTGGCATTTTTGTGGCTTCCTTGTTTGGGTTGCCCTCCTCATCTTCAATATGCATGTCTTCCTCATTGTCATTATACTCCTCATCCGAGTTTATCTCCTTTTTATCCTACTTTTTTGGATATTTTTCAATTTTGACCGAGCTCAAGGGTCTCTTCTTAGTTGAGGACCCCTTTTCCAAATTTTTTGCTCTTCTTCCTCACTATCCTCAAAATGAGTACCCTCACTATTACTCGATGGGATGTAGTCCGACCCAGAATCTTCACTGTTATCTTTATTGTTCGCAATTTCCTTACCCAAAATTTGGGCTTTGAAGAAATCATAAATCAACAGTAACAAGCCTTCATGCAAGGCAGGGTTAGCTATGTTCTTCTCTCTAAAGCCATTAATATTCTCATTTATGGAGGAATAGAGATAAAACGGGATGGAAATCTTTTTTTCGTGCCTAAAGTGATTCAACAAGACAAAGTGGTAGGTATGAATTCTATCAAACCTGGTATCCAGAGTGACATATGATATGAGGGCCTTGAGAACAAACTACCACAACATTTTCATTCCTATAGGCTGGTAGTAAGTACCCGTCTTGACAATAGCCTTCTTCTCCTTGTCGTCTCTCACAAAATCATTGATAGCATTGTCAAAAATTTTACAATCCCTGTAAAAAAAATTTCCAACTATGGGGATGCCTGTGACCATGGAAATCACCTTCTACGTGATAGTAAAGGACTTACCCTCTATCTCCACCATTCCTTTGTTCTAGCTTTTAACAAAAATTTTGGTGATCTCCTTCCTGCTACCATGGGGTCTTTCTATGAAGGTGTTAATTTCCCCTTTCTGAAGGGCACTCCAAACTTTAGTGTGATTCTTCCACTTCTTGATATCATTCTCTGGCTCCCTTATGTGTCTTTCCCCAACCATGGCTATAGTCTGGGCATTGGTTTCTCTCTGGTAAGATGAAACCTTAATACTTTCCGTCTTTCTTGCAGCCTTAGTTCTTAGAATTCTAGATTTTTGCCTTTGAAGGTAATTACAGTTCTTGGGAAAGGAAACCTAGAAAGCATGAGGAGGGGACACATAGTAATTAACCTTACTGTTCCTCCAGTGCTTGTCATTAATGTAATAACTCCTCCAAAAAACCCCTTTTCTTTCATGATTATCTTTTATTATTTTTTCAGTACTTTGGAGTCTATCCCCATCGAGAGAATCCTTCGCATCACCTGAGAAATATTTGGCATGGTGCCAACTCATGTTAGCTTCCTTGCTGACTACCTGGTTGGTGATCCAGTCAGCGATCCAAGTGGTATCCCTGGACACGTGATTAATGTGGATCGCTATAAGATTGTTTTGAATGGCCCTCAAAACATCAAATGTGTTGGCACTTTTGGTGATGTTCAAAGAGTTAGCTTCCAACCAGAGATATTTGACCCCTATTTCAAGGGCAGGTTTGGTGAACTGGAGGATCACACAAGCTTCCGCAATAGTTTGGGATCCTAAGGGAAGGATGACTGCAACAAAACCAAATCTAATTCCACCACTGCCTGCCTAGCCTGGGTGCCCATTGGCCACTTTGTTGAAATTGGCTTTGGACCAACCAGGCTAAAAAAAACTTCCTTTGTTGTTCTGTCTTTCCTCCTTATCTGCATTCATGCCCTTTCCTTCTTTGTAGATGACTTCAACATTAAGATAAGTAGAGATCCACAAATTGATTCCCTCTAACTTTCCTTCTGCATCATAGTTTCCTGGTTTAAAAAAATATGTGTTCTGTGATTCCAGATCGTGTTCCTTATAGCATTCTAATTGTGTGAGCTGATGAGCCCATAAGGGTTCCTTGATGTGACTTTCATTTCTTACTAGGAGTACGGCCTACCTGGATGGTTTTCTGAGTTCCATCCGCAATGTTCTTACTGGCTTCTTCTTGCTTGATCTGACTTGCTCTCTTTCTTCCTAGGGTTTTTAGTTTAGCCCCGACATCGTCTTTGTTTCTACTCCTGGTTGCTACACAGGAGACTGGAGAGGGGTCTCTACTATTGGATCTCTTCTTATTTTGGACCTTGGACAAACCCTCCTTTACGTCTTTGTATTTCACAAAGAGCTCTTCCATCTTGGTGAGCTGCCTTGGGGAAACAGTCACCAGCAGTTCTTCCATTTGTAGGACTTTATTTGAGTCCTGCGTCTCAGGACAAGGGTAGGATTCTTGAGATGGGGTAACTTTAGACTTGTCCCTTATCATATGATCTGATACCACCTGATGTAGTCAAGGATGGTGGATCCAATTAAGGACAGTCCAAACCTTGCAGCCAATAGAACAACACAGCAGAATAATCAACAATACAACAACAAAGTAATTGTTTAACTCTGATTTTCATTAACATGCTCGGCTGTCAAGCCTTCTGGATTAGGGCCAATTATAATAAAAAACAATTATGCAAGATCCAAATAGATCCAATACAATCTTAGGTAGTTCATCTCTGAAGACAATTAGAAGCTAATGGAAACCCTAAGGCAGATCTAAATTTGAGCTCGCAAGCCTCCAAGCAATCTCCTTGTCTCCAAGTGTGCAAACCACTAGCTCTGCAATTACAAACTATTAGATAACAACCTGATCTGCAAGATTATGCAAGATCTTTTCCACAACTTTGCCAACTCCAACTTTCAGAACCTTAGATCTGATTCACTACGCATTCAATTCATGAACTTCTGTGATCTCCCCTCATTTCCCTAAACATCTACCCAAACATCCTATAAATACTAGTCATCAGCCACAAGTTGGCTAGATGAAAGCATTAACTCCCCCCAACAAATATTAAATTCAATACAAGTTGACATCAAAATAGCCTTAAAAACATTTAATCCAACATTTCAGCTTGTAACAATAGCTACCAACAATAAATGCATCAAGTCATCCCAACAAATCACACAGAACTCTAGTCGATAAACCAGAACTACCAAGCAACAATGAAATAACTGAGCATGCCAGGCATCACCGAGCACCAGTGTTGACCGAGCACTGCAGGCATCATTGAGTAACACTTTCACCAAGCGCTAGAGATTACCAAGTTCCTTCGATGACCGAGCTTCCTTCAATGACTGAGGCCATTGGTCAAGGCTGCAACCGAGTAACACCGACCAAACATACACCTCCTATGTAGATTCACCGAGTACCCTAGAATGCCCCTGCATCAAATAGTCACCAGCAGTTCTTCCATTTGTAGGAATTTATTTGAGTCCTGCGTCTCAAGACAAGGGTAGGATTCTTGAGATGGGTTACCTTTAGACTTGTCCCTTATTGGATTGGAAAAGCATTCTTCCAATGGGGATTGTAGGGAATCTGGAACAATGGAAATGAAGATAGACCTAGGGCACGAGTCACCTCCTTTCGCCAGACCATCTTCCTTGGTTTCTTCCATGGTATCTTGCTGAATATTGACTTCTAGACCTATCCCTTCTAAAGGGGGAAAATCCTCTCTGAGATCTATTTTGCCTTGACTTGTCAGCTCTTTGATGTTATCATGTTGTCTTGTCAATTCCCCTTCTATTGATTTTTCCTTATCATCCTTGGTTTCAAGGATCTCAAGTAAGATCTCTAGTTGATCCTTTTTTTTCCACACTCTATGGGTGTTGGCCTCTATACCCACATGTGGTTTAGTGTTCTCCCTAGATGGGCCTTCCTTGTCGCATCTAGTATTATTGCCCGACTTTTTCTTTCTTTCAACAATTTTTGCTTTCCTTTCTTTCTCTGAGTTCTAGAACGCTGGACACGCTTTAGCTATGTGTCTAGCTTTCTTGTAGAGGAAGTAGGAAAATGGGACACTTTCGTAATCCAGCTTTTGCACACATTTTCCTAGTTTGGAATGAAGCTCTATAATTTATGGCATGTCTTGACCCTCTTCCACCCCTATAAAAATCTTGGCATAGGTTAGGTGACTTCTAGCAATTATCACTGGGTCTATCGAGAGCAGGGTACTGAAGGAGTTTCCTACTCCATCAAAAACATCTTCATACTAGAATTCTAGAGGAAGTTCTGGGAGTCTAACCCACATTGGGGCTTGGGCAAAGAAAGAGTCATTGAGATCTAGCATCAGTATCCATTTTTGCAACGCCGGGGTTGCCTTTCCTATAGCCCAGGTAGCCATGGCTGTGACTTGGACTTGACCCTTTAAGTCCCATTTCTTTTAAGCAAAAATCCTAACAATATCTATGTTGGGTCTAGACCCCACAAATTTTCCAACAAGAGTATGGTCCATTGAAACTATGTTGTGATCAACCAGTTCATCAGGAATTTCTATGACGTATTTTCCTTTTTCATTATCAGATAAATCCTTAATGGAGGGGAAAGAGGACTTGCCTATAGGTTTGACTCTGAAGAGAGTCAACCATCAATGGTTGAGTGCTATTCTATTTTGATCACATGCCTGGGTCTTCGTGACTGTGGGAGATATGGGAGGAAAATCTAGATTCCCGTCCCCCACCCCTGCTTCCTTTCCTGGGTCTTTCTGCTTTTCCCGTGGGACCCCATCTTTTCTCTCTGGTTCCACAAGGTCCTATTCTACAAGAATGCCATCACCAGAGGATCCCATAGCCTGCAACCCTGGGATCCCACCCGCCTTCAAATTCAAAAAGCCTCCCACTCCCGCTCCCACTCCTGACATTGTTCCCTTGTTGGTTTCTCTTTGTTACTAGAAGACAAGTAGAGACATTTCTTTTGAGTTATGAATGTTATCCAAAATGTGTTTAGACAAATTATTATGTTGAATATCGCTATCCAATCTTGTTAATGATATAGCTCTTTATGTGGATAGGGTTTGACATTAGGAAATATATATATATAACTTAATTCTAAACCTTGGGGGTTGATTTTTGGAACAAAAATATTATAGAATACCATTACATATGGTATCTCAAAATATGAGGGAAATAACCACCTAAAAAACTGACACCCACCTCCTCATTTTGGTGCTCCATTACTCCTTGACAACTCTAATGACTAACATGTGCAACATATAAACTTGGGTGCCCAAATTTGGAAGACATATAAATGACATATGTGAATATGCATGGACATGCAAGTAAAACTATACTCCACTCCTAAGGTGGACGCATAAAATGAATATTTTTCAAATATGTTTTGTAACCACTATTGATGACTAGATCCACTCTATAAATGCAATTACAATTTATCATAGGTAAATAGATATTAAATATTTTGTCACACATGACCCTACACATCCAAGTCCCCATTCCAAGGATCATAGAGACACATGATAATGACTTAGGATTGTAAGGTTAATGTCACACATCATAACAATTTATTGCTTAGACTTTCTTTCAAACACTCATTAGTGCCTAAAATATGGTAATAAATTATAAACCTTATACAAAAGTATGTGATAATTATTGTTATTATTTTGCTAATTATTTTGGATTATTATTATCGCATCAAAATTAGAAAGTGCCAATATTTGGTGCCAACAAAATGACTATATATAAATAATGGATAAATATGTAAAAATACCTATATAAATAAATAAGAAAGGCTATAGAGAAAAATCCTATTTCACACAAGATTTAACATTTCATTTTGATTACATATGGTTAAAAAGGTTGTGAGGGGACCTTACATTCCTTTACAAATGGTAAAAAGCTAATAAAGCATCATATGATAATAGACACGCAGCAAGATAAACCATACTAAAAAATAAGCCACCATAGTGTACAATTTTTTAGAATATATTAGCAACCTCTTGGGGAAGTGTATCAGTAGCTATTATAGCTAACTTCACACACCCACAAAGCCTAAACTATACATCAGGTTTTGACTTTCTTGGGGGTTGTCTTCATATGCGACTTAACTTCTCAAAAAACTATTTTTTGACTTTGATGCTCCCTATCGAGTTTGTTAAGCGTTGAAAGGTCAAAATGTGACCATTTCAAAGTGTTTCCTAATACCTAGCCCCTTTTGTGCCATTACCCATTCACTAAGACAACCTAAAAGTTTGCACAATTGATCCAATTATTTTACACAAATTCTCCAATAATTGTGCAATGTTTGCACAAATGCACCAAAAATGGTGCACTATTGGTAACAATAAACTTGCACATTTGGTCTATAATTGCTAACTACTTTTTTCCAAAAAATGGGTGCTTATTGGATCATAGATGATTTTCTTGTCGACTTTTAATTTGTAAAATGTAGTGCATAACTATTGGCATACACCTATATTAATATTCTATAATACATATAGATATATCCTTCATATATATGTATGCACCTATATTAATATACTTGACACTTACCAATTTATAACTATTCTTTTATACTTCCAAATTTATGATTTCTATTTTTCAAGTCTATATTATTGCAGTAATTCTAAGAAGTTTATACTCATAAATTGACTCATTGATAGTAAACCTCCTTCCTTTCAATATTATCTTTCTATTTTAATTTTAATTTTTCAAAGGCTAATGCATCATTACATGCACAAAAATCTATTTATTAAAAGCATACACAAATTTATCTAAATTCCCATGTAGAACTTGTACATATGAATTGATTAAACAATTTTGAGAAAAAACTCTTTAATGAAAAGAAAAGAACAATTAAGAATATTAAGTTCTTGCAAACTAAATGTTTCACCAACTAGAGGAAGAACTCTACTTGAAGATAATAGATTATGATATACTTAAATAGATATGAGATAATAGGATTTTGGTAGTTGGATAGTATGTGTAGAAAGTTGTAGCACAAGATTTATTGGTGCTATATTTTTATTTTTATTTTTATTTTCAAATTTGCCTTCACAAGTACTAATTGATATTTTAATATACATCTTTTTGACAAGATATTGTAAGACAATATTATTAAAGTCTAAGTAATTGGAGAGGTTGCATGATCATGTAAAAAGCATTCTTAATTAATATTTAATGGATAATAAAACATACAAAGCTATATTATAAAAGTCTCAATTTACTTTTAAAAATGTTAAAATTTTAACTTGCTTAATGCCTTTTTAATACATTCTGATTGAAGGTTAGCCTATTCTAGTTCTGAATTAATATAGAGGGGGGGTAAAGGGGCTGGGTGGGAATAGAAAAGTTCTAGGAATATATAGTTCCATTTTCCACCCATTAGAATAGTAGGGCCCTCAAATTCTATGGTACTGCTCACCCTCAAATTCTATGGGGCCCTACAATTCTATGGGGACGCGGGGCCGGATCTCAGGAGGAGAGATGGTGGAGGAAATAAAGTTGGGTTGCCGAGCCCCCACCCCTCGATAATAGTTATAGTAGGGCACCAACTATCCCCTATTGCCGCCCCAAGGCCATGGAATAGTAGGGGCCTATGAATGCACACTGCCATTATTCCGCATGCAGGGTGGCCCCTACTATTCTAAGGTAGGAAACATAGTTCCCCGTAGGGTCCGTGTGGAACAAGTTTATTCTGTAGCTCAGGCCAGAGGAGTTATTCCTTTTGACTTGTCATGTAAAAAAATACTCATCAAAACTATCATATAATATAAATATATAGTAGTCAAGGAGATTTGAAAATAGTTTTAGGAATTAAAATCTAAACATAAAAGTTTAAAATGTTTAATTACTTTAAAAATTATGCAAAGTTTTGTTGATTAAATATTTATGGGGCATGAATTGTTGAGATTTACAAATTTGAAAAGTAAAGGTGGCGGTGTGAGAAAAGTATTTTAAAAAGAGGACTGATCAACTAATTAATATAATTTATTAATTTTTCTTACTAACGTAGATTATTAAAGAATACAAAATATTTACATCTAGTTGTAATAATTTAAATCAAACATTGGAAAACCTATAAATAAATACAATAAACTATAATGCTTTATGAAATAAAAGAATTTAAATAAAATAGTTGTATGTACTTGCAATAATCATATACATTTGAGTAGAAAATAATTGATATTGATTCTTGTATTTGTCATAATATTATTAGAAAGAAATCTAATAATGTTATGCTATAGACATGGTTGCTTATCAAACAAAAATAAATACTAGCAATTGTACCTTGGTATTAAATGAGAATGTCAAAGATGTGTGGAATATCAATTTAGAAAAAAAAATGGTCTTATTTTTTGCATACATTTGTGTAAAACATGAGGTCCATTGATAGGTCATTTAGAAAATAATGTTGTTTTGCAATAGCAGTCTTGATGGAGAAGTGAAATGAGAAGTGATTGTTTCAGTTGAAATATGAATCTGCTTACAAGGACCCAAATATGACTAAAACAAAACCTCTGAAATAAAATGATAATCAGGCTCTATTACCAATAGAATCATATTATGTTTTAGAGAGAGACCTACTTAAAAACCACCATGAGGTCACAAAGTTTGAGATAGTAACTCTATCTAAAAAACATGTACAAACACATAACGCGTTAGAATTGGAAGTTATATAAATTACATAACATACATATATTCAGAATTCTTTGAAATTTTTAATATATAAGACCAATCTTAAAGTTTATATTTGAAAATTAAGCAATCAATTTTACATTACAAAATTGCACCATAACAAATTTTATATGGCAGGGGCTAAGCTCCCTACAAAATGTACCAAAGATTAAAAAAAGTGTCAAACTTTTTTTCCCATATTCGCGAAAACACAGCGATTTTTTTTGCAATTTTTTTGTGGATTTCGACCACAAAATATACAGATCATGAAGAATGGATAGTAAAAATTTATCTATTATATTTTTAAAAAAAAATAAAATTGATCAACGATACATTTTATAGAAAGCTTAACCGCATCCATTATACATTATGATTTTAAACACACTTACATACATGTTGAAACATTTATTCAACATTTAAGATACCCACTCAATGTAAATGCAAAACCAAAGGGGAAAATACAGTGGTATGCCATTCTAGCTTAGTCATCTATTAGGAAGTACTCGGAATCTCTGCTGTTTTCGTCTAAGCGACAAGATTGCAGATTAATATCAAATATTCGTTTCGACTAAAGATCTACTCGATTAAAACCTGATCATTTATTTTTCAGCCACAATCGGTTATGTCAAGGCCTTGGAAACTCAGCTCGATCGCCATGATATTTTTAAAGGCTAATTAATGGTGATATTACCTAGGATTTCCATTAACCCAGACAAGAAATATAGGCGAGTCGATCGAAACAAGAATTCAAATACGACTTGCCCGCTGACGTTCGTCTTCTCAGGTCTGGCTTCACCTAAACTCATGATATTCTGGATTTTGAAAGTAGAATGGCGATAAAGTGTATCAATCAAACCGGAGCAATGAATTCCGGAACGATTCCGGAATTTGTCGACTTATATCAACAAAGCACATCCATATTCAGATTTATTTTAATCAAACCAAAGCAACCCACAACACGTAGCCTCTTTAAATCTATAAATACCTATGAATCCTTACTTTGTAAACAAGCACTGCGAGAAGAATAAAATTGTTGTAGGGATTGTAGAGATAAGAGAAGATGGTGGCTCGAACAATAACCATAGAAAGTGTGTCTGAAGTGGCGCCAAAGAAATTGTGGAATGCACTGGTCAAAGATCATGACCTCATTGCAAGGGAAGTACCAGAGTTATGTACAGGAGTCACTTTTCTCCAAGGTAAAGGTGAGGTTGGCAGCATCAAGCAAATCAACATGAACCCCGGTATGTATGTCGATGTAAATGAAACCAATTTGTTAATTATCATTTATTGGTTTTTTTTAAGAGTATGATATAAAAATGTATGTACAGCCACGGCGCCGTTTAGCTACGTGAAGGAGCGAGTGGACGTTCTTGATGAAGATAATTTTATTTACAGCTACACCGACTTAGAGGGAGGAGAGGTGGGAAAGAGTTTGGCATCTGCTTATTTCACTTTTAAGCTGACTCCAAAAGCAGAGGGTGGAAGCATTGTGACACATATCTGCAATTTTGACAGTCTCCCTGGCGTTCCTCACGATGAAGCCAAGGTTGAAGAGATGAAAGCCAATCTCACCGCTTTGTTTAAGAAGATGGAAGCATATGTCATCGCTAACCCCACTTTATACAATGAGTGACATACTTCGTCCCATCAATAATGGTCAGTAGCAGACCTGCTGCAGTTTTCAAGTATTTTCGTCAAATAAGACAAGAAATGCATTTCCATGGCGCACTGTGTTACTGTTCTAATTTCACATGCCGCAACGATAGGGCAGGGATTTTAAAGCCAAAGATTTCCTTCATTCAGAGGAAATCAATCAGTGTAAGCTTAAAATGGTATATTATATTTTAAACTAGGATGGGGTTTGCTGTAAACTCGAAATCTAACTTTACTTGGATACGCATTTTTTTAAGTTGTTAATTTCTTTTTTTCTCTTTTTACTATTGAATGATACAGATTAGAACTTAAGACCTTTCATCTTTGCAGCCAATTGTTGCGCTGTGGGGTCATCCCCCAATCTCATGTGTGTTGGGGTTTAAGGAATTTGATATAACTTTTGTTAGGGATTTATCTTAATAAAGAAACTTTAAAAATATAAATGTAGACAAAAGATTATTAAGCATCTCTAACACTTTTCTGTTTATCATTAAAACCAATTTGAATCTACTGATTTAAGTCTAACTATTGACTAAAATCTTATATTACTTCAAGAAATTTTTTTTGTCTCTCTGAAATTCAGGATTATATAACATGCAATGAATATAAACTATAATGTAAAAAAATCCTACCTATGTAAAGATGACAGAGGAATTGATGGCTGAGAAATTTCTATTCCAGCAGAGACTCTAGAGAGCACAGATCATACAGTCAAAAGTAGTAATATACATCCACCTTGAAACAAATGTCAATGTTATCTGATTTTTCTAATTAGATAGTTATGTAATTAAATTTTTCTATCACTCAAAATAAAAAATCTGTACCTAGAAACAAACTCACAAAATATTCAAAGGTGAATATGGTATTATGGAGTTGTTTTACAATCATTTTAAGAAGAACCCCACTAACAAGGGAATACATTTGGCAAGCTTTAATTAGTCATAAACATCATCAACCTCTATGCTCAATACCGTACATGCAAACACGGTAAATTAAACATTATATCAGAAAGCTGAATCAAACATTATTTGTGAATGAATTATAGAAAAAAATGCATTAAGTCTGTACAGACATCCTTAGCAAGACTTGTCGTACATCCTCTGTTTGTATACACTTTTGTTGGAATCCAGCAGCACCTTTGTTGCTGCCCTTAACAAATCAGGAAACAACATTGAGGAGGAGATTCCACCATCTGCAGAGAATGGTTTCCTTCCAATCAAGATGAAAATGCAGTGAAAGATGAAACAAGGTGAATCATCCATTCAATATAGATCTCAGACACATAAAGTGGGTGCCTAAGAATTCAACACAATGTGACCCCCACTCCTTCTGCACTGAAAGTTGGTGTGGCTCACACTTATTTCCATTGGCAAAATCAGTGGAGAGTTGGTTGATCATCAAGACTTCCAACTCTTTTCATTTGGCTTTGACTGAGACCCACAAATTGGTCATTGAAGTAGCCAAGAAATTGAACACCCAGGGCACACACAAGTAGGGTATGTCTTAGAAGCCAAATACCTCTTCTTCATTAGGCCTTCCATACATCCCATGGTATTCTGCATCTTCATGTTAATTTGAAAAAACATGCAGACTGAAACATAAAAACAGAGTATTCTACATTTGAAAGACATGCCAGACACAGGGGAAAAACAGAGCACTTCCTACTTTTTCAGAGTTAAACATAACCAGCACATATTTTTTACTGAAAAATGGTGTGAATTCTTACCATAACTTATAAAAATTCCTCAGGCTGCCACTCACTTAATTTCCAATGCAAACACAAACATTGTTTGAGCTCTGCAAAATGAGGAGCGTTATGTGTGTCTCAAAATCTAACATCATACTTACATATTGGTCAAAGTATTTAACCCAATTCGTTCCATCTCATATCTCCACTTGAGGAAACCTATTTGGGTAACAAAGATACACTTCATAAAACTTCATAAAATTTCAATTGAAAGGTACCAATTTTTTCAAAATATTTAACGAGACATTAAGAAGGGTTATATGGATCTATTTGTTATTAGATATCAGTATTAGAAACCAACTTAATAATTCTTATGTTACATTTTTTTAATAATATTTTTTCTAGTGTCTTTTAAAAAAAATTAGTCATCCTCAATCTAATCACCATTAGCTTTGTTGAATCGTTAGGAAGTTTGTCAACACCAATTTATTTACCATTACTAGAAGAAATGACAGTTCGAATAATCTCCTCTTTAGTAATATTCTTAATCTAATCAAGGTCTTCTTCCTTGGAATGATTTTGTACACAAATTTCTATTCCCTTCACTATGTTTGTTATTTTAAGAGGAATATAAATTTTGATAAAAGGAGTGAAAAGCCTTTTTCTTAAAATTTCTATCATTAGAAACCTCCCCATCATATTCAATTGTACCAATTCTTTCTTTATTTTGTTTAGATCTTAAGATGTTGAAAAGTACTTGCCACATGTATCTCCTTTGGTCCACTTAATTTTTCTCTAACTTTGACCCCTTGGTTTTTATAATTTTACAAACTCCTTATAAAATTATTTATCTTTATCAAATTATCAAGCAGTCTTTCATCACCACTATTATTTTGTAACTGGCCTACATTCAAAACCTTTTCTTCTAAAATAGCCTCTAGCTTTCTTCAATATAAGGTGTTCTTTCCCATAACCTTGAAAATTTACTCGAAACTAAAACAAATATCTCTTATCTCTTAATTGTAAATTCTTCTTTATAACAACTTTTCACAATATTTGTAACACTACTCAACACCATTTGAAATCAAATCTAACCAAATAGCTCTAAAGAGGAGCGTGAATTAAATGAAAATTTCTAACTTTTTCAAGTATTAATCTTAAATGAATAACACACAAATCTAATTTCCTATTTTCTTTTTTCAGGCTTCAAGGGGAACTATAATCGTCATTGGACAGGAACCCCATAGTGGTTTCCATCACCTTCTTATTAGAATAAGGGAACAACCCAACTTTCACCTTCTCCTAAAAGGATAACCCATGGGTATCCAAAATATTTCCTTTGTGTATCAACTTGGAGAACTCTTTAGTCAATGGAGACAACTCAAAGATTTTTTTGCTCCAAATACCTTGCTTGGAGCGTAATTTTATATTGCTTTGCAAACGCTTACTAGTTTTGACACAAACACAAAATCTTGCAAAGGGGGAACTTTTTCCAATTATTGCAACATGTTTTAGATTAAGGTAAAAATAGGTTTTGAAGGGGCCCCGAAACCCTTTTCAAACAAATTTTGAGGGAGATCTGGAACCCTAGCAAGACGAAACACTGGAAGAGATAAGACATTGTTAACCAATAGACAATCAACAACAGGAAAAATAAAAGCTATAAAAAACACCAGCTGCCCAAAACTCAAAACACAAGGCCAAGGCCTCACGTCAAAGATAAAATCTCCCGAGCAAGGAGAACTTGGGGTTTTGAGGGACACCCCAACTCAATCCTAACCCAAAACAGCCATAGACAGAGATAGGCCCCTAAAAACTGCCAACATCCAGCCAAACAAAAAACAAAAGAAAGAAAAAGAACCAGCTGAAAATAACCTAGGTTTTAACCTAGGACCCAAAACCAACATGGGGATTTAGAGGATTCCCTAAACCATAACCTTCTACTATGAAAGAAAGACCATTCCGCCCTAGCAACACCAAACTAGAATAAAAATAACAACTTGAACACATGAGAAGATTAAGCTTTAGCTGCACCAAGACATAGGGGTTTTGAAAGGCTCGCCCAACCTTCAATAGAGAAACGAGGTTTTGGAAGGCTCCCCGAACCACCAAGTCAATTCCTACCAGAAGAAAGATGATACAAGAAAATTTCCCTTCCAGAAAATACTCCTTCCAATAAAGTCCTAGTCCATAAACAACACTCCTCCCAACCTACAAAGGTGAGAAATCTACCTCAATAGGGAATGTTGAGACAAGGGTAGTTGGAAGAGAAAACCAAGTCAAAAACCAACCTGCCTCCATGAAACCAAGTGATAGAGAAGACCACCAACTACTACTACCCACCTCTTTCATCCAGCAATGAGCCACCTCAATAGGTTGAGCCTCAATCTCAGTAGGAACTTCCACCTCAATAGGAAGCAATAAAGAAGAGAGAAGAAGAAGAGTAACCTTCAACTGCCATTGAGCCATAGAGTGAAACCCCATCTCAATAGGGATCTACACCACAACATGGAGCTTCCAACCACAACAACCAAACAAAAAAATGAGGGTCTTCTTAGTTGCAACACCTGCAACAGAAGAGATAGAAAAGCACCAGGACACTGCACACTGGTGGCATAAAGCCCAACTACTCAAAGGAGAAGCCCAGATTAAAAATTTGAATTGAACCCTCACAAATAGGGAAGGGAGGCATATAATGAGCCTACCAAAGTAAACCCCAGAACAAGAGACAATAAGAAGAGGTCCATCCACAAGACCTAAATCACCAAGACACAAACCAACACAACACTTAAGGCAGATAAGCATCATGAACTAGAAGGCAAAGCACGAACAAGAGGGGAAACATCTCTTCTCTACAAAGTGGCCTCCCACAACTAATAGGAAGGTGATGAAGAGAATCCACACACCTCTACACAAAACCAGACAAGCCTAGCCCCAAGGAAGCCACACCTTGGAGGTTCAAGAGTCACAGAAAATAACCTTTTCGTACATCTTCATGAAGGAATGGGGGCCACCAAGGCAAAGATCATCACGCAAAACCCAATGTCATGGAAGAGAAGGGGAATGTGGAAGTCTATGCAAACAAATCCCCAACAAAAGCTTAGAGTAGTGAAAAATAGAAATATTGTCCCGCAATGCAGCACTGAGACACACACATCAGGAACACAGGGAGCATCAACCCTGAAACACCTGTCATCGTCATCAGTGTCTTCCACAAATTCCTCCCCATCTCCATTAGTTTCAAACTCCTTCTGTCTCGCTCCTAAAACCCTAGGTTTCAAACCAAATCCACTCCCACTCCCATCCATTGTTCATTGGAGGTTAATGTTAGTAAATATTGTATCATGTTAATGACAACAAATTGACCAATAACATTATCAATATCCTGAATGATGTTTTCTTCCTAGAATTACAATAAAAACTCAAGTATCCTAATCCAAATGGAAGCCATATTTACTTTAGTAGTATCAAATCCAAGAAGCCATTATAATGAGTGGAGATAAACCTTACCAAGAAACTTAGATCCTCCCTAAAGTACGCATAAAAATTCCTTCAAAGGTTGAAAGAATAATAATAATTAAAGCATTTAACATATAAGTCAATGCAAGCACATCCATCTTGTAAGAGCAGTCTTTCATCACCAAAAAAGAAATGTTATGTTTTTCTTTTATTTTGTAGTTTTTCTTTATCTTTTTGGGAGTCCACTATGATAGTATGATAGTTGCACTATATAAGATGTATAGAAGCTATAAATAGCATAAAATAGTCATGCATTATTTTTCAAGAATTGGCTTGCTTGGGGTCGTGTTTTTAGGATTGTTTCCATTTTGGTTGTGTGGACACAAAAATTGGTCCCAAGGAGCATAATTGAAAAATTAAGACATTTGAAAAAGAATCACCTCAATATCATGAGTATTTTGAAAGATATTAATGATTTTGTTCAAAAAAATTTCTCCAATGAAGCTTAAACCTCAAATTTGAAGACCTTAGAGGCCTTGAAAAGGTTCAAAATCTTGACATACAAACACTAAGTTGTGTGTTGTGGAAGATCTCTTGATGATATTTTCAATGATATATTATATAAGGAAATTGGATGCTCGAGTCAAAAGTTATGGATTCTAGAAGTTGTGCCATCAAGACTCAAGTTTCGATACAAAAATGAAGAGAGAAAAAAATCACTAAGGTGAGAAATTGAGCTAATAATTTGTTGGGCACCAAATAATAAATTTTTCTTTCTAGAATATTTTAAGGCAGTTATTGGTGCTACATATATAGGCATGAAGGTGAGCTTCAAGGCTTAGTTCTAGAAGTGTAGATTGTCACTCTATTCTTCAGATTATTGTAATAAGAAGGTCCATGTGGTTGTAGTAGGTTATTTTCTAGAATGTTGTAATATCATTTCATTTCATTGAAGATAATAGAAAAAAATTGTTTCTATTCTTGCATTTTTTAAATTCTCTATTGTGTTGTGTGTGTTTGCTTAAATAAAGAGAGTACCCTTCATAATAAATAACATGAAATTGGATAGAAACATTCTAACTTTTAGATGCCCAAGATCAAATAACATCATTGGTAGGCTGAAATCCATAATCTTCCCATAAGTGAAAACTATAACCCAACAAAAGTTATATCCACCAAAGCAGTGGGATCCTAAAAAAGGTTGACATTGATGATAACACTAAGCCTTGAACAAGAGGAGTTGAAGGTAGAACACGAGGCTCTATAGTAGAGGTGATAACCTCATCATTACTATAAAGCAATGCATACTGAGGGAGTAGAGATACACCAAGGCTCCCATAAAAAAAAATATCAATTTATTTGGCATGAGCAAGGGAGCCCTTACACATGCCAACTCCAAAATAGAGAGAAGACACATCAATCACCACCCTCAAATATTAACCACTTAAGTTTAAATTTATTAACTGTAACTTTTATGTCATTTTTATTGCTTCACCAATTCATATTGGTACAAGGCTTATGAATAGAGTAGAAGATAAACACCAAACTACAAAACAATGAAAAACTAGTCAATGGCTCTCCATGGTTAGCATTCAAGAATATTTTATCTCTTTTCAGACATTACCACCTCATAACAAGAAAACAATATGTTCAATCCAGTAACACCATTGTTTTTAACTTATAAGCAAATACTTATCTACATATGGTGAAAAATATTGTAGTTTCAATGCTATACTTTTTTTTGTAAACATTTGTACACCTAATTGTTGGTGGACACACAACTAAGATTTAAATTCATTGTCCATAATTTATCATGTAATCTCTATTGTTTTGCAAATACATGTTGTAAAGATTAGATAAAGTGGAGAAAAATAACAAATTAACCATCAAATGATGAAAATTAATAAGAGTCTAAATAGTGATTAGATTTTTAAAAATAGGTCAATGATTGAAGAATCTATCTTACTTATTACCACCTCGTACTAAGTAAACAATATGTATACCTTGTTAAATATATTGTTTTAAATTTATAAATAAATAGTGGTTGTGTCAATGTTTTTTTCAATGTTTTTTTTTCTTTCATTGTTTTAATTGAATTCACCTTTCACAATTTATTATATGTACTAGTTTATCAATGTAAGTTTTGAGGTTAGGGAAAACAAAATAAAATAAATATCAAACAAATAGAGGTGAATAAAATGTGAAAAATTAAATTTATAAAAATGAATATATGCTTCTTCATTATTAAAATTTAAATCATTTATTATCATGTACTGGTACTTCATAAAAACAAATAGTATATATATTGTAGAGTACAAACAATATATTTTTAGTTTTTAAAAAGTAGTAATGTATACAAAAGTGTTAAAAATAATAACTTTTAACAATTATTTTTCAACAAGATTAGATCCACTCCAATAGCTCTATAAACTCTTGCTATTTCTCATCTATTTTTTCAAACTGCATACAACCATGGCAGAAAGTTTTGGGGAGGAATTTGCATCCCCCAACCTAACCCCCTCCTAATACTATTAAGATTCCTTCTGTGGAGGCACATGAGGTTTCTTTCGATTCCTTGAGTGGGGTCAAAATTCTTGAGGTTTCTGTGGATACCTCGATTGGAGCCAAAGATTCACAACAATCATGTATCTATTGAAAATGCCCCCCCCCCAAGATGGATAGGAAGGGTGCCCTAGTGTGATTGCATAACAATGCCCTTGACTCTTTCATCCCTGATATTTCTCAAATTGAAGTGGGATCAGAAATTTGTCTCTGGGACATAGTGGTGGACAAGTGTTAAAATTGTGAGCAAGACTAATTGCGTCCTTGGTCTCCTTGGTGTTGCCAGTGTATTGGTGGTTCGTGACATGGTTTAATAGTCTCCTATGTCTTCTATAAGTCTAGTGGTTGTATCGGACATAAACAGGTTGATCTTTTGGTGCAACGACAACCACTAGTTGTAACAAGTGGTATCAAATCTTGGTCACAGGTTTGAATCTTGTGCTTGCATTGGGAGGGATTTTTATAATGGTGAGAAAGATTGATTGTGCCCTTGGTCTCCTCCGTGTTTCTAGCACAATGGTGGTTTGTGACATGGTTTAACTACCTCTTGTGTCTTCTATAATTCTAGTGGCTATATCGAGCATTAACAAGTCAATCTTTTAGTGCAATAGTAAGTTGTAACAACAAGATCATCTCAATAATGCATTTGGTTATGGTTGGATGATTCTTTACTTTTAGACCCACTATTGACATGGTACGAAGGTGGACAAGTGGCAAATGGAATCTCAAGGGAAGTGTCATCATTTCATCCATGCCAAGGGGTTTGTTCCTATTTAGATTTACCTTTGATGAAGACCTCATTTTTGTTCTCTCTGGTGTTTGGGCTTATGGAAAACATTCCCTTGCCTTGGCTAAATGGAATCCTACTTTTGAACCTTCTATGGAGCTAAACAGATTGGTCCTAGTTTGGGTCTATTTACCTGGCCTCCCGCTCAAGTTCTAGGATGAACAACTCTTCCATTGGGTGGGAGATCCAATTGGCCTACCTTTTTTTTTCATCACCTTAAATTCAAAGGTTTTCTCAGCACCCAAAGTGGGCTTGCTAGACATCTTATCCTTTTTTCCTTTTATTAGCATTATCCTTCTTTCTAATAACCCTACTTTGTGAAATCAAACATTGGAAAACCTATAAATAAATATATTAAAGTATAATACTTTATGAAATAAAATAAAATAATTACTTATACAAATGATCTTTTGTATGTACTTGCAATATATATATATATATATATATATATATATATATATATATATATATATATATATATATATATATATATATATATATATATATATATATATATATATATATTCGAGTAGAAAATAATTGATATCGATTATTGTATTTGTAATAATATTATTGGGTATGTATAAGATCACGAGGGGCCAAACTATGCCCTTAAGTGGCAATGAAAAATTAGCAAATCAGGGTTAGTCAACTTGACGTGAAAATTTCAACTAGCTATGAACCTAATATCAAAAAGTTGTAAGAATAGAATCTGTAGAAAATTGAATGTAGTTTCTAAACTACTAGGCCTTTTTTGAGAAAAAGTTAGTATGATTGGTGAAAAGTATAGATTTCAATGCAGTAGTACAAAAATTTCAGGAAAAAAATAAGAAGTAAGTGTATGTCTGACCACCTTAATCATAATCAAATGATAATATTTTCTTATAAGATTTTATATATAAGTAGTAGACTCATGCCCAGATGTGACACATATTTTTTTGTAATTTTATTCCAAAAAAATAATTAATTATGAATTTTCTGCTACAACATTTTCAGAATAAAAAAACTCTCGTCTGACCAGCTTAACTCATTCAAAACTTTACAAAAAAATTTTTAAAAAAAATTTCCTTACAGTAGGCAAAGCATAGAATGTGACGCATTTTTCGGATTTCAAAAATGTTATACCGTTTGAAAGTTATAGTCATTTTTCAATCAGTATATAAATCAGCACTTTAGAGGTAGCTCAATTGAAAAATAACTAATAATTACTTACCGAATTCAAAATTTGACAGCAATTATATCAATAGAAAGCTGATAATCTCCTTAAGATACCTTTTTTGTTTTATCAAATTCGGGTGAAAAAAAAGTCGTCAGCTACATTGTCAAAGTCTAGAACTCACAGAAATAGGGGAAAAACACGTATTTGAGACATTCCAATAGTTGACCATGTAGGTTTGGTGCACAAAGCAATACCAAGCCTAATCGGGTACCCGATATTTTGAATTTTCATTTTGCCTCCACTTTCTCCCTCCCATTTCTCCATCCTTCATAAACATATATATATTAGATATATATTAGATATATTAAATATTATATAATATCAATTATATATTAAATGTTATATAATATATATTTTACATTAAATATTATTTAATATATATTAATATTAAAAACTATATATTAGAATATATATTATATATATTAAATATTATATAATATACATGTTACATTAAATATTATTTAATTATATATTAATATCAAAAACTATATATTAGATTATATATTATATATTAAATATTATATAATATACATTTTACATTTTAAATATTATTTAATATGATTCTGAGCACGAGCATGAGTCCCTATAGGGGCATAGTTGTGCCTTTTATAGGCGCCGAAAACCCTAACTATTCAAAAATGGAGGCTTTGAAGAATAGTTCACTAGAGGCGGATTATAGAAGCAGAGGGCAAGAGAATCACTCTGTTTCCACCGCCTGTGGCTGTGAAATGGTATCTTTCCCTACTTTTTCAACCAGAACGCTAAATTGCAAAGGTTCTCAAAATAGATTCTAGTCACCTGACAATTGTACAATGCTTGTTGATAATCCGACAGCTCAACAGAGTCATTGGGAGGTTAAACAAGAACAACCGGATGGACCTTTGAACCAGTCGAAGATTATGTAGAGCGGGGAAGGGTTTGGTAAAATGAGCAGTTGTGCTGGAAATTATGCAGGTGCCGTAGAACTGACCACATTAATAAATTTAAAGAAGAGATCAGTGGTGGCGCGACATTATGAGGAAAGCCTTGTCGTTTCAATGGTGCTGCCCCGATATTATGAAGAATGTCTTGCCGCTTCAATGCTAGCACCGCCTCTATCTCAGACTTTCACCATTGCTTCCCATCAGTACTCTGAGATATGGCAGGGATTGCTGGCTTTTGCACAGCATAGTCCATCATAAATTCTCTATAAATCATCATGCGTTCCAGTATTCTGCGCATTTCTGAATGACTTACTCAAAGAATTTAATTTTTACCGGAATTTTGGATCCATGGATTGTAATTTTGTGCTCAGAGAGAAGCTGCGGATTGCAAGAATTTGATAAATTTGGTTTATCTCATTTTCTTTCTCTACCATTTCTGAGTAATACAATTTTGTTTTTGTCCGTCTTAAATGATTTCGCTTGAAGTTAATGAATTTTTTTAGATGATTTTGTCTGAAGTTTTAATGAAATTTCTTCCATGGATGCTAATGAAATCTCTTCCATGAATGTTGATAAGATGTTTAAATTCAGAGTTAATAAATTCTATAGCTTGAATGTTCTTTGTTGTAGAAGGTTATTTTCATGGTTTGTGATTCATGCAATTCCTTAATAGTTTCATTCTTAAAAGAATTCATAACTAGATTTTCCATAGACAATTTTCTTCTTGATCGTTGCAATATTTTCTCCTCCACTGAACATTTTGTAATCAGTTGATATACAATTACATTTTTCTCTTGGCCAATTCTATGGGCTCGTGATTGAGCCTGTAGATCCACAAAAGGGTTGAAATCTAGATCTGGTGGAAGAGTAGTATTAGCAAGAAGTCATTCACTAACATCTCATTTGGGTCATGGGGACTCCCTAGGGGTCCTAGTACACCTTATCACGCGTTAGGACCCCTAGGGAATCCACATGACCCCTTCTAACACATTGGAATGCTCAAGTGTGTCTTAAGGGGTCCTAAGACCCCTTAAGACACACTTGAGCATTCTAATGTATCAAAAGGGGTCATGGGGACTCCCTAGGGGTCCTAGTACACCTTATCATGCGTTAGGACCCCTAGGAAGTCCCCATGACCCCTTTTCATACATTGGAATGCTCAAGTGTGTCTTAAGGGGTCCTAGGACCCCTTCGGACACACTTGAGCATTCCAATGTGTCAAAAGGGGTCAGGGGGACTCCCTAGGGGTCCTAGTATGCCTTATCACATGTTAGGACCCCTAGGAAGTCCCGATGACCCCTTTTGACACATTGGAATGCTCAAGTGTGTCTTAAGGGGTCCTACGACCCCTTCGGACACACTCGAGTGTTCCAATGTGTCAAAAGGGGTCATGGGGACTCCCTCGGGGACCTAACACGTGATAAGGCATACTAGGACCCCCAGGGAGTCCTCGTGACCCATTTTGACACATTGGAATGCACAAGTGTGTCTTAAGGGGTCCTCCCTGTGACCCCTTTTGACACATTGGAATGCTCAAGTGTGTCTTAAGGGGTCCTACGACCCCTTAAGACACACTTGTGCATTCCAATGTGTCAAAAGGGGTCACGGGGACTCCCTAGGGGTCCTAACGCATGATAAGGCATACTAGGACCCCTAGGGAGTCCCCATGACCCCTTTTGACACATTGGAATGCTCAAGTGTGTCTTAAGAGATCCTAAGACCCCTTAAGACACTTGAGCATTCTAATGTGTCAAAAGGGATCATGGGGACTTCCTAGGGGTCCTAACACGTGATAAGGTGTACTAGGACCCCTAGGGAGTCCCCATGACCCTATTTGACACATTAGAACACTCAAGTGTATCTTAAGGGGTCTTAGGACCCCTTCAGACACATTTGAGTGTTCCAAAGTGTCAAAAGGGGTCATGGGGAAACCCTAGGGGTCCTAGTATGCCTTATCACACGTTAGGACCCCTAGGAAGTCCCCATGACCCCTTTTGACACATTGGAATTCTCAAGTGTGTCTTAAGGGGTCCTAGGACCCCTTCGAACACACTTGAGCATTCCAATGTGTCAAAAGGGGTCATGGGGACTCTCTAAGGGTCCTAACAGGTGATAAGGCGTACTAGGACTCCTAGGGAGTCCCCATGACCCCTTTTGACACATTGGAATGCTCAAGTGCATCTTAAGGGGTCTTAGGACCCCTTCGAACACACTTGAGTGTTCCAAAGTGTCAAAAGGGGTCATGGGGACTCCCTAGGGGTCCTAGTATGCCTTATCACATGTTAGGACCCCTAGGAAGTCCCCATGACCACTTTTGACACATTGGAATGCTCAAGTGTGTCTTAAGGGGTCATAAGACCCCTTCGAACACACTTGAGCATTCTAATGTGTCAAAAGGGGTCATGGGGACTCCCTAGGGGTCCTAACACATGATAAGGCATACTAGGACCCCTAGGGAGTCCCCATGACCCCTTTTGACACATTGGAATGCTCAAGTGTGTTCGAAGGGGTCTTAGGACCCCTTTAGACACACTTGAGCATTCCAATGTGTCAAAAGAGGTCATGGGGACTCCCTAGGGGTCCTATCATGTAATAAGGCATACTAGGACCCCTAGGGAGTCCCCATGACCCCTTTTGACACATTGGAACACTCAAGTGTGTCTTAAGGGGTTGTAGGACCCCTTAAGACACACTTGAGCATTTCAATGTGTCAAAAGGGGTCATGGGGACTCCCTAGGGGTCCTAGTACGCCTTATCATGCATTAGGACCCCTAGGGAGTCCCCATGACCCCTTTTAACACATTGGAACACTCAAGTGTGTCTGAAGGTGTCCTAGGACCCCTTAAAACACACTTGAGCATTCCAATGTGTCAAAAGGGGTCATGGGGACTCCCTAGGGGTCCTAGTAAGCCTTATCATGTGTTAGGACCCCTAGGGAGTCCCCATGACCCCTTTTGACACTTTGGAACACTCAAGTGTGTCCGAAGGGGTCCTAAGACCCCTTAAGACATAGTTGAGCCTTCCAAAGTGTCAAAAGGGGTCATGGGGACTCTCTAGGGGTCCTAGTATGCCTTATCATGCGTTAGGACCCCTAGGAAGTCCCCATGACCCCTTTTGACACTTTGGAATCCTCAAGTGTTTTTGAAGGGGTCCTAAGACCCCTTAAGACACACTTGAGCATTCCAATATGTCAAAAGGGGTCATGGGGACTCCCTAGGGGTCCTATTATGCCTTATCACGTGTTAGGACCCCTACAGAGTCCCCATGACCCCTTTTGACACATTGGAACGCTCAAGTGTGTCCGAAGGGCTCCTAAGACCTCTTAAGACACACTTGAGAATTCCAATGTGTCAAAAGGGGTCATGGGGACTCCCTAGGGGTCCTAGTACGCCTTATCACATGTTAGGACCCCTAGGGAGTCCCCATGACCCCTTTTGACACATTGGAATGCTCAAGTGTATCTTAAGGGGTCCTAAGACCCCTTAAGATACACTTGAGCATTCCAATGTGTCAAAAGGGGTCATGGGGACTCCCTAGGGGTCCTAGTACACCTTATCACGTGTTAGGACCCCTAGGAAGTCCCCATGACCCCTTTTTATACATTAGAATGCTCCATCAGCTCCGGTTGGCTGGGTAAATGCCAATGACAACCCTGTTCTGCCCACAAAGTCACCAAAATGCTCGCGATCATGCTCGACCCAAGTGACCCCAAGGTGCACTAAGAATGATTGGGCAACGATCTTTCAGGGCTTGTATCTTGGACTTCATGAGAGGTATTAACAAACCATCAAGTGCTACAGGATCATGTTTTCAAGGTCTACAATAAACTCTCTCAGTTTTGGGCGATTTGACTTCATTTGCATTTGGCAAGGCGATCTTAGTTGATGCCAAAACTTGTAGTGAGGATCAGTTGAAAGTGGCTCAGCAACATATCTTTCAAGCCATCCAACCTGGCATCGAACCGTCTACTCCATCAGCTCTAGTTGGCCAGGTAAATGCAGTGACAACCCCATTCTACCCGCAGAGTCACTGGAACACTCGCGACCACGCTCGACCCAAGTGACCCCAAGGTGCACTAAGCACGATTGGGCAGCGATCTTCTGGGGCTCATATCTCAGACTTCGTGAGAGGTATCAACAAATTGTTAGGTGCTATGGGATCATGTTTTTGAAGTCTACAATAACCTCTCTTGGTTTTGGGCAATTTGACTTCATTTGCATTTGGCAAGGCGATCTCAGTCGATGCCAAAACTTACAGTGAGGGTCAGTTGAAAGTGGTTGAGCAATGTATCTTTCAAACTATCTAACCTGACATCGAACCGTTTGCTCCATCAGCTCCGGTTGGCTGAGTAAATGCTAGTGACAGCCCCGTTCTGCCCACAAAGTCATCGGAACGCTCGCGACCACGCATGACCTAAGTGACCCCAAGGTGCACTAAGCACGATTGGGCAGATATCTTCCAGGGCTCGTATCTCAGACTTCGTGAGAGGTATTGACAAACCATCAAGTGCTACGGGATCATGTTTTTGAGGTCTACAATAACCTCTCTCAATTTTGGGTGATTCGACTTCATTTGTATTTGTCAAGGTGATCTCAGTCGATGCTAAAACTTGTAGTGAGGGTCAGTTGAAAGTGGCTCAGCAGTGTATCTTTCAAACCGTCTGACCTAGCATCGAACCATTTTCTCCATTGGCTCCGGTTGGCCGAGTAAACACCAGTGACAACCCCATTCTACCCATAGAGTCACTGGAACACTCGCGACCATGCTCGACCCAAGTGACCCCAAGGTGCACTAAGCACGATTGGGCAGCGATCTTCCGGGGCTTGTATCTTGGACTTCGTGAGAGATATTGACAAACCATTAAAGGCTATGGGATCATGTTTTTGAGGTCTACAATAACCTCTCTCGGTTTTGGGTGATTCGACTTCGTTTGCATTTGGCAAGGCGATCTCAGTCAATGCCAAAACTTGCAGTGAGGGTCAGTTGAAAGTGGCTCAGCAACGTATCTTTCAAACCGTCTGACCTGCCATTGAACCATCTACTCCATCGACTTCGGTTGGCTAGGTAAATGCCAATGACAACCCCGTTCTACCCACAGAGTCACCGGAATGCTCATGACCACGCTCGACCCAAGTGACCCTAAGGTGCACTAAGCATGATTGGGCAGCGATCTTACAAGGCTCGTATCTCAAACTTCATGAGAGGTATCGACAAACCATCAAGTGCTACAGGATCATGTTTTCAAGGTCTACAATAACCTCTCTTAGTTTTGGGTGACTCGACTTCGTTTGCATTTGGCAAGGCGATCTCAGTCGATGCCAAAACTTGTAGTGAGGGTCAGTTGAAAGTGGCTCAGCAACGTATCTTTCAAACCGTCTGACCTGGCATCAGCTTCGGTTGGCTGGGTAAATGCCACTGATAACCCCATTTTTCCCACAGAGTCACCGGAACACTCGTGACCACGCTCGACCTAAGTGACCCCAAGGTGCACTAAGCATGATTGGGCAGTGATCTTTCGAGGCTGGTGCAGGTAACCCTCCACTAGTAGGAATTTGAATTGCATTGTTATGTTTGTAATAAATAGGATGGATCTAAATAGATCATCTTAATTTTGGTTTGGAATCCCTAATGTGTGATCAAGGATCTTTTGGCAATGTTATAAGCCTGAGATACCTTAGGTCATGGGGTTCACCTAGTTAGTGATAATTTGCTAGGTTAGGCTTATGGAGTCTTAAAAGTTGATTTTAGATTATTTTCACTTGAAAAATCATGTTGATAGGTTTTGATCTCAAAAAGAAATCAGAAACTCTATCGAGTTCATAAAATGGCATATTTTGCAAAATTGCAAAAATGCAATAAAAGTTGTTGTTGCAACTTTCTAAAATTTCTTGAGAGATTGGAATTGGAAACCCAAGAGTCAAATGGGTTCTCCAATCAATATACCTTCATTTTTAAGGTTATATATGCTCATCACTTTGAACCATAATGGTAAGAAGTTGATTTTTGTAAACTGATGCCATAAAGGAGGAATACAAACCATTTTTTAGCCATTTCTCAGAGTTGTACAGGCGTGTACAGACTTACAGGGTCATGATTTGAATGTGGGAATATTGTATTGCATGTTAGTGAACATTTTCATTGATTTGAAGAAGTTTTAGTTTCATTTGTTAAATTTATTTCAATTCTTTTCAAAACAGTCCAGGAAGCAAGCTTTTCTAGGGCCCTGAACACTAATGGAGGCCTAACTTGCATTCCAGCTGTGGGTTTAACCTAAGAATTTGGAAAATGAAAGTTAGGTCTATGTATCAATGGATTCTAAAGGATCATGTAGTGGCTCGAAGGTCAAGGCATTCATGCATCAGGCCCTAGTCTGAATTTTTGAGAGGATTCAGTCTAGAAAGTAGAAGAAAGTTGTAAAGAAGTGCATAGAATAGATAAGTGAGTGAAGTAAAGGTGGTTTTGAGTCATTTGGGGTTGGAGAAGAATATCTGAAGCATTATACAAGTTCCATGAACCCTATACCTCATACTTGCTTTGTAAACCAAGCTTAATTAGGCCAAATAGGTCTGTGTCCAAGGTGGGTGTTAGGTGGCGATGGAGTGGAGTTGGAAGGAAATGCTTTGGGATCTTAAATAACTTCTGAATGGGTGTCTGAAAATACCCTGATTGTATCAAGATACTCAGTTGTGCAAAAGTTAGAGTAGAAAACCTCTATTGAGAAGGCTACAAGGAAATTGGCGTGTAGGTCTAGTTTTCCATGGTACGGTTTTGGTGGGAATAAACCAAGTATTATTTTAGAGGCCTTAGGTCATATGAGGACCATCTAAATGCTTGGGAGTGGTCAAGAAGTCCACTGGTGAAGAGTTCTATTAATAAGTTAGTTTTAGGCCTAGTGTCCCTAAAGCCAAAAAGGCATTGAAGTTTGATTGAGTGTTTAACTTTGCAAAGGGAGTTTATTGGGATAGAAATAAATTTTTTTGGTTGTGTTATACCATCAAAAGAGTTTGGGATTACCCTTAAGCCTTTGTGGTTGGTTGGTGAGTTGTGGGAGGTAGTAGAAGGGCACTCCACTTTCTTGTTGTAACCTCTGCATTAGGGGCTCGTATATGTAAACTATTCGACAGAATGCCCGCAAGTAGAGAATGGCATATGGAATTACAGATAGGAGTAGTAGAACTAGTAAAACGTATCCAAAAATGAAGTTTCCAAAGCTTTGTTAGGTTAGATTGGTTGATGATAATGAGAATTGGTTTTGCACATCGACAGTATTGGCATTCGAGAACATGATAATCTATAACTCAATTTCAATATTAAGACATTATCATTTCCTGAGAATGCCCCAACACTAAATGTCAAGGAGGACCCGACATCTTCCCTGATGGACAGCCTTGTTTCATGCTCGGTTGTTGGATTCATAGAGGTCTGGGACTATATCAGTGGGAAACTTAAGAGCAATTTTCAATACCAAGCTGATGATGCCTTCATGATGCATGATAATGCAGTTCTTTGTGTTGACATTAGTCATGATTCAGAGATGTTGGCTTCAGGTTTACAGGGTGGGAAAATTGAGGAGGATGTGCTCGCAATTGAATCCCAAAATACGTATGTATGATGGCTTCGACAAAATGTTTCTTGGTGTCACTTGCATGAAGTGATATGTGTGTGGAGAGCCATAAATGACACACTCTAGTTATAACACCAAGCGTCCAATCAAAACACAGAGGCATTAACACTTGTGTTGCAATAAGATCCAGATGGCACTATTCTATAGGAATAGATCCATTTTGAAAGATGTAGAGCGCCAAGTAACATGGACTTTCATAACAAAATATTACTAAGGCACTCATAAAGGGAGACTTTAATGTATTCGAGAAAGAAGATGTGGATAGAAACATCCTCAAGAATTAGTTATTATAACAGGAAAGAAACTGACCAAAAGGGGAAAATAAATAAGGCTCGTAGAGGAGATTTTGGGGGTTCTGGATTCCACCTGACCCGAGAGACTTTGTGCCAGGGGAGGGATAGATTAGGATTTTTATTGTAATGCAGGGAAAGAGGGATTTTATTTTTAGATAATGATTAATGTACAGGAACAGCATAATCTTTGTTGTTTTTTTGTGTTCAAAGAAGGATATGTCAGCATATTAAAACTTTTATTTTAGATGCTCACTTTCTGATTGATATTCATCTTTGAATGATATCAATTGGTTTCTTTTGAATGTGTATCTGTTACGTCTGATCATCAACATGATCATCTGTGGACTTTGTGCTATAGTTTTTCATGTATTTGGAAAGAACCATTTGTCTTTCTCTCTTAGTTTCTTTCTGTAATGCATTATTTAGGCAAATGAAATTTGTAGCGTTTACTATCCTTTTCTTTTCAGTAAATTAGTCCCTTCGCGTCTATCTCATGTTTACTAATAGATGTTTGTAAGCCTTTATTGCTTTCAAGTTAAAAGCATTATCATTTATAGTTTAGTTGATTCATTGTAAATCCTGCACGGGGAGCTGTACCCGGATAATTCAGAGGGCGCTTACGCTTCTCAATAGCGAAGTGACCCAACTGTTGGTGTTGGTTGAGTCTTTTTGTTTGGGCTTTAAGGGTCATTTTGTAAGCGTTTCTTTGGAAGACAAATCTGTTCACCAACAAGAAGTTAAACCTCAAACATAATAAACTCCATGAACAGGGTATTCCAGAGTAAAGAAAAACAAATGTAACTTCAACAAGATATAATTTAAATCATAATGATAATCATAGTCAAGATATAACTTCACCATTCAATTCCATAAACATGAATAATAAATATGTATATACAAAAGATGATGCAAATATAACATATAAATGAACATGTTCTATATATGTATCAAAAGTATGTCCATATACAATTATGGCACATGCCATTTCAAAATGTCTACAAAATCAATGTTTTAAGGTGTACAATGTGGCATATATGCCATCTCAAAATGTTTCAAGTGTCATCTCTAAATGACCACAAAACTAAAACTGCATCCTATGTTGTAGGGGGATCATCAAAATGTAGCCTCTTTGAAGAAGTGTTGGGCTCTGATTGATCCTGCATAAAAAATGAGTTCAAACCAAAGTTAGATTGCTTACTTTATATGATTTGTACACACACACACACACACACATATATATAATTCATAATTTTCAAACACTGATTTAATTAAAATTATAACTGAATACAAATATTTGTACCTGGTCTCTCGATCACCTAACATGAGCAGGTGTCCTAGCATAAGTCCTGGGTAGTGAAGGGACCATGCCAGCAATACCAACTCTGACCTATAAATATATATTTGCCATAATGAGATTAGTAGAGTGGTGCAACATAGAGTAATAAATCTACAAAATAGGATGATAGCATAATATAATTACAAATTGATTGAACTAAAATTAAAACTTACATCTGGTGATCCCTCCTCTAGAATAGTAGGCTGGGTCAACAAAGAAATGAAGGATTCTCGTGGGCCCTCCCTCACAATCGAAGTAACCTATGAGAGTAAAAAGATTGTCAATTATATATCAATGTACTTCATCATAGCAAACCTGGTTACAAAATACAAATAACAATATGTAAAAGTCTATGTACAATTGGGCTATCACTCCGAATCGAGATGTCTATAACCCTATGCTGTCAAACCGGTGTCAGGACATCATCGATAGCCACACCCTATACAATAAAGTGCAAGTAAAATATTTATTACTACACACAAGTGGCATACATATGCATGCATAATTAATCTTAAACAATTAACTACCTTTCCTTTGTCGACACCTGATGAAGGAACCCTCTCATGTCCCCCACTGACATCGGCTGTAGCCTGCAAGAACACAATAAGATGACAATATATATTAGTAAATGTATGAATTTTATTGCTCTAATTGATAGAGATTTAAGCATGTACACGAAATGATATAAAAAAAAACTAATGGGTACATAATTTATAATATACCGTATAGTCATCAAGGCCAAATGAAATGGCCGAAAGTGTGGACTCATCCATCTGTCTCACCTCTTCCTATGTCATCAACTGAACATAAAAGGAAAAAATATATATACATAAGTGCATGCAATCATTAAAACTAATCTAAATAAATAAATTATTTTTAAATTAAATAAGTCATGTGACAAATTTATTTATAATGTTTACTCTTACCGTATCAACAGGAGTCAATGGCTCTGTTTGCACCTCTTGAGCACTCTCATGAGATGTAGATGATCCATGAGGTGTTGCAGCCTCTGCAGCTGCATCTCCTATATCCCCCTCATCAATATAATGAAACTGATATATATCAGAATCAGTAAGCGGTCCAAGGCACATATGCTTGCATGTAATGCACATATGGGGCTAGCATACATGTGAACTTTGATGAGCTATCGATGCGCTAGCAGCATCCAAAGGAGGCAACACTGACCTGGTCTGAGTGATCAACTAATCACTTAGTAAATGAATGGCCCTATTAGTCTATGAGGCAGCCTCTTCAATGATATCAGGATGTTGCACTGGAGGAGGGGGTACGACATCAGTGGGGGGGACAAAGGTAGTGGCCTTTCGGCACTGGGAAGATGGCCTAGTCTGAGGAGCTCCTCTGCCTACGCCCATGTTGGGCCTCATACTCCAATAATCAACATGGTGACCAAGCACAAAATCAGCATACAATTTTTTAAGGAAATAAAATGGGACCTCCAAATTGCTATGGGGTGGTTTATCAAAAACCATCCACCAGCAATCCTAAAAGTTTGTCCGCATTGCTTCATTTGTGCACCATTTTATTGATAATTTGAGCTTTTTGGGGTCAACTAGTATTCTAGTTTTAGGATCGACAAAAAGGGTGGCTATATCTTCCTTACTTATATTAAGGGCCACAATCTCATCATGGTCAAGCCTGTCATCAAATTGGGCATGCATATCATCACGTCAATGAAGAGCAGCATTATGTTGCTGCGTTAGTGTGTCAATGTTTCCAACAATTGTATTTAGTGTGGCAAGCATGGGACCTAATGTAGGTATATTTTGATACGTGTTTTGGAAACCCCATATTGTGTTCAAATTTTCTTGTATCAAATCTTGTAAAGATGGAGGGTTTTGAAGCAGGGGATTGTTTTGGGGATCGTTATTTGGTGCGGGAGGGTTATTTTCTTCATTGTTGTCAGCCATGCCTGATTAAATAAAAAAAAATCTAAATTTCAATCTAATTTCATATATTATTACAAATATAAATACAAAACCCTATTTTAAAAAAAAATGCTACATTTAGCATGAAAATGAAATAAATTAATAAAAATCATATAAATAACTACTTACCGAATATGCTTGGAGTTGAATTTTTTGTTTCTAATATCAGGCATCCGAAAATATATCGGGTATCTAAAAATCGCAGAAATAACTTAAGAAAATCGCGCAAGGAAATGAGGAAAAGGGCTTGCGGGTTTTGGATTTATGCCACAGTTATCGGGTACCCGATTAGGCTTGTGCTTTGGTGGCAGGTTTGCCCAGGTGTACTGACACCCAGGCCTACTAAAAATTTAACAAGCACTTTCAGGCGCTTTTGGACGAGTGAAAAGTGAATGTTTTTCACATCACCACTTTTTGGCCCCTCATGATCTTGCACATACCCTATTAGAAATAAATCTAATAATGTTATGCTATAGACACAGTTTCTTGATCAAACAAAAATAAATACTAGCAATTGTACCTTGGTATTAAATGAGAAGGTCAAAGATGTGTGAAATATCAATTTAGAAAAAAAATGGTCTTATTTTTTGCATACATTTGTAAAACATGAGGTCCATTGATAGGTCATTTAGAAAATGATGTTATTTTGCAACAGAGTTCTTGATGGAGAAAAGATTGTTTCAATTGAAATATGAATCTTCTGACAAGGACCCAAACATGACTAAAACAAAATCTCTGAAACAGAATGATAATCAAGCTCTATTACCAATAGAATCATATTATGTTTTAGAGAGAGACCTACTAAAAAACTACCATGACCACAAAGTTTGAGATCGTAACTCTATATAAAAAACATGTACAAACACATAATGTGTTAGAATTAGTGGTTACATAAATTACATAACATACACATATTCTATATTATGAATTCTTTGAAAATTTTAAGACATAAGATAAATCTTAAAGTTTATATTTGAAAATTAAGCAATCAATTTTACATTACAAAATTGCGCCATATCAAATTTTATATGGAAGCGGCCAAGCTCCCTACAAAATGCACCAAATATTTTTAAAACAATGTCAAACTTTTTTTTCAGATTCGCAAAAATATAATGATTTTTTTGTGGTTTCCGACCACAAAATATGCAGATCATGAAAAACAGATGGTGAAAATTTTGCAAAAATCTGTTGTGTTTTCCATTATTTGAAAATTGATCAATAGTACATTTTGTAGGGAGCTTAGCCACGTCCATTTTATATTATAATTTTAAACACTTAAATACATGTTGAAACATATATGATACCCTACTCAATGTAAATGCAAAACCAAAGGGGAAAATACGATGGTATGCCATTCTATGTTAGTCAACTATAAGATTTTACGAGGGGAATGGAAGTACTCAGAATATCTGCTGTTTTCTTCTAAGCGACAAGATTGCAGATTAAAATCAAATATTCGTTTTGACCAAAGATCTACTCGATTAAAACCTGATCAGTTTTTTTCAGCGACAATCGATTATGTTAAGGCCTTGGAAATTCAGCTCGATTGCCATGATATTATTAAAGGCTAATTAATGGTGATATTACCCAGGATTTCCATTAGCCCAGACAAGAAAGATAGGCGAGTCGATTGAAACAAGAAATCAAATACGACTTGCCGGCTTCACCTAAAATCACGATATTCTGGATTTTGAAAGTAGAATGGCGATAAAGTGTATCAATCGAACAAAGAATTCCGGAACGATTCCGGAATTTGTCGACATATATCAACAAAGCACATCCATATTCAGATTTATTTTAATCAAACCAAAGCAACCCGCGACACGTAGCCTCTTTAAATCTATAAATACTTATGAATCCATACTTTGTATACACGCACTGCAAGAAGAATCAAGTTGTTGTAGAGATTGTAGAGATAAGAGAAGATGGTGGCTCGAACAATAACCATAGAAACTGAGTCTGAAGTGGCGCCAAAGAGATTGTGGAATGCACTGGTCAAAGATCATGACCTCATTGCAAGGGAAGTACCAGAGTTATGTACAGGAGTCACTTTTCTCCAAGGTAAAGGTGAGGTTGGCAGCATCAAGCAAATCAACATGAACCCCGGTATGTATTTCCATGTAAATGAAACCAATTGGTTAATTATCATTTATTGTTTCTTTTAGAGTATGATATAAAAATGTATGTACAGCCACAGCGCCGTTTAGCTACGTGAAGGAGCGAGTGGACGTTCTTGATGAAGATAATTTTATTTACAGCTACACCGACTTAGAGGGAGGAGAGGTGGGAAAGAGTTTGGCATCTGCTCAGTTCACTTTCAAGCTGAGTCCAAAAGCAGAGGGTGGAAGCATTGTGAGTCATATCTGCAATTTTGACAGTCTCCCTGGCGTTCCTCACGATGAAGCCAAGGTTGAAGTGATGAAAGCCAATCTCACCGCTTTGTTTAAGAAGATGGAAGCATATGTCATCGCTAACCCCACTTTATACAATGCGTGACATGCTTCGTCCAATCAATAATGGTCAGTAGTAGACCTGTTTCAGTTATGCATTTATTTCCAGTTTTCAAGTATTTTCGCCAAATAAGATGGGAAGTGCTTTTCCATGGCGCACTGTATTACCGTTGTAATTTCACATGCGGCTATTCCTTCCGATGGGGGAGGATTTAATGCCATAGATTTCCTCCTTTCAGAGGAAATCAATCAGTGCAAGCTTAAAATGGTATATTATAATTTGAACTAGGATGTGGTTTGCTGTAAACTCGAAATCTACCTGTACTTGGATACGATTTTTTTATAGTTGTTAATCTCTCTTTTTTTTCTTTTTACTATTGAATGATACAGATTAGAACTTAAGACCTTTCAGATGAAAGGTATTGCAGCCAATTGTTGCGCTGTAGGGTCATCCCACAATCTCATATGTGTTGGGGTTTAAGGAATTTGATATAACTTTTGTTAGGGATTTATCTTAACAAAGAAACTTTAAAAATATAAATGGACAAAAGATTATTAAGCATCTCTAACACTTTTCTGTTTATCATTAAAACCAATTTGAATCTACTGATTTAAGTCTAACTATTGTATATATTTAATCATTTAACTAGAATCTTATATTACTTTACAATTAGATTATCAATCTCAATCTCTCTGAAAATCCTTTTTTTCAGGATTATATAACATGCAATGAATATAAACTATAATGTAAAATTAATTAAAAAACCCTACTTATGTAAAGATGGCAGATGAATTGATGGCTGAAAAGTTCCTATTCCAGCAGAGATTCTAGAGAGCACAGATCATAAAGTCAAAAGTAGTAATATACATCCACCTTGAAACAAATGTCAATGTTATCTGATTTTTCTAATTAGATAGTTATGTAATTAAATTTTTCTACCACTCAAAATAAAAAATCTGTACCTAGAAACAAACTCATAAAATATTCAAAGGTGAATATAGAGTTGTTTTACAATCATTTTAAGAAGAACCCCACTAACAAGGGAATACATTTGGCAAGATTTTATTAGTCATAAACATCATCAACCTCTATGCTCAATACTGTACATGCAAACACAGTAAATTAAACATTATATCAGAAAGCTAAATCAAACATTATTTGTGAATGGATTATAGAAAAAATTGCATTAAGTCTGTACAGACTTCCTTAGCAAGACTTGTGGTACATCCTCTGTAATTTTACACTTTTATTGGAATCCAGCAGCACCTTTGTTGCTGCCCTTAACAAATCAGGAAACAACATTGAGGAGGAGATTCCACCATCTGCAGAGAATGGGATTCCTTCCAATCAAGATGAAAATGCAGTGAAAGATGAAACAAGGTGAATCATCCATTCAATACAGATCTCAGGCACATAAAGTGGGTGCCTAGGAATTCAACACAAAGTGTGACCCCCACTCCTGCTGCACTGAAAGTTGGTGTGGCTCACACTTATTTCCATTGGCAAAATCAGTGGAGAGTTAGTTGATCATCAAGACTTCCAACTCTTTTCATTTGGCTTTGACTGAGACCCACAAATTGGTCATTGAAGTAGCCAAGAAATTGAACACCCAGAGCACAAACAAGCAGGGCAATTCTTGGAAGCCAAATACCTCCTCTTCATTAGGCCTTCCATACATCCCATGGTATTCTGCATCTTCATGTTAATTTGAAAAAACATGCAGACTGAAACATAAAAACAGAGTATTCTAGATTTGAAAGGCATGCCAGAAACAGGGGAAAAACAGAGCACTTCCTACTTTTTCAGAGTTAAACATAACCAACACATTTTTTTTACTGAAAAATGGTGCAAATTCTTAGCATAACTTTAAAAAATTCATCAGGCTGTCACTCACTTCGTTTCCAATGCAAACACAGACATTCTCTGAGCTCTGCAAAATGAGGAGCGTTATTTGTATCTCAAAATGTTTGCATATTTAAGCATCTGGAAAGTCATAAATGCTCCTCAAGACGAAGTAATTTATTCCTTTTTATCTTTGTGGTCATACGGGTATTGAAAGGGAAACAGGTGGATCCGGAGCTCTTTGTTCACACAATCTGCCCTTCTTTCAAAATTATTCTCTCTTACTTTTCGATTAGTACTGGGTCCAAGCAGACCATATGTCAAAACTTGATTAGCAAAACGTAAAATGATGACAGTAAAAGAAAAATAATCCAATTTTTAGAATATTTTTAACAAGACGAATCGGATGTGTCCACGGCATTGAAAGTTCCTCTGATTATAGGTATATTTTTAAAAAACCATGGGGAATCTGTATGCCTCCAAAATAGAAAACTCGAATGACCATTCAATTCTTTCATACGCTTCTCAAAATTTAACATCATACTTACATATTGTTCAAAGTATTTAAACCAATTCGTTCCATCCCAGTATCTCCCCTTTAGAAACCTATTTGGGTAACAAAAAAAAACACTTACAATTTTAATCAATTAAAGGGTAACAATTTTTTTTTAAATATTTGAAGAGACATTAAGAAGGGTTATAGGCATGTATTTGTTATTAGATACCTATATTCATTATTAGAAATTAATTTAATAATTTTTGTGTTAATATTCTTTTAAGTGTCTTTTTAAAAATTTCAAACATCTCTAATCTAATCACTATTAGCTTTCTTGAATCATTAGAAAGTTTGTCAACACCAACTGATATACCATAATCATTATTAGAAGAAATGATAGTTCGAATAATCTTCTCTTCAGTAATATTCTTAATCTAATCAAGATCTTCTTCCTTGGAATGACTTTATAACATAACTTTCTAGCCTCTTTACTATGTTTATTATTTTAAGACGAAAACAACTGTTGATAAAAGAACTGAAAAGCCTCTTTCATAAAAAAAATTATCATTAGAAACTTCCCCATCATATTCAATTGTACCAATTATTTCACTATTTTGTTTAGATCTTCAAATGTTGAAAAATACTTGGTTCATGTATCGCCTTCTTTGGTCCAATTAATTTTTTCTCTAATTTTGACCCCTTATTTTTTTTATAATTTTACGAACTCCTTATAAAATTATTTATATTTATCAAATTATCCAGTAATCTTTGGTCACCACTATTATTTTGTAATTGACCTACATTCAAAATCTTTTCTTCTAAAATACCTTCTAGCTTTCTTCAATATGAGGTGTTCTTCTTTTCCATAGCCTTGAAAACTTACTCCAAACTAAAACCAATATGTCTTCTCTTAATTGCAATCCCAACACTTTTTATATCATGGAATCTATAGGAAATTGATTTGGATTTCTTGTATTCTGGTTTGAAGACTTTTATGTCGTGCTAAAGAGGTTTGGAAATGGGGATGCCTCTTCTGCACTCTACCCAAGATGTCATGAAATGGTCTAACAAATTTCCACCTGCTATAATGTGCCAAAGATTGATTCCAATGCACATCTTGGGTCCCTCAAATGTTGTGACCTAAAACAACCAAAAATCCTTCAAAGAGAGAAATTTAATACTTGTTTTCCAAGTGGAAGGAAATCAAATAATGCTATTGAGATTACATATTGCTATCAGAATTCATTTGTATGGTTTTCGAGTCAAACTCATTGGCCCATGTTTCATGAGTAGTGGTTCACAAAAACCTCTCACTCGTGAGAATAAATGATACACTTAGCACTCATTTCAAGTAATTCTTACATCAACCTTATTAACCCATTTTATGAGTAGTGGCTCACAAAAGCCCATCTCCTGCAAAACTTAGCACTCATTACATCTAGGTGATGCTCACAAAAGTGGTGAATTAGACCTTGTTGGGAGGTCACCAATTCCAATACTACTCTAACTCAAGCATGCTTAACCTCTGTAGCACCACCTAGATACAACATGAATGGTAAGTGTACCGTTTATTCTCATAAAAATGGGTTCTTATGAACCACTACTCATAATAATGAGTCAATGAATTTAAATCTAGAACTACACAATTGAATTCTTATAGCAATATCATAATTTATCTTTTTGTAAAATATTTCCTACTTGTATTGACATAAGCGATTGGCATTCTGCACAAGCTTTTCAAAACATGGCCTATACCGAAACCCATCTTAGCATTGTAGCTTTCTATATCTATGGAATTTGGATTTAAATTGTTATGCATGTATTTGGGTTCTTGAGGTTTGAAATTCTCTATGCATGGCTTTTGGTATAATGAATCCTTCTTTCACTTCTGATGTAATGTACCCACCAGGGATCCCATAAGGAATCAAGTCTTTAAGTATAAATTACAACTAACAAATATTTTTTTTAAACATTCTAACATTGCATTGTTCACATCTACAAATGAACATTCCTTAAAGGTTCCCTTATTGAATTCATTCACCAAAATAGAAGCCATTTCATTTCATTACTTAACTAATTGAATTCATTTCCTTTTTCTTTCACTTTGTATTTTAGAATTGAAGGAAAAGGTAAGAACATAATATTTCATTCACAACTATATGATTATATCTTTTACTTCCCATTTCACTTTCAACCCCTTTGACCCACACATTGAATAACTATCCTTTTAAGATAATGAGATCTTAATTTTTATTTCAACATAAGAGAGATAAAAGAAAGAATACAAGAATACATTTCTTTAATACAACTTTTGATTCTTATATAAACATCCCTTGAAAACCCCTAAAGCTACCCCTCCCTAATTAAATCGCATTATTCTTTCAATTTCCAATGATGAATACAATTACATTCAAAATTACATCAAATGGCCCGAAGGCTTACAAGGATATCTTTTACATCTTGCATTAAAATAAAAATAGTACATGGTACAAAATGAGAAGTCTTTATTACTGCATAAATTTAAACACATCCAAGCCACGAACCATGAACATTACCTCAAAAGATATTTTCCACCCAGCTATGTGAAACTAGAGGAGTTTCATCCCCTGTGCTAGGAGATAGAACCAAGATACTCACAAGGCATAAAGAACCCTAAGGCTTTACAAAACAATCACTTGAAAGAAAAGGAAAAGACATAACAAAATATCATCTTACTTTACACAAAGGTTAGGTTTCTAGCATACCATCTAGGTGAGTGTCATCACACAGCCTATACATTGTGATCCTCCCTAACAACCATGTAACCTCGGTCCTAACTTTATGAATAAAGATCCACCTTGGCAGTTATCTATGGTCCAGGTACTCCAACAGGTCTATGCGGACTTAAATTATGTGTCTTTCATTATCTTTTGAAACCCCTCTTTCCCAAGTTTATTCTTAAGGTTATCACTTGTTTACCAACTCACCCATAGGACCATATGGCAACCACTTTGGGTTCCAACACCTATGAGCCACTCACATATGGTACCTAGTCCCCTAACCACACACAAGCCAAAGAAAAACTAATGCACTTCCAATGGTTTAATTTGCAGGTCTAGGGAACCCTCATGTGCTCTTATGCCCTTAGGACCAGTCCTAGCCTTATTATATATGTACAAATGATCATAAAGAAAGAATTCCAAGTACAAAAACACCTTAATTAGAATATTATTATACAACCTAAGAAATTATTTGACAATCATAGGTGGGAAAAGTTGTAGACTAGATACAAGGACAAGTTGCAGGAGTCACATGCCCAATCTTAAGCCCAAAACTGGCCAAATTGAACCCCTAAGACCCCCTAAACCCCATACAAGAATTCCCATAGGGCCATATGAGTGGAAATATAGGATCGTATGAGCATTCCTACAAGCCCATATGAGTGGCAATACAGGCTCATTCGAGACTGTCATAAAAAATACTCAACATTGCCCAAAAATAAAATGTTAAGGTGTGGAGAGTGCCTGGGGAAGGTTCCCTAAGGTATACTTGATTTAGGTACATCAGTACCACATCCAAAATACCTCCTCAACACACCATAAAAGTCAAAACAAAATAAAGGATCAAAACTAAAAGATCAAAGTATAAAACTGCAAGGGCCACAAGAAGGAAAACTAACTGCACTTCTTCCCTAATCCATCCTAACCTTCCCTAAACTTTCCTAGACCATATGCATACTAGAAAATACACCAAAACATAGTAATATAAACAATCTTAAACTCCCCAGAAGAGATTTGACAAATTCATTTAACAAAACATACATCACATCTTCCCAGATGCATTATTCTTTAAACAACTGAATACACATTATATTATTCCCAAAACCACATTAATTTAAAAGTACTTATGAATAAATTATAAATATTATAAAAAAACCCACTCAATACAAGCATATAAGAAAGGAGGTGAATTTTCCTGGTTCCAGATCCTACCTAGAGTCCTACGGAGAATTCCTTTCAGATCTTGTGCACACCACAAAAACCTCCCAAGATTTGAGAGATTGTGGATTTCTATAGTAGGTTTCCTTTAGAAAAAAAATCTTTCCTCCTCCTCTAAGAATCTCCTAAGTGCCCTTACAGAACCAAAATGGTGATTCAAAATATAAAAAAACCCCAAAAACCAATATATTTCTTGAAAACTCCCAAATTTCTCCAATCCTTCCAATCTCCCAAGACTCCTCCTACGCTAATAAATTAACTCCGAACAATATGGTTGGAGAAGTTTATTTATGGGAAGCAACTTCCCCAACTACTATAGTTGGTTAAGGTTTAAATCAAACAATTCCCATAGGGTAAGTGCACAAAAATGGGGGACCAAAACGGGGGTAGAAGATGCCACTTTTTTCTTGAATTCAGCAAACTCTGAACTTCAACAAGAAATTGAAGATAGTTAGACTCAAAATTTTAAGATGCGACAAAAATAAGAGCTGTAATACTCTTAATCTAGTTCCTAAACTACTAACTTATTTTGAAAATGGTGTAGATTAAGGCCCTCAAAAAGGGGGAGCACAAAAAGTGGTCCTATTTTTTGTGAAAAAACATAACATAGCATCTAGTGTGCTCCCCTAAAATGTTAACTTTTTTTTAAAAAAAATTCATCGCTCCAGCGAGAAGTTAACTAACACCACATAGTTTATACTAGAATTTTTTGGTAATTTTTTGATGAATATATAATTTTTGATGAATTTACGAAGTGCACACAACTTGAAAACATGAAATTTATGTGTGCTCCCCCTAGAAATCATTTAAAACTAATAGAAAATCAAATATTTTTTTTAATTTTAAAAGTATGTAGAATGGAGTCTAGTTTCTAAAAATGTAACTTGTTGCAAAATTCGATGAACAAGCCAAAATCTATGCCCAAAATACTACACATTGGTTTTTTACAAAAAATAGACATACACACAAAAGAAATTAGAGATGAAAAACTTAACATAATCAAAATTCAAAATAAATTATATGCTTAGATAGCTAACACAGAGATCTGCACTTTCACGTCATCTAATTTTTACGTTCTTGAGCCATGAGTAAACCAGACAAGGAGCACACCAAAAAAGATGTCATTTTTTTCTATATCTACTAGAAAACACATCTCAAGCCTATTTGAATTGTCCAATCCTTTAGGTTGGACCGCCAATGCAAATCCAAGCCTTAGGATTGGTAAATTCCAATTCTTTACAAAGTGTGTGTTCCCTATAGGATAAGCACACAAATGAAATCTATGACCTCCATAGGGCGTGTGCCCTATGGAAGTCATAGATTTCAATGGTGTGCTCACCCTATAGGGCATGCGCCCTATTTAAGTCATAGATTTAAATAGTGTTGAGAAATAGTCAGATCTCTCTCTCTCTCTCTCTCTCTCCACCTTCGTACCCTCTATATTTTCCCTTATTACCCTCTTTCACCCCCTCTCTCTCACACACATATGCTCTCTCCCACCTTCTCTCTCTCTATCTCTCTCTCTCTCTCTCTCCACCTTCGTACCCTCTATATTTTCCCTTATTACCCTCTTTCACCCCCTCTCTCTCACACACACATATGCTCTCTCCCACCTTCTCTCTCTCTCTCTCTCTCTCTCTCTCTCTCTCTCTCTCTCTCTCTCTCTCTCTCTCTCTCTTCCTACCCTCTATATTTTCCCTTATTACCCTCTCTCACCCCCCCTCTCTCACACACATATGCTCTCTCCCACCTCCCTACACTCTCTCTCTCTCTCTCTCTCTCTCCACCTTCCTACCCTCTATATTTTCCCTTATTACCCTCTCTCACCCCCCCTCTCTCACACACATATGCTCTCTCCCACCTCCCTACTCCCTCTCTCTCTCTCTCTCTCTCTCTCTCTCTCTCTCTCTCTCTCTCTCTGATACCACTTTGATGCATAGGTATGATTCACATTTAGAACCTTCTTTCAATGATTCTAATAAATGCAAACATTTTGCAATCTTAAAAACAATTTTTCAAACTAGGGCAGAATCTTAAACCCTTAAAAATTTATTAATAACTTTCAGAAATGAAAGAATAAATCCAATCCCATTGGTGGGATTCAATAACAGTGAATTAAAAACATTTTCTCTAAGTTATAGCCAAATCCAAGCAATGAAACCAAAGTTATTGTATTTTTCCCAAAACTTCTCAAATTATGACAACATCCAACCAGTCTTCACCAAAATGGCTATAACTTTCTTAAAACGTAATAAAAATAAACCAAACCAAAATAAAATAAAATCTAACTCATATATATTTCCAAAAATATAATGTTTGGGTCTTTATCATTTCAAATGAGTTCGTAGCACTCAAAAAATCAAAGGAATTTCAAGAAAAGTAACTAGAAAACTGAGATATGTAACATCAAAAATAAGTTTTCTTCCATTCCAAATCCTTCTTCAAACTCCTCCAACTTACTATTTCATTTTTTGGAGACCAAATTTATATATATATATATATATATATATATATATATATATATATATATATATATATATATATATATATATATATATATATATATATATATATATATATATATATATATATATATATATATATATATATAATTTGGAATCATAATAAACCATCCAACCATCATATAACTACCCATTAACAACTTTTAACAAACTTTTAAAAAGTTGTCACCAAGTTGTAAAAGTTGTCATTACAATTTTGGCAACTTTTGAACAACTTTTACAAATATTATTCAAATGTCCTCAAACCTTCCCTAGACCTTTAAAATATTTTTAAAATATCTTAAAGACTCTAATTACATCAATTCCACTCATTTTTATATATTTGAGTGGTTCTACCATACTTGACTTTTCTTCATGACCTTATAGATCACTATGATTGTAATGGCTTTAATAGCCTTACAAAATAGTTTGAATGGATTCCAAATATTCTTTAGGATATTACATAATAATGAAACCATATCAAATAAAATGTTAAATATAAAATTCTCCATGAGACATCCAATGAATAGGTGCTCTTGCACCATACTCCCGACCTTGAAAGTTTTCCAAGTCCCTTGGAAATGGGTTTTCAAAGATCTCTTCTTCATCTTCACTTTTGGTCTCTCAATCCTTTTCCTCAAGAATATAATGCTATTAAGAACAAAATTATGTCCTTTTCAATCTGATTTCTTCATCACTTGCATTGAAATGAATACAATAACAAATTCATGTGCAAATTGTTTTTTATTAGTATCAAAATCAATCACAAAATTTGAGTCTTTCTCCTTAAATCTTCTTGGAAACTCTTCCCTTTTACTATCTTTATCATCATAAATCTGATCCATCTCTATTATTTGTTTATTATCATCCTCAATTTATGAGAACACTTCAACATCATTCTTTAAAAAAATGTCCATCTTTATGGAGTCTTCCATTGCTTCAACTTTCTCATTAGATTCAATCAAATCGTCCTCTTTTGTTTCTTCTATCCTTGTTTCTCTTTGTTCTTCCCTAATTTCTTGAATCTCTGCATCATGAGGTTTTACATAGTCATCACCATTTGTCACTATTTCAACATCTTGAACTTCATCATAATCATTTCCTCTCTACTCTATTATTTCAAGAAGTTTCTCAAACTTCATTGTATCTTCTGCCCACTTCTTTTCATGTGCCTCTAGTATTCTTTCCAATCTTTCTAACATTTCCTCTTCTCTTTTATATTTTTCTTTCCTCTTTTTCTTTTGTGAATCCATACCCTAAAAATCACCATGCATACATTTCATAAAGAAATTCATTTTCTTCATCAGGAAAGTCTCTTTTTAACTTTCTTCCTCTTGTCTTTGATACCTCTCCTTAGGCCTTTCTCCTCTTTGATCACTTGGCCTACTCTCTTGGTATCGAGGTTCCCTCTTGAACCTGTAAAAGAAAAGCACACAACCACAAAATAAATTTTTCCCAAACCTTTTAGGCTCTGATACCACTTTGATGCAAAGGTATGATTCACATTTAGAACCTTCTTTCAATGATTCTAATAAATGCAAACATTTTGCAATCTTAAAAACAATTTTTCAAACTAGGGCAGAATCTAAAACCCTCAAACATTTCTTAATAACTTTCATAAATGAAAGAATAAATAAAATCCCATTGGTGGGATTCAATAAAAGTAAATTAAAAACATTTTCTACAATTTATAGCCAAATCCAAGCAATGAAACAAAAGTTATTGTATTTTTTCCAAAATTGCTCAAATTATGACAACATCCGACCAGTCTTCACGAAAACAGCTATAACTTTCTTAAAACATAATAAAAATAAACCAAACCAAAAAAAAATGAAATTTGACTCATATATATTTCCAAAAATATAATTTTTATGCCTATATCATTTCAAATGAGTTCATACCACTCAAAACATCAGAGGAATTTCAGGAAAAATAACTAGAAAACTTAGATATGTAACATCAAAAATAATTTTTCTTCCATTCCAAATCCTTCTTCAAACTCCTCCAACTTACCATTTCGTGTTTTGGAGACCAAATATATATAATTTAGAATCATAATAAACCATCCAACCAACCTATAACTACCTATTAACAACTTTTGACAAACTTTTAAAAAGTTGTCACCAAGTTGTAAAAGTTGTCATTACAATTTTGGCAACTTTTGAACAACTTTTACAAATATTATTCAAATGTCCTCAAACCTTCCCTAGACCTTTAATATATTTTTAAAATATATTAAAGACTCTAATTATATCAATTCCACTCATTTTTATATATTTGAGTGGTTCTACCATACTTGACTTTTCTTCATGACCTTATAGATCACTATGATTTTAATGGCTTTAATAGCCTTACAAAATAGTTTGAATGGATTCCAAATATTCCTTAGGATATTACATAATAATGAAACCATATCAAAAAAAATATAAAATATTAAATTCTCTATGAGACATCCAATGAATAGGTTCTCCTACACCTCTCTCTCTCTCTCTCTCTCTCTCTCTCTCTCTCTCTCTCCCACCTTTGTACCCTTTATATTTTCCCGTATTACCCTCTTTCACCCCCCTCTCTCTCTCTCACACACACACATATGCTCTCTCCCACCTCTCTCTCTCTCTCTCTCTCTCTCTCTCTCTCTCTCTCTCCACCTTTGTACCCTTTATATTTTCCTGTATTACCCTCTTTCACCCCCCCTCTCTCTCTCTCTCACACACACACATATACTCTCTCCCACCTCTCTCTCTCTCTCTCTTTGACCTTCCCCTTCTCTCTCTGTAATGACCCTTACTATAAAGGCCACTAAAAACCACTAATACTAAACTGAGAAAATTCGTCAAACAGTTGGCATGCACTGAATACACGGCTGAAAGAAAAATATTGAATATAGGAAATTATTTTGCAATATATGAGTTCACTGTCCCAAAATTTTAGAATAATAGATAGCAACCAAATACCATCTAAAACACTATCAATGATGTAGGAAATTGCTCAAAACCATATGCCATTCATATATCAATAATTTGCAACAATGCCATACATTTTTCAGTCAATGATATGATCATCAAACCCTAGGTTTGCAATATAGATAGACTGAAAATTACAATGCCCTTTCACTTGCAAAATCCTAGCCTTCCTTTGTTACCAATAATGCCAAAAGGCAAACAAAGACAAGTACAACGTAAAATAGTAAAGTGTTGAAGCTATATTTTGTACTCAGCTGAAAACATACATTTCTCAGAAAATATGCCAAATTCCAAATGAGAAATGAGGAACCTGATTGTAGATGGTTGCAATAATTTTTCGGACTGCTTTTTCAGACAGCTTTTTCGGACAGCTTTTTCGGATCTTCTTTTTTGGACTACTTTTTCGAATCTACTTTTTTGGACTGCTTTTTTCCTCTTGCAACCAAAACTCAAACCCTCAAGTAAATTTGAGGATTCCAAATAAGCTCAACTTGAAATGGCTGAATACCACTTCCAAACTTGCAACCCTTCAGTAGATATTTCACTACCCTCAGTTATACCAATCTAGGGGAGTGATTTGTTCCCAAAGATCGAATAGTATTTGCAGACCACAAGGCTACAAATTGCTTCACAATGAAGAAGTAGAAGAAATCCCAAATCCAAGCCTATAGAAATGAAGCCCCAAGCCCTCTATTTATTCTTTTCCTTGAGAAGTTGCTAGAACTTCTAGAAACATCCAATTTTAATGTACTTTATAATAAAATAACATTATAATAATAAAGTACATATCTCAACTTAAAATTATAACAATGTAGGCCCATTTGTCTCACAACTGAAAGTAGGCGCAACTACGTTGAATGTAGGCTCAAGACTGAACGTAGGCTCTACTACACTGGATGTAGGCTCGGACTGGATGTAGGCTCACTTCTGGACGTAGGCTCCACTACAACTACATGTAGGCCCAAAGCTAGATGTAGGCTCTACCAAACGTAGGCTCTATCAGCAATAAGCAATCAAATGATCAACAAATGGTCGCAAGATGACTCTCTCCTCATCGCCATCAGTCTACGAGACTCCGTGATAGACTGATCCCTCACGCCAAATGATGTCAGCCAAAATGGGGACATGACAGTCTGCCCTTCCTAAAATTGCTTGTCCCCAAGCAATGGCTGAATAATAAATCAATCAATCCACCTGGATCCCAAATGTAGTCATGATCTAAACTACTGTCAACCAACGCAAGCTCCTGCAATAATCTTAGTAATATAAACAAGAGGAATCCATAACCAAACTGACCAATACTGCTCAACTGAAATCCAGGGTAACAACTGCCACAGACAGAAATCGAGTAGATGCTATCAACACATCTCACTATGTTATGTGGAAAACACACTCCAACTCTGCAACAATGGTGAACATTCTGAAATGAAACTGCACCAAGTGCAGAGAATCCACACACTATACACCAACTGCAGTCAACATATCTCTACAGATCACCCGCCATGCTGACATCACCATAACTCCCATGCACTGCTGGCGGTGAATAGGCATCACACAACAAATAGAAATCACTCAAACCAAATTTGTCTGTGATCAACTCCTCAATACATGAATCAAAAGCAAGCTGATGAACATACCTTAAAATATAATGCCAGTAAAAAGAACCAACCAACTCATCCTGCAAACGTGATGCAACCAACTGTGATTGATCGTTAGCTAAGTTAGAAGATGACATAGCCAAGGGAGTGGAATCAATAACAACAACCACTGAGGCATCACTCCCAAAATCCTGCTCTAAGTCATGCACTATCAAGCTGTCAACCCCAGCACCTATCACCATGCCATGTTGATCACAACTTTTATCCCATGGCGTCAAACCATCCCATAACTGATGACAAGCACTAGAACTCAAAGTACATCTCCGTATCAACATCTCATCAACATGTGAGTCAAAAGTAAACTGATGAGTATACCTCATAGTGTAATGTCGATAACATGTACCAATATCAGTCAGTGGCTCAAACTACAATCCCAATGAAACTAACTGCAACTTATCACTAACCAAGCCCGAACTCGCCACTACCTCCGAAGACACCTCCAAAGGAGTAGTACCACTGATAGGAACCATGCCAACTTTTGGCCCATCATCACCACAACTGATCCCTGACACAACCTCACTATCCTCCATGCCATTAGTAGTAGGGACCACCACCATGTCGAGTGGACTACAATGCTCAACTGCAACACCCAACTCAACCGAACCAGACTCTAGGGGAAACAAACCCGATCCCGATATGCCAATGCTAGTATCAAGGATGGATGCATCCCCAACTCCATGGTCTCTGACAAACTCAACCATGGACATTCTCTGATCACCAGATACCACACCCTATGACTGTACGGAATTCGGTAAAGACTGAAGTCACTCTAACTCCATGGTCACCTCAGCCAAATGAAACTGTGACTCCTCGAAAGCCAACTGTGTACTCTCAAGAATCTCAGAAGTCACCTCAAGCTACTGAGTAAGCTCACTCACCTCATCTTCCCTGACCAATAATGCATCATATGCTGTACTGCCCCACTCCATAAGATAATCTTTGTCAGCTACCAACTGCATATAATCCTGTCTCAGAATCCGAATAGCCTCCCATAAAGAGTGGATCTCTATCAAGGAGAAATAACTACCTCCCTACTCATCACTAGTAGGAAAGCCCCATCTATAAACTGCTAATAACTAGTGAGCAGCATCGAAATACTCACAAGAGATAGCAATATCTCGCTCACTAACTCTCAGCTGACTAGACACACGATGGCACTGTCTAGATTGTCTCCTACAATCCTCCTCTACCACACTATCCAAAGGAGTAGACTCAAAATCACTGATCTCTGGAGTACTACCATCCATACTCTATGAATCAACTCCAAAGCTCATATCAACATACAGAGTATCAGAAACTGTAGCATCACTATCCCACTCCACTGTACTGAAAGAATCTACTGAGGAAGCTAAGTCCTCAAAACTGTCCACTGCATCCGCTTGGATGTCATCAATGCCAATACGATCTTGGGACTCATCTATAATCATTGACAACTTGGATGTGCCTGAATCATCATAAGCCCACTGCACCCTAAGTGGTCGACTGGAAATGCACACAACTCCCAACACCGGTGTATAAAAACTAATACTAGCATCTAGCAAGCTGCTATGAATGAGAACAACACCATGTAATCTGCTAATCAAATCCATGATAGCACTCAAGCAATCACTGCTACCAATAAGTGATAAAGATCTCCAATCAACTGAACCCCAAACACCAATATAACAATCTTGAGTCCATATCCATAAACTAGGATCAGCTGGTAACTCAAGCAAACTCCTCACCTGAGTAATAGGACTAATACCAAATAACTCCTCATACCTGTCTGATACTGTCCCTGAATCCTGGATGTAAAATAAAAATGAGCTCACAACAACATCAACCACATGTGATTCGCCTGTCACAGAAAGCTGAGTATTAAGTGTGCAGGATGAAGCTGAATTCAACTCCACGCCATACCCATCCACATGTCTCTCCGCTGCACTACTCTGATCAACTGTACTATCCTTGGCCACTGTAACATCATCAGGATCAACTATACCACAATCACTATCCATGTCAATCACATGATCCAGGGTACCTGTGATGCCAACATGTCTCTCTGAGTCCTGTAATGCCAATGGAGTACTCAACAAAGAGGCTCGGGTATCCTCTAGCTCACGAGAAAGCCTGATAGCTTCCTCCTCCTTCCTCCTCAAGGCATTCGAATAGTCTCCGACAAGGGTAAGAAGATGGTCACGGTCTGAAAGAAGATGTAAATAACTCATCTTCATCATTCCCATTCCTTCCCTAATCACCTGTAAGTCAATACAAGAGGTCTACACCTGTACTCCCTTATGTCTACTCTGTGACTAAGTCATCTGGATATGATCCTCCATCGTCTCCCACATCCTGTCATGATGAGATAATGATGTCACAATACTATCTATGTTCACCTTCAGTTGGCTAGACAAATCATGTGAAGTACTACCAGCCTCAACCTCATGTGATGAAGCATCTAACTATGCCTGGTATTCTCTCTCAGCAAAGTTATGAATGCTCAATGTCTGCTCATCTCTACCAGGTATCTCACCATTATGCACAACATCATCCTCATAATCATCATCCGAACTCACTATGCTGTAGTCACTGCCTGTCGTAACCAAACGATCCTGAGTACTTGTGACATCACTCTCAGGCAACCTGTATACGACTGTCTCAACTTGAGTATCAAATTGACAAGTACTATCCATCAGTGTAATATCCTTCACCACTTCCTCCTGTGGCTGAGTAGAAACTGAAACATCTGTCGGAATACTAACTTGTTCCTCAAAATCCTCATGAAGGTTTCTGGTAACTGTGTCAGCTGATCTTATGTTATCTCTCTTGCGAGAAGATCTGCCAAATAAAAAACTTGATAACTTATTCACCTTGGCTGGGTCGGACAGTATATCATTCATCACACGGTGGTGCTTATTCCACTGTTCAGACAAGTTTTGGTCTATTATCTTAAGTTCATCTCGAATGTCTGAATAACCATCATTTCTACTGTGTCTATCTATTGCCCACAATCATGTCCTCTGAAACTCTGTACTATTCCTATCCATACTGAAATCAATCAAGTACTGGTCACTCATGCAAAGACGGTTCTTACCCAACAAGATGGCAAGAAAACTGCTCTGATACCACTGTAATGACCCTTACTATAAAGGCCACTAAAAACCATTAATACTAAACTAAGAAAATTTGTCAAACAGTTGGCATGCACTGAATACACGGCTAAAAGAAAAATACTAAATATAGGAAATTATTTTGCAATATATGAGTTCGTTATCCCAAAATTTCAGAATAATAGATAGCAACCAAATACCATCTAAAACACTATCAATGATGTAGGAAATTGCTCAAAACCATATGCCATTCATATATCAACAATTTGCAACAATGCCATACATTTTTCAGTCAATGATATGATCATCAAACCCTAGGTTTGCAATATAGATAGACTGAAAATTACAATGCCCTTTCACTTGCAAAATCCTAGCCTTCCTTTGTTACCAATAATGCCAAAAGGAAAACAAAGACAAGTACAATGTAAAATAGTAAAGTGCTGAAGCTATATTTTGTACTCAGCTGAAAACATACATTTCTCAGAAAATATGCCAAATGCCAAATGAGAAATGAGGAACCTGATTGTAGATGGCTGCAATAATTTTTTGGATTGCTTTTTTGGATCTGCTTTTTCGGACTGCTTTTTCGGATCTATTTTTTCGGACAGCTTTTTCGGATTTGCTTTTTCAGATTGCTTTTTTGAATTTGCTTTTTCAGATTGCTTTTTTGAATCTGCTTTTTCAAACTGCTTTTTTCCTCTTGCAACCAAAACTCAAACCCTCAAGTAAATCTGAGGATTCCAAATAAGCTCAACTTGAAATGGCTGAATACCACTTCCAAACTTGCAACCCTTCAGTAGATATTTCACTACCCTCAGTTATGCCAATCTAGGGGAGTGATTTGTTCCCAAAGATCGAATAGTATTTGCAGACCACAAGGCTACAAATTGCTTCACAATGAAGAAGTAGAAGAAATCCCAAATCCAAGCCTGTAGAAATGAAGCCCCAAGCCCTCTATTTATTCTTTTCCTTGAGAAGTTGCTAGAACTTCTAGAAACATCTAATTTTAATGTACTTTATAATAAAATAACATTATAATAATAAAGTACATATCTCAACTTAAAATTATAACAATGTAGGCCCATTTGTCTCACAACTGAAAGTACGCCCAACTACACTGAATGTAGGCTCAAGACTAAATGTAGGCTTTACTACACTGGATGTAGGCTCGGACTGGATGTAGGCTCACTTCTGGACGTAGGCTCCACTACAACTGCATGTAGGCCCAAAACTAGATGTAGGCTCTACCAAACGCAGGCTCTATCAGCAATAAGCAATCAAATGATCAATAAATGGTCGCAAGATGACTCTCTCCTCATCGCCATTAGTTTATGAGACTCTGTGATAGACTAATCCCACACGCCAAATGATGTCAGCCAAAATGGGGACATGACACTCTCTCTCCTACACTCTCCCCTTCCCCTTCTTTCTCTCTCCTTCCCCTTCTCTCCTACTCTCTCCATTCTCTCTCCCTTTTTCTTGTTTTTCATAGGGCACATGTGCTATAGGATGCATACCCTATAGCACGCTCATGCTATGCAAGAGTATACATGACACTTTTTAATTTTGTATAGGGTGCACATGCTATAGCATGCTTGCACTACGAAAGACTAAATTAAACGATCTTCTTTGCCAAGGATCTCATGAAAGAGACCCACTTTTTTTGTATGTTGTCTGATTTCTGCATGTTTTTCGACAAATATTCACTTTTCATGGTGTTGATAGTGACAAAGAAGCATATTCTATCAATTTGCACCACCTTTTTGTTTAAAAATCAACATCAAATTGTGAAAGTCAATCATTATCACCAAAATTTATTAATTGAGGTAAGTTTTTTATTTTTTGACCTGTCAAATGTGAATAAAGAGTGTTGTGGTTTATAATTGGTATAATATAGATTTGTTCAATACATAATTTGATATAATTGTAATAAATTTATATTATAATTTGTTATATTGTAAGAGGTTTATATTATAATTTGACTTATTGTTTTACATTTATATTATATTTTTAAAATTGTAATCAATTCATATGTAGAAATCATCATCATGCCAAGGAAACAAGCAAAGAATTTAACACCAGAAGAGCATGAAAGAGACAAAGAGAAGAAAAGGGAAAGAATGAGACAACTTCATGAAGAAAAAAAATTGGATACCATAGAAGAATATTTTTCTTTGGATGAGGAACATGAAAGATCAATACAAAGTAAGAGAGAATTAGAATTGGAAACAAAAAGAAAATGAATGAGAAACTTGCGTGCAACAAGACAATTGAATTATGAAGATGCGGGCACATCATCTATGAGATCCCAAGTTGAAGAGACATCATCATCCAATGTTGGAGGCACACCAATGTATCATGTTGAAGGCACACCATTGTCTACTTTCGAAGGTGTGGGCACACCATTGTCTACATCCCAAGGTGTAGGCACAACATCGTCTCATGTTGAAGGCACTCAAGATGGTACACAATTCACACATAATGTTTTTGATGCTCCTAGAATTATTTATAGAAAGCCAAAATATTTGATTGATATTGATACTAACATTTTGCAAGCAATGCCTAACAAGATTCCCAAGCATACTTGTCAAATAAATGCTAATCATATTTGGAGATCATTTTTTGAGAATTTAAACATGACAGGAAGATGTCAACTATTTGTTGAAATGATGAGAAATTTGAAATTTAGGCCCATCATGAAGATTCTTGGGCTAAGAACGATGGATGAGACAAGTGAAAAATCTATTGTAAAGAATCTAATGGCTGCATATGAGAGTTTGGGTTCTACATCATGCACAAAAGATAGTAATGTCACATGACATGTACTTACATCAACGATAGTAAGCACTCAAATGAAGAAATCTTGACTCGTTAGAAAGACAAGCAAAACATTGAAAATAAGTAGAAAGTCTCTAATGAGAGCCTTGGGAAGGCGTCAAAGAGTGGAAGATCCAAATAGCAATGAGTTATGGAAATTTTCTGATAGACTACTGCGAAAAGATAAAGCAATTGTTGAAGCTTTGAAATCCTTGATTGAAGAATTTTGGAACAATAATACACGGGTATCTCCTAATCAAAGAGATGTTGTAAGAAGGAGGATTGGTAGTTGAATTTGTGTTCCACATCTAAAACATTTTTTGGATTCAACTCAGACACAATTCTTTGCAAAATTTATGCATATGTATCTTCAAATTAAATTTGTCAGAGATATTTTGAAATGTGTAAACCTTTTTATGTGAAGATAAATCACACATGCACAACTTGTTGTTGTGGGGTACATATTGAATTTTCTAACCATTTTGAATTTTATAGGAATATATGTGTAGATTTTCACTCTAACAAAGTTTTGCAAGATTGTAACATAAATATCCCACCTAGATCTTCAAGGGAATTAATATCTACCATTTTATGTGAAAGAGTGGATGGTCAACAATTTTACAAGCTCTCATGTTTGAATGGTACATGCATAGATTGTGGAGGTTTGCGACATTTTCCAATTTGTCAACATATGGAGAGTACGCATGCAATCAGTAATGAGATAGTGGAATTTGAAAAATATAAGACCGTGACATACAATCTAAAAGATCGAAAAGAGGCTAAAAGATGTGATTTTGTAATTGAAAAAATTCTAGTGTATCAGTTCATGGACATTTTTTGTAAAAAAATTATTTATGAGTATGCAAGTCATACACATAGAGCGCAATGGTTGGATATGAAATTCAAGCTATGCAAGGACACATTCCCACTTGATACCATTGTTTTAGTTGTGGACTTTGCAGAGAACTACACACTACAACCACATAATGAGGTGCAAGCAAAGTATTACAGCTCTCAACAGGTTGTTATATTTGTTCATATCTAGCATTCATGCGTGCACCAGACAGTACATAGGAGAATAGGAAGATATTGAGGGAGTATCATTTTTATATCAGCGATGATCACTCACATTCTAAAGATTTTGTACACGGTTGTTTTCAACTATTTTATGGTTATTTGGAAAATAGGGGCATAAAGTATCATCGACATATCATATGGTCAGATAATTGTGCATCACATTTCAAGAATTCTCAGATGTTTTATTGGTTGTGCAAGATACATAAGATTACTAGAATTCAATAAATGTGGAATTTCATAGAGGTTGGTCATGGAAAGGGAGAGCATGATGGTGCAGGTGCATGTATTAAAAGAGCCTTAGCACGTGAAGAATGAAAGTACAAAGAGAAAGCAACATTATCAGATGCGGGATGTATTGTCCAATGGTATAATGCTATAATGGGTCTAGGTAATGAAGGTGAGTCTATGGTTCGTATATTTTTTTGGTTGATGGATGAACTAACATTGCATTGTATGAGGATTATTGTACATTAACAGGATCGAGTGAGCTACACTCTTTTAGAAGTTGTAATGCAAGTTCATGGAGTATCCACACACGACATATGGCATTCTTTTATTCATTATGTTTAGATGAAGATTGGGATGGGTGTGAGTCAAAGGAATGGGTTGACGAATGGCATACACATATTTTGAGTCCACTTCCCTCCTATCATCACCATGAATCACTACAACTGACAGAAATGGAATCATCCATTAACTTTGATTGCTTATCTGATCTAGTAAAACCAGGTAAAATTTTCCACATACATATAATCTCAAATTTAGTACTTTATCATAAATATTCAGTGAACTAATGTCCTCATTATGTTTATATCATTAAAGGCCATGTTTTTGTTGTTATTGCACCTGAAGACAATGAAGAAGGGACAAATTATTATGTGTGTCATTGTGTTGAGGCAAAAAAGAAATTGGATCACTCGGTTATCAATGGTGAAGAATTAGAATACCCTATAGGATCAGTGGTTGTAACAAGTACATGGTTTAGATGGTATGCTATGAAGAACCCTAGGTTGTGGTTTTTCAAGGATTGGGAGACACAAAAAAATTCTTCATTATTCAAACCTCATCATTGCATCAAATGTCCACTTGATCAGATATGGGGGAGGACTGCATAATAAAACTCTTTGGAAGGTTTGTGAGTTAGACACAAGGCAATACTTGAGACAATCAAGGGTAGGGAAAATCCAATTGGTTCATTGGACTAAATGGAGATACAAAATATTGTAATGTCAAATTTATATAGCATTGTAAATTCGGTGGACCGTAAATTGCTCATGCATTACCCCGTGTGTATAATGGGAAGTTTGTAAGATTTAATGACAACCTTTTCTTCTATTTTTTGGGGCAATACCAGAGGTTTTCTCTGCTCATCTCTTTCCTCCGGTGCTCCTATTGAGCTGAGTTGTAAAAATATTTCTCATTATTAATAAAAAAAACTTTATCATGTTATGCCAATGACTTGTAGGCACATAATACTTGGAAGGCCATGGAAGAGCCTTAATGAACCAACTCAATTCAAGGATGCACTATCTCATTTCCTTTCCAAATTCTCCCTCTCTGAAATGGAAGGTTTACATTTTGGTTTATCTAGATAGTGTACCCTCCTAGGCCACCTAGTGTACCTAGTGCCTCCACCACATCAAAACTCAAACCAGACTTCAAACCCTGATCCTAACACCTTAGATCATCTCAAAATGGTACATTTTCCATGTTACAATTTCCCATTCACTCCTATCCACTCATCATTCACCATTCTTTTACTATAGCCTTTCTAGGCCTATCTAGTAGCCCTTCAAACCTTGAAATCAGCAATTCATTCACAATATCCCCAAACAACCTAGCAATGTTTTCACACTTTCAAATACCCTTTTCAGAGTTACTAAGTTGATATCATTCTCAGACTTTCACAACCTGATTGGTGAACATTTCCTTCACCCCCTAACCCTTCAACTAGGCCTAATTAGCCCTTTCCCAAAGAAGCAACTCTATCATCCACTAATCTCCAAACAAGCCTACCATAAACACCACGTAAAAAAAACTAAAATCTTCCAAAAAAACCTAACCCAGGGTAGTATAAAACTTGGTAACAACCTTACTTCCTTCAAGAGCAGCATGCCTAGCTAGCTCTCCAGGCAGAACAAACTTGACTGTAGTCTCAATTTCTCTGGAGGAAAGTGTCACGATCTTGTTATATTTCAGCAAAGAAGCAGCCTCATGAGTAATCTTATAAAAAATATCAATCATGAAGCTCTCCATGATATCCATGGCAGCACTGGATATTCCCTTGGAGGGATGCACTTGTTTCAACACTTTGTATATAAACCTCTTGTAACTTTCTACATTTCTCTTCCTCTTCTTCTTCTTATTCTCAAATTTTATGGCTTTGACTGTTGAATCCTTTGTGGGCTTGAACATCACTTTCTTTTCTTTTCTCTTCTTTGGAAAAGCCTTTACTTCATTCTCTCCTTTCATACCATCTACTTTAATAGTTGTGGAAGCCCTCGAAGCTTTTAGAGCCATGGATTTTATGCTTGTATGAACAACTGACTAGAATTTTTGCAAGTTAAGTTTCTTAGAATTCTCAAATGCACAGGCATGGGATTGGATTGTATACAAGGCTTGATTTAAAGCATTGTTTGTGGGTAACTAAGAGCACATGTACAAGGATTTTTCACTGGCTCCCAATATCTTTTGAAGAGATTATGGGCTTGTGTGGAATTGAATGTTGTGTACCTTTTATGGATTTTGGTCCTATGTTGTTGTATTGGGAGGGATGGCATTTAATACAAGAGAATTTTTGGGCAGATAGTTTTGTTTGTGAGATATCAAATTAGTAATTTTTTGAGATTTGAAAGTGCTAGGTGTATTTATGAGTAGGTTGGGTCGATGATTTTAGTTGACATGTATTGTAAATAGTGATATATTTGAAATTATTTAATTAATTAGTATTTGTGTTATTTATTTATTTGATGGAGTTTTCATTCATTATATATCATGTTGATTACATATCGAAGAAACATATGCTCAAAGCTCTATGCATAGAACTTCCATGCATGTTGCTTACCATATGTTGTCATCAATGAAAAACATACAATTAGCACTAACTTGCTGGAAAATCTCAAAAAATCTCCCCCTTTGGCATTGATGGAAACATATGGAATGAAAAACACCACCAATCCAAATGTATAATTATTTTATAACATTCTTCATTTCCTCAACAAAACTCCCCCAAGGATGAATCCTCCATCTACTGCTAAATGCTATGAATATCTGTTGTTGTATCCTGTTACTGTATACTCCTCCTTACTATTAGTTTCTCCTTGCTGAATACTCACTCCCCCTTTCTACAATGAAACAACTATTTTGTTTTTCATGACTATATACTGCTCCTCATTTGAAGTCAATGGCAAAGGGCGCCAAAAAAAAGAGCATTGGTACTACTGCTAAAGTAGAGTAGTCAATCATTCATCAGTCACTGAGGATTGATGCACTCTTGTAAACTCTAATCAGATTTAGGGAAGGGAATTACTCCCAGCTTCTACTTGAGATACTCAAATGTATCCTTCAGTAAAGGCTTTGTGAAAATGTCTGCTAGCTGTTTATTTGTATTCACATAATCCACTTTTACTTCTTTCTCTGCAACTTTCTCTCTTAGGAAGTGACATTTTATCTCGATGTGTTTTGTCTTTTCATGCATCATGAGGTTATTTGACATATTGATAGTGTTAGTGTTATCACAATGAATAACAATAGGATAATCAATCTGAATTCCAAAGTCTTTTATCATTTTCTTGATCCACACAATTGTAGAACAATTTATTGCTGCTGCTACATACTTTGCTTCTGTTATGGACTGAGAAATACAATTCTTCTTCTTGCTTGTCCAAGTAACAAGCCTATCTCCAAGAAATACTTCTCCTCCTGAGGTACTCTTTCTATCATCAACACAACCTACCCAATCTACATTTGTATACACATGAAGGTTTACATTCTCCAAATTAGGATACCATAAACCATAGTCTATAGTCCCTTTCAAATATTTGAATATCCTCTTTACTACCATAAGGTGACTTTGTTTAGGATCTGCTGCAAATCTTCCAACAATACCAACTACATTAGAAATATCAAGTCTAGATTGAGTAAGATATATTAGTTTACCAATCATAGATTTATGCAAGGTCATGTCTACTATTTCTGAATCATGTTCTTTTGAAAGCTTTCTTCCTATTATCATAGGGGTACTTACTAGCTTTCAATCATCCATTTTGAATTTCTTCAATATCTCTTTCACATACTTAGATTGATTAATGAAAATACCTTTGTCTATCTACTGCACATTAAGTCCCAAAAAGTACTTGATAGGTCCAATCATGCTCATTTCAAATTTGCTCTCCATTTCTTTAGCAAATTCTATACTAAGCTTCCCATTACCACCAAAAATAATGTCATCAACAAATATAACAACCAACAATAATCCATCAAGTGTCTCTCTTATGAATAAGTTACAATCTACTGCTCCTTTCTTGAATCCAATCTTAGTCAAGTAACAATATAATCTTTCATACCATGCTCTAGGGGCTTGCTTAATTCCATAGATGGCTTTCTTCAGTCTGCATACCATATCAAGTTTGTTTGATAAAGTAAATCCTTCAGGCTACTCTATGTAAACTTCTTCCTTCAACTCTCCATTCAGGAATGCTGACTTGACATCCATCTGATATACTTTGAAGTTTTTGAATGTAGCATAGGCTAGAAATAACTTTATGGCTTCCAATCTTTTTACAAGGGAAAATGTATCTGAATAATCAATTCCTTCTCTTTGTGCATATCCTTTTCATACTAATCTTTCTTTGTTTCTTACTATTGTTCCATCTTCATTCATCTTATTTCTGAATATCCACTTGGTTCCAATCACATTCTTATGACTAGGTCTAGGGACCAGTTCCCATTTATCATTCTTAATTATCTAATCTAGCTCTTCTTTCATTGCTTCATGCCAATCTGAATCATTACATACATCTTCAACACTTAAAGGTTCAATTTATGTAAGTAAACATACTGCTGCATCAACTATTTAAGTTCTTGCCTTTGATCTTGTCATGAATTTTCTATTTTGATCTGTAATGATATCTTCTTTTGAATGCTATCTAGATGTGAATTTTGGAACATTAGGTGTGACTCTCTCATCTTCCTTTTTTTATTCTTCACTTTTTTCAGGGTCATTGAATAATACATCAAAGATGTCAAACATTTCATCAACAATTGTTTCTCTATTGATAGGACTAGGTTATTCTTCAATCATAGGTGCATAATCATGATATCTTTCTTGAATCATAAACTTTTCATCAATCTTTACATGAGAACTTTCAATGATCTTCTTCAATATTAAGTTAAAACATCTATAAGCTTTGCTTTTAGTAGAGTAACCAAGAAAAATACCTTCATTGCTTCTTGCATCAAACTTGTCAATAGCTTCATCTCTCTTGATGTAGCACTTGGTTCCAAAGATTGTGAAGTATTTTACTATAGGTACATTCCCAAACCATAGCTCATAAGGTGTCTTGTCTGTGCCTAGCCTTAATTGAATTCTATTGATAGTATAGACTGTAGTATTGACCTCATCTCTCCAATAGGTGTGTGTGACCTTTCCTTCAATCATGATAGTGTGTGTTGTGTCAAGTATGATCGCATTTCTTCTTTCTACAATTCCATTATGCTGAGGGGCTCTAGGGGCGCTTAGCTATCTTTTTATCCTATGTTCTTTGAAGTACTCATAAAATTTGTCAGAGGTGAATTCTCCTCCTCTATCTGATCTTAGACATTTTATCTTTAATCCATACTCATTTTCAATTTTAGCTTTGAATATTTTGAACTTCTCAAATGCTTCTGATTTATCTTTCAAGAATGCAACCCACATCATTCTATAATAATCATCAACAAATAAAATAAAGTACCTTTCACCATAGTATGATCTTGTTTGAGTTGGTCCACATAGGTATGTATGCACTAGATCCAATTTGTTCTCTACCAAATTATGATTTCTTCTAAATGAATTCCTCACATGCTTTCCCATCAAACATTCCCTACATATTGTATCAATTGGTTTTGCAATGCTAGGAAGGTCTCTTACTGCCTTTACATTTCTTATCTTTACTATATTGTCAAACTTCATGTGACATAGTCTTTTGTGCCATAACTAACTGTCATTTACTTTAGCAACAAAACAACTTGCTTCTAAATTAAGCTAAAAAACATTAGATTTTGTCTTTGAACCTGATGCAATCATTTCTACTTCCTTGTTATTAATGATGCACTTATTGTCTTTGAATTCCAAATGATATCCTTTGTCAAGAAACTATCCAACACTTAGTAGGTTATGTTGCAAACCATCAACATAAAGAACATCATCAGTGTTGTTCCTTCCATCCAAGGTGATATCTCCTCTACGTATGATAGGTTTAGGAGTGTTGTCTCCAAATCTAACCATGCCTCCTTTATACTTATCTAGATGAACAAATCTATCTTAGTCTCATGTCATGTGATGTGAACAACCATTGTCAATGATCTAATCTATTCTTATGTCATCTTGTGAAATCAATGCTAACTCTTGTTCTTTATTTTCATCTTCAAGGTCCATTTCATCAAACATCTTCTCCATATCTTCAATAAAAATGAATCCAATTTCATCTTCTACTGAATCTTCATTTGATACTCCATCTTCAGCATAGTAACATTGTTTTGTATACTTAGGCTTGGAGTTAGTTTTGAACTTCTTGACTCTAGTAGGACACTTAGATGCAAAGTGACCAATCTTGTTACATAAATAGAATTTGAATGGTAACTGACCTTCATATTTTCCTTTTCCTTTTCTTTCTTTATTAGCAATCATAGAAATGAAATTATCTAGTTCTTTCTCTTCATCATCATCATCAAAATTACCAGAAGTGTTCAAGGATTTCTTACCATGGACTAAAGATTTGAAGGCTGTCTCACTTTTAGGCTCTGTCTTCAAATTTGATATCTCAAATGTTGAAATCTTGTTGATTAAGGTCTCTCTTCTGAATTCTTTTGAAAATTACAGTCTCATATAGGATGTTTATCTTGTTCTCATATTCTGGTGTCTGAGTAGTCATCAACTTATCCATCATGTTTTCTTCAAAAATTTCTCCACCATTGTTTTTGATTCCTACAACTGCTTCATTAATCCTTTGATTATAGGCTCTGATGTTATCTTCAGTTAGCATCTACAATGTATTGCACTTTTTCTTCCATGTCTTTCTGCGCACATTCTTTGCTTGGATGTCTCCTTCAAACATGTCTTCTAGATACTTCCATATCTTGTAGGCTTTATCAACTTTCTTGATCTCTGAAAACTCACTATCAGACAAGGAGCTAATAAGGGCTTCTTTGGCAATAGAATTTTGAGTGAATATCTCCTTTTTCTTAAGAGTTACATCTTCCTTTGCAAGATCTAACACAGAGGGAATCTAAACTTCTTTGGTAGCTACTTCAAAAATCTCAAAGGCAATGCACTACAAATGTGTCATCATTTTGTTCTTCTTGTCAAGATAATTCTCTCCATCAAACTTAGGACTTTATTTTCTATAGACTGTCATCTAATCAAACTCAAGCTGTTAAAATTTCTCTCTGAATCACTTGGCTCTAATACCAATTGTTAGGAATAGTCCTAAGAGATAACTAAGAGGGGGGGTGAATCAATTATCTACAAGATTCAATTCTTTATCCAATTAAGTATAGAAGAACATTAAGCACATACATAATAAGATAACACTTCACACAACACCACAATTTTGGTTATGGGGAAACCCAAATAGTTAAAAACCTTGGTGGGAATTAGCACCCACTATGAACTGCACTAGAGTATAATGATCCATGTTAGAAGATCTTACAACCCTGTTAGGAGTTGATCTTTATAATGCATTAAGTACAATGACCTGGTCAAAGTTTGGACCCTGTTAGTGTTGATGTATAGCATCAGTCGAAGTGATACTTATCAAATCGGGCCCGTATCATTAAAGAGACTATTGTGTTATTGGGGCTCTTGAATACTACCGCCGATTGAAAGAAAACTAATTGTATTTGTTATGCATCGAACAATTATCAGTTATGCCCATGTAGGGACATGACCCTACATGGCCTTTGGCCACGTAGAGTCATGTCTCTATGGGGACATAACTCTTTGCATATATAACATACATCAATCGTGGAAGATTGATATCAATCACAAGGCATATACAATCCCAGCGATCGCTCTCCCTTAAGAAAAACAAAGATAATCAAATTGATATACCAGTAAGTAAATCTAAATCTACATAGCCTACAATAATAGTTTATGTCTCTATCAGAGGTCCTGCATTTACATGGTATCAAAGCCATCCTAACAGAAAATTCTATTATTCAGAATTAAAAATTAAAATCTCAGATTTATCAATATTAGAATTTTATTCAAAATGGTTAATCATGTAAGATTAGAGGATGGACTTGAGGGAGCATCAAACTTTTCATCATGGAAAATTCAAGTCATGATAGTACTAAGAGAAATGGAGTTAGAAGAGTACATAGAATCAAACAAACCTATTCCTAAAAATGATCTTGATAAAATGACATGGAAAAGACACAACAACAAGGCCATGAAAATTATTATAGACTCTGTGAAGGATCATATTCTTCAATCTATATTCAGTCTTAAAACTACATTTGAAATGTTCTCTACTATAAGGAACACTTTTGAAATCAATAATACTAGTAGACTGCTAACTTTAAAGAAAGTTCTTCTATACATAAAAATGAATAATGGGGAATCAATTACATCATATTTTCTAAGAATCTCTGAGTTAAAAGATCAACTTGCGACAATTGGAAATCAAGTTGATGACAAAGAACGTATCATCATAGCATTAAAAGGACTTCCACTATCTTGGGAAACCTTTATTCGTGGTTTAAGCTCATGTCCTGATCTTCCTAAATTTGAATTACTAAAAAATGAATGAACTCAAGAAGAATCAAGATTAGTTTCCGGAGGATTAAGCATAAATCAAGAGGGAGATATTCAAGCTCTTCATGTTAATTCAAACAATAAAGAAAAAAATGGAAATTCAAACATAATAAGAAGGAATTCAACAAACCATATAAGAAATGAGATTGGTCAAAAGTAAAATGTTTCAAATGTGACAAAATTGGTCACACTCACAACTTTTTCCCTGAATGAAAAAGAATTCAAGTAGCCCTAGCAGAAATCAAGGAAGAGAAAGAGGAAGGAAACTTTGCATTTTATCTAGCTCTCTCAAGTGAATTAAACTCAAACAAAAATACTTGGATTATAGACAGTGGAGCATCTCATCATATTACAGGTTTTAGAGACAAATTTGAAAGCTTCTTAGATTACTCCTTGGAAGAAGTAACCATTGGAGATAATTCTTCTCATCCGATTAAAGGTATTGGGTCTTGCTCAATTCATTTAAATTCTAGTATCACTCTCCAACTTAAAAATATTTTATTCGCACCTGGTATAAAAATAAATTTGATCTCTATCTCCAGTCTTGCTGTTTAAGGATACATAATCACCTTTCAAGAGGATAGAGTTCTATCTTGGCCAAAGAACTCCAACATCAAGAAAGCTATATCTATTGGATTTAGAGATGGAAGTTTATATAAACTTTGCAATCAACAAAATTTAGCCCTAATTCATGAAACATAAAATTCTAACAAAATTTGGCATAGGAGACTAGGTCACCTTCATTCCCGTGCATTGTCATCAATAGGGAAAATTGTAAAAGGATTACCTAGTCTCAAATCTGATCTCTTAGGCATTTGCAAAGGATGTGCCCTAGGCAAAAACACTAAGAAATCCTTTCCTAAAAGCATTCACAAATCAAAATTTGTACTTGAACTTATTCACACAGACCTATGTGGTCCTATGTATGTACCTTCCCTAAATGGGTGTCTCTATTATGTAATTTTTATTGATGACTATTCTAGAAGAACTTGGATCTACTTCCTCAAATGAAAGGAATCAATTGAAGTATTATCAAAATTCAAAGAATTCAAAGCTCTAGTTGAAAATTAGTCTAGACAGAATATAAAAACTCTAAGATCAGACAATGGAGGCGAATACATCTCTGAAATTTTCAAAGAATTTTGCATTACTGTTGGGATTAAGAGGGAGTTTTCTATACCATATAATCCTCAACAGAATGGAGTTGCAGAATGTAAAAATAGATCAATTATTGAATCAGCCAAAGCAATGATGCATGACCAAAATCTTCATACTTCCTTTTGGGCTGAAGCATCTAACACTACAGTTTATATTCAAAATAGATGTCCTCACTCAATATTAGAAAACACCACTCCTGAAGAATATTTTTTAGGTATCAAACCAGATCTAAGTCATCTAAAAATATTTAGGTGTCCTGTTTATATTCATATTCCTAAAGAGAAAAGAACAAAACTAGAACCATTTGAAAAGAAGGGAATACTAATTGGATATAGTGAAACAACCAAAGGCTACAGGATCTATGTTTCGGGTCAAAGAACAATTGAGATCTGTATAGACGTTAAATTTGAAGAAGATATTTCCTTCAATATTTCTAAGAACATTGATGAACCATATACAGAACCTTCCACTAAATTAGATGAAGATCACCCAGTAAAAAATGAGAGGGAGAATGATACTGAACCTCCTTCACCTACTATCTCAAATTCAGAGAATATTGAAAATGCTAACAAAAAGAGGCCACTTTGGGCTAGGAAAATGATAGAAGAAAATCATGTTGAACCTGATGAAGTAATCAGAGAAAGCAAGAAAACAAGAAACCAGTCATGTTATGTAACACTATTAAGTGAACTTATCAAAATAGAACCTTCAAATGTTGAAGAAGCCTTATCAAGAAAACCTTGGAAAGAAGCAATGATTGAAGAATATAATTCAATACTAAAAAATGATGTATGTGATGTTGCACCTAGACCTAAGAACAAATAAATTATTTCTTCTAGGTGGCTTTACAAAATCAAGCATGCACCTAACAACAACATTGAAAAATACAAAGCTAGATTTGTAGCATGCGGGTTCTCACAGAAGGAAGGTATCGATTATGAAGAAACTTTTGCTCCAGTTTCTAGGTAAACATTTGTTAGGACTATCTTGGCAATTGCAGCATCCAAAGGATGGAAAGTTCATGAAACGGATGTTAAAACAACATTCTTAAATGGTGAAATTGAAGAAGAATTTTATATTGAGAAACCACAAGGGTTCATCACTCATGAAAAAAATTTCCACATGTGTAAGCTAAAGAAAGCACTATATGGTCTTAAACAAGCTCCCAGTGCATGGTATGAATGAATAGACAACTATCTAAAAAAGTTAGGGTATTCTAAAAATGAAGCTGATTCTAACTTATTGTTAGGAATGGGAACACTGAGAGGGGGGGGGGGGTGGTGAATCAGTGTTCACTATATTTTATCTTTTTACTTTAATCTTTATACTGAACTTAAATGCTTAAGTACTAAATTGAACATTCACATAAACATGAAACATGAAATCAACACATGACACCAATATGGTTATGGGGAAACCTAAATAGGTAAAAACCCCAGTGGGAATTGACACCCACTAATATTGTGCACTAGTGTTTAGTGATCCTTGTTAGAAGATCCTTAACCCTGTTAGGAGTTGCTTTACAATGCTTTAAGTACAGTAGACCTTGTCAAGGGTCAGACCCTGTTAGGATTCTTTTACAATAGTCCCTATTAGGGGAGTGGATGCACTATCCTAGAGCTCACTGATCAAGTGGTGAAGGCTACAACCTTCTGATGTCAGATACACAATATATTTGTTGGATGAACTGTCACTGTGACACTGCTTGTTAGATTAGTTACTTTGATGCGTTGATGCTTTGACCTCTATCAAAGCTCTAATACATCTTATAGTGTCTTCGCATAATACTTCTTTTCTTATTACAAATATATATCAACTTCCATACTAAATACAATGGGCACATCTTATATTTATATACGCATACAAAATAAACAACTAGGTCAGCCCTTAAACCTATTACATACAATGCTTCCAAATGAATTGGCTTAAGCATGTTTACAATCAAACATATATACATGTCGTAAACCTAATTACAATAGGTGCATATCCTTTACAACATTATAATATAGTCACAACTCAAAATGATAACTGTCAGCTACTTACTCTGTTCTTCACTGGCACACATTGGCTGTGCAACTTCAACTGACTGTATCTTTCTCATCTTTGCATATCTGATTATGCACTCATAGACTAACCATGAATATAGTCTAACAAACTTAAATTCTAGGGAACATACCATAATTATTCTATATGCACATGTGCTGATGCTTTGAGCTGCAGGTGTATGCACCCTAAAATGGTCGTCTAGACTTTGGGCCCCATTCTTGCAATTTATCAAATCCCCGAATCAAGATTTTCAAAAATCAATATTTTTTATTATATCAATTTCCTTGATCAAATCCTATTTGATCATTATCGATTATTTACCTTGGGCTAACCATTTTATCCTAACTCTTTATTTATTTAAAAGGAATATTTTCTCCCCTTTTATTAAATAAAAAGCCCCCACTTTACCTTTATCCTAAGTTGCACAAATAAAGCATTATTCTTATTTTATAAAAAGAAGAAAATGACTTTTTGTCTCATATGGACACAAAAGTCAACTCTTATTTTCTCATTGGAGGATATTTGTGCACATGGATTGCTTGTCTTTGATGCTCCACCGTTGATTAAATCATTTTCCTCTTAATCTCCATGGTCCATTCCTTCTCATTTCCTATAAAAGAAGAGCTCTCTTCCTCATTTGCATGATCAATCTTTTTATGCTAATGTTATGCTGCATATTTTCTAGGTCACTTTGGAGCTTTTGAAGATTTGGAGCATTCTTGGCTTTTGCATCTACATTTCATTCTTAGTTTCATTCATGCATAGTAGCTTCATGTTTATGCTTTCATAGTTTAGATTTCCTTTATGCTTTAGATTACTTCATCTAGCTTAATTAGGAAGGCTTTGTAACACTTGCATCTTTCCTTTTCATAGCATAGCTTGTACTTTCATTTCCATAGATTAGCTTGCATCTCTCATTTCTAGCTTGCATATTCATCTTAATCTAGCTTGCATTTGCATTTCATTTGATTCTTGGGGATATTGGCACTCTTGCCCTTGTCTTCACTTGAATCTCTCATTGTGTGGTTAACTAGCAAGGTCATTAAGCATATTAGCTCTAGCTGAGAGCAATTTTAAATCTTGCAACTCCATACATAGAGAGCTATGGATCAATTTTTGAGACCTCATTCTTGAGTGTTCTTGAATGTAATGATTCATAGAAGTGCACTATTTTGTGTGTACATTTTTGGCGCCCACCGCGGGGCAGAACATTAGCGTTTTGTCCTTTATCTTCTACATTTCTGTTAAATTTTTCATCAATTTTCAGCCTTAGTTTTGGTCTCTGGTTTTCTATCTTAGAGTGTCGTATGACATCTTTCACCAGTGTCGTGCAATAGTTTCTTGTATAGCAGCATGACACTTTACTAGTTAAAAGTGTCACACTGTTTGATAGAAAGTGCCGCACTATTTGGTATAAACTATCACCCGCAGATAAGGCACACTGTCGCATCAGGCTAAACTATCACCCCATTATGCAGAGAAGTGGTGCATGACAATCTTGCTGATTACCATGTCACTATTTTTAGATCTTTTTCACCGAGTTTAGATTTAATTAGTTTGTTGGTTTAATTCACTATGGTTAAGCAGAGTTTAGTTGTAGATTTCATTTAGATTTTTGATTTTCCTAACCTTATGGGCCTAACAAGTTGTGGTTATAGGTACATTTTCTTGAAATATTTTTCCAAAAGAATGCATGTCAAAGCTTCAAATGCACAAGGGCTACTAACGGTTTTTGTAGGGCTGCCCAAAGCATAAAAACCCAATCAAGTGCTTGTTGTTTATTTCATTTCAAGTGTGGCAATTACTAGTTGCTTCCTTTAGTAGGCACATAATATCTTTTTGAAGAAATTTTGAGGTGGTAGGAGAAGTATGCTCTTCACCCTTGTGGTGAACTAGAAAATCTTGACCCATCTTAGGATTTTGGAAGCAAGAGAGTAATTGAACTTTGTTTGGTGTGTTTGGGAGAAACCTTTGAGATAAAAGAGTATGTTCTTCACCCTTGTGGTGAAAAAAAATTCTTGAACCTCATAAGTTGATCCATTTTTTGTTTAGATCTTTAGAATCCTTTAGCGGGCCTACTCTTGAGCAATCAAGAGGAACAACCCAAGTGGGGACAAGCTTATTGCTAGCTATTTCGACCCACTATAAACTCAAGGCTATCGAGGACACAAAACCTTGGTAGATGTAGTGCTTGTCTTCACTTGATGTGAGTACATGTGGGATTGTGACCATGAGAAAAATATTGAGCAAGAATGCTTAAGGTACTCTTGAGGTCGCGAGGTCTGTTACTTGCCACAAGGTAAGGAGTCCCTTTGGGGAGCAAGAGGGGTACTAAGAATGGAAGCCCTTACTAAGAACCATAGATAGAGGCCACCCTATCTTGCCGCTTAGCTTCTTTGTGCAAGGATTGATCCAAGTGGAATAACCTGGATCACCTCAAGATACTCACCATATGTGTTCCTTTGGTTGTGTCATTGACACTTCCATGACAAAGCCAACATCTATTGTGGGTAACCACTTTGTGTGAGGTGAGGGGACATCAAGTTGTGGGCCAAGTTGATAAGTATTGAGCCTTGACTTTCTAGGATAGATATTGCTTGAAGTGTCTTCGATTGTGTAATACCAGTGTTAATGTTCTTGAACATTCAAACAATCAGTAGTATTCGTAGGGTGTTTTTCTATTTTGATATCACAATTTTTTGTCTTGGTAAGGTTGCTTTTGCCCTTGTTTCAAGTGTTTGAAGACATGTTTGATCCCATACTATTTACAAACCTATCAATTTACTGTTGTCATTGTGATTGAAATCAAAAAATTGACCCTCAAACTAAATTTTTTGAACAAATAGTCCCAAAAACTGAGAATTTGCACTTCACTAGTCAAAGAGTTGTAGAATACTAAAAAACTATCACACCCTGTTCTAAGAACTATCGCATGACAATTCATCCTTGCACGACTATCACCCTGCTTACCCAAAAAGTGGCGTACTACTAGCTTGGAAAGTGTCATCTGGTGTGGCGTGAAGTGGTGCGAAGTGGTGCTTGGTCTTAAAGTGGCACACTATTTTCCTGGAAAGTGTCACCTGAGAATTTTCTATTGTATACCTAGTTTTAGTTGTTTTGTGGTTGCTTTTAGTTGGCTAGGTCTTTAAGTAGGTAACTTATCTTGCCGCTGGAAGCTTGTCTTTACTCTAAATTTCTATTTTTAGCCCTCTAGGGGTAGGGTCATTTGATTTACCAAGTCACCTCAGGAAGAATTGTTAGGTTAGAAGATTATTCTTGTTGAGAAAGCATACCTCTAGAGTTGTTAGTAACATTCTTGGAGAATTTTAGTACTCTTTTTGTCCAAATCATTTCCATTCAAATTCAATTTTAATTATACAATTTGGCTAAGTCCATCCTCCTAGTTCAAATGTGCAAGGATATTGATCCTTTGATTTAAGCACCTCTTTGACAGCGTTGGTAATGCCTTTTGCAATTTCTATCTTACCATCTCTTTTTTTTTGGACATTAGAGAACTTTGATTACCCTAGTTTGGTGTTGACACTTTGAGAGGTCACCTTATCATCAAGAATCCTTTTCTTTCATGTTAGTTACAACAAGGTACCAAGTGAATCAAGGGAAATGACCCCTAGTTGCCTTTAATTAGTTACCCTTAGTTAAGACTTGTCAATAGCGAAAGGGGAAAGAGCCCATTTTTGACCAATCCCCTAAGAGTGAGTCTGAGGTTTATTTTGACCCAAAGAGTAATCCTAGCTAATTGAGTACTTCTTTAGCACCTTTTTCATCAAATATGGATATGAGCTATACCTTGACCAAACAACAAAGAGAAATAATAGATCAATTGCTTGGTGACATTTTTTAGAGACATAGGAGAAACATGTCATTCAAAGATGGCAATCAACCTGACTCACCTCCTATTAATTCAAGATATCTAGATGCTCAACAACGAGCCGAAAGACATTATGCACAAGCTCATCAAGATGCATGGTCACAACATGAGGACCAAAACAATGCATCTAGTGAAGCTCATGTCAACGTAGTGCATGCCAATGATTGGTACAAACATTCAAGACCAAGTTCCCCGCTAAAAACAACTTCAAGATATACAAGTGAGAGGCTAAAAAGAATTGAGCAGGAAAAATAGGATGCAAAAAATGAATGAGCTGCAAAAGAAGAAAAACTTAGGCTTCTAGAAGAGGAACAATGAGCCTTGTTGGACATAGAGAGGAAAGCATTCCAAGAGGAACAAGATAGGATATTGGCCCAACAACTCAACAATCAATTCAACAATAGGGGTACCTATAGTGGAACCAACTCTCCACCATCAACTCCCTCAGCAACTCTGAGAAGTAGAAGGAGGTCAAGGACCCCTTCAAGATCACCTAATCCTAGAGGAAGAAGGACTTCTTGACATGCACATTATAGGAGACACACACCTCCTAGACTATCAAGAGATCCCTCCCAACAAGCACATCATGGATCTCAACATGGAGGAAGTAGTGCCAACTTTGGTACTCATGATTTTATGAGAATGCAACAAGAACCACTATTTCAACAATATGTGGAAAAATATGTTGAGAAAAATAAGGATCAATTCTTGGAAAGTCTAATCAATAAGGGTGCAAAAGTCCCATACAACTTTGATGTGGACATAAAAATTAAGAAGCAAAACCCTTCAACTGATGAGGTGATTAAGCAGATGCAAAAGACTATGGAGAAAATGATGGCTCCAAAGAATACCTTCAACTTGGACTCCATATGTCCCAATCCCATTGAAAAGAGTGTGGTTATGGTAGATTTTCATAGAAAGGTTGAAATCCCCACATATGACAAATATGATGGTAGTGGTGACCCCCATGACCATGTATGACAGTTCTGTATCATGAGCTTTGAATTTCATCATGAGGACTCCTACCTTATTAGATTATTCCTGAGGAGCCTTAAAGGCCAAGCTATGGAGTGGTTTACTAACCTTACCCATCTTGTTAAAACATTCAAAGAACTTGTCCAAAGGTTTGTGCAGCACTTTGCATATAATCTATCAAGGTCAGTCACCATGCTTGATTTGTGCAAGCTAAAACAAAATCAGGGGGAACCCTTTGTGACATTTTTACAAAGGTGGAGACACTTATGCTCCAAATATTCTAGGACCATCCTTGAGGAAGAAAGGATTGATATAATTGTGAGCAATCTAGTGCCAAAATTAAGATATGAAGTTAGAAAAATGGTCTTTAATTCTTTTGACACTATGGTAGAAACTACATGTTGCATCGAGGATGTTCTAAAAGAACAAGGTATTTTGGCCAAACAATAACAACAACAATAAGGATAAAAAGAACTCATATTGGAACAAAAATAAGCAAGTAGTCAATGACAAAGTTGTTGACTCTCCACAACCTAAGGAACAAGGAGTTCTTAATCTATCTAATGCAGTTCAAGCTATGAAGCTATAGACATCCTTAGATCATCAAGAGCACAAGCCCAAGTATCAAGATAAACCTAAGTTAGGAAAGAGGCAATTCACTAAGCTTGGAGACTCTTATGCTGATATTTTTCAGACCTTGATTGCTCATAATTTGGCACAACCTCAGGATCCTACAAAGTTTCGCATACCGGATCCTAGACCTTATTGGTGGAAAGAGAAAGCTTACTGTGTATACTAAAATGGGATTGAACATGACATTGAAAATTGTTTTAAACTTAAACATCTTGTTCAAGACCTTATTGAGACTAGGAAATTATAGGTTGATGGGTTGACCACCAATGCAAACCACAAGGCCTTTAAGGAGCCCTTGCCTAAGTATGAAAAGGGGGAGACTTCTAAAAACAAGAATGGCAAGGCCATAATCAATTATACCTATATAGCTGCAGAAAATGTCATCAATATGCTTGAAGTTGTGGACAATGATGTCAACATGATGAGAGGGAAAGATCCCTATGGTTATGATGTGAACTCAACTCCCATATTTGATGAAGGACCCATTGTTGTGCTTAGAGGTCCTCAATCTCGAAGGTCATCTTAGCCTCTCAATGTTGTTACTAGGAGTTAGTCCCAAAGTCCTATTATCATTAGAGGTCCTAGTTCTAGAAAATCCAAGAAACCAATGCCCAAAAGTGTTCCTCCCAAGTCTGCAGTTGCTCCTGATATGAGTTACAACCTTGTCGATCAGTTATAGTGAACACCAGTGAAAATTTCTATTTTTGAGCTCTTAGAATTGTCTCCTAGACACAAGAGTGTCCTTGAGGATACCTTGTGAGCCACCAATATTCCTAATGACATAGATGTCGATCAGTTCTAGAACATGGTCAATCACCTTGCTAGACCTCATTACCTCACATTTTTAGAAGAGGACGATAAAGCATTAAGTCATCCTCACAATTTGGCCCTTCATATCGAGGTCATGATCCATAAAACCCATGTTAGGCACATGTTAATAGATGGGGGTGCTAGGCTTAATATTTTCTCTGTGAGTCTATTGAAAGCTTTGGGATATTCTAAGTAGATAATTGACACTAGGAAGAAGATCACAATTAAATCCTATGATGATGCAGAGCGAAGCTCTAAGGGATTGGTTGTTCTTCCTGTTAGGATCGGTCCTGTGGAAAAGGACATTTTATTCCAGATTGTTGATGCCGAACCTTTGGCATATAATATCTTGTTGGGTAGGCCATGGATTCATGACATGCAAGTGGTGTCATCTACCTACCACCAATGTGTTAAGTTCCCTTACAATGGATTTGAAGTATGCATACTAGGGGATAGCACATTATCTGTTAATGCAATTTCAGCTGGCTCTCATGTCCCTTTGAATAGAGAGGCTGATAATTTTGATGTAGCTCTTGAGCAGTGTAAGAATAAGTTTAAGTCCATAGATCTTGGCATGGGAGACTACCAAATGGATTCCTTCACAAAAATTCCAATCTCGCCTAGGTCTTATGGAAAACCTTCACCTGAGAGGAAACCTTCATCCTCAGTTATGACCTTGTTTGGAAAGTTCGTAGAGTCCTCAATACCTATTCATGAGGAGAAAGAGGAGGTAGCCATTAGAGATTGGATATATAGAGAAGAAAAGTATCAACATAACAAGAATTTTGCGCCATCTCCTAAAACCTATGAGAGAGGGTATACTTTGGTTAAAAACATGAGCTACCCAGGTCATGGCCCTCTCAATCACAAGTTAGATGCTAAGGCTGAACCACTCAACCATGCTCTTTTTGGTCATAGGACTAAGTCAACAATCAGCCTAGGCTTTGATCATGAAAAGAAGACAAGTGTCCCTATCCTAACTACGATGGATAGTGATAGTGACTCAGATTATATGCCCAATCTTCAAAACCAGCAAGACATGATTGATGATTGGGTACCTTCCACCAATCTCCTTTGGGGAGATTCAGATGATTGAGTAGCTAAAAATACAGACACCAGAGAAGGTGATACCCTCCACAATTTTGAAGCTTCTACATCAAGGCATCCCAAGCCTTCTTGGTGTAAACATCCTAGCAAAGATTCAAAGATAGATTCACATGAGTTCGAGTGGGACTCTCTTTTAGATGAAATAGTTGATTTGGACATGGATGTTGTCCATACCTATAGTACTCAACTCGATGTGACCAACGAGCCTAGTGTAGGACTAGAGGATTGAACTCCTCAAATTGTCTTAGTGGATGACGCTTCATTTGGTAGGACGAGTCCTAATTCGGGTATCTTTGAAGGAGACTTGACAAATCCTAATTGTGTGATCACTAAAGATAATGCCTATCATATAAATAATGTTGAACTAGTCATTGACCTACCCCTTGTAAACCATCATTTGATTGATTGGTCACAACTTTGTCAAGAGCCTCAGCTCCTCACTTTCCACAATGACTACGAGATAGCCTGCCACTTGAATGCTCTTGAACCCGTAGTCTCTTCCACTAGTGAACCTAAAACAAGTATGATAGAGCCAAATATTAAGTACCTCAATCAAAAAATAAAAGAAATGAAACAAAAGAAAAATGGTTCTAATGGCAAAAACCACTTTGTGGTGGTGTCAGAACCCAAAATAGTAAAAATAAAATATGTATTCGATGGTGAAAACCTCTTTGAGGTGCCTAAGGATGGGGTACTTAATAACCTACCAAGTTATTTCCAAGACAAGTCATCAGTTCTTATTGAGCCTACACAACCAGTAAATTTGAATACGGAAGAGGCTCCACAAGTGATACATCTAGCTCAGTCTCCGTCACTGCAAGAAAAAGAGGCATACACAAAGTTCTTACAAATGAAGAAAATCAATTTTTCTTGGACATATTCAAACATGCCAGGGCTTGACACTAATCTCATTATGCATCACTTATCTATAGCTCCAAGAATTAAACCAGTAAAATAGAAGTTGAGGAAAATGCATCCTCACATAGCTCTCCTTGTTAAGGATAAATTAGAAAAGCTCTTAGGAGCAAGATTTATTAGAGCTATCGACTGTGCCGAGTGGATCTCAAATATTGTTCCAGTTTCAAAACATGATGGGTCCATTTGCATATGCATAGACTTTAGAGATCTTAACAAAGCTTTCCCAAAGGATGACTTTCCACTCCCTAACATAGACATGATAGTGGATATGACTACGGGCTATGAGATATACTCTTTAATGGATGGTTTTTCCAATTATAACCAAATAAAAATAGCTCCTGAGGATCAAGAAAAGATAGCCTTCACATGTGCATGGGGAACCTATTGTTGGAACGTCATGCCATTTGGATTAAAAAATGTAGGAGCCACATACCAAAGAGCTATGACCACAATATTTCATGATATGATGCATAAAAACATGGAGGATTATGTGGATGATACCTTGGCCAAGTCTAAGAAAAGGGATACACACCTAGAAGATTTGGAAGTAATTCTAGATCGAATGGAGCAGTTTTAGTTAAGATTGAATCTGAAAAACTGTGCATTTGGGGTTACCTCAGGTAAACTTCTAGGATTCATAATTTCAGCCAAAGGAATAGAGGTGGATCTCGAAAAGGTTCAAGCTATATTAGATATGCCACCTCCTAAGAACATTAGTTAGATGAGAAGTCTTCAAGGATGACTCCAATCCATATGGAGGTTTATTTCATAGCTTGCAAATAGAGCACAACCATTCAACAAGACATTGCATAAGGGAGCCACATGTGCTTGGAATGAGGATTGCCAAAAGAGCCTAGATCAAATAAAGCAATACTTGGCTAATCCTCCAATTTTAATGCCTCCTATCCCAGGAAAACTGTTAATTTTGTACATATCAGTGACAGAATCTTCCTTGGGGGAATTTTTGGCTCAACTTGATGATACTCAGAAGGAAAGAGCCATCTACTGCATTAGTCATACTCTAGTATCTTATGAGATCAATTATAATAGTATTGAAAAGTCTTGTCTTGCGGTAGTGTTTTCTTCCCAAAAGTTGCGACACTACATGCTTGCCCATACTATACATCTTGTTGCAAAAATTGATCCTCTTAAGTATTTTCTTAGTAAGGCCACTCTCACAGGTAGACTTGCTAAGTGGATGATGGTTTTGTCAGAATTTGATATAGAGTACATTGAGCATAAGGCTATAAAAGGGAAAGCTATTGCAGATCAGCTTGTTGATTTCCCAGTCAAAGATAGCATGCCTATTCAAGTGGAATTCCTAGATGAGCATATCATGTACATGACCACACGTACTTGGAAAATGTTCTTTGATGGTTCAAATATGTAAAATGGATCAGGAGTTGGAGTATTGTTTATTTCTCCTCATGGGTACAACATACCTAAGTCTTACAAACTTTTGTTTCCATGCATAAATAATATTTCATAATATGAGGCTCTAACCAATGGATTGAAGATGGCTATAGAGTTGAATATAATAGAGTTACATGTCTTTAGGGATTTGCAATTAATTATCAACCAAGTAAATGAAGAGTACCAAAATAAGGATGATAAGCTGATACCTTACAAAAATATGGTTGATTCATTGTGATGTTACTTCACATTTGTGACATTTCAACAGATCCCTAGAGTAGAGAACAAGCCAACAGATGCTATAGCTACACTAGCTTCACTCCTTCAATTGGAACAATATGAATCAAGATTTGAATTCCTGGTGGAAGAGCTACATCACCCCATTTTTGACTCCTCAGAAATCCATGTCATCTGTACCTTGGTTAGTCATGAGTCATCCCACTATGGTGCCATTTATTCATATCTTCATGATGGCATCATCCCCAAAACCTTTGATCACTCTTAAAGAAGAAACCTTGTCTGTAATGCCTCTTGCCATACCCTTATCTCTGGTGATCTGTATAGGAGGGGTTTAGATGGGACACTTCTTATGTGCTTGGAAAAGGATGAGTCTGACCAAGCGTTAGTTGACATTCACAAGGGTATTTGTGGAGGACATTCTAATGGTCTTGCCATGGCCCAAAGGTTGCTTAGGGTGGGGTATTATTGGCCCATAATGCAGATGGATGCTATAGCTTTTGCCAAATCATGTGAAAAGTGTCAGAAACATGGAAACCTGATTCATGCTCCAGGTAGGGAGATTATTCCTTCTATTTCTCATTGGCCATTTCAGCAATGGGCCTTTGACCTTGTTGGGAAGATTCATCCCAGCTCATTAGGAGGACATAAATTCATTATTACTGCTACTGACTACTTTACCAAATGGGTAGAATTCATTCCAGTGTCTATTGCTTCAGGGAAGATAATTTCTTTATTCAACTTGAATCACATCATCTGTCAATTTGGGATACCTTCTGAGATAATCACTAACAATGGAGGTCAGTTCAAAAACAAGGACCTTACACACCTCTGCAAGAAATTCAAGATAAAATAGCTTTGGTCCTCCATTTACTTCCGACAAGGAAATGGACAAGCAGAGGCTTCTAATAAGACCATTCTCAAAATTCTCCATAGAACAGTTCACAAGAATGGTCGAGACTGGCACTTACAGATCAATCCAGCCTTATGGGCTTACAGAATGAGTATACGTACTCCCACAGGGGCTACTCCTTTTTCCCTCACTTATGGTCTTGAAACAGTATTACCTTTAGAAGTTGAGATTCCTTCACTTCGAGTCTCTCTCAAAGGTTTGATTACAGATGACGATTATTGTGCCATGAGGTTACAAGACTTAGAACTTCTAGATGAGAAGCACAAGGCCTCATTCGATCACATGAGAGTGTATTAGAAGCGTATGTCAAAGGCATTCAATGAGAAGGTTCACCCTAGAGAGTTTCAAGTAGGTGATCTTATTTTGCGAGAGAATCCTAAGAACCAACAAAATAGAGAGCAAAAGGGTAAGTTCGAACCTAATTGGCTTGGGCCATATGTCATCACAGCTGCTTTTGGGACAGGTGCTTACTTGTTATCTGATGAGGATGGAGAACAGCTCCCTGATCCCATCAATGTTTTGCACCTCAAGAAGTTCTATCCATGATGCCTATTCAATCTGGGGGCATCCTTTGTACATATTTTATGATCCTGAGAAAATACCAAAAAAAAATTCATATATGATGCTGAAAAAATCCTAAAAAGCATATAAAGTCCTAAAAAAGAGCATCCTAGTGAAAACCTAGCAATAGGCACTTTGATGTCTCATCAAAAAAAAAAAAGTCAAAAAATTCAAAAAAATAGAAAAGTGCCTTGGTGAAAACCTGGAAACAGGTGCCTTGGTAGCAAAAATACAAAAAAATAGAAAAAATAAAAAAAAATCTCCAAGTGGTGAAAACCTAGAAACAGGCACTACTTGAGGCCTTTGCACCCTAGTCTTTTAGCATGCATCCTCGACACTTAGCCATTCTCCATCATGCCTTGACCTTATTTGACTTGGTCTGGAATTGGTCTTTATTTTTGTCTAGGGGGCATACCTGTTAGCATAGGTCCTTTAGGTGTGTTTGTCGCTTGGGGCATTTCACAAACAAGTGTTTTTCAACACCACCCCAAATGGTGTTTTTCAACACTACCCTAGCATCGAGTGTTTCTCAACCCTTATTAGATGTCTTACCCACCAATCTAAGTATGATGCACATTGCTCATTAGCAAATTTGATACTCAAAGTCTGACTCTATGGCCAACACACATGCACTTAAACAATCGACTCAATTGAGATATGTTGACTTTATTTTTCTTTGTGTGTTGTCTATGAGGATTTCTTTGATGAGTGGTCTCTCCCTAAGAAGTTTTCGATGATGCATAGCTAGAAGACTGAGGGTATGAGAACATGTTTTATTTCTTTATCTTCTTGTGGGTATATTTTGTTGGTCCTAATTGTCATTAGGATTTATGCTTGATCCACTTGACACCTAGGATCTACAAGGTGTTATCCTTGACTGTTTATGTGAGTGCATGCTTATAGCCATCTTGATCTTCTTATGTCCTAATGCAAGCATAATCTCGCTATAGAAAACTTAGGTAATCCCACTGCACTAGTCATCTTGGCCTACATGTCTTTGGTGCCTAGGTGGGATTCCCACATTCTATCTGATATAGATCATATTCATACACCCATAGTCATACTAGTGTGTATTGTATGATCTTATGATGCTACCAATAAACACTCGATGATGATAATTAGATGTCTATAAGTGTTGTGACCTTGCAAGTCAACCACTTTTCATAGTAGCTTGCATTTTTAGGTTCATGATTAGATTAGTTTTGCATCTTGCATATGGAGAGAGCTCTCCTTTTCACATTCATGGACCTATCGGTCAACTGTACTCATCTTCCCTTTTCTTGATCATGTCTTTCACTCCTTATCCTCAGATTATGACTTGTTCCTATCATCACAAGGGGTTAATCATATCATCATATCTATATCTCAAAAATGTCATTTTTAGAAACATGAGTCTACATCACACACATGAGAATCAAACATACATCTATGAGAGAGAATATACATGAGCATTTAAAACATACATTTTGAGCAAAATGACAAGACAATACATAAACTGATACATCCATCACAAGTGAGACAAATACACATGATATATCAAACATCCAGCAATCTCATATATCTATAAAAATGTCATGATATACAATACAATATGAGATCCCAAAATTTGGATCAAAAGTCTCATGATATATCCAAACATCTAAACCTAAGCCCTAAATCTAGGACTCGCTGCCACCATCCTGAGGGCCTGGTGGTGGAGGAGGTGGTGCCACATCTGGTACTACATCCAATCTTCCCACTACTATTGAGTAGGAAGGAGCCCTCTAACCCACTGGTACTGCCTATATGTAGAGACCATGGTAATATGTGGCTCGTGCTACCTCTCTCTACCTCTCTGCAAGGGCAACCTGTAGCTACCTCTCTTAGCACTCTATCTCAGCCCTCTGATCTATGAGCTACTACTCCCTGATAGCTATAGTGATCCTAAGCTACTACATCTCCACCTCTAGAGCCTATATCCTAGCTCTCAGGTCCTCTCCTCCCACAGGCTGATCCTGCTACACCTCTTCCTATTGGTGAGCTGGTCTTGCCTCATCCTTAGGAGTCACTGACCTCTCTCCCCATGACCATTTCTGGCCACTTAATCTAGATCCCTCTCCTCTCTCCATCACTCTCCCTCTCCCTCTCCCTCCATCCCCTCCATCCCCTCCATCCCCTCCACCCCCTCCATCTCCGTCATCTCCCCCATCATCCCCCTGAGCAGTCGACTGTACATCTGGCATAGTGAATCTGGGAAATGGAGGCCTACACCTTTTTACTCTATAAGTTGCATCTACACCCACATCCTCCATGTTTGGAAGGTACTACCATGGCTCTTGACATATAGCAACTATATCCTATACTGCCTACTGGTAATCCAGCATTGGCAGCCAACCATGCCCCTCCTCATCCCAAAATCGAGTATGTGTAGTAGTCTTCATAGACACCCTTTGCTGGCATTTGAACTATCTCCAGACCCGAGTAATAATGAATCTCTCCACAATATCAAAATGTTGACCTACCAGTGGATGACTGCAAAGCATGTAATCCATCTCCCACCTATCACCCCACTACTCAGAGGACCTGTAAGGTCTCCAGGTGAATGATTTGAGCTCATCCAACACCCTACGATAATAAGAGACATCCCCAGTATGAGCCTGTGAGATGAAACCTATTTATCTATACATATAGGGATACCTGCACTCCCTAGGCTGTTATAAATAGGAAATACTAAGAGGGGGGCGTGAATCAATATTTCACAACCTTTTTCTTTTGCCCACTTATGGATATAACAGATTACTTTAGTGCATACAAAGATTATCAAGCTGATTAATAAACATAGCAGTAAATAGAAAGAACTCATAACACATCATATGTTCTCGAGGAAACCCTAGCTAAGGGAAAACCCCAGTGGGGATGGTACCCACAAAGATCGCAAATCAAAAGTATCTTGTTAGGGATATTGGACCCTGTTAGGAGTCAATTTACAATGTATAGTAGATCTATCCTGGTTAAAGGACTTTAGGCCTTGTTAGAAGCCTTAACCTTGTTAGGAGTTAGATTACAAAACCTGATCACCAGTTGAGCTCACTACCCAAATAGGTAATACAAAAATGTTTCTAACTGTAATATGGTGCTGCTTACAACTTTTCATCAATAGCCTTTGCTGCTATCACAATAAACAACTATCACAAGTTATATTTTCTTTCTTTTTACATATCACTTACATGTTTCATTACATTTCAAGTATGCCTAATATATGAGTTATTAAAGCTAATAACTTTACATGGTCAGCATCCAAAATCATTATCCAAGATTAAACATCTAGGATTTCATCCCTTAATAATGTTAAGTCATTATTTTGACAACCAAAAATAATCCCTTAACTCTTTCGCTAAAACTGTCTCCAAAACTGCTCTGTCTGCAAAAATTGTCTTCGGTAAACTTTGAATAACTTTGTCCGTACTACTCCAAACTTTATGTACACTGAGATGGGGTATCCTCATACTCTATAGAATCTTTAGTTAACTATGCAAATAAAAATATTGCTCCAGTGGACGTTGCCAACTAAATCTTCATCGGGTGCTCTGTCAGGATCATTGTATCCAAACTTAGACAATTTCTTTCTTCAACTTTGCATACTTGCATTCCAAATTTTGTGCTCTTAATAGATATCATATGTTTCCATAATGACAACATCTATGCATCCACATTAGCCAAATTTCCAACAATCTCCCCCTTTGTCATTGGTGGCAACATATGGGAAAATTGGCTAAGTGTGCAAACAAAACTTCAAAAACACTTATACAAGATTTTGTGGCCAAAAGTTTATACAATATGAATACAATATCATACTCCATAGAATAGCTCCCCCTATGAGTATCCTTCCTCAAAATATATTCAATTTTCTACTACTATCTCTCCCCCTTTGACAACAATGACAAAGATAGGGTGTACAAAAATTTCAAAAAACTTTATACCTTATTATCAGTTATTGCAAAGTCGGTAGGCTTGCAACACAATCACCAAACTCTAACTTCCAAGATTCAAAATCTTTCTCCCATATCATCCTAATGGATTCAGTAACATTGAGTAGAGTACTCAATCCGTATGTTGCTGTCTGACAAGCTTGCAGGGAATTGAAGCTAAACTTCTGAAATGATGTCTTTGCTGAAAGACACTGCTCAATTTGATCTTCAACAATTGATATCTTGATTGAGACATGCTCTCTCAAAATTTTAACCCTGATCATCTTCCTATTCTTCTCCTCTTCTATCATTCTTATTTCATCTTTCAATTTCCTTATGTTCTTCTCAATAGAACTTATCTTGACATTAGGGCTTGTCAAGGTGTTTGTCTCAGCTGTAATAGCATCTAACTTCTCTCTGATCTTCTTATCCTCTTCAACTATTATGATTTCTAATTTAGTACATTGTATATACAAATTCTTTCCTGTCTCAAAATGTCTCCTCAAATTCTTTATGCATACATCTAAACTACCAATATCATTCTGAATATTTACACTTAAAGTTTGCTGCATTTCTACTTCAAAGTCTTCCTGAACTTTTATCTTCGCAATATCCTTCAAGTTAGAAAATTTAGAGTCAAAAGAATTTATTACTGATTGAGCTTTCTCAAGTGGATCTGATTTAGATACCTTAGTGTTGATCACACTCTCAAGTTTCTCTATCAAAACTCTAACTTTGCCTTCAAGGTCTTTCACCTTCTTATTCTTTCCAATAATTTTGTTTAGAGATGTAATGAACTCAAGCTGATCATCATCTTCAACTTCTTTGCCAAGGTCTTCAAACATTGAGCCAATATGCCTCTTCTTACTGTCATGTGCACTAATGTCTTCAACTGGTTTAGAAGGTGCACTAGAGGTAGTGACCTCTATCAAAATTTGTTTGCCTTTGACTATTTGCTCTACTGGAACTGATTCTGATACTATTGGTGCTTCCTCTGCCTCTATATTCTTCTCTGATTCTATGACCATTTCTTGCTCTCCCAAAGCCAAATTATCAACAATATTTCCTAGATCATGAAATACTGCATCATCTGATTCTAAAGTCACTTTGGTGCCTTCAATATCCATTGATTCTTTGCCAATATTGATATGTGAAGAAGATAGAACTTCAATACCAACTTTCTCTGCATGCGGTTCCTTTGATTGCTTCTTCTGAGGGTCTAATTCAACATGCTTTTCTGCAACTATATCTGCAAGAACTTGCATTACTGCTTGCTCTATTTCTTTCTGTACTTCCTCCTTTTTGCCTCCCATTATAAGGATTTTTCTTCTCTTAGTTCTCAATAAAGTTCCAAGAGACTTCAGGAATCTCTTCAAATGATCTTCATCCTTAACTTCATAGAACTATCTGATTACCTATTCTCTCATCTTTATGTCCTCTTCTTGTGCTCTTTGTTTTCTATTCACAAGTCTATTATAAAAATCTTCTGGGATCTTACCATGAATGGTGCTAAGTTTCTTATCTGCCACAATCATATGTGTAACCATTGCATTTTCAAAGTTCAATCTATCAAATGATCCATATAGATCATAGAATTTATTCAACTTAGTGAAGTCTCCATGTTTCAATATATCTTCATTCACTCTTTCAATTCTTGGTTTCCAAGTTTTCTTCTTGACTAAAACTACATCATCATCTTTAATTACTACTACATTTCTAGGAATAGGTGGTACAACCACTTTCTATCTCTTACCGGGTCCTGTTGCACTCACTTTTACTCTTTTGCTAGGAATAGGAGAAAAAGATTTATCTCCTTCATCTTTTCAAGGTACTTCAACTTTTACCTTTACTGCAATCGGATCAACAGGATCTGCACTTGATGTCTTAGGTGAAAATACAAGATTTTCACTTTGCCTCAGGGCTTTTGTAGTCTTCTTAGCTATGTCAAACTCATGACTTGACATACCTGATTCTTTCAATATTTTCTTCATAGTAGATTCAACTCTCTTACTAGATTGCTTCTTTTCTCTCAAACTTATTGTAGAGTTGAAATTCTCTTCATAGGTTCCAAACCTATTTGCATGACCATCCAACTCACACTTTAACAATCTGTTCACATATCCTACTATTTCTACTTTAGATATTTCATAGCCAAGAGGTTCTATGAATTCCATTCTAGGCTCAACTACTTCAATGTAGGTGAAATCAGTGTCAACCATAAAACAAATGTCATCTTTATGCTTTTCAACTAAGGATTGAGGAATCCTTGACTTGTTCTTAACAATATTCTGAAAAGTCTTCAATACAAGCTTCACACTATCATTAACTTTATAAAAAAGGTGCTTCATGTAAACTGAGTTTATTCTTTCCATTGTGTTCACATTGTCACTCCAATCTACTGTGTAAGGAAATCTTCTCAAAATATGGAAAAACATATAGGTTATCAGAGATGAAAACCTAAACTGAGTGTACTTAGCCTTCTTAATCTTTTCTAAGTTCTCAAATAACTGAATTTTCAAGATTTCACATAGGTCTACTAGTTTCTTCTCAACACACATAAGATAAGCTACATGAATCATTCCTGTAGCCATGTCATCTTCCCTTGAACTACCATAGAATTTAGTTGTTAGGATCTTGCAAAGGTACCTAACATCATCTTGCTTAATCTTACTTATCACAATTCCTCTACCATTATAACTAGATCCAGTGTTATCTAAAACAAACTTTCTCATGTTCTTTTCATTCAGTGGAATCTCTCCAACTTTAGATAATCCAATAACTTCATGAATTAGGTCAGCAGTTATATCAATAACTCTATCCTCCATCTAGAATTTCCCATTGTGGATTCTACTTAAAATGATTTTGGTACATTCCTCATCATTGAATTCATACTTCATGGAATATTTGATGATTTCATTATTCTCTAAGTGCCCATAATCTGGTTTAATTGACATGTCTTGATTGTACAATTTCCTGTAATCATCACTAAACTCTGCATCTCCCAAAGTTTCAAACTTACAACCTAAATATCCCTTAACATTATCAATGTGCAATACTATGTCTGGTACGGATGATAATGCTAAACTGTCATCAATTTCAGTTGGTTCTACTGGTTCTTTCTTAATCTTTGGTCTATTCTTATCCTTAATTTTATGAACCATAGAAATATCCATCTTATCAACTGATTAAAGATCAAGAAATACCTCAACTTTGTAAATCTAGGGTTTCGGTATGATCGTCACTGCAAACTGCTTCCAAACTTTTTCAAATCATCCTTAACTCACTTTTCTTCTTTCAAATATCTTTTCAATCACTTTTTAATCGTAATAACTTTGATTTTGACCTTATAACACTTCACATTAACTCAATCTGACATCACATTCATTCATTTTGCTGCTAAAACCTCAAAAAGCTGATTCTGCAAACCTGCAACCATAAAAAATTTTGCGACCTCGCAAAACACAATATTTTCTTTTGCGCACTTAACCATAGCATTAGTACAACATAATAAACCTACATCTAACTACGCAAAACTTAACTCATTCAAATTCCTAATCTACACTAATCCTAAGTCCTAAACTACAGAAACTTACATAATTTAAGTACTTAAAGAAGGGTCAGGTAAAGATTCATCCTTACCATCGGTTACATTACCTTCTTGACTACTTTCAGTGCTGACTATACCTCCTTGATCTGTGCCTTTATCAAATTCTACTTCATCTTTATTGCTACAGTAACCTTTCTCTTTGTTTCCTGCATTTTCATTCCTTCTTGCATTGTTCCTAGGGTTAGGGTTATGATGATAACCTCCATTGTTCATTCTGCAAACTCTTGCTGAGTGTCCAAACTTGTTACATATCTAACAAATGATTCCATTATTTCCAAATCTCTATCCTTGTTGGTTAATCTGCGACCTACAATTTCTAGCAATGTGTCCTACTTTGTTGCATCTAAAACATACTACCACTTTTCTTTGATTCATTTCTTCAATAGATTTCTTATCTGCATTGTTAGTATTCCCAATCATTCTATCATAATTATTCAAAATTACTTTAGGTCTTCTACATTCATTAGCTCTATGTCCAAAACTATGACAATTATAACAATGTCCATTAAAAGATTTAAATTGCTTACCTGTGCAATCTCTCTTCATGTGCCCAATAGCATTACAAGAAAAACATCTACCTTTGAAATCTCTTTGCATACCTTTAGATGGTTCTTCCTATTTTGATTCTCCTTGCTTTGATTCATCTTTCTCTCTAGGTGGTTCTTCTTTAGATGGTTCTTCCAATGTGTTCTCATCTAGCTTTATTTCCTCCACACTTTCAGATGTCTTCAGATCTGGCTTCTTACTTTCATGGTTTGTTCTAAACATACTATATCCAAATATAGTCCTATCAAAGAATGGTTCTTCAAAAGAAATTTGTTTTTTAGTCTTATCACCTTTTGAATATAGCCTTTCAAGTTGTGGTTTGGATTGAGTTAGTTCACCTTTCACAATTTTATTATACTTCTCAAGTTCCACATATTGCATTTTTACTTTTTCAGATTCAGATGTTTCCTTTTCAAGTCTTGACCTTAGATCTTCATTCTCAATTTTCAATTTTTCATTATCAGATCTCAAATTTCCATCTTTCATACTAAGCTTCAGATTTACTATCTTCAACTCATGCTTAAGGATCTCATTTTCTTTTTCTAATTCATCACAATCTTCAACAAGCATATCAGATTTCTTTTCAAATTTCAAATCTTCAATCTTACCTTTTAATTTGTCAATAGCATTCTTTGCATCTTCATATTTTCTTCTTAAGGAGTTTCTTTCATTAGTAAGCATATCAATCTGTTCAAGAGCTTCTTCAAGATTCTTCTGAAGTTGATCCATATCCATAGAGATCTTACTCAAGCTACTAAGCTTTCCTTGAATGTTCCTTCTTTGAGTAACTGCGCTCTAATACCAATTGTTAGAAATAGGAAATACTAAGAGGGGGGGATGAATCAGTATTTCACAAACTTTTTCTTTTGCCCACTTATGGATATAACAGATTACTTTAGTGCATACAAAGATTATCAAGCTGATTAACAAACATAGCAGTAAATAGAAAGAACTCATAACACATCATATGTTCTTGAGGAAACCCTGGCTAAGGGAAAACCCCGGTGGGGATGGTACCCACAAAGATCACTAATCAAAAGTATCTTGTTAGGAATATTGGACCCTATTAGGAGTCAATTTACAATGTATAGTAGATCTGTCCTGGTTAAAGGACTTTAGGTCTTGTTAAAAGGCTTAACCCTGTTAGGAGTTAGATTACAAAACATGATCACCAGCTGAGCTCACTACCCAAACAGGTAATACAACAATGTTTTTGACTATAATATGGTGCTTCTTATAACTTTGCATCAATAGCCTTTGCTACTATCACAATAAACAACTATCGCAAGTTATCTTTTCTTTCTTTTTACATATCACTTACATGTTTCATTACATTTCAAGTATGCCTAATATATGAGTTATTAAAGCTAATAACTTTACATGGTCAACATCCAAAATCATTATCCAAGAGTAACATCTAGGATGTCATCCTTTAATAATGTTAAGTCATTATTTTGACAAGAAAAAATAATCCCTTAACTCTTTTGCTAAAACTGTCTCCAAAACTGCTCTGTCTGCAAAAACTATCTTCGGTAAACTTTGAATAACTTTGTCTGTACTACTCCAAACTTTATGTGCACTGAGATAGGGTATCCTCATACTCTATAGAAGCTTTAGTTAATTGCACAAACAAAAATATTTCTCCAGTGGAAGTCGCCAACTAAATCTTCATCGGGTGCTATGTCAGGATCACTGTATCCAAACTTAGACAATTTCTTTCTTCAACTTTGCATACTTGCATTCTAGATTCTGCACTCTTAATAGAGATCATATGTTTCCATAATGACAACATCTATGCATCCACATTAGCCAAGTTGCCAACATAGGCTGCACTTGAGGATGCACTACAACAATGTGCTCCCATGCCCATATCTGAGCAAGTATGGCCCCGCACGCCCAAGTCTTGCCATCCCGGTAGACGATCTCATGTAACTCATAGTACATCTTAGCCAATATGGCCAGACCCCATGCCATTCATCATGGATGTGCCACCAAATCTTCTAGAAACCTACCCCATCCCAGTGGAAACCCCTTTTGATTCCTATCAGTCATGAGGGCCTGACCAATAAAAGATGCAACAATACAAGACACTGGGAAGTCCCTACCAAACTCATCCATCAATCGATCTTAGATGACATGTCAGTCTAGGATGGTGACATCCTGGAACATACCCTGGATAACCTGTCTCCCCTTTGTCAGATCCTGATCATAGTATACCTATGCCAACAAACAATCAAGTCAATTTCTATCATATGGAAACTTTACAACTATGACTATCTATAAACATGATTATACTTATAGGCTCTCCATGGCACGAAACTTGTAGGATCCGATAGACATCCTCTAGTGTGATCAATGCCTCTCTAGTAGGTAGATGGAAGGTGTTGTGCTCACTATGCCATCTCTTGGCAAGAGCAATCAACAACCCATGGTCAGCTCAGATATGGGGCATCTGCAATAAATACCAAAATCCCATAGCCCTCACATCGGCCTTGCCCAAATCATCCAGATCTTGGACAAATCGCAATCCAGTCACCGGGGGTGCTCTGATACAAAGTGTAGGGAAGTGCTCCTACAAGTCATTTAAACCACACCAGATGTCAAAACATATCATGAAGGATTTATGAAATCAATACAAAGCATTTTAAAATCAAACATTGTCAAGACCCATGTTATTTTGCTCAAAAACATTAAAACATGTCAACTTTTTATACTAGGCGGCACTATTTTTTCACTAAGTGTCATTTGACATTTTGTCTTATAGCAATGCGATAGTTTCTATTTGGGTGACACTTCACATAGTGTCACACAAAATTTTATCCTATGTCATGTGACACTGGATTCAATGCTCGTGCGACACTATTTTGACCCACGAAGTGTCGCATGACATTTCTCCTCAAAGGGCGCGACACTTGTAAAGTGTCACGTGACTTTTCACATAAACTAAAAATTTGAAATTTGAAAACAATTTAAAAACATGTTTTAATATATTAAATGCTCATAAATGACCCAACAAAGCGAGTTTTTTCGAAAACATACCAGGGCAGCATAGTGTGGAGGCTGGTTGGGCATGCTCAAATTGGTTTCTATGGACAGGAACTGTTGCTTGCTGGGCCATTTTCTCTCTCTAAGCTTTCAAAATTCTAAAATTAATAAAAGTCAAATGATTTTGAAATTGACACTTTTTGCCCCTTAAATAGCATTTTGACTTTTTGACCTAATTTTCAAAACACCTCAGAATTGTGTGAAAATTGCACCCCTAGCTAATGTTGATGTCCTGGATCCATTTTCGAGATCAAAATTGAAATCTGAGTTCATCTTGATAGTCAAAATCACCTTTCAAATCTTCCCCTTCTTTCACGTAGTTGGTTGACCATTTGAGGCCTGACCCTTCGATCTTTTTTGGGGCCCCTTCATTTCTTCATCCCCATCTCTTTCAAACTCCTTGTCTTTCATTCATCTTCACTCGCTTCATCCTTCTGAGGTTTGACTTCATTTTTATCTTATATCTTTCTCAGTCAAACCTAGTCAAACTAGGGCATGTTTTCACTACCTAATGGTTATCCTTTATCCTTTATCTTCAATTATGATTTCATTATGATTTGATCATCTTTTATCAATATGTTTTTCTCCTCTACCTGATTTTGATTTTGATTCTGAGGGGGTAGTACCCATTGGATTTAATCCCTAATTTTCTTGATTCAGTTATCTTTTTATGAACTTTCACTCAGCTTGAGATTTTTATCTTTTATTTTGGATGTGATCCCAAAATGAATTCATGTCCAGAATCTTTTGTTTATTTTTGTTCGGGCGTGTGCCCAAAATGAACACATGTCTAAGTTGTTTTGTGATCCCAAAATGAACTCACATTTCAACTTCTTTGACTACATGCGTTCTTGAAATGATCACACATTAGTTAAAGAGGGGAAAATGTATGCACCCTAAAATGGTCACCTAGACTTTGGGCCCCATTCTTGCAAATTATCAAATCCCTAAATCAAGATTTTCAAAAATCAATATTTTCAATTATATCAATTTCCTTAATCAAATCCTATTTTATCATTTTCAATTATTTACCTTGGGCTAACCATTTTATCCTAAGTCTTTATTTATTTAAAAGGAATATTTCCTCCCCTTTTATTAAATAAAAAGCCCCCACTTTACCTTTATCCTAAGTTGCACAAATAAAACATTATTCTTATTTTTGTCTCATATGGACACAAAAGTCAACTCTTATTTTCTCATTGGAGGATATTTGTGCACATGGATTGGTCCTCTTTGATGCTCCACTATTGATTAAATCTTTTTCCTCTTAATCTCCATGGTCCATTCCTTCTCATTTCCTATAAAAGAAGAGCTCTCTTCCTCATTTGCATGATCAATCTTTTTATGCTAATGTTATGCAACAGGTTTTCTAGGTCACTTTGGAGATTTTGAAGATTTGGAGCATTCTTGGCTTTTGCATCTACATTTCATTCTTAGTTTCATTCATGCATAGTCGCTTCATGTTTATGCTTTCATAGTTTAGATTTCCTTTATGCTTTAGATTACTTCATCTAGCTTAATTAGGAAGGCTTTGTAACACTTGCATCTTTCTTTTTCATAGCATAGCTTGTACTTTCATTTCCATAGCTTAGCTTGCATCTCTCATTTCTAGCTTGCATATTCATCTTAATCTAGCTTGCATTTGCATTTCATTTGATTCTTGGCGATATTGGCACTCTTGCCCTTGTCTTCACTTGAATCTCTCATTGTGTGGTTGACTAGCAAGGTCATTAAGCATATTAGCTCTAGGTAAGAGCAATTTTAAATCTTGCAACTCCATAGATAGAGAGCTATAGATAAATTTTTGAGACCTCATTCTTGAGTGTTCTTGAATGTAATGATTTATAGAAGTGCACTATTTTGTGTGTGCAACAGGAACTCTGCACACTATCCAGTCTTCAATACTTAACCGATTTTTGATCTTCTCATCAAGTGAGCTGACTCCAAACTGCTATATGACTTTGTTGCCATAATGAAAACACCATATTAATTCATATACATCAGTGTAGCCAACTTTCCAACAATCTCCCCCTTTTTCATTGATGGCAACAAAGGAATATGGCTAAGTTGCTAACTGTTCTTAATAGAAAAAACTTTTGGCTTCTATACATATACTTATATCTCCCTATACATATTATGATCCATATTCTACACACAACTCCCCCTTTGACATTAATGAAAAAGGTGTTACAAAAAATGTATTTATACATACTTACTGAGGGAAAACATCTGAATATGCATTCTTTAGGTTTTGGATCTCCTTCTTCCAAAATGAGATCAAAGAGTTTACTATCTGGAGATGGGCACATAATGCATACTGAAGTTTCTCCATCTTCTTCAAATCTATGGAAGGACCTTGATCATAGGTTATCATGGTGGCATCAATCTCCTTGATGTTCTAATTTATAATGTCTAATGAGGGTGCAAGAGCATTCCTCAACTGAGTTTGTCTAGCCCTTAACTTTGTCATCTCTTTTTCTGCCTTCTCAATTTTGTCTATCTGACTTTGGTAGATATTATTGCACATGTTCACATATGTGGATCTATCTTTCACTAAACTCTTCACTTGCTCAATCATAGCTTCAGCCTCTTTTATTTTCTTAAAATGAGCATCGGTGAGCTTATCTTGATCCATGCATTCTGCAATGATTCTTCTTCCTTGATCTATAAATTCTTTTAGGGATGCTTGACCAGTCTTGAGGGAGATGAGGTCAAGTGCAAAGTTACTGATCAATTCATTCAATCTATTCTTTATATACTTTTCTTTTGCAACTAGGGATATAGATTCTTCAAGGCTTGAGAAATTACTTTTGAAATGTGAGATGACTATACTCACATCATCAATAGAGTGTATCTTTGACATTTTCTTGTCCTCTGGCAATAAATTGTTCAGAATGTTTACTGATTCTACTAGGAGGGGATTCCTCATTACTTATTTTTCTTTGGCCTTCTCCATAGCTAAGATGATGAACTTAATTAGGTCATCTTCTCTCCATGATTCCAAACTAGATGTGTCAGGTGTCAAACTTGACAACAATGCTGCTGAAGGAGTGATGGGAGTGTTGTCCAACACTTCTTGCTCTACTGATATTCCATCCTTTTTGTCACTTTCTTTTACCTTTTCTTCTTCTTTCTTTTCTTCCTCTTTTTCTATATTTTCTTTTTCTTCCATCTTTTATTTTTCTTTTTTATCATCAGTCAATGTTTCTTCTTGATGAGTGGGTGGTGTGTTGCTGCATAACATTTTAGCTTCTTGTGTGCTCACAAAAGCTTCCTCAAATTTATCCAAGTCATTGTCTTTGGTCGTCATTGCAATCTCTAGATTGTCAATGAAGATTGTATCATCTTTTTGTGTATCTATTATGGGCATGGACTTTATTGCCTCTGTAGGTGTTACCAATGTAGATACTGAATCCTGAGGACCTATAAATGGTAAATTGGAGGCCTCTTCTACTTTGTCTTGCTCACTAGGTGCTTGAGTGATGGGCACAGAATTAGGTTTCATGTGTTTCTCTAAGAATACTTTCTCAAAGGCCTTCTCTATTTCCTTAGTTATCAGCTCATAGTCTTTGTTCATAATGTGTAGTGTTCTCATCTTTGTTCTTAAGTGCGGCTTCACCAAATTCAATAACAGTGTCTTTTCTTCAACAAAACATACTAGAAGATTGGAATCAAGTGTTTTTTCCTTGATTCTAAAGTCTTCTTCAGTGGCTTGTCTCTTCAAGGTATCCATAATCTCCCATACCTTTTCTGGGATAGATGTCTTCAATTCAAGAACTATCTTCTTGAATTTTATCATGTGTTTGATCAGCATCTCATGAATCTCTGACTTATCAATTTCATGATATTTTTCATAAAACTTGGTTATCTGATCTAGCCTTCTTCTACTACTCTAGTCCTTCACACTTGAAGACTAGGTATGAATCCTACTTCTGGAGGTAACTGCACATTTTTCAATTTGCTTCTTGTGGCTGCACTTATAGCTGAAGGGTGATTTGTGGCAATTTGTTTTCTCCTCTTGGGCATCTTGGGAGATACATCTGTGGATTCAATATCAACTGTAGCAGTGGGCACAGGACTAATATCATCAATTTTACCCTGTTTATCCTTTGGATCATTAGTCTTTTCAATCTTTACCTTTTTCATCTTGGGATCATCGGACTTAGCTTCCACTATGGATGCGCTCTCAATTTCCAAAGCAATCTTTTATTCCCTTGCTTTGTCTAGGTCTTCTTATGTTACTCCATGAATTATGAGTATGGCAGACATAATCTTAGAGGCTTTCCTCTTAGTTGTTGCATTGTTTAATTTAGCATCTATCTCTCTTGTCTTCTCCTCATAAGTTCCCCATCTTGGCTCATTAGGGTTAGTAGGAGCTGAAAGCAATACTTGAGCATATGCTTCCAAAACTTGTTCCTCTACTTCATATCCAAGTGGATGAATCCACTTTGTTCTAGGTACAAATGCCTCCATACATGTTGTATCTATTTTAACCATAAAACAAATTGTATCCTTGTACTTTTCAATAATGTTTTCTAGAATTATATACCTCATTTTCATCTTGACCCTTAAGGTCTTCAACTGCAATGTTATATAATCTATCAATGTACTCTTAGTGGATACTTTGTTAGATATCTATGGCATGGTTGGAATGGACTTGTCCAAATACAAATCTGATAATTTCCCAACTATATGAAGGTACATATAAATGATCAATGACCCAAACCTGAATATCTTGGTTTTGTCATGCTTGATTGCCTTGATGTTGTTAATCAACTATGTGCACAAGATCTCACACAAGTTGAACTCTCCATCTTCCTTCACAAGTCTAATGGCTTCTAGAATTGTGCTCGCAGACACACTATTCACCCTATTGGTGTGATGAAACCTATATCCAAGTATCATAGACATCAATTTGATGTCAGCTTGCTCAATAGGATCAATTGTCATCCCGCACCTATCACTCCTTGACTTACATGTTTTCTCAACCATTTTCCTAACATCCTTGCCCACAGGAAGGATGGTGCCAGACTTAGATAAGCCTGTCATCTCATATATCAAGTCACTGGTAATTCTGACTGGCACATCACCTATCAAAAATTAGTCATCATGAATTCTACTCAAAAGTACTTTAATCCATTATGTCTCATAGAATTCATATGTCATAGCATACTCTACTATGGGGTGATCATTCTACTTCACATATTCATAGAGGAAGGTTTTGTCTAGTTTTAACATTGTTTCCATGTGCACCCTTAACCTGTCCAATCATACAAGATCCTTCTTCTAGTAGATGTAAGCCCTAATGGCTTCCACATGCATAATGACCATAGGCATGTGGGAGAATGCTCCCTCTAAATCATCTAGGGTTGACTTAAATGGTTTCTTCTTAAATACATATATCTTCTTCTTTGCAACATCAAAAACTATGGGAGTGGCCATGACTTACTTGTTTAATCACTTTCCAACTGATCTCTGAGATAATCTGAAGACTTTTGAATTGGCGTGATGAACTAGGGTTTCTACAACCGACAAAATGCACTGCTAATTACTGCAAATCACTGATAGACCAATCTAAAAGTCTTCACAATAACTTCTAAGGCTCTTTCTTCTCTCCTATCACTCTAAATTTGAATACAATGAGTAATCAAACAACTTTTTGTGTACTTAAAGTGAAAATTTTTCCATTAATGCTTGCTGCATAAACTAGGCTATCACTTAAACATTTCCAACTTTTGTTTTGTTAGCAATTAGTATGTGCGCTCTTGCGTGAAGGTTCCTTTACACTCCAAAAGCTTAAGTCCAAACACACAAACTTTGAGAGTGAGTATACTAGCCACACAAGGGTCTAGAGCTAAATTAGCTCCCCCTATGACCCTAAGGGCCATTCATCCAGATGTAGAGGGTGTGTCCACTGTGGATGCATCCAATACATACTCATCAGTCTTTTCCTTCTTTTTCTCTGACCAAATCAAGCTCACATCATCTGAGGTTTTGGCAAAATTAACTTCTCCTTCAGGATCCAATACTAATTCTTCAGCCTTTTTAGGGCCTTCCTAACCTTGCGTCCTTGATCTATAGAACTTTGAGATATGTCCAGCCTTGTTACAAGAGTGACAAATGACTGGAGGTCTTATATTCCTCAGCACATTGACATGAGTCACCATTTTACATTGTCTAGCTGAGTGACCATTATAGTTACATATCTAGCATGTAACGTTTTGACAACTTCTTACATTTGTCTGATTCTGATTTCTCCGATTATGCTTAATCTTGTTCTTCTTACTAGTCTTGCAATTCATAGCTCTATGACCAAATTTATTGCATGAATAATGATAACCATTAAAAGGTCTTACCTCTGTACAGTTCCTTGCAATGTGTCCATGCTTGTTACATGCAAAACAAGTGCGGTCTATAAGCTTGCACTCATTCTTAGGTGGTTCACCATTATCTTTGGTTTGATCTTCAATCTTCTCAGTATCAGTAGAGTCTTTTTGTGTATCCTTTCTTGCTCGCATGTTGTCAATTTGATTTTATGCTTCATTGTATCCAATATAGCTAGTGTCTCCTTTGGTTCTTCTTGCATACAACTGAGATTCTATCAGATCAGAACTGGTGTGTAATTTTTCAATATGATTCTTTGCTTCTTTCAATTTAGATTCCAAGATTTATTTTCTATTTCTTATCTCCAAGATTTCCATGTTTTCTTGTCTTAGTTCTTCATTTAGTTGAAGGTTCTCTTTGACCTGTTCATCATAGAATTCCTGATTTTTAGTCATCTTATCATAAAACTCTTCAAGTTGTTCTTTTAAGGCTTTATTTTCTTCATTCAACTTCTTGACTATTGTCTCTAGATCACTAGTGGAGCATTCTTTCAAATCTTTCCTTAGCCTTTTGATGACTAACTGAGCATCACTGAGTTTATCCCTTAGTTCTTCAATTTCTCTTTTAGACTTGTCCAGGTCTTCAAGAGAAGCTTCCAAATTTATTTTCAGATGTTTCATTTCTGCTTTGTCCATGATCTCCTCAAGTGGTTAAACTTCTTTGCTGAGGACTAGAGCTCTGATACCAATTGTTAGGAATGAGAACATTGAGAGGGGGGGGATGAATTAGTGTTCACTGTATTTTATCTTTTTACTTTAATCTTTATACTAAAATTAAATGCTTAAGTACTGAATTGAACATTCACATAATCATGAAACATGAAATCAACACATGACACCAATATGGTCATGGGGAAACCCAAATAGGTAAAAACCCCGGTGGGAATTGACACCCACTAATATTCAGCACTAGTGTTTAGTGATCCTTGTTAGAAGATCATTAACCCTGTTAGGAGTTTCTTTACAATGCTTTAAGTATAGTAGACCTTGTCAAGGGTCAGACCCTATTAGGAGTCTTTTACAATAGTCCCTATTAGGGGAGTGGATGCATTGTCCTAGAGCTCACTGTTCAAGTGGTGAAGGCTACAACCTTTTGATGTCAAATACACACTATATCTACTGGATGAACTATCACTATGACACTACTTGTCAGATCAGTTCCTTTGATGCGCTGATGCTTTGACCTCTATAAAAGCTCTAATACATCTTATAGTGTCTTCCCATACTACTTCTCTACTTATTACAACTCTCTATCAACTTCCATAATGAATACAATGGGCCCATCTTATATTTATATGCCCATACAAAATAAACAACTAGGTCGGCCCGTAAACCTATTACATACGACATTTCCAAATGAATTGGCTTAAGCATGTTTACAATGAAACATATATACATGTTAGAAACCTAATTACAATAGGTGCATAGCCTTTAAAACATTATAATATAGTTGCAAATCAAAATGATAACTGTCGGCTGCTTACTCTATTCTTCACTGGCACACAATGGCTGTGCAACTTCAATTGACTGTATCTTTCTCATCTTTGCATATATGATTATGCACTCATAGACTAAGCATGAATAAATTCTAACCAACTTAACTTATAGGGTGCATACCATAATTCTTCTGTACACATGTGTGTTGATGCTTTGAGCTACAAGAACTCTACACACTATCCAATCTTCAATACTTAACTGATTTCTGATCTTCTCATCAAGTGCTCTGACTCCAAACGACTATATGACTTTGTTTCCATAATGAAAACACTATATTAAGTCATATACATCAGTGTAGCCAACTTACCAACACTTATACTTCAAAATAGATGGTGATGACATGATTATTCTTGTGTTATATGTTTATTATTTGTTGATAACAGGTGAAGAACATCTTATAAAAAAATGCAAATAAGAACTAACAATAGAGTTTGATATGAAAGATCTAGGTCTTCTCCACTACTTCCTAGGACTAGAAGTCTGGCCAAAGGGGAACTACATTTTCCTAAATCAGGGAAAATATACTATTGATATTTTGACAAAATTTGGAATGATGGATTGTAAACCAATTACTACTCCTATGGAAGTCAACCTACATAAGCTGAAGGATGATATGATTGAATATGAATCTACCGATCCTTCTTACTATAGGAAAATCATTGGATCTTTAATGTGTTTGGTGAATACTCATCCTGATATATGTTATGCTACTAATACCTTAAGTCAGTTCACGTGCACACCAAAGAAGATACATCTAATGGAAGCCAAACATATCTTAAGATATCTAAGAGGTATAGTTAGTATGGGACTCAGATATGATCAAGTTGAAATCAATCTTCATAGATATTCATATTCTAATTGGGCAAGCAGCTCTACTAAATGTAAAAGCACTACTGGATGTTGCTTCAATCTTGGATCTGGGATGATTTCTTGGTTTAGAAGAAAACAATCCTCAGTTGCATTAAACTCTACTAAAAAATATATATATAGCCTCCTCCATGGGAGGCAAAGAAGTTGTATGGTTACAAAAATTACTAGTTGATTTGTTTAAGAAGCCTCTAAAGCCAACTATCATTCACTGTGATAATCAGAGTTGTATCAAGCTTTCAACTAATCTAGCTTTTCACAATCAATCTAAGCATATTTAAATACCTTATCATTACATTAGAGATATGGTAGATTGAGGTGTTATCAAATTGGAATACATAAGTACAAATGAGATAACATCAGATGTTTATACCAAGCCTCTTGCCAAAGTGAAATTGGAATACTTCAGAGGAAAACTTGGTATGATTAAATTGTAATATTGAATATTGAATATTGAATTTAAATTTCAATTTATATGTGTTTATGCTTCTATGGTTGTTGAGTTGCATCAGATATGTAATGAAAGGTGATGATATTTCATGTACATATATATTCAGAAGGTAATCTTTGTAAGGTGACGATGTTACAAATGATAGGCCTGCTACTATGACAGTTTTGTTTCAGATACTCCAGAAGTCATTGATAACAAATGCATTATGATTACTCTAGATATTGTTTTGGACAATTAGAGATCATAATATATGTTATGATAGTGTTCATAACATGGTGATTGAAGTTATTTGAAAAGTCACTATTTCATAGTGTTAAAGTCAGATAATATGTTGTGTATAGATATCCTTAATACTGATATCTCATAAAAAAAAATTACTTCTCCCTTGCTAAGAGGGAGTGTTGATGTATATCATTAGTCGAAGTGATACTTATCAAATCGGGCCTGTATCATTAAAGAGACTATTGTGTTATTGGGGCTCTTGAATACTACTGCCGATCGAAAGAAAACTAATTGTATTTGTTATACATAGAACAGTTATTAGTTATGCCCATGTAGGGACATGACCCTACATGGCCTTTGGCCATATAGAGTCATGTATCCATGTGGACATAAATATCTACATATAAAACATAGAGAAATCATGGAGGACTGATATCAATCACAAGGCATATACAGTCCCAGTGATCACTCTTCCTTCAGCAAAACAAAGATAGTCAAACTGATATACCAGTAAGTAAATCTGAATCTACATAGCCTATAATAATAGTCTATATCTCTATTAGAGATCCTGCATTTGTAGTTAGGAGTCTTTTACAATTAACCTTGTTAGGGGTGAGGACACACTATCTGAGAGCACACTGCTCAAAGGGTGAAGGCTATAACCTTCTGTATAATAGATACACACTATATTTGGATCTTGGTGAACTGTGAGTTAGACCTGCTATCTTGATCAATTCCAGTGAATAGCATACACTCTCTTCTTTGTCACATAGACCTTCTAGTGATGGCTCAATACTTCCTACCTTCTGCTCTACTTTTGTCTTTCAACTATTTGTCATACTTAGTGATCACAACTGACTGGCTATAAGTATCTTTCTCTAAATGATATAATCAAGTCATCCTGTTAGAACTTCCTTGAAATCATATTAGAGAAACAATATAACTCTTAACTAACATCTCCAATAGCTATATCAAGCACACAACACAAATAGGACTGCACAACTCAATATGAGTAGACACATCACTTCACACTGTCCACTCCACCAAATTAAGTGAAGCTTTCTTCTCTTGCTGAAATACATTATGCACTCTTAACCAAACATTCTTAACTCTTCTTCAAACACTAATCCAAACACACATATCAAAATGATAGGCGCAACTACTACAACAGTATAAACAATGTCAGCTCCATCAGATAAAATTAGGAAACTGTAACTGGTAACTAGAAACATCATATTTCAAATTGTACTACATAACTAACTTTGCATCCATGAACATAGCATCATACATGTCTTCTACACAAATATAAATGTGCAAGGCTTCACTATAGCCATACTGAAAATCACATACAAAACTCTTCCTAGGACCTATCAAGAACACTACTGATATAATCATCTGTATTACTGTCTTTACTCTGAATCAACCTCTGTGTCTATGATATCATGCTAATAACGTATCTAAGAAACATATGCTCAAAGATCTCTGCATAGAACTTCCACACACTATGCCTTCCATATGTTGTCATCAATGACAAACATACATTCAGCATTGGCTTGCTAGAAAATCTCCAACAATGACATGCTTGCAAAATGATCAATATGGTAATAAAATATGATAACAAAAAGAATCCTCTTGGGTTTTTTCATTTTCCCTTCCTCCTCTATCCTTCAAACTCAATTTTGGTGTGAAAAAAAAAAGTCAAACATAGGTTTTTAAAGAAAGTTTATGACAGTCAAAACATGATCAAGTTTTGTAAAGCATTTTTTGCTTTACAAAATGCGTATGGGTTTTGAAAAACTTTTAAAAAAATTATTACTTTTTATGGCTTGGTAAAGCCTTGGATTTCCCAAGCCTAATTTTTTCAAATTTTGAATAACCTGATTGGATTATGAAAAGTTTTTTTTTTTTTTAGGAGGTAGATACTTTTTTGCACACCATCTTGGTGCACTTATCCTATAATCCTAAATTAGCTCGTACATGTTTTAGGTGTCCATCCACATCCATTATTGAGACTAAAAATGACCTCAATGAGAGCCACAAACAAAAAAGGTAAGCATTATCTTATTCTCATGAATTATTTCCATACACTTTCCAACTACTACACAAACTGAAATGCTTCTCTTTCCTTGTCTACAAACTAAAGGTAGAACCTCACTGCATATCTACCATACTCAAAATTTGTACAATACAAACTACCACTACCTTCAAAGGTGACATCATAGTCACTTATGGTCCTGCATTTGCTAAAAACCCAACAAATCCAACTAAATTGCAGATAGTGCATATTGACCTATTAGATAATCTTGGCCAAATGACTATCATTGCCAACATTATGAATAAATTAATTAATGCATTCCTCCCCAAGCTCTTACCTTGCACAACTGTGTGTTTAACAAACTTTATAGTAAAGAAAAAGACCCAATACGAAAGAGGGGACATCAACTACTATCTTCAGTTAGCTGCAACATAACTATTCAGCCTATTCATAAAGTCTATAAACAACAAAGACTAATGTCCAACACAAAAATATCTAAGCTCCTCAACTCACCAAAAAATTACTCAGTTGGCACAATGGGTGTCATTATCGCAGCACACACCTAAGTGCCAAACAAATACTAGCTCCATCTAAAAGATGGACACTCTATATTTGACATAGCAACTATAAGTTGACTCTTGCCATTATCAAATCAAATTTAACACTTATCATATAATACAATTCCAATAGCATGTCGACTAATACACAATTCCATTTTACAGGTAATTATTTGAGACTACCACACTACTGTATATGCAACTCTCCAAAAAATCCTTCCACAACAAGAACACCAGTCTTGCTACTTAAGAATGTTTCTTGTAGTAACCCCAAAGGCATAAGCATTATTAAATCAACCCCAAAAACATTCATAGCTGAGCTCAATGATGAATGCAGCAAAGTAGCACTACAAAATATCATTTCATCTAGTATTGAGGTCAGTCAATAGTCTAAACACAACTATTGTATGAACACAAAAACATTACTAACACAATGATTGGCATAAGTAATGTTGTTGTTTGTAAAGACATTATTGGTATACATGATAATCGGTTATATGTTTGTCATTGATGTCAAACTATTTGGCATGATGTTTTGACTTGTTACTATATATATCAGAAGGAAAATATTATTGTTGTAATGATAAGTTGTGTAAGGTAAAGGATATGTCGATATGAACCTTATCGGGGAATAGTTGAGACAAAAAATGGTGCACAGATGAATGATTCGATTGTTTATTAGAATATGCTAAAGATTTAACTAAAAGATGCTATTCATAATGATGTTAATAAGATATGAGTAAAGGTGAAGGTAATTTGATTAAGATACTTACCAATAAACTATTGTCTTATTGGTACACTAAATAAAGTCTTATCAGTACAAATAAAGTCTTATCAAAGATAGTAAAGACTTAAAGGTGAGAGAAGAATAGATGATGAAATAAGAAAGAAAGATGAATCAAGTATAATCTAAGGAGAAAGGTGATGATGCAAAGATCAAGGTAAACTGTATTAAGGAAGTTTCTACAAGAGTAAAATAGTTTATCAATTAGCAAGCTAACAAGGATATAAAGAAAAGAAATATGGATGGTTAGATTTGATATGAAAGATATAGATTGTTGGATTTAAGTTTATGGTTTATGATTGAGGAAATATACTTAATGAAGAAGAAAGAAGAATTTTGGTATTGTGACGAAGACAAGAAGAAGATTGCAGTGAAAGACTGGATATTAGTGAAACAAAGAAGTTAATTGGAGAAGTATTGTTGCGATCATAGAGAAGGATATAGAGAAGAACTGAGAATTGAATTGGTATATTATTGTGTTAAGGAACTTCATTGGATCTGAATTATCAAGATTAGTGTGAACTACATATCATTTGTTAGTTGTTACTCTCTAACAATTGTGATAGTAAAATCCCTTACTGGGTCACCCTAATAGGTCTATTGTAAAATCCTTTAACCATGTAGCATTCACAAAAGAGTATCTAAAATCCTCTAACCAGGTTAGTCCTAACAGGGTAAAAGAATTTAACAAGTCTCTAGGAAAATCCCTTAATCAGGTAACTTTTAACCATGATTTTGTAACCCTAATCGAGTGAGCCTTTAACAAGGCAGGCTCTTAACTAGGCGTATTCTAGAAGAGTACAATTATTTGAGGGCATTATTCTCACACCATGGTTTTCACCCTAATTGGGTTTCCACAAGATAAATAGAGGTGTGATTGTTGTGTGAATGATTTTCTATATTGCATGGATTCTTAATGTTCAATTAACTGATAATGATGTTATAGGTTAAAATATATCTTAATCAGTAAATATGTGTAAAGAAGTATTGAGATAGTAAAATTTAGTTTGGATTGATGATTATTGATTCACCCCCCCCCCCCCCTTCAGTAATCTTTCATATACCTACAATTGGTATTAGAGCTAAGTTCTTTGATTTAGAAAGCTTAAACTGCTTAGGGAAAAGATCTAAAGATGTATAGGAAGGAAGCACCCAATTTTACCAAGGATAATTAATCAATACATGGGCAAGAAGAATGAAGTTACATTTGTCAAGATTGTCAAATAAAAAAGTTGGCTATCTTATCATACAATAGAGACCACCCACTGGAATACCCTCTACAGATGAGAGAAAGGAAATGTTGATACACAACTCAGTAATGATAGAGATTGCAAGTGTCTTATCTGATGTTGAATATGTTGATATCCAACACTTAGATAATGCAAAAGACATGTAGAATAAGTTGAAAAAATGTCTATGGAGGTGATGCACATGTACTAAAGGCTAAAGTTGATAGTCTAAAAGGTAATCATGATTAGATAAAGATGTGGGATGGATAAAACATTACACAGTACAATATGAGGATAAAAGAGAGTGTTTCTACCATTAGAGGAGCTAGAGGAAACCTTGAAGATGATGATGTAGTAAGTAAAATTCTTAGAACACTTACACCTAGGTATGCAATTAGATATTTTTATATTCAAGAGTTAAGATCTATTGATCAAGATAAAGTTACACTGGATTCATTAATAGGAAAATTGACTGCATTTGAGTTGAGCAATTTTGATAATAGTCAACCTACTACTGAAGTTGCATTTCAAGCATCAACAAATATTGGATCGTCTAGAAAAGGAAAAATTGTTTATGATTTAGATGATGATGAAGGTTTAGTTGCTGAAGAAAAAGAGCTGGAAGATCTTGAAGCTTTAATAGCCAAGAGATTTCACAAAGGAAAAGGAAGATATAAAGGGAAAATCCCTATTGCATGCTAAAATTGTAGACCGATTGGTCACTTTGCACATAGATGTCCCAACAAACCAAAAAGGGAAAATAATTTTGAAAAGAGGCATAAATAAAAGAAATATTAAGACTTCAATCAGAAAAACAAGAAGATGTGTTATGTAGCTGAAGATGAAGATGGTGAAATTGATGATGATGAGGAGGAAATAGTATTTTTTGTTGTAAAGGAAGATCCCTCTACCGACGACACTCAAACTTAGTAGAGAAAAATATTTGATCACAAGCATGAACTGTGACATCGATTGGATCATTGATAGTTGTTGCACACATCATATGACTGGAGATAAGAACAAATTCATAACCATGGAGCATTGCAATACCACTGGTTCAATCATATTTGGAAATGGTTCTCCCTGTGTAATCAGAGGTAAAGGTTCTATTGCTTTAACTGATGAAATTACTTGTGAAGATGTCTATTGGGATGATGGATTGAAATAAAATTTACTAAATGTATCTCAATTGAATTATAAAGAATTCAAATTTGAGTTTAGTAATGAAAAATATAAGATATCAAAAAATACTCGTGAACTGATTGCTATTGGTGAACAGACAAAAGATAATCTTTTCAAGATGAATGCTACATTTGGTCATTGTTTAATTGCTAAAATAGAAGAAAGTTGGCTATGGCATAAAAGAATTTGTCATGTGAACTTTGATAATTTGGTAAAAGTTAGCAAGAAGAAAAGTGTCAGAGGAATACTGATATTGAACAAATCGGAGAATGTTATATGTAAGGAATGTCAACTAAGGAAAATGACTAGTTCAAAATTTTCAAGTAAGATCTACTCAATAGAATATGTTTTAGACTTAGTAGACACAGATTTATGTGGTCCTATAAGTAAAGAGATTTATCACGGTGACAAGTACTTTATACTATTTGTTGATGACTACTCAAGAATGATGCTTTTAATGTTCTTAAAAGTTAAATCAAAAGCTTTTCATATGTTTAAAATGTAGAATACAAGAGTTCAGAAGGAAACTGGAAAAACTTTGAAATGTCTTTAGATCAGATAAAGGATGTGAATTTACATCAAATGATTTAATGAGTATTGTGATGAACATGTAATCAAAAGACAACTAACTGTACCAAGAACACCTCAACATAATAGAATTGTGGAAAGAAGAAACAAACCTATTGTTGAATGTGCTAGAACTTTATTAAATTAGAAAAGAGTTGCACAAAAATTCTAGAGAGAAGTTGTTAGCACCGTGGTATACACATTGAACTGAGTACAACTCAAGAAAGAAACAAACAAGACACCATATGAAATTTGGTATGAACAAACACCTAATGTATGCTATTTCAAGATATTTGGAAGTAGATGTTATATCAATAAAGATGAAAGGAAAGGAAAATTTGGCACCAAAGGGATGAAGGAATATTTTTAAGATATTCTACCAAAATAAAGGCCTACAAGTGTCTAAAAAAAAGGACAAATAAAATGATAGAAAGTGCCAATTTAAAGATTGATAAATTCTCAGAACAGAATGAGAAAGATAGTGGAAAGAAATCAGAAGGATATGGTGAACTGATCTACTTTGAATTTGAAATAGAAATAGAGCAAGTACATGAATCAATAATGCTCAACTGATAATAGGACAACAACCAATAACAATATAGAAAGGTGAAACTAGTGAAAGAAATGAATAGATTCAAAACGTGAAGCCTATAACACCAAGAATCATAAGAGTAAACCATAGCTTGTCAAATATAATTGGAGACATGAATGATGGAGTATTAACAATAAGTCAATTACGAGCTAGAGACAATACATGTTTACGATTGGAGATGGAGCTGACAATGGTAAAGGATGCACTAAAAGATGATGACTAGATGCAAATAATGAAGGAATAAATTGAATAGATTGAGAAGAACCAAAAATGGTCATTAGTATCCAGGCCAAAAGATAAAAATGTTATAGGTACTAAATGGGTTTTTATAAATAAACTAAATGAGAATGGTGAGGTGATTAGAAATTTAAAGCAAGATTGTTATGTAAAGGCTATGCACAAGAATGACTAGACTATGGAGAGACATTTGCACCTGTTGCTAGATTGGAAAGAGTCAGAATATTATTGTCTTATGCTACCTATAAAGGATTTAAAGTTTATGAAATGGATGTGAAATCTTCTTTATGAAATGTAATATTAGAAGAAGTATACATTGAACAACCTAAAGGATTTGTTGCAGAAAAAGGTAAAGATTTAGTTTGCAAAATGCACAAAGCACTATATGGACTAAAAAAAGCACCAAGAGTATGGTATGAAAGACTACACTCATATCTTATTAAGATTAGAATTGAGAGAACAAATGATAATAGTAATGTCTAGTTGAAAGCTGAAAATAAGGATAAAGTATTGATTGTTGAAATATTTGTTGATGATATAATCTTTGGAGGAAATGATTTAATGAGTAAATCTTTTGCTAAAGAAATGAGGAAAGAATTTGAAATGTTTATAATAGGAGAAATAAAATTCTTTACTAGATTACAAGTACAACAATTGAAGAAAGGAATATACATAACTCAATCTAAATATATTAAGGAGATATTGAAAACATTTGGGATGGAAGATTCAAGACCTCTTGGTACACCTATGGTTATTGGCTATAAATTGTCAAAAGAATATGATTCAAAGGAAGTTAATGAAACATTATACAAATCAATGATAGGTAAATTATAGTATGTTGTTCATAGAAGACCTGATATTGCACATGCTATTGGCATAGTTGTTATATTTTCATCAAATCCTAAATAAAATCCTAAAGATTCACACATGACTGCATTTAAAAGCATATTCTGATATTTAAAAGGAACTGAAGATTATGGATTATGGTATGAAAAGGGAGGAGACTTTGATCTTAAAGTTTATATAGACACAGATTGGGTAGGAAATATTGATGACAGAAAAAGCACAAGTGGAGGAGTTTTTTATCTTGGAAATAGATTAGTGTCATAGACAAGAAAGAGAAGAAATATATTTCACAATCTGTCGTTGAAGTAGAATATGTGGTTTCTGCGATTAATTATCAACAAGTTTTATGGATCAAGAAAATACTAGAAGGAATACAAGAAAAGGTAAATGAACCTTTTGTTATACAATGTGATAATACTAGTGCCATTAATATATCAATGAATATGGTAATGCACTCAAAGACCAAGCACATAGCTATCAAGTATCATTTTCTAAGAGAGCGGGTACCACATAAAGAAGTGAGATTAGAATATATACCTACAAAAGAGTAAGTTGCAGATATATTCACCAAACCACTACCTAAAGAGAGCTTTGAATATCTAAGAGGTAGATTAGGGGTCCTACCCCTATCAGCTATAAATCAAGGAGAGATGTAATACGTGTTAGTTCATAGCACTTTATAAGAATATCTTAAACATGAATTGATGTATTGGAAGACTACTCTATTGGGGAGCAGTCTAAGATAGGTAAAATTAAAAAGAAAAGCACAGAACATATACACCTTCAGAAGATAAGAGCTAAAAGGTTAATCACCTTTGGCATTGCTATCAAAGAGGGAGAGATTAGTATGATGGAGAAGAGAAGTATTGTAAAGGGAGAGTTAGTGTTAAAGGAAAGAGATAAGATATGGAAGAAATCAGAAATATGGAAGAAAAGTGTTTGATAAAATCTGATTAGATAAATCAAACAGGACAAGGAAAGAGACATGCATCGATTAGAAGATCAGAAATCAAAATCAGAAGAGTATTTTCTATCAATGCCAAAGGGAGAGATTGTTGGCATAACTAATGTTGCTACTAGTAAAGACATGATTGGTATACATGATAATCAGTTATATGTTTTTCATTGATGTCAAACTATTTGGCATGATGTTTTCACTTGTTACTATATCTATTTGAAGGAAAATATTGTTGTTGTAATGAGAAGATGAGTAAGGTAAAGGATATGTCAATAGGAACCTTATCAGGTAATAGTTAAGACAAACAATGGTGGACAAATGAATGATTTGATTGTTTATTAGAATATTCTAAGGAGTTAAATAAAGGATGATATTCATAAATATGTTAATCAATATGAGTAAAGGTGAAGGTAATTTGATTAAGATACTTACTAGTAAACTATTGTCTTATCGGTACACTGAATATAGTCTTATCGATACAAAGGAAGTCTTATAGAAGATAGTAAAGACTTAAAGGTGAGAGAAGAATAGATGATGAAATAAGAAGTGGGATGACTCAAGTATAATCTAAGGAGAAAGGTGATGTCACAAAGATCAACATAAAATGTATTAAGGAAGTTTTTATAAGAGTAAAATAGTTTATCAATTAACAAGTTGACAAGGATATAAAGAAAAATATATGGATGGTTCGATTTAATATGAAAGATACAAATCATTGGATTTAGGTTTAGGGTTTATGATTGAGGAAATATACTTAACAAAGAAGAAAGAAGAAATCTAGTATCGCTATGGAGACAAGAACATTGTGGTGAAAGATTGGATATAGGTAGAACAAAGAAGTTAATTGAAGAAGTATTGTTATGATCATAGAGGACACAAAGAAGGATACAAAGAAGAAAAAAGAATTGAATTAGTGTGTTATTGTGTTAAGGAACTTCATTGGATCTTAATTAACAAGATTAGTGCGAACTAAAAATCATTTGTTAGATGTTACTCTCTAATAATTATGATGGTAAAATCCCTTACTGGGTGACCCTAACAGGTCTATTATAAAATCCCCTAGCCAGGTGGCATTCACAAAAGAGTGTCTAAAATCCTCTAACTAGGTTAGTCCTAATAGGGTAAAAGAATTTAACAGGTCTCTAGGAAAATCCCTTAAACAAGTAGCATTTAATTGTGCTTTTGTAACCCTAATCGAGTGAGCCTTTAACATGATAGGCTTCTAACTAGGCGTATTCTAGAAGAGTACAATTATTTGTGGGCATTATTCTCACACCATTATTTTCACCCTAATCAGGTTTCCACAAGATAAATATTGGTGTTATTGTTGTGTGAATGATTTTATATGTTGCATGGATGCTTAATGTTTAGTTAATCGATAATGATTTTATAGGTTAAAATATATCTTAATTAGTAAATATGTTTAAAGAAGTACTGACATAGTAAAATTTAGTTTGGGTTAGTGATTTATGATTCACCCCCCCAATAATCTATCTTATATCTACAAACCTTTATTGAATCTACTACTTATTTTTCAAGTTGCTGAAAAATTGAAACCAAGAAATGCCCATCTGACATTGTATCATCTCCTTTGCATTACCTGCCACCATCCAGCCACAGTCACACAACCTCTATTGTAATACCCCAAAAATGGGCTTTAGTACCATTAACCTCCTATATCAATAAATCGATCGAAATCGACCCTAAAGTCCTAAACCAAGGCATATCTGCACATCAAGCTATCAAAACCCTAATCAATTTTATTGGGTAAAAGTACAAACCTATGTCAGACTTTTATAAAAGAAAAGGATGACAACATGCAAATTTTTCAACTTTAACGACATAAAAGTGACATTTGTGTTTAGAATTTGAAGATGAAAAAAACTAATGAAATGTGTAAAATTTGATGAAGTTTATGCTTATAAATTATTATTTTTAAATTGAACAAAAATTGACATAGTTTTTTAACTTTTGAAGTCCATTTTTTATTGTTGAAATATGCTAAAAATCCAGGGTCTAGTTCCCACCAAAAAATTATATGCAAATAATCTTTTTTTCTCTTGTTTTAGAATATGTTTTAGATGACATGTATAGCTAGCGCATAAAAAAATAAAAATTGGATTTCGGTATATATTTTGTCTGTTATAACTATCCAAAGTCAGTGTTATCCAAAATTAATAGTTTTTTGTTCCCACCAAATTTTCCCTATCAAATCTACACCATTAAAAAAAATTAATTATATATTTTTGAAGAGGACTCTCTCCTCTAGTGTTAAATATAAAGTTTAAATTTTTCTGATATGATTTGTTATTTTTAATTTTTTTTGAGTGAGTGTGTTCTTAAATGTTAAAATACTTACTTGAAGTATTTTCAACTTATAATATATTATATGAAATCAAAACATAATAAAAATTACGTGACCATAATCTTGACTCCGAGCTCTACAAAATGGTATTTTTAGATTTTACAGAAAGTTAAATTTTGATAGAGAATTTAGCTCTAGATGTGAGAACTTTTGAGAGTCACCTTTTTTTTCTTATTTGGCTACCACATGGGATACCACATGGATTCAACCAAACCAGTTCCGGTCGGAACCGGTTCAGCCGGACCTAAGGGCGACCAAACACGATCCCATGGATGACCAAACCCCTTAAATCTCATATTTTTAAATACGGTTTTTTGAATTAAATTAATTGTGAAATTTATAAAATCTGGCCAGCAATAAATGAGTTTTTAAATAAAATCATTTTTTTTTAGAATTTTAATATATTTTTTAAAATTTATTAATTATTTTAATTTTTTTGCAAATGGAGCCAAGTGATTTTCATGTTGAGTTCTAATTTATGTTTGGGTATTGCATGTCAAGTCCTGATTTTAGTGTTTTCAAGTTAAGTGATTCTTTTATATTTTTTAGAGGGGAGTTTACCTTGCTTATGGTGTTGCATGCATTAAAACCTTAGGTTGCTTAGTTTTCTTTATTAGGAGGATTTTGGTCAGTATTCAATATACAAGTTTATAGATTTTGGCTCTGAGGTTGAATTGGAGGATTGTGAAAGCTTTGAGAAATTTTAGGGTTGTTGGATTGTTCTTTGTAGTTTCTGTCGAGTGGTGGTTTAAGGTAGGGTTTGAAAACCTTTTTTGCAATTCTTCTTTGGAAAAGATTGTCTTCATTGTGTCTTCCAAATAGGTTGATGATTTTGGAGTGATTATATTTTTCTTTCATTGTCCTTGAGAAAATTTACAAGATTAGATTGTTGTGGTTTTGTGAATGATAAATATGTATATATCTTGGTTACTTATGAGTGTAAGCTTTTATAAAAATGTGCGAGTTTTTCCAATTAGGGTATTCTATCAATCTGTTTATTTGAACCCGGGTGAACCCACAATAATGGGTTACACTTTTTTGTCTGAACGGACACTGAACTCTACACTTTGAAAACATAATTCAAATTCAAATGCATATTGTCATTAAACCATTTGAAATTAGAAGATGAAGTAAATTAGAGTCTTTTAGGATTTTTTGTCTAGATTCTAAATATAGTTTTTATTTTTATTTTTTATTTGATTTGAATTATTTTTTCTTTCTCCCACAAAAACTAGTATGTTGTTAAAAATGTCATTTTCAAAAAAGTACATTATTTTCATAGAGCATAACTTTTTTTCTAAAATAGATATCAATGTAATTCTTTCAAAATTAGTTTTGTACCATCCATACAAAGGGCATACAATTGGTGTGATGAAATTATCATGATTATTTTATATTTTATTAACATTTGAAGTTGACTAAACTATAATTTTGACATAGCTTATAACTTGTCGTGTATTTGTCCAATTTCATTTTTAGTTTTTTTATGGAAAGAGAACTTAAATACCTAGGGCATAGATATTTTTTAGAATTTTTTTTCTCTCATTTATTATTTTTCCATAAGCGTCAAACATAGATGTAGACATACGGCGAAATATCTATGTTTAGTAAAACTAAAAATACGAATTCATAATAAACTTAATATATATTAACATTATAATCATTGGAAATATTTTTCTCACTAGTACCATACTAAATAGATAGGTTTGTCAAATGGATTCATTTGATCTCCCAAAAGATAAAGTCAAAGTGATTTTTTGTTAGCATTTTAATAGGTGCGAATGAGACTCCATTGCATGTATGAATGAGGAGTATAGATGTTATATCAATATTTTTTTTATCTAAGAGGCTTTGAGCTAACCATTTGTAATTAATTCCTTCAAATGGAACCTCTCAGAGCTTAAATAATCATATTTTTAAAAAAATGTATGATTTCAACAAAAATCAGCATGTCTAAAAAAGTGTAACCCACTATTGTGGGGTCACCCACCCTTGCTTAGTTTCTATCCTTACATGCCTTCAAGCAACCCAATTTGTTTAGCTTTGCATGCTTTTAAGTCCATTTTTTCCCACCAAAAAACTTGAAGTCCATTATTTTATTGGAATATTAAATATAAGAATATTTAATTATTAAGTGTTAATTAAATATCTTTGTTTAACTAAAATAATTAATTAAAAGTCTAGATTGGAATAAAAGGGGTTAACTAATTATTAAATTTAAAGATGAGATTATAGACATAAATTGATTTATTTAATATTTAATTATTATGCATAATTATTAAAGTGCTAAAATATTAATTGATTAATTAAACATTAGTATGCAATTTAAGTTGCACATTTAGTTTTATAAAAATTGAATTAGAAACTTGAATTATAGTTAAGTTAGGAATTGTTAACTAGAAAAGTGCATATAATTATAATTATAATTAATTAAATATGCAAAAAAAAAAAATTTCAATAATTAAATGCAAATGGAGTTAAGTTCTAATTTATGTTTGGGTATTGCATGTCAAGTCCTGATTTTAGTGTTTTCAAGTTAAGCGATTCTTTCATATTTTTCAGAGGCGAGTTTACCTTATTTATGGTGTTGCATGCATTAAAACCCTAGGTTGCTTAGTTTTCTTTATTAAATATAATTATAATTATAATTAATTAACTATGCCAAAAAGGAAAATTAATAATTAAATGCAAATGGAGTTAAGTGATTTTCATGTTGAGTTCTAATTTATGTTTGGGTATTGCATGTCAAGTCTTGATTTCAGTGTTTTCAAGTTAAGTGATTATTTTATATTTTTTAGAGGGGAGTTTATTTACCATGTTTATGGTGTTGCATGTATTAAAACTATAGGTTGCTTAGTTTTCTTTATTAAATATAATTATAATTATAATTAATTAAATATGCAAAAAAGGAAAATTAATAATTAAATGCAAATGGAGTTAAGTGATTTTCATGTTGAGTTCTAATTTATGTTTGGGTATTGCATGTCAAGTCCTGATTTCAGGGTTTTCAAGTTAAGTGATTCTTTTATATTTTTCAGAGGGGAGTTTACCTTGTTTATGGTGTTGCATGCATTAAAACCCTAGGTTGCTTAGTTTTCTTTATTAACTGGAAAAGTGCATATAATTATAATTAATTAAATATGCAAAACAAAAAAAAATTATAATTAAATATAAATGGAGTTAAGTGATTTTCATGTTGAACTCTAATTTATGTTTGGGTATTACATGTCAAGTCCTAATTTTAGTGTTTTCAAGTTAAGTGATTCTTTTATATTTTTTAGATGGGAGTTTACCTTGTTTATGGTGTTGCATGCATTAAAACCCTAGGTTGCAGGTGAATTGAAGCTCTTAATTTGAACAATTTTTGCAATGGGAAATAAAAGGAATAGAACAAAAAATATGATCAAATAAGGGATGACAAAATGAAAGGTCATACAAAACATAATCAAGATCAACCTGTTGAAGTTCAGGAAGAACCTATTGATATTCAAGAAGATGCAATTCAAGCAGGGGAACAAATTGGTAGTTCTGAAGGTGGAAATATATCTTTTGGCATGGGCAATTTGATAAAGATGAATGAGGATTCACTTTTCAGTCAAATTTCATCTGAACAAATGTTATCTAAAAGTACAATTAAAACGCATTGCAAAAAACTTTGGGATGAATATTTTAAAAATAAAAGTATGGTTGGAAGAGCTCAATTATTTGTTAGGTTATTTAGGAAAAAATAAATGACTCCTATTTTGGAGTTGTTGGGTGTTGATAAAAAGAAAAACTTAGAAGACAATGTAAATCAAACAATAGTTGAAAATTTGCAAGATGCATTGAATGACATTAATAACTCAAGTTGAGGAGTTGATTTAAGTGTTGCACATAGAGAATTAATGACTAATTTATCTAGTAGGAGGTTGACACAAAGAAAACAAGTACATGCAACTTCTGATTTACTGAATGTATCTAGAAGAACTGCTCAAAGATATATCAGGAAGACAAATATGTTAGATGAAAACATTGAAAAAAATTGGGTAATATTTGTAGGCTTCCTCAAAAAGACAAAATTTCTAAAGATGCAAAAAAGTTGGTCATTGAATATTGGGTCGCTCACTCGTGTTTCTTCTAATAGAAGGGATACAATACGAATGAAAGATGAAGAGACTGGTATGAAAACTTCACATCCAAAACATTTTATAGATGCAACACAAAGTTAATTATTCGAAGCATTCAAACAAGAATTTTCAGATGTAAAAATATGTCAAAGAATGTTTGAGAGGTTGTGCCCTTGCTTTGTACGCATAAACAAGGTTCGTTAAATTTTTTGTTAAAATCATGTTGAGTTTCATCTATACTTGCAATCATATAAAAAAGTTATGGCAGTTCTTGATTCAAATATGGTCATCCTTGGAAGTACGACATAATCTGTGAACTCTATTTTATGTGATAAATTAGAAGATTCAGATGAGTTCAAAGTATAGTGTATAAATAATGCATGCAATGATTGTGGAGATTTACATAAATTTCCATTGCAAATTGAGAATATTAATGTTTCAACACCAGTTTTGTGAAAAAAATTTGAATATGAGACATATCAAACAAAGACCGGAGATGAATCCAAAAAAATTGTATTGAAGGAGAGTGAATTTCCCTACCTTGAGTTTATGACCATATTTCATACTCTAATTTATCCACATATCTAGCATTTTCATGGTGCACGATGGCAAGCTAAACAGTTTTGTGATTCCAAATATTGTTTTCCACCTAGTTGTATTCTTTCAATTTTAGATTTCTCGTAGAACTATACATTTTTCCCTCAAACAAAGATTCAAGCCCAATATTATCATTCTGAGAAGGTTGCAATATTTGTGCAAGTGACCTTTAGATTTGCACAATTTGATTTGGATGAGGTAGACAGTACTGATCCAAATGAATGCATTATCATCAAGGAGGTTCATTTCTATATCAGTGATGATAAGGTTCATGATAGGAGCTATGTGGCTCATTGTTTTGTAATGTATTTTGAAGATATTGTGAATCATTGGATAAAAACTTCACAACACTGGATTTGGTTTGATGGTTGTGTAGATAAGTGTATAGATACTTCAATTCATTTTCATTATCATTTAATTACTTGTTAAATTATTAAAGGATGACATGTATGAATGCATGTACAACTTAATTTTGTAGGAAAAATTAAATCTACAAAAGCTTTTAATTGGCTAGCCATGCAACATGCTAGATGCAATGTTAAGTTTATGTGGAACTTATTTGAAAGTGGACATGGAAAAAGACTACACGATGGAGCAGAAGCATGTGTGAAGCGTGCACTTTGCCAACATGAACTTGCAAGTAAAAATGGTGTCCAGTAGTTATATATATATATATATATATAGAGAGAGAGAGAGAGAGAGAGATGAATTTCAAATAATATAATTTTATCTTAGATCCATTTGCTTTAAACTGATAATTTAGAAATGTACAGGTAACATGATAGAGAATTCAAAGAAAATTGTTGAATGGTGTCAAAGTCATTTTTCTCCTCAGGACACCAAATACAACAAATGTTATTTTTGGAAAGTGAAAGGTAATTTATATCTTGTTGTAAAATTTTAAATTAAAATTTGATTTCGTGTTCATCTATCTTTTTATAATTGTTGATCTAAAAACATGTGCAACTTTCATTTCATATTTGTAATAGATATAGACTGATCTAATCCTTACAATTGACAAAGAATTGTTGGTATTAGAAGTAACTTACATCAGTTGATCACTACAGAACAACACAAACCTCTTTTGATTCACATAAGAGAAAAATCATTTTTTTGTGCTCACTGCGTTGAGGACAATCCATTGAGTCAATGTGAGAATATTGCAAATGGATATGTTTCACAATGGGATATGAAGGAGTTAATTAGAATGCCTCCTTATGAAGATGATGACATTGACATAAACATTCATGATCCTATATATTTAGCTGATTATGAGTGTGTTTCTGATTTAGTTGTTATAGGTGTGTGCACATACATGTTATTTAATTTAATTTTAATTTATCGTGCAAGCGATGTTTAATTTTAATAGAATCCATTTGTATAGGTGATATTTTTATTGTAGTTGTGGATCCTGACAATGCAGAAAGTGTATATTATTATCTACTAAGATGCATGAAAGCAAAATACAAGTTGACAGAAGAAAATGTAGATGATGATGGACATACATATCCAATGGGTTTAGTTGTTATTGAAGGAACCTATTATTAACAAAAAAAGATCGACAAAAATGGTGTTCAAAATATTGAATACATGTGTGGCCAAAAAGTTCTACATTACAGTCACTTGGTTATAGCAATGAAATTGTAATTCGAGACATTGCAAAAAAGAGAACATGGCAATCAAAAGTGGAGGTTGTCTATAGAAGAACATGAAATTTTTTTGGTGATAATAAAAGATAGAGAGGATCCAAACTATATGTATCAGGAACTTTAGAATAAACTTCTTTTTGTAGCTCTCATGCTTTCATATTTGAACTCTATAATTTGAACTTTCATGTTTGAACTCATATATTGTATTTTTTTATGTATGTTAGTTAGTTAATTAATTGTATGCTTTGATTAATTATGTTAGTTACCTACTTAATTAATTGGTAATTGCTAGTTAGTTATTTATGTTAGTTATTTATGCTTTTGGTAATTATGTTAAAGTTAATTATACTTAGTTAATTATGTTGATAATTTATGTTTTTGTTATTTATGCTTATTAATTAGTTAATTAATTATACTTATTAATTAGTTAATAATGTTACTTAGTTACTTAATTAATTGTATTCTTTGATGCATTACCTCCCCTCAAGACTTCCCCTTAAGACATTAGTTAGTTACTTATTTAATTATTTTTTACTTACATGACATCAATTAGATTACTTAATTATATTTTAAAGTTTGTACATGTGTATATACTTTGAGGGTTCAATAGTTTTAATATATATTTTATTTGCATATGTTGGGATGCATTGCCTTCCCTTAAGATCTCCCCTTAAGACATTAGTTAGTTACTTATTTAATTGTTTTTTACATACATGACATTAGTTAGATTACTTAATTGTATTTTAAAGTTTGTACATGTGTATATACAAATTAGTTTACATGAATGAAAAATATTCATAACATTAGTACATGGCATAACATAATGTATACATAACATGTAAAAAATAAGTCTAAAATATGAAATAACACATGAACATATAACATATAATGTATAAAATATGTAACATGTAATGTCTAAAATATGTAATGTAATGTATAAAATATGAAGTAACAAACAACCATATAACATGTAAATATATGAAATGACTAAAATATCTACATGTATATATGAAATGGCTAAAATATGAAATAACATGTATATATGAAATGTCACATGAAATATCTAAAATAAAATTGTTGCTCAACTAGGGCCATGTCCTGATCCGTGACCTAATGGTGGTGCACCTCCTCCTAATTTTTGTGTACAATAAATGAAATATGTCACACATACATACATGTATAATAAATTTTAAATACTTATGATCCTAGAAAAATTAATTTTGAATGAACATCTCAATGTACTTACGTATCATGATGTATAGGATTGTGTGGAGTCTGTAAATCTCCATATGGTGCAGCATCCTCATCGATAACCTTTTGGAGTACACATATATATAATATATATTAATCAAAATGCAAATATATGTGTAAGTTTTTTAAATAAAAAATAATTAAATTTAAATATATATAACGCAGTAGCCTCTAATGCTCTCCCAAAAGCATTCAAATCTGAGTCATGTAATGACATCTGCGCAGGATCAATCTGGTTGTCTGTAAGAAATGTGGTAAAAATTTAATGAGCTAGACGTAATGAAGGAGTTGTAGGTGGTGGTACAGTCTGCTGAGGAGCTATAGGTGGTGTAGTCTACTGAGGAGCTATAGGTGGTGGTGCAATCTACTAAGGAGTTGTAGGTGGTGGTGCAATCTGCTGAGGAGCTATAGGTGGTGTAGTCTATTGAGAACCTGATCAAGTAGATCTAGTAAGAATGGCCATGACAAACAATGGAACCTCCCTGAGAAGAATCCCACCAAGTACTTGGAAGGCCTTATATGCACAAAGTAGATCACTGGATAATAATGCACTCATATGATGCAAATGGTCCACTTTTGATAAAGATGTAACCTCTAGGGGAGATGGTATGTCTATTATATCATATGGATCACCACTAGAGGATGCATCCTATGTAGGTAGAGGAATGTTGGAATGAGAATGAAACATGTATCTCCCCACACAATCATATGACATCTCCTAAACCTATGTGGCAATACTCGCAATACTAGAATATACCTCCCTCCTCATCGTGTCATCTGGCACACTCTCTCTTGCAGCTACCATTTCCAAACCCTTTGGTACAACCAAAAGGATTCGACCCACCCTTGCCCGCTTATTAGCAGGCACAAGGGCATCAAGCCCTCTGAACCTATCAAATAATCTCCCCCTCCCTTGCCCAACATGATCATGATAATCTTTATAATCAATATCATACTGCAAATGAAATTCTACAAACAATTGTTTGCAGAAATGTAGTGGAAGCTCATCCTTCTCGGGCTACCTATGATGAGAAGCCAACCATCAAGGATATATAAATGGTGCGACAAGGTCATCCTTGCATCTCGTAGTCATGTACCCTCTCACCTTAGCCATGTATTGGTAATGAGGAAACATGGTCTTCACCACAGCGGTGGAAACATCTGTGTTAATCTGCCTATACTTCACAGTGTCAGTAACACTGTGAGACAAAGACGTATAGAATGTATCAATGCTGATACTATCATATGGGTTGTATGATTGAATTGTGTCAATCATATGCAACAAATCAGCTCTAATAGTGTTCACCCTATCCCTATTGGGAAGGGTGGTGGATGAAGCAATAGTCTGATCCAAAACCTCTATGGCTCATGTCAATCTATCAATGGTAGAAGCAAATATCTTCTCTATGGTCTCTGTAGAATCAACAGATCTATGTGAGGAGTGGTGACTACCACTACCACCCCCCCTGTACACTAGGGTCTCTTGAATCCACTGACCCTCTACTTGATGGCATGTAATAAATAAAATGGATATATGCGAAATTATAAACAAGAATATACATAGATCTCTACACATATACATTATAATCATCTAGTTTAAATAAAATATATATATGTACATACAAATTTAAGAAATGTACATGTTACACATTTAATCATCTAGTTTAAAAATGAAATATATATATACATGTACATACAAATTTAAGAAACATACATGTTAAAATATATGTCTATGTGTGTGTGTAGATACAAATTTAAACACATACATGTTACAAATTTTCTAATGAAAAGAGGCTTTGAGCTATGGCTCAATGTAGATGTAGATGTAGATTGAAAGTAAGGGGTCCTATTAGGTCTTAAATGGTATTAGGTCAAGTATTAGGTCATATTAATCCTATTAAGTCTTAAGGGGTCATATTAATCATGTTACCTATCTTAATTGGTCATATTAGTCACATTTTAAGTCTTAATTGGTCAATTAATAGGTCCTAATTGGTCAAGTATTAGTCACATGTTAGGTCTTAATTGGTCTTATTAAGTCTTAATAGGTCATATTGGACCTAATTGATCTTAATAGGTCCTATTAGTTCTTAAGGGTCATATAAGGTCTTATTAGTAGGTATTAGGTCTTATTAGGTTGTATTAATCAATTTAGGTGTTAATATGCCATATTGGACCTCTTATTAATTCTTAAGGGTCCTATTAGGTATTAAGTGGTCCTATTAGATCTTAAGGGTCTTATTAGGTCTTATTAATCATGTTAGGTGTTAATAGAAAATATTAGGTCTTATTACTAATGTTAGGTCTTAAGGGGTCCTATTATGTCTTATTAATTATGTTAGGTCTTAATTGGTCATATTAGTCACATGTTAAGTCTTAATTGGTCAATTAATAGGTCCTAATTGGTCAAATATTAGTCACTTGTTAGGTCTTAATTGGTCCTATTAGGTCTTAATAGGTCATATTGGACCTAATTTAGTCTTAATAGGTCCTATTAGTTCTTAAGGGTCCTATTAGGTCTTACTAGTATGTATTAGGTCTTATTACTCATGCTAAGCCTTAAGGGGTCCTATTATGTCTTATTAATCATGTTAGGTCTTAATTGATCATATTAGTTACATGTTAAGTCTTAATTAGTCTTAATCGGTCAATTAATAGGCTCTAATTAGTCAAGTATTAGTCACATGTTAGTTCTTGATTCTTATTAGGTCTTATTAGGTCGTATTAATCAATTTAAGGGTCTTATTAGGTCTTATTAATCATGTTAGGTCTTAATAGGAAATATTAGATCTTATTACTCATGTTAGGTCTTATTAATTTCATTTTAGGTCTTAATTGATCATATTAGTCACATGTTAATTCTTAATTAGTCTTAATCAATCAATTAATAGGTCCTAATTGGTCAAGTATTAGCCACATGTTAGGTCTTAATTCCTATTACATCTTAATAGGTCTTATTAGTTCTTAAGGGTCCTATTAGGTCTTATTAATAGGTATTGGGTCTTATTAGGTCGTATTAATCAATTTAGGTGTTAATATGCCATATTAGACCTCTTATTAATTCTTAAGGGTCATATTAGGTATTAAGTGGTCCTATTAGATGTCAAGGGTCTTATTAGGTCTTATTAATCATGTTAGGTGTTAATAGAAAATATTAGGTCTTATTACTAATGTTAGGTCTTAAGGGGTCCTATTATGTCTTATTAATCATGTTAGGTCTTAATTGGTCATATTAGTCACATGTTAAGTCTTAATTGGTCAATTAATAGGTCCTAATTGGTAAAATATTAGTCACTTATTAGGTCTTAATTGGTCCTATTAGGTCTTAATAGGTCATATTGGACCTAATTAATCTTAATAGCTCATATTAGTTCTTAAGGGTCCTATTAGGTCTTATTAGTAGGTATTAGGTCTTATTAGGTCTTATTACTCATGCTAGGTCTTAAGAGGTCCTATTATGTCTTATTAATCATGTTAGGTCTTAATTGATCATATTAGTTACATGTTAAGTCTTAATTACTCTTAATCAGTCAATTAATAGGTCCTAATTTGTCAAATATTAGTCACATGTTAGGTCTTAATTCCTATTAGGTCTTATTATGTCATATTAATCAATTTAAGGGTCGTATTAGGTCTTATTAATCATGTTAGGTCATAATAGGAAATATTAGGTCTTATTATTCATGTTAGCTCTTAAGGGATCCTATTACATCTTGTTAATCATGTTAGGTCTTAATTGGTCAGAGAGAGAGAGAGAAAGTTCATGTTGGTTTCTAGTATTTTGGTTTATGTTGGTTTCTAGTGTTAGAGTTCACTACTACATTTGGGGCCAAATTTTGACAGAAGTTTCCAATGGGTAACTTTTTATTACGAATTTCATTTTTTTTTTTTTAATAGGCCTCGATGATGTTGGTATTCCGATGGGTGTTTAATTGACCATCAAAATTCTGGTCCAAATTTGGGGTATACATAAAATAAAAAAAGTGAAACAACCTCATCATTTTTATTTCAATTGGATAGAGGAGGGGGAGAAAAGGATCGAAAGCTGAGTGTGGGAGAAGGTATGTGATTTCTTAATCTTTCGAGCCTATAGCATCATATTCAAATGCATTTCATTTTATTTGATCATGAATGCTCTCTGAAATGACCGCATTCTACTAGTGTCATGCCCTAGCCAGTGCTTTATCTCTATTATTTGATGTTATTGGTGCTTGTGCTTAAGGATATTGATTCATAGTATTCAAATGTTTGGATTCATGTTTGTTGATATTATTGGCATATATGTTTAATGACACCATTGTATATTGATGTCACTGAAATGACCATATTCTACTAGTGTCGTGCCCTAGCTCGTGCTTTAACTCCATTATTTGATGTTATTGGTGCTTGTGCTCAAGGATATCCATTTTTTTTGAAATGTTGACTATGGTTATCAAATGGACAGTCCATGAGCTTCTAGCTAGGCACCATTTGTATTGATAGCTTAGGGCATCAAATGTATTGTATCACTGATAGTTGAAACTTTGTTAAAAGGAAATAGGACAAAGAATGATTTTTATTTAGTTTCTCTATTTTGATCACTAAGTGGCTTACAACCCTAGAGAAGTATATGCATATGTACAGATGTAGTTGCAGGATACATAGCAGTCGATAATTCACAAGAAATCCATGCATCCAATTTGAATAGAAATTAATACAAAGAGCTAGGGTCCTCCAATGGCCCAATCATCTGAACCTTGACTGTCCCCTCAACTAGTGACCCTTCAAAACTAGGTTATCATGCAATTAGTGAGTGATCCTTCATTCTCTTGGTTTGCCCTACATCCAAACATATTGGAAATACACAATACAATGATAAAAAGTCATTCACAATCCCCCTTCCCACAAGGAACACTATCAACCATCCCTTCCACATAGCATTTCACTGTTTTATGAGTGGATAGTGTAGGAACAATTAACATTAAATAAGGAGAAAACTCCTCAACACATCTTGGAAACCATTGAATTCAATAATAAATGAAACCTAACACCAACACTATTCCTTCCATAGTTGCAGGATACATAGCAGTCGATAATTCACAACAAATCCATGCATCAAATTTTTATAAGGATATCCTACTAATCAATAGAAATTTTCTTGATATGACTAATGATTATGCATTTTGATGGCAGTGTGCTAGTTCAAAAGGATAATATAAATCTGAAACAATTTTTTTTTATTTTCTCAAACTATAAATGTGGTTAAAGGGAAAATATTATGTGGAAAACCCACAAACCAAGCTAGCAAATGATTGTACATCAAATTATTCCTATATTCATTCAAGTATTGATATGCTTTAGCTACCTGACCTTTGAGCTTCATCTAGAGGAATGTGTAGCTTTAAGATAGAGTTACTTCTTGGGCTTTACAATAGGGTGGAATATGATCAAGATTTGTTTAGGATGTATCTTTGTTAGTTCCATTGTTAGGTTCTTATGGTTCATAGTTTGAATCTATTATGGTTGTGTAAGGGATTTGTAGATGATTTTTCTAACATAATTATTGGACACCATGATTGGAACAACTGGTTGTTGGCTATTGTACACATGAATCATAATTGTCAATGGTTCTTTGTGTTCAAGAATTCGTTCATCAATCTTTGAGATTTATTGTCCTAGCTTTAAAAGAGTGATAAAAGATATAGTGAGTGCTATCTTTTCCAAGTGTTTTGTGGGTGCCATTATCTTCTAGGAGTAATTTTTGGAACCAAATTATGTTCTTTGCCTCTAGTAAATATTGCAGACACAATCATCTTCTTGGTGAAGGGTTGCTTCCATCCCCATGAGGCACTATTGCATGGTGTCCATTCCATTGTAGTATAGTGAACCTCATTTAATACAAGTGTGCACTATTTTGGGATCCATAATTTATGGCCCCTACACTATGGTTGTTAGCCTAAGACAAGCCTACCTTTGCATATAATAAGAGACCAACATGAAACAAACATCCAAAAGTTAGGGGGTTGTTCGCTGTCCATAATTTATTATTTAAGTGCTAAGTGATGATGGGTATATCATGTAATTCATACCTAGTGTGTCTCTTTCTTTCTCTCCACATTTCACATTAGGAGTATATGCTATAAAATACCAATGAAATCAACTATTGGTCAAATCTAATCAAAATTGCAGTATAAAGATTAAAATAGATCTTGAAGAAATATGGGAACCATTTTTGATAGATATTGTACAAACGAAGAGAATACTCCCAAGAGGAAATGCTTCAATGTGGAACAATTGAAGGACAATATTTTACTTTTATATGCACATCTGTAATGTTTTTTTATATATTTATGAGATAAAAAAACCATAGAAAGAATAACATATAGAAGAAATTAAAGAATAATGATCATATTTTGAGATATTGTGGAAACTTAAAGGAAAGAATGCTTGGTGGGGTTATCATGCAATTAGTGAGTGATCCTTCATTCCCCCCTCTTCCAGTGACCCTTCAAAACTGGGTTATCATGCAATCAGTGAGTGATCCTTCATTCTCCTACTCTTCCCTGCATCCAAACATATTGGAAATACATAATACAATGAGAACAAGTCTTTCAAAATCCCCCTTCCCCCAAGGAACACTATCAACCATCCCTTCCACATAGCATTTCACTATTTTATGAGTGGATTGTGTAGGAACAATTAACATTAAATAAGGAGCAAACTCCTCAACACATCTTGAAAACCATTGAATTCAATAATAAATGAAACCTAACACCAGCACTATTCCTTCCATAGTTGCAGGATACATAGCAGTCGATAATTCACAACAAATCCATGCATCAAATTTTTATAAGGATATCCTACTAATCAATAGAAATTTTCTTGATATGACTAATGATTATGCATTTTGATGGCAGTGTGCTAGTTCAAAAGGATAATATAAATCTGAAACAATTTTTTCTGATTTTCTCAAACTATAAATGTGGTTAAAGGGAAAATATTATGTGGAAAACCCACAAACTAAGCTAGCAAATGATTGTACATCAAATTATTCCTATATTCATTCAAGTATTTCTATTCTTTAGCTACTTGACCTTTGGGCTTCATCTAAAGGAATGTGTAGCTTTAAGATAGAGTTACTTCTTGGGCCTTACAATAGGGTGGAATATGATCAAGATTTGTTTAGGTTGTATCTTTGTTAGTCCCATTGTTAGGTTCTTATGGTTCATAATTTGAATCTATTATGGTTGTGTAAGGGATTTGTAGATGCTTTTTCTAACATAATTATTGGACACCATGATTGGAACAACTGGTTGTTGGCTATTGTACACATGAATCATAACTATCAATGGTTCTTTGTGTTCAAGAATTCGTTCATCAATCTTTGAGATTTATTGTCCTAGCTTTAAAAGAGTGATAAAAGATATAGTGAGTGCTATCTTTTCCAAGTTTTTTGTGGGTGCCATTATCTTCTAGGAGTAATTGCTGGAACCAAATTATGTTCTTTGCCTCTAGTAAATATTGCAGACACAATCATCTTCTTGGTGAAGGGTTTCTTCCATCCCCATGAGGCACTATTGCATGGTTTCCATTCCCTTGTAGTATAGTGAACCTCATTTAATACAAGTGTGCACTATTTTGGGATCCATAATTTATGGCCCCTACACTATGGTTGTTAGCCTAAGACAAGCCTACCTTTGCATATAATAAGAGGCCAACATGAAACAAACATCGAGAAGTTAGGGGGTTGTTCCCAGTCCATAATTTATTATTTAAATGCTAAGTGATGATGCATATATCATGTAATTCATACCTAGTGTGTCTCTTTCTTTCTCTCCACATTTCACATTAGGAGTATATTCTATAAAATACCAATGAAATCAACTATTGGTCAAATCTAATCAAAATTGCAGTATAAAGATTAAAATAGATCTTGCAGAAATATGGGAACCATTTTTTACAGATATTGTACAAACAAAGAAAATACTCCCAAGAGAAAATGCTTCAATGTGGAACAATTGAAGGATAATATTTTACTTTTATATACACATCTGCAATGTTTTTGATATATTTATGAGATAAAAAAAACCATAGAAATAATGGCATATAGAAGAAATTAAAGAATCGCGATCATATTTTGAGATATTGTGGAAACTTAAAGGAAAGAATGCTTGGTGGGGTTATTATGCAATCAGTGAGGGATCCTTCATTCCCCCCTCTTCCAGTGACCCTTCAAAACTGGGTTATCATGCAATCAGTGAGTGATCCTTCATTCTTTTGGTCTACCCTGCATCCAAACATATTGGAAATACACAATACAATGATAACAAGTCTTTCACAATCCTGCTTCCCACAAGGAACACTATCAACCATCCCTTCCACATAGCATTTCACTATTTTATGAGTGGATTGTGCAGGAACAATTAACATTAAACAAGGAGCAAACTCCTCAACACATCTTGGAAACCATTAATTTTAATAATAAATGAAACCTAACACCAACACTATTCCTTCCATAGTTGCAGGATACATAGCAGTCGATAATTCACAACAAATCCATGCATCAAATTTTTATAAGGATATCTTACTAATCAATAAGAATTTTTTTGATACGACCAATGATTATGCATTTTGATGGTAGTGTGCTAGTTCAAAAGGATAATATAAATCTGAAACAATATTTTCTGATTTTCTCAAACTATAAATGTGGTTAAAGGGAAAATATTATGTGGAAAACCCACAAACCAAGCTAGAAATGATTGTACATCAAATTATTCCTATATTCATTCAAGTATTGCTATGCTTCAGCTACCTGACCTTTGAGCTTCATCTAGAGGAATGTGTAGCTTTAAGATAGATTTACTTCTTGGGCTTTACAATAGGGTGGAATATGATCAAGATTTGTTTAGGTTGTATCTTTGTTAGTCCCATTGTTAGGTTCTTATGGTTCTTTGAATCTATTATGGTTGTGTAAGGGATTTGTAGATGATTTTTCTAACATAATTATTGGACACCACAATTGGAACAACTAGTTGTTGGCTGTCGTACACATGAATCATAACTGTCAATGGTTCTTTATGTTCAAGAATTCGTTGATCAATCTTTGAGATTTATTGTCCCAGCTTTAAAAGAGTGATAAAAGATATAGTGAGTGCTATCTTTTCCAAGTTTTTTGTGGGTGCCAGTATCTTCTAGGAGTAATTTTTGGAACCAAATTATGTTCTTTGCCTCTAGTAAATATTGCAGACACAATCATCTTCTTGGTGAAGGGTTGCTTCCATCCCCATGAGGCACTATTGCATGGTTTCCATTCCCTTGTAGTATAGTGAGCCTAATTTAATACAAGTGTGCAATATTTTGGGATCCATAATTTATGGCCCCTACACTGTGGTCGTTAGCCTAAGACAAGCCTACCTTTGCATATAATAAGAGGCCAACATGAAACAAACATCCAGAAGTTAGGGAGTTGTTCCCTATCCATAATTTATTATTTAAGTGCTAAGTGATGATGGGTATATCGTGTAATTCATACCTAGTGTGTCTCTTTCTTTCTCTCCACATTTCACATTAGGAGTATATGCTATAAAATACCAATGAAATCAACTATTGGTCAAATCTAATCAAAATTGTAGTATAAAGATTAAAATAGATCTTGAAGAAATATGGGAACCATTTTTGACAAATATTGTACAAACGAAGAGAATACTCCCAAGAGGAAATGCTTCAATGTGGAACAATTGAAGGACAATATTTTACTTTTATATGCACATCTGCAATGTTTTTGATATATTTATGAGATAAAAAAACCATAGAAAGAATAGCATATAGAAGAAATTAAAGAATAATGATCATATTTTGAGATATTGTGGAAACTTAAAGGAAAGAATGCTTGGTGGGGTTATCATGCAATCAGTGAGTGATCCTTCATTCCCCCTCTTCCATTGACCTTTCAAAACTAGGTTATCATGCAATTAGTGAGTGATCCTTCATTCTCCTAGTCTGTCCTGCATCCAAACATATTAGAAATACACAATACAATGATAACAAGCATTTCACAATCCCCCTTCCCTCAAGGAACACTATCAACATCCAAACCTTGACTGTGTTGGCAATTTGGCTGAGTTGGTTACATAGATGTTGTCATTATGGAAACATATGATCTACATGAAGATCGCATAGGTCAGAGAGCTAGTATGTCAGAGCGCAATGCAAAATTGTCTAAGTATGAGACAATGTGTTTTTACTAGTGAACTTGGAGATAGTTTTAGTTTGTGATGTTGATTGGAGTAAGTTCAGTGCTTGTGCACTTAAACATAGACTCTATGGTGACTATTGAAGACTCACCTCATAGTGCAAGTCAGTACGGCATGTACGAAAGAAGTTATGATAGTTTTTCTAAAGACAGTGTCAAATCGACAAGATAGAATATGAAGACAGAATTGATAAAGAGTTAAGGGATTATTTTTTTTACCAAAATAATGACTTAACAATATAAAGGGATGACATCCTAGATCTTAACCCTTGGGTAAAGTTATTTTGTAATATGGTAGCCAGCTAAAAATTTATTAGCCTTAATAACTTATATAAATGTAATTGTAAATTGTAAGAAGTATATCATAACGAAGTGATATGATGCGAGATATATGATGTATATGTAATAGTGATAGTGAAAGAGTAGCGTAGAGATATTGATGCAAGTAGTATAAAGTTATGTACCTTGACCTACTTTTGTAATCAATAAATATTGTACATTACTTGTTTGGGCAGTGGGCTCATCTAGTAATCACATTTTTTACTACCAACTCCTAACAGGGTTAAGGCTTCTAACAAGGCCTATAGTCCCTTAATCAAGATTGAGACACTATATGCATGTAATAGACTCCTAACAAAGTCAACATCCTTAATAGGATACTTTTGATTAGTGGATCGTTGTGGGTACCATCCCCACCGGGGTTTTCCCTTGGCTAGGGTTTCCTCAAGAACAAATAATGTGTTATGAGTTCTTTAGTTTTATTTCTATGCATGTCGTTTAGCTTCTTATGTTATGCATGTGTTAAGATAATGTGTTATATCCATAATTGGGTGAAAATAAAAGGTTGTGGAATACTAATTCACCCCCCCCTCTCAGTATTCCCTATTTCTAACAATTGGTATCAGAGTGCAAAGAAAAATATTATGTTTTGCGAGATTGCAAGAAGTTTTAAGTTTTGTGGGTTAACAAAATCAGCTTTTTGGAAAGAAGCGGCAAAAGGATTGAATGTAATGTCAGATCTAAGTGAGATTGAATTAATAAAAGGTCATGATCGGTATTATTTGATCATCAAAGTGAATTCAAGTGTTAAGGAGATCGAAGAGTAGTGATTGGAAGCATTTTGCAAGGATTTGGTGAAGAATTTTGTGTCGAATCTACGCAAGCCCTAAATCACAAAATTGAGGTATTTTACTTGGCAAATCTTTAAATCAGTTAAGGAATTAGAGGAAATCATGGATGTTACTTTGATTCACAATGTCAAAGATAAAAATAGACCTAAGATGAAAAGGGAACTAGTATAACCCTTGGAAGATGATCCTAGGTTAGCTTTATCATCCATACCAGACGAAGTTTTACATCTAGAGAATGTTAGAAGTTATCTTGGATGCAAACTAGAGACTATCAGTGATAGTGATTTCACCAAGGAATATCAGAAGATCTACAATCAGGCCATTTCATTGAAAGAAGGATTTGAACATTTGAAGGATAATGAGATCATTAAGTATGCATTACAGTATGAATTTGATAATGAAGAATGTACTAAGATAATCCTAAGTAGAATTCATAATGGGAAGTTTTGGTTAGAAGATAGAGTGATAGATATCATAGCTGATTTGATTCATGAAGTTACTAGACTATCTAAAACTGGAGTCATTCCTTTAAATGAGAAGAACATGAGGAAAATAGTCATAGACAACATGAATTCATCCTATAATGGTAGAGGAATTGTGATTAGTAAGATTCAACAAGATGATGTCAGATACTTATGTAAGATCCTAACCACTAAGTTTTGTGCAAACTCAAGAGAGGATGACATGGTAGCTGGAATGATGTATGCAACTTATATGATGTGTTTTGATAAAGTACAAGTTGATATGTGTGAGATTCTGAGAATTCAACTATTTGAGAATTTGGAAAAGATTAAGAAGACTAAGTATACACAATTTAGATTCTCATCCTTAATCACGTATATGTTTTTTCATCTATTGAGAAGATTTCCTTACACCATTGGAAATGACTAGAATGATGGCCAAACTACAATGGAAAGGATTAACCAACTGTATAGGAGGCATGTTATTGATAAAGTGAATGAAAGTGCAGTGTTGGTAATCAAGACATTTCAGAATTTGGTAACAAGAAGATCAAGGATCCCACAGTCTCTTGTGGAGAAATATAAAAGTGAGATATGTTTCATGGTTAATACTGACTTTACTTACATTGAAGCAGTAGAACCTAGAATATAGTTCAAAGACCCTCTTGGCTATGAGATATCTGAGGTAGAGATAGAAGAGTATGTGAGCAGATTACTTAAGTGCAAGTTGGACACTCACTATAATAGGTTTGGAACCTTTGAGGAGAACTTCAACTCCGCAAAGACCTTACTTGAAGAGAAGAAGTCAAAGAAAAGAGTTGAGAGTATTATCAAGAAAATTATAAAAGATGCAGGGATGACTGAACATGAATTCTTGGTAGCCAAGCAAACAGTAGCAACAATTAGAGATATTGGACAAAAAGAAGTTTTGTTTGTTCCACCTCTATCATCAATTGCAGCACAACAAGAAGAAACACAAGTTAAGGTGAAAGTAGAAGTAACAGAGAAGGATCAAGTAAGAATATCCACTAGATCCAACTCCTCCACACCTAGCAAAAGAGTAAAAGAGAGTGCTATTGGACTAGGTAAGAGGCAGAAAACATTGGTGCAACTAGTTCCAAGGAAAATTGTAGAAATCAAAGATGATAACACTTCTATTAAGAAGAAAACCTAGAAACCTAGAATTGAGAAGGTTAATGAGAAAATAATTCAAGATGGAGACTTTACAAAGATGAATAAGTATTATGATCCCTATGATTATACAGAGAGATTAAATCTGGAAAATGCAGTGGTAAAGCATATGATTCTATCTGATAAGAATTTTGACACAATTCAAGGTAAGATACCTGATGACTTGTATAATAAACTTGTAAATAGGAAGAAGAGAGCATAGCTATTAGAGAAAAGCTTGTAAGAAAGATTTGTGTTGTGAAAGATGAAGTACACTTCAATCAGATTATGAAAGCCTTAAGCACCCATTTGAGAACCAAGAAGAGAACCATTTAGATTATGGGAGGTAGATATGAAGAAGTTAATGCAGAAACAGAGAAAGCAATCATTAAAGTAATGTCAGAGAATGATGGAGAATCATCAGTTGCAGCAGAATCTAAAGATCAAGCAACAGAAGAAGCAGAACAAGAGGACATTCCCTCTTCACCAGCCATAAACATTGAGGACAAAGTCATGAATGTAGAAGGAACTAAGATCACCTTGGATAATGATGATAACTTATTCAAGAATCTTGAAAACATTATTGATAATTCAGCTTTTGAAGAGTAGGAGACTACCAAAGGAGAAGAGAAAACAAAGACCACAGTTGTAGAACCTAAAGTGACAGTAAAACAAGTACCTATTCCCACTCAAGAAGAAATCAGTCTTACACCTAAGACTGGCAAGAAAACTTAGATTGGCTCTATGATTGAGAATTTGAGAAAGGAAGTAGATGATGATGATCAGATGGAACTGATCACATCTCTGAACAAGATCATTGGAAAGAATAAGAAAGTAAAGAGTCTTGAAGGATGCCTGAAGGAGCTTACTGAGAAATTACAAGGCATTATTACTACACAGATTGCAAAAGATGACCCTCTAGAAAGAGCAAAGGAAGTAATGAAAACTTTTGATAATGAGTTTACAAACTTGTTTGATATAGAAAAAGTGAAAGCTCATGCAGCTTATGAGGCCAAAACACTCTTGAACATCAGTCAGAATATCAGAAATGATATCAATAACCTTGATATCTATATAAAGGACTTGAGGAAGAATTTAGAAAGAGGTAAATCCTTGTACATTCAGTGTACAAAATCAGAGACCTTGGCAGCAGAGGAAGATCAAAAGATGAAGATGAAGGAAGAATAAATTTAGAATGAAACAAACCTTCTTTCAAGCCCCAATGTGAAGGTATTTGATATTGAGCAAAAAATTTGAAAGATCTATGATGAGATCAGAATTTTGTAAGATGAAAAGGAAAGGAAGATGAAGAGATTCACTCTTTTAAGAGAGCACACTTCTATGAAGTTAAGTATTATTGAAGGGAAATTGGAAGAATGTCTTTCAGCTAAGACATATTTTCAAAGGTTTAGCTTTGAGAATCTCCAAGCATGTGAGATAGCATCTTACAGATTATGCGCACTACTTAGTGTGGCAGATTCTATTAAGAAATCATGGGAGAAAGAGATAGAGGCTATCAACATCAATTTTGCAGATTGTGTTGCAACCCTACCAGCTTTGCAATATTAAATTAAGGTATTACTTTTTGTGAACACAGTTTTGTTACCCTCCTTACCTTTTTTTTGTCATTTTTTTCAAACGGGGAGAGATATATAGCAAAAAATTCTTAAGGATACATACTCTTAGGGGGAGTTCAGTATATAGAAAGGATGAATAAAGTCATAAGTGTTAAGTTTGGATTAAAAATGTATGGATAAATTTGGATCAAATATATTAATATCTATATCTAATTATATTGTAATAATATTCTCTAGATGTATCTAATTATATTATATTAATATTCTGCAGATTGGAGAAGAGAGAGACTTGTATTGTTTTTACTATATTTGGTGTCTAAACATAAAAAACACTTTGCAAATATATACTATTGTGCATAGTTCTGATTTGATGAGGCATGACTCATGAATGAGTCACAACTCATCAAAACCTCCATTAGTCTTGTTCGTATTACTTATAAAACTATTGTTAAATGTGCATTGTGTGTTATACATTAGTATTATAAGAATACCATTAATTTCACTGAGTTTTATTAATAATAATACTAATAGTTATCAGTAGTCAACGCAGGTATTAGACTCAATAACTATCGGGTATCTTTGATCACATTAATCTGATCACTATTCAATATTATTAAATCATCTCAAGTATATCAACAGTAATATATATTTATATATTAATGTATATGTAATAGTAATTGCATATACATTAATATATATGTATATTTTAATGTATATATATATATATATATATATATATGTTGATAGATTATTTCAAAAGATAATAATAAAATATATATATGTATATATTAATGCATATATATATATATATATATATATATATATATATATATATATATATATATATATATATATATATATATATATATATATATATATATATATATATATATATATATATATATATATATATATATATATATATATATATATATATATATATATATATATATATATATATATATATATATATATATATATATATATATATATATTCATAAGCTAATTATTTGAACGATGCTATCAATTTCAACACTCCCTCTTAGCTAGGGAAGATAATAATGTAAATCACAATAAGTTCATAAATTGTGAAAGTTAGTTCCCAAGTGGATTGCCTCTATTGGCGATTCTATCCATAGTTCCCAGATGGATTACCTCCATCGATGATTCTATCCACAGTTCCCAGGTGGATTGCCTCCATCAACGATTTGATCCACAAGCTCTTGTGTGGATTGCCTCCATCGGTGATTCTATCCACAAACTCATGAGCTATGGTGTGGATTGTCTCTATCGGCGATTCTATCCACAAGCTCTTGTGTGGATTGCCTCCATCGATGATTCTATCCACAAACTCATGAGCTGTGGTGTGGATTGCCTCTATCGGCGATTCTATCCGCAAGCTCCTATGTGGATTGCCTCCATCGATGATTCTATCCACAAACTCATCAGCTATGGTGTGGATTGCCTCTATCAGTGATTCTATCCATAAGCTCCTGTGTGAATTGCCTCCATCGGTGATTCTATCCACAAACTCATGAGCTTCAGAGTGGATTGCCTCCATTGGCGATTCTATCCACAAGTAAGATATGTTTAATTTTCACAAAAATATCTATTACAAAAGAAAAGTTATTGCAAGATCGTCACCTTCTAATAACTTTAACAAATACAAGTGATAATCATTTGGAAGTCATCACTTCTTTATGATTTACACAGGGCCCATATAATTATAAAATAACATTAACATAATAATCAATAATCATTACAAGTTTACCTTGGAAGTGTTCTTATCTTTATCAGTGAACTCCCTCTCAATCATAAGGTATCTTGAATTCCATTTAGAATAAACATTTCTCTAAAGATACATTTGAATTATTTACTTCAGCAAGGGAAGCTTGCATTCTAAGTCTATCAAGACACTTTCTTGCACTATGACCATATTTGTCACATCTAAAACATTGCATTGAAGAGTAGTCTCTTGGTTTCTTGAACGGTTGTTGATCATATGACTTCTTGCCCTTTTTCCTCTTTGAACCAGTGATGAGAGCCTGAACAGCTTCTTTAGTGGATTCTAAGACTCCTCTGGTTTTCAGGTTGTACTCTTCTTGAATGCAGTCAACTTTTAGTCGATCAAATTTGGGGAGTTTGGTGTGAGCACTTACTCCTTGTCTAAAGTTTTCCAATGAGATAGGGAGCCCATTTAAAGTTATCATAGATAACTCCTTATTATCATAAATGTGACCAATAGAAGAGAGTTGATTCCTTAATTTTTTTATCCTCATAAAATATTAGGTGATAGTCTCTCCTATACTCATTTTAATATTAGAGAGTTGATTTTTAAGAGTAAGAATTATGCTGGTGTTGTTGATCTCAAACATGTTTTCCAAGGCTTTGAACATGTCATAAGCAGAGTCTAACTTTGTGATGACAGGTAGTAGATGATTTTTCACTCCATCCACTAATAATTCCATTGCTCTTGCATTATCTTTTTTCCATTTATTCTTGTCATCATTTTCATTAGGTTTACAAGGATTATCTATTATTGTCTTCAAGTCATTCTTCCTTAATACCGACATCATTCGAAGTTTCCATGATTCAAAATCAGAGGTACCTTCAAGTCTATCCTCTAGTCTCATTCCATTTGCCATTCGAAGAATTCCAAAAATCTGATCTTGATCTTCCTTCAATCTAATCGGAACTTCCTTCAAGCAGTTAGGCTTCAACAAAGGAACCTGGCTTTGATACCATGTTAAGTTTGGATAAAAAATGTATGGATAAATTTGGATTAGATATATTAATATCTATATCTAATTATATAGTAATAATATTCTATAGATACATCTAATTATATTATATTAATATTCTGCAGATTGGAGAAGAGAGAGACTTGTATTGTTTTTACTATATTTGGTGTCTAAACATAAACAACACTTTGCAAATATATACTATTGTGCACAGTTCTGATTTGATGAGGCGTGACTCATGAATGAGTCACAACTCATCAAAACCTCCACTACTCTTGTTTGTATTACTTCTAAGACTGTTGTTAAATGCACACTGTGCGTTATACATTAGTATTATAAGAATACCATTAATTTCACTGAGTTTTATTAATAATAATACCGATCGTTATCGGTAGTCAATGCGAGAATTAGACCTGATAACTATCAGGTATCTTTGATCGCATTAATCCGATCACTATTCAGTATTATTAAATCATCTCAAGTATATCAACAGTAATATATATTTATATATTAATGTATATGTAATAGTAATTTCATATACATTAATATATATGTATATATTAATGTATATATACATTAATATATATATATATATATATAAGCTAATTATCTAAACGATGCTATCAATTTCAACAATAAGGACAGTATATATATGTTTTGTATTATGGCCACGATTTTGAGATTTTAAAGTTGTACCACTTAGCCAATTTTCTCATATGTTGCCACCAATGACAAAGGGGGAGATTGTTGGCAATTTGGCTAAGTTGGTTACATAGATGTTGTCATTATGGCAACATATGATCTACATGAAGATCGCACGGGTTTAGAGAGCTAGTATGTCAGAGCGCAATGCAAAATTGTCTAAGTATGAGACAGTGTGTTTTTACTAGTGAACCTGAAGACAATTTTGGTTTGTGATGTTGATTGGAGTAAGTTCAGTGCTTGCGCACTTGAACATAGACTCTATGGTGACTATTGAAGAATCACCTCAGAGCGCAAGTCAATACGGCATGTACGGAAGAAGTTATGATAGTTTTTCTAAAGACAGTGTCAAGTCGACATGACAGAATATGAAGACAAAATTGATAAAGAGTTAAGGGATTATTTTGTTTATCAAAATAATGAATTAACAATATAAAGGGATGACATCCTTGATCTTAACCCTTGGGTAAAGTTATTTTTTAATATGGTAGCCGACTAAAAAGTTATTAACCTTAATAACTTATATAAATGTAATTGTAAATTGTAAGAAGTATATCATAACGAAGTGATATGATGCGAGATATATGATGTATATGTAATAGTGATAGTGAAAGAGTAGCGAAGAGATATTGATGCAAGTAGTATAAGGTTATGTACCTTGACCTACTTTTGTAATCAATAAATATTGTACATTACTTGTTTGGGCAGTGGGCTCATCTGGTAATCACATTTTGTATTGCCAACTCCTAATAGGGTTGAGGCTTCTAAAAAGGCCTATAGTCCCTTAATCAGGACTAAGACACTATATGCATGTAATAGACTCCTAACAGGGTCAACATCCTTAACAAGATACTTTTGATTAGTGGATCTTTGTGGGTACCATCCCCACCGGGGTTTTCCCTTGGCAAGGGTTTCCTCGATAACAAATAATGTGTTATGAGTTCTTTAGTTTTATTGCTATGCATGTTGTTTAGCTTCTTATGTTATGCATGTGTTAAGATAATCTGTTATATCCATAACTGGGCAAAAATAAAAGGTTTTAGAATAATGATTCACCCCCCCTCTCAGTATTCCCTATTTCTAACAGACTGTCACCTCAACCAGTGACCCTTCAAAATTGGGTTATCATGCAATCAGGGAGTGATCTTTCACTCTCCTGGTTTGTCGCACATCCAAACATATTGGAAATACACAATACAATGATAAAAAGTCTTTTAAAATCTCCCTTCCCTCAATGAATTACTATCAACATCTGGACCTTGACTGTCTCCTCAACCAGTGACCCTTCAAAACTGGGTTATCATGCAATCAGGGAGTGATCCATCATTCTCCTGGTCTGCCCTGCATCCAAACATATTGGAAATACACAATACAATGATAATAAGTCTTTCACAACCCCCCTTCCCTCAAGGAACACTATCATAAATTGATCCTTATTCTTATCAGCCATATCCAATGTTTCATTGAAGTCATGGCCAAGAATGAAGGTCACCTTACCCATACCATTCATGGATTCTAAAATGTTGTTCCAAACTCCTGAAAACTTTTCTATTTCTTCTTGTTGCTTCTTTAAATACTTCTTCTACCACAATGTCCTCCTACCCCATCTTCTTAGTCTTCCTGGCTAAAGCGGATGAATCCACACACAATAACCCAAAATGAAGGGTTTTGTATCCTTTAATGAATCTTAGTCACTAGTAACGCATGGACAGTCAAACTAGTAGTCTCCAAAATATTCAATAAGTGAATATGAATGTTTGAAAACTTTTCTCTCAACTTCCCCAACCACTCCTAATCAGTTAGAGGGATATTTCTAGAATCTCCACTATTCCTATCCTTACCAACAATTCTTAAACATACTTTATCTAATATGGCATGTTCTTCATGTGGTACAAAGAAGATTTGGCTATCAAATCTTCCTTCATGCAAGTTGAGCATGAGAGAAGGTATGTGATTTCTTCATCTTTGATTGATATCTTTCATGGGCAATGTCTTTCGAGCCTCTGGCATCATATTCGACGGCAAATTTCAAATGCATTGCATTTTATTTGATCATGAATGCTCACTAAAATGACCACATTCTACTGGTGTCGTGCCCTAGCCCATGCTTTATCTCCATTATTTGATGTTATTGGTGCTTGTGCTCAAGGATATCGATTCACTATTTTCAAATGTTTGGATTCACGTTTGTTGATATTACAATTCATCATATCAGATAAAGTATGTTTAAGAAGTTTTAGTGTCTAAACACTCAACTAATCCCCCTAACTGATTAGGAGTGGTTGGGGAAGTTGAGAGGAAAGTTTTCAAACATTCATATTCACTTATTGAATGCTTTGGAGACTACTGGTTTGACTGTCCATGTGTTAATATTTAGAAGAGATCAATAAAGTATTTAAAGACATTCTTACATGTTTGGAGAGGTTTAAGAGGCACTTATCATGACTATACCCTCACAAATAGCGGCATAGACTAGATTTACTAAGTTTCATTTCTCTATTTTAAGGTTTCCTTTCTCTGCCACAGGGGTACAGTCAGAGGGTTCATTGACAAAATGATCCTTTGAATGGTTACTATGAATATGAATGATTTGATATAGCATATTTCTCATTTTACTTGAAGTTTGGAATAGCTTGTGCAAGGGTGAAAGTAGTTTTGATCATTTTGGTCGTGAATGTTCCTCTACACAGTCAGAAAATGTAACTGTCTAATGATTATATGTAATGTTGAATGGATTAAATGTTTTATTCTTGGTAGAAGTGAATGGAAGGAATAGTGTTGGTGTTAGGTTTCATTTATTATTGAATTCAATGGTTTCCAAGATGTGTTGAGGAGTTTGCTCCTTGTTTAATGTTAACTGTTCCTACACAATCCACTCATACAACAGTGAAATGCTATGTGATTGAAAATTTCATACAACTGGTCCTTTGGCATGTATTAAATACAATTCAGTCACTTATTGAATGCTTTGGAGAATATTGGTTTGACTGTCCATGCGTTACTAGTATCTGAGATTTATTAAAGGATACAAAACCCTTCATTTTGGGGTTATTGTGTGTGGATTGAAATGTAAGTTTGATTTGGTTAATGTTTAGAAGAGATCAATAAAGTATTTAAAGACAATCTTACATGTTTGGAGAGGTTTGAGAGGCACTTATCATGACTATACCCTCACAAACAACGGCATAGATTGGTTTTACTAAGTTTCATTTCTCTATTTTGAGGTTTCTTTTCTCTGTCGTAGGGGTACAATCAGAGGGTTCATTGATAAAATGATCCTTAGAATGGTTACTGTAAATATGAATGATTTGATATAGCATATTTCTCATTTTACTTGAAGTTTGGAATAGCTTGTGCTTGTGCTGGAATTCTTGGTAGAAGTGAATGGAAGGAATAGTGTTGGTGTTAGGTTTCATTTATTATTGAATTCAATGGTTTCCAAGATGTGTTGAGGAGTTTGATCCTTGTTTAATGTTAACTATTCCTACACAATCCACTCATAAAACAGTGAAATGTTATGTGATTGACAATTTCATACAACTTGTCCTTTGGCGTGTAATAAACAAAATAGAATTTTCAGCATATTATTATCATTCTATTTCTTTGTTGTAAACATGCCATTGGTTCAGTTTTGTAATTTTTTTTTCGCGTACAATTTTTTTTTCTATTTTTTCCATTTGATAACCACAATCAACATTTCAAAATAGTGAATAACATCAAATAATGGAGATAAAGCATGGGCTAGGGCACGACACCAATAGATTAAAATTGAACCAATGACATGTTTACAACAAAGAAATAGAATGATAATAATATGCTGAAAATTCCATTCTGTTTAATACATGCCAAAGGACCAGTTGTATGGAATTGTCAATCACATATCATTTCATTGTTGTATGAGTGGATTGTGCAGGAACAATTAACATTAAACATGGCTAGTGTTCTCTTTACTTTCTCAAATCTCTACAAGTCAAGAACATTAGAGTTGTATAATACATTGTTAGTATCCTTTTTCCATGGGTCCTAGGTCTTTGGGTCCATGGAAAGGAAATAGATTACAAAATACACTTCAAAACAAAGGAAAAACTTAGCAAATTCAGTCTAACTCACTGTAGATGAAGGAAAAGTCATGCTAATAGTTCCTCCAAGTCTTCCAAAATATTTATTGAACTCCCCTAAAGTCCTATTGGATCCCCAAATTGCTTAATCCAATCAACTTACATCAGGATCATAAGAAACTTCAAAGGATTAAAAACATTACTTGGAACAGTCAAATCATTATGCTTTCAAATCAATTACCTATCGACATATCCCTTGCGAGGGAGAGAAGCCAAACACATAAAGAACATGCACATAAACACAGCAACTGAAAAACTTAAATGGAATACACCAAGAAGTACCAAATGATGAATGCTCAATTGTTGTAATGGCAAAGCATCAGAACCGTCCATTTCTAGAACTTGATTTTATAGTCTAAATGATTTTTCTATAGTCGTAATGATTTTTCTAGAACTTGATTTTCTAGTCTTAATGATTTTTCTATAGTCCTAATGATTTTTCTATAGTACTCTTAATGATTTTTCTAGAACTTGATTTTCTAGTCTTAATGATTTTTCTATAGTCCTAATGATTTTTCTATACTCTTAATGATTTTTCTTTCGTCCTAATGTTTGTTTCTCTTGATAAATTAGGCCTTGAATTTAAATTTTTGTTCACTATTTTATTTTAGCTTGATATTTCATTCATTTTTCATATACATAGAGACTACACATGCTAATAAAAAAATGAGCTATTTGATTAAGGTTAACTATTCATGATTGTAAATAGTCAATATTTTTTATGGTACTCCTTGGTGTATTTCATTTTAAAATAATCATATTTTTATGGCTATGATAAATGTCCCTTTGTGTTGAGAAAATTAGAGTTGAAAAAATGGTTGCAAACAAATCATCCTTCTTCCACCAACATTCTAGTCAATGTACAAGTAACGAGTCATTCCATTCAAGAAAGACCATGTCTGACAATATCAATGCAGAACAAAATAAGGAGTATGCAGAATTTAGTGATTGTATCTTCCATTAGAGCCACTTCATATGCACAGATGATGAACATGCATATTTTCCTGAGTGCTATTGGGAGCTTACCCAGTAGCATATACATTCTATGATCAACTCTTATATGCACAGGTGATGAACATTCAGATTTGCCTAAGCAATACTGTTAGTAGTCCTCCTGCACATGTACTATTGTGAAAATCATCACAAGTCCATTTGTTGGAGGGCTACTCAAAGTACACATGTTTGGAGGTTTGAAGGAAACAAGAGAATTTGAAGAGTCATGAGTCTTAAGATTGTACTTAATATAGCCAAGCTTCATTCAATGGTACATTCAAACATGAAACAAACCATTCTTAACTAGATTAAACTAGTAAACCAAAGGACATACTGATTATAAGTAAACTAGTAAACCAAAGGATATGCTTTTACTACTAAGTCTCTGTTTGTTGGGCATATTGATTATAAGTACTTAACATATATCACAAATGTTTCTAATTAAGGTTGGTGAGATGATTACGCCTATCCTGAAAAAAGACTGTCAAATCATTATGCTTTCAAATCAATTACCTATCAACGCATCCCTTGCGAGGGAGAGAAGCCAAACACATAAAGAACATGCACATAAACATGACAATTAAAAAACTTAAATGGAATACACCAAGAAGTACCAAATGATGAATGCTCAATTGTTGTAATGGAAAAGCAATATTAGAACCATCCATTTCTAGAACTTGATTTTTCTATAGTCCTAATGATTTTTCTTATTTCTTGTCTGTGCTTGGTGACAAGATTTTGAACATTGTTGACATACTTAAATGGAATACACAATACCAAATGATGAATGCTCAATTGTTGTAATGGAAAAGCATCAGAACCGTCCATTTCTAAAATTTGATTTTGTATAGTCTTAATTATTTTTCTATAGTCCTAATGATTTTGAAAATTGTTGATAAGAGTGTTTCTTTTTTTTATTATAGTATAAATGATTTTTCTATAGTCGTAATGATTTTTCTTATTTCTTGTCTTTTTTCCCTTTTAGATTTCCTATGTCTGTGCTTCATGATAGGATTTTGTCACCTTCTTTTGATGGTATGTTTCATTCAGTCTATGTGGAATACTATTTTGTTCACTATTTTATTTCAGCTTCATATTTCTTTCATTTTGCATATACACAAAGACTACACATGCTGATAAAAAAATGAGCTATTTGATTTAGGTTTATTTTTCATTATTGTAAATGGTTAATATTTCTGATGGTACTCCTTGGTATATTTCATATAAAAATAATCATATAAAAATAATAAATGTAGTAACGATGGTGCGGTGCATTATTGATATATAGGCTTGATGACTCTTGCCAATGTGCCAAACTATCAATGTGGTGGTGGGCAGTGTGTGTTGAAGACTTCACAAACACCGAACAACCCTAGACAACAATTTTGGTGCTGCCCAAATAGAAAAAAGGTTGCTAATGTGTATATATTTAATGTTTCTAATGTAAATACTATTCATTATAATATAAGAACTAATGTAGACCGGGCATCACAGGGAAATAATGGCTGTAGATACTTTAGTTGGGTCGATGACAACTCGTCTGCATCTATCTGCCCATCTCCACTTATCCACGATAAAGGATTTGAGTGCAAAATGTGTCAAGCTAGGGAAAATTCCAAAATTATATTTTTACGATGCCTTCTCGGTATTGTAATCGCATATCTTTGTTGTGACCATATGCAGAGATGAACTCAAGAATTAGTTAGTTTAGTATTTTCATATTGTAACTAATATTTTAATATGGATATGACATAGCTTCTCTTTTCCTCAAGTGCACATATATATGGTTTACATCTTTTTTTAGAATAATTCTTTATGTTTATGGTTCAGGTGAGCCCCAATCTGCTATCAATCACATGATTTAATGTATAGTGTGTTCTTGGTTATTCCATTTGTTCCTTGACCTTGACTATGGATTGACTATCATTTTCAAGCTTGAGTGTGGCTTCGTACCAAGCACCGTCCATATATTTGTACGCAATGCTAATTTACAAATGTAAAAAATGCATTGAACGTAATCTACGAATGTTGCATGGTATGAAGTCTTGCTGAAGTTTGAGCTTCCTCCTTTTATTCTAGTGAGGGATTGGAATGAGTTCATTTTGGATGCAAAGGAGAAAGGGGATACTCAAAGAGGAATTACACCAGCAAATGGGAGAAGAAGGTATAAACATTTTAATAGATTTTTATTATTAAATAATGAAATTTGCATATACTAGTGTTTTAAGCGTCCTCATTACATGATTTAAGGTCTTAGTCCATGGACAAATTAAATTAGACTTACTATCTAAAACACATAAAAAACATGCACATAAACACGAGAACTGAGAAACATAAATGTAGATTTCACAATAGCCGAGAAACATAATTGTAGGCACCATAGTCACAATCTTTTGGAGACAACGTAATTGAGTTGTGTACCCCAGTGATGGAGAGAAAATTTTGCACCCCTGATTCCAAGTTGAATACATCTGTTGGAGGACCTTGTATTCATGAGCAACAAATGTAGTCAACTTGGAATTGGAGGTGTAGGAGTTGCTCTCCATCATCTGGGTATATAACTCAATTACGTTGTCTCCAAAAAATTGTGACCACGATGCCTACAATTATGTTTCTCATTTGTTGTGTCCTAGGACCCCTTATGACCGTTTACGACTGTTTACGATCCCTAAGAATACAACTTAGAGGTCTTAAAATGTCATAAAGGGTCATAAGAGGCTCCTAGGAGGGGCCAAATGAGCTTCCATCTTCACGTGGTTGGCCCTGCTAGGTAGAGAATGTTAAACTATTCTTGAAACAAAGAGAAGCTCAATAATTTAAGGTCTCAGTCCACGGAGATGTTGAAAAAATGACGGGAATCAATGATGGAGAGTTTTTAGATTCTGAGAAGACATATATGGAGTGGAGGCCAGATTGAGTACCAGTGCAGAGATGATGATTCAATAACCTACATCTATAAAACCTTCACAATTATCCCTTCTTTGGCCTCCACTCATTCCTCTTCTCAAAAATGGTTATCTAGAAACTTTGGATACTGCTTCTCATCCATGCACGAAATGTGCTAGTGATCGTATAAAATTACTTTAGGCCTCTAGTATTGATGAGATGTACAAGTGTAAAATGTTTTTGCAAGACAGGGATCAATTTGTGCAGTGTACATAAATGCAAGGCGGTGATTATCCTCGACGATTGATAGGTATAAGTCTTCTAGGCCTTACCCAGTAGCTAGGACTAAAGATAACACAGCTCAAGAAACCATCATAGGTTGTCTCTTTCTTCGGTCTATATTATTAACATACTATTTTACCTTTCATTATCTCATCAAATCTAGGGATTTGAAAGAATTTAATAGAATATTTTCATGACAACGTATATTATTTAAGTTGACGTTGCATGAATTTATCTACTTCATGCACTTGTAGACTATTAGGACAACGATAAAGAAGCATTTGATGTTAAGTTCTAACATAAAGTGAGTAAATTTGTTTTAAGTAAGAAAACAATGATAACATGAATGCGTGTGAAATTGAAATGCAGCCTGCCGATTCTTTTCGTACACAACCTATGTGTGTTGATGACAAAGTGGTGTTCTGAGATTGGTTTCTCCATCTCCCACTGACATCTTGTCTTTCTCCTAAGAACTCTCACCGAGCTCTAATACATGGATGAGCAGAAGATGTCCCTTACAGGCTACACATATATAATATGGTAGATCTAGGGAACAAATATACTACAAATAGAATGAGTCAACTTGAATCTATAGTTTCTTCATTCACAATGAAAATTCAAATTACAAGCCATATTTTATATTTAACATTCATATTCATCTTCATCATGATCATAGCCATCACGGTCAGCATTTGGTTGAACTTCATTTGAACCACACTCCATGTCGGGTACCAGTATAAGGCATGGAGTGTGGTCATACCCATGTTATCATAATAATGAGTTAGCCTATAAAATTATGAATAAAATACTATAGGTGCACCCGGGATTGGCCCAAGCACCCAAGTTCCTACCAAAGGAACCCAAGTCGAACCCAGAGGAGAACAAAAGTAGAACCGGAACCCAGCCTTAAACAAAGAACCAGATAACTTGGTTTTTTTCTAATTCAAGTTTATTTTTGAATTCTTCTCTAATTCCAACCCGATTATTCCATATTTTGTTTTCCAATTTTCCTTCTTCCTCACTCCAAATTATGTTATGTTGTTATTTCCTTTTACTAATTGTGCTATTTCAAGGATCAACACCCATGACTTGGTTAAGATGATGAATGTTGTCAATGCCTTTATTACCAAGGAATCACCACCCGCCATTAATGAATATTAATGATCATTGTTTCCAAAGGGTAATCGTTGTTTGTGTATGTTGATCACCCAAGTCTTTGGCTATGATTTGCATGCTGTGAGGTTTGTCAGAAGTGGGGGTATGACATGTTGGTTGGAATATAACATATTGACACTTACACCCTGAAGAAGAAAAATGATTAAATCGAAAGAGAGGACCAACTGAACATCTTGTGGTCAGTCTATATCACATTGAGAAACAATGTCAAGAATCAAGATTAAAAATAATCAAAAGTTTATTCAAGACCATGAATGATCAACAACATTCCATTAGAAAAAAAAACACTAATCTATGTTATCATTAAGCCATAAAATATATCTTTAAAGTTTAGAAGCATCACAAAAACTTTCAAGAAACATAGTACTATCCAAAATATGTCTTTAAAGTTTATTTCTAATGATTATGATGATGTTGATGTTGATGTCTATAATTTATTTCACTTATTGATGCTTGCCTAGATTGAATTTTGGATTGCCATCGTAGAGAACACTTTCAAAGTTTAGGGTATGTTCCACATGATACTCTTAGTTACAACTCAAATGCAACTCAACATATTTTTGATGCTGGGCAACCCACTACAAAAACTCATTCACAAATGAAATTTAATGCTATGAATCTTGGCATTGTTAATGTTATTACTTTTCCTCATGTTTTATATTTGTGAAAATGTTTCTTAGCACTATCTTCTTTTTCAATTCCTATATTTGTAGATTTTTAGATCATTAACTTAAGCATTACATGTCTTTGTTCAAAGTTTATTCTAACACTATATTATATCTTATTCTTATTACAATGTTCTTTGTTGTGGGGCAAGAGGTCAATCTTCATTGTCTTCATTATGGGGGACAGTGAAGATTTCTCTGACAAATAGCAGGTCTTCTTTAGTATCTTATAATAACATGCTAAACTGATAAAGGTGTTATGGGAATTTAATCTGCAATTACTAATAGATTAAGCATATTTTTACTATGCTTAATGTTCCATTTAAATGCATTTAAAACAAAAAACAAATTTACAAAACTGAACCAATGGCATGTTTACAACAAAGATGTGTTAAGAAGTTTGCTCCTTTCTTAATGTTAACTATTCCTGCACAATCCACTCATACAACAGTGAAATGCTATGTGGAAGGGATGGTTGATAGTGTTCCTTGAGGGAAGGGGGATTGTGAAAGACTTGTTATCATTGTATTGTGTATTTCCAATATGTTTGGATGCAGGGCAGACCAGGAGAATGAAGGATCACTCACTAATTGCATGATAACCTGGTTTTGAAGGGTCACTGGTTGAGGGGATAGTCAAGGTCTGGATGATTGGGCCATTGGAGGACCCTATTTCTTTGTATTAATTTCTATTCAAATTGGATGCACGGATTTCTTGTGAATTATCAGCTGCTATGTATCCTGCAATTGCATCTGTAAATCTACATATACTTCTCTAGGGTTGTAAGCCACTTAGAGATCAAAATAGAGAAACTAAATAAAAATCATTCTTTGTCCTATTTCCTTTTAACAAAGTCTCAAATATCAATGATACAATACATTTGATGCCCTAAGCTATCAATACAAATGACACCTAGCTAGAAGCTCACAGCTTGTCCATTTGATAACCACAATCAACATTTCAAAAAAATGGATATCCTTGAGCACAAGCACCAATAACATCAAATAATGGAGTTAAAGCATGGGCTAGGGAATGAAACCAGTAGAATGTGGTCATTTCAATCACAACAATATACAATAGCATCATTAAACATGCCATTAATATCAACAAACATGAATCCAAACATTTTAAAACCAATGGCATGTTTACAACAAAGGTCTAATAGAACTCCCAACAATTCTTAAACATACTTTATCTGATGTGATGAATTCTTTAACAATTAAGGTTGGAGTAGACATAGTTATCACACATTTTTTTTGTGTGGTACAAGAAAGATTTGGCTAGGTCAAATCTTCCTTCGTGCTAACAGTATAGAGAATTAGACATTTATTAACAATTGATCATATCAGATAACTAGTATGTTTAAGAATTGTTGGGACTGGTCCTTTGGTGTGTATTAAACAAAATAAAAATTTTAGCATATTATTATCATTCTATTTCTTTATTGTAAACATGTCTTTGGTTCAGTTTTGTAACTTCACTATTGTATGAGTGGATTGTGTAGGAATGGTTAACATTAAACAAGGAGCAAACTCCTCAACACATCTTGGAAACCATTGAATTCAATAATAAATGAAACCTAACACCAACACTATTCCTTACATTCACTTCTACCAAGAATAAAGCATTTAATCCATTAGACAGTTACATTTTTTGACTGTGTAGAGGAACAGTCACAACCAAAACGATCAAAACTACTTTCACCCTTGCACAAGCTATTCCAAATTTCAAGTAAAATGAGCAATATGCTATATCAAATCATTCATATTCATAGTAACCATTTAAAGGATCATTTTGTCAATGAACCCTCTGATTGTACCCCTCTGGTAGAGAAAGGAAACATCAAAATAGAGAAAGGAAACTTAGTAAAACCAGTCTATGACGTTGTTTGTGAGGGTACAGTCATGATAAGTGCCTCTCAAACCTCTCCAAACATGTAAGATTTTCTTTAAATACTTTATTGATCTCTTCTAAACATTAACCAAATCAAACCTACATTTGAATCTACACACAATAACCCAAAAATGAAGGGTTTTGTATCCTTTAATGAATCTCAGTCACTGGTAATGCATGAACAGTCAAACCAGTAGTCTCTAAAGCATTCAATAAGTGACTGGATTGTATTTAAAACATGCCAAAAGACCAGTTGTATGAAATTCTCAATCACATAGCATTTCACTATAGTATGAGTGGATTGTGTAGAAACAGTTAACATTAACAAGGAGCAAAATCCTCAACACATCTTGGAAATCATTGAATTCAATAATAAATGAAACCTAACACCAACACTACTCCTTTCATTCACTTCTACCAAGAATAAAGCATTTAATCCATTCAACATTACATATAATCATTAGACAGTTACATTTCCTGACTGTGTACTAGAGGAACAATCATGACCAAAACGATCCGAACATTTGAAAATAGTGAATCAATATCCTTGAGCACAAGCACCAATAACATCAAATAATGGAGATAAAGCACGGGCTAGGGCATGACACCAGTAGAATGTGGTCATTTCAGAGAGCATTCATGATCAAATAAAATGCAATGCATTTGAAATTTGTGGTCAAATATGATGCCAGATGCTCGAAAGATGAAGAAATCACATACGAAGAACATGTCATTGGTTCAGTTTTGTAAATTTGTTTTTTGAGTAATTAGTAATCAGAAGGTTAAATGTAGATAACACCTTTATCAGTTTAATTAGCATGTTATTATCATATCAGATAAAGTATGTTTAAGAATTGTTGGGACTAGTCCTTTTGCGTGTATTAAACAAAATAGAATTTTTAGCATATTATTATCAATCTATTTCTTTATTCTAAACATGCCATTGGTTCAGTTTTGTAGATTTTTTTTTTGTGTTAAATGCATTTTTCATGAGGAGGGATCTTGTTCTAAGGAGATTGATGAAGATTGTGCACCTCAAAAACCAATTCATAAGGTACCAATCATGTTTCCTATTTGCTTATATTTTTGGATTGGTAAATCTCCTTATAATTTTAATGTCCTTTCTTTTGATTACTATGGATGAGATATATATCTTAAATTTAACATTCAACTTCTTTATATTTTAGAACATGTAGTGTGTTTTTTGAGGATTTTACCAAATCAACTTTTAACATAAACTGAAAACACCAAACCAATATCTTGCCCTTTCAACTTGACAAAATATTTGCATTTGACCAATAACTACAAGCAACTGAATGATAAATCCACATACTTGTATCTTTGTAAAATACCTAGAACATCAAAAAGATGGCTAAGTGGCTGCCGCCATGATTTTTATCTACTGAATATGGGAAAAAAAAAGCACCAAAAAGAATCGAATAGAAAACATGATTGGTCATTTTAGAGAGCATTCATGATCAAATAAAATGCAATGCCTTCTCTCGTGCTCGATCAACTTTTACCCGCTCATTTTCTCCAACTCCTTTTCTCTACAATCGAAATAAAAATGATTTGGCTGTTTCAAAATAGTGAATCAATATCCTTGAGCACAAGCACCAATAACATCAACTATTTTGATCTGTGGGTACCCTAATGTTGGCAAGAGTTCTTTTATTAATAAGATTACTCTGCAAGCTTGAAGAAGCAGTATATTTTTGGCAAATGAAGAGTGGAAAGATGATGATGTTCCTGAGATCATGGATGGACACAATGTTGCAGAAAAAATGGGAAGACATCTTTCTAGCCTGGCCTTGGATCCTTCAACAATTGGGGTAGGATCCAGACTCGGGCTAAAAAGATGTCTTCCTTTTTGTTGTGGAATATAGGCTCTGCTGCTACAACAATGATAAACTGCGATGTAGATATCACAATAGCTGAGAAACATAAATGTATGCATCATGGTCACAATTTTTTGGAGACACAACATAATTGAGTGATATTCCCAGATGATGCAAAGAAACCACTACTTTGCATTGTCTAGGAAAACCACTCAATTATGTTGTGTCTCCAAAAAATTATGACCATGATGCCTACATTTATGTTTCTCAGTTGTTGTGTCCTAGAACCCCTTATGACTCTTTACGATCCCTAAGAATATATCTTAGAAGTCTTAAAATGTCGTAAAGGGTCATAAGAGGCTCCTAGGAGGGGCCAGGTGAGCTTCCACCTTCACATGGTTGGCCCCATTAAGTAGAGAATGTTAAACTATTCTTGAAACAAAGAGAAGCTGAATAATTTAAGGTCTCAGTCCATGAAGATGCTGAAAAAATGATGGGAATCAATGATGAAGAGTTTTTAGATTCTGAAAAGATGTATATGGAGTGGAGGCTAGATTGAGTACCAGTGCAGAGATGATGATTCAGTAACCTACATCTATAAAACCTTCACAATTATCCCTTCTTTGGCCTCCACTCATTCCTCTTCTAAAAAATGGTTATCTAGAAACTTTGGATATTGTTTCTCATCCATGCACGAAATGTGCTAGTGATCATATAAAATTACTTTAGGCCTCCAATATTGATGAGATGTACAAGTGTAAAAAAAATTTACGAGATTGGGATCAATTTGTGCAGTGTACATAAATGCAAGGTGGTGATTATTCTCGATGATTGATAGGTATAAGTCTTCTAGGCCTTACCCAATAGCTAGGACTAAAGATAACACAACTCAAGAGACCATCATAGGTTGTCTCTTTCTTCAGTCTATATTATTGACAAAATGTTTTACCTTTCATTAGCTCATCAAATCTAGGGATTTGAAAGAATTTAATAGAATATTTTCATGACAACGTATATTATTTAAATTGACATTGCACGAATTTATCTACTCCGTGCACTTGTAGACTATTAGGACAGTGATAAAGAAGCATCTCCTCTCATGGCCATGCTTCCTTATCATCATCCTCATAGTCTACAAGTGCACGAAGTAGATAAATTCGTGCAACGTCAACTTAAATAATATACGTTGTCATGAAAATGTTCTATTAAATTCTTTCAAATCCCCGGATTTGATGAGCTAATGAAAGGTAAAACACTTTGTCAATAAAATAGACTGAAGAAAGAGACAACCTATGATGGTCTCTTGAGCTATGTTATCTTTAATGTGCATATCCGTCGATTTTTTGACACTTTATAATTCATTCTGACGATAGTGCTATACATTTGACATCATTTCCCGTTAGAATATAGGCCAAGACGTCACCTATCTGACAAATCAAATGTCAGAGAAAATACTTTATGATAATTATTGCGAAAGTAATGCTACACGTCTAACAAGGCAACCTGTCAGAGATATGTTGCACTACCATCGCTCCTCTGATAGTTAAAATATTGTAGATATGCAATTTTTGACAAATAGTTCTAACACTAATGCTACATCATCAATGGGTTTATCTATCAGAGATTGGTTTCAGATTTGTCACTATACCAATAGTTCTGATGTTGGAAAGGATATCTTTTCGACAGTTAGGTCTGATAGAGATTGTGTATTTCCGATAGGTCTTTGTGTCAAAATTCTGATAGATGGACCGTTGCAAATGCCATAACAAAGTTGTTTTCATGTGCAAGTTTCTGACGTAATGGGGTGTCAGTAAACCAACGGATATCTCTTCTGTCACAATTTCCAAAGCAAAAACTATGATGGACACATGTGTCGAAATGCTGACAAATGACCATTGCAAATCTGACAAATGGCCATCAAAATTTGACCTCAAATGTACTAGTGGTTTAATAGGAAATATTAATCATGTTAAGGGTCCTATTAGATGTTAAGGGTCTTATTAGGTCTTATTAATCATGTTAGGTCTTAATAGGAAATATTAGGTCTTAGTATTCATGTTAGCTCTTAAGGGGTCATATTACATCTTGTTAATCATGTTAGGTCTTAATTGGTCCTAGAGAGAGAGAGAAAGTTCATGTTGGTTTCTAGTGTTAGAATTTAATAGGAAATATTAATCATGTTAAGGGTCCTATTAGATGTTAAGGGTCTTATTAGGTCTTATTAATCATGTTAGGTCTTAATAGGAAATATTAGGTCTTATTACTCATGTTAGGTCTTAAGGGGTCCTATTATGTCTTATTAATTTCATGTTAGGTCTTAATTGATCATATTAGTCACATGTTAAGTCTTAATTAGTCTTAATCAGTTAATTAATAGATCCTAATTGGTCAAGTATTAGTCACATGTTAGGTCTTAATTCCTATTAGGTCTTAATAGGTCCTATTAGTTCTTAAGAGTCCTATTAGGTCTTATTAATAGGTATTAGGCCTTATTAGGTTGTATTAATCAATTTAAGGGTCTTATTAGGTCCTATTAATTATGTTAGGTCTTAATAGGAAATATTAGGTCTTATTGCTCATGTTAGCTCTTAAGGGGTCCTATTAAGTCTTGTTAATTTCATGTTAGGTCTTAATTGGTCAGAGAGAGAGAAAGTTCATGTTGGTTTCTAGTATTTTGGTTTATGTTGGTTTCTAGTGTTATAGTTTATGTTGCTTCATGTTCTAGTTTCATGTTGGTTTAATGTTAAGGTTCATGTACGTTTCATATTAAGGTTTATTTTTCAATTAGGTTTAGGGATCATTTTTTAAATTAGGTTTATGGTTAGGGTTCATGTTTATTTAATGTTAAGGTTTATGTTGGTTCATGTTTTAATATCATGTTTCTAATAATTTATATACATTTTTCTAATATTTTGTAACATTTTCATAATATTTTAAAACATATTTAATAAAAATTAATTAATTAACTAACTAACTAACACATTTTCTTAACTGAAAAAAATATTATATTAATTAAACAACTAAATCTAAATAAAATCATATTATTTAATTTCTACAATTAAAAATAATAAAATTATAATTATTTAATATTAAATGGACAAAAACAACTTAAAAACATTAAAAAAAGTTTAAAAAAGGGCCTACCTATTTCAGTCGAAGACCTCCTAAGGCACTCCGTTCAAATGAGTCTCCCATTCAATTTTTTTGGTTTATATAGTTTTTGAGGGTTTCAGCTGGAACCCCCCCACCACATCGATGCCACATGGCGCCTAGTGTGCACCACATATTTATGGCTAGAACTGGTTCAGCCAAAACCATTTTGATCAAAATGGTTTCGGTCAGAACCATAAAATTTGTCCTCTAGTGCGACATAGCTATGTACTTTTACCCTATTACAAATTTGCATCGGGGAATACTCCTAAATATTCCTAATTCATCTTAATAATATATAATTTAATATTATTTGGCAATAAATGATATCATGTTATTTATCCTAAGTGTGATTAATTGAATATGTTAAATATTTAATTAATTAAACTTCATTCAACTACTTAATCACTTTAATTATATTTAATTATTTTATTCTTAATTAATATTATTTATTTGACAGTTAATCAAACACTCTAAAATAATTGATTGAATATTTATTTAATTGATTAATTCATATTATCAATTAATAATATAATTTTGAATAAAGTTTGATTTAATAATTGATTAACCCACAAATCAGTTATTTTAATTAATCAAATGGGTTGAGAATATTACACATGGAAATTAAATAAATCAATATTGAGTATTTATCTCCACAAAAATCAAAAGGTTTAGTTAACTCGAAATCAATTTTTTGCTTCATTCTATTAAGTTTCTAACTCAACACTTGATTGTGAGTCATAAAGTTGATTTGCATGATTATCGAAAGTTAACTGTTTCTAATTCCATGATTACTTGCCAATCAATCTGAGTCAATCAAGGAGTGATTTTTGGTTTTTCCATGAGTTATCAGATCTAGATTTTTCTATATAAATGACCCTCAGTTCTTCACAAAGCATGTGCAATCTTGAGAATAACAATGTTATACTATCGAGTTCTTGATTGATTGTGCATCCATTGAGATCATTGCTATTTACATTGTTCTTAGTTTTGCATTCATAGTTTTATTTAATTGTTATCAAGTTTTAGATCATTTCATCTAGATTAATCATTATTATTGCATTGAAAACTACAAAAATATAGCTTAGATCTTGCATCCATTTCAATTGTCTAGTATTCAAATCCTTCATCTAGATGTTGCATTGTCACTAGTCTCGGTCATAATCTGAGAATACTATACTCAGGTCTCTTAGAAAGAAGTAGAACACCTGCTTTATGATATATTTGTTGATTGCTTTCTTATTGATCATTTATCTGTAATGTTCTAATGAAGTGTTGTCTTCTTAGAAGGTACAATTTTCACACACACATTTCTAGCGTCCATCATGGGGCCTGATATTGGGTTTCCCATTCTCTTTTCATTATATTTCTGATCATTTTTCATCTGGTTTTAAAATTTTGTGAATCTTCCATATATTACACAAGAAATATCATACGACACTTTGGATTGTTGTTTCAGACAATCTTATTTGTCGTACGACATATGACATTCACGTATTGTCATGCCAGAAGAGACTCATTACCGTATCAACCTAACTTTTTTGTACATACATGTATCGTGTGTCATACGATAGTCAATGCCAATTTTTCATTTACCGTATCAATTTTTATGGTCATTTTTCAAGGTTTTTCCACAAAGTTTGATTAGTACTAATTCTGACCTCTGTTGTTTGCTGATGTGTGATCATTTTTAGACAGTCTAACACTTTTTATAGGACATGTGAGGAAGACTTGAGAATTAAAAACTTGTGAAATCCAATTCTCATATTCTTGTCTTCACTTCTAAGTCCTTGTTTGTAGGAAACCTGTCAGAGATTTCTTGTCAAAGAAAGCTCAATCAATTTAAAATTTTTGACTTTTGGTTTTGTAGGTTGCTGAATCTTCGTCAAGAAAATATTTTTTCTAATTAAAATCTCTTTTTCATAGGCACATAGTTAATTATTTGTGTGGCATATTGACATTGTGGTAGATACTAAGGGACTATGCTCTTCTCTTTTATTGAGAATAAAAAACCAGAATGTATCCCACCCTTGGCAATGTACGTACTATCTCTGGATTAACTCTATTTTGTGTGTCTTGGATAGGGAAAAGGACAAGGTTAGGGGATTATGCTCTTCTCTTTTCCAAAGAATCAGAAACCTAGATCATGTGGTCCCCAAACTCACATTTCAATTAAACCTTAGAGGGCCTTCCAGTTGAGGAAAAAAGATCCTAGGAATGACCCAAGTGGAGACAAGTTTTAAGCCAACTCTTCCACCCCACTATAAAATTTTATGCTTCCTTAAGGTGAAAGTCTCGGAAGACATGATTGATCTTGTTCATGGAACCTTGAGTTGATATTTTTCATTAACATGCTTGGATCTTGTGTAGAGTGGATTCGCTTGAATCTTTCTTGTGAGACTACACAAGTTTGAGTACTCATAGGGCTATATGCCTCAATCCTACTTGTGAGACTATGAGAGGTAATTGTGAATAGATGCCTTTATTAAAAGTCTAACCTAGTGGCCACTAATCTACCTCTGAAGGATTTGTAGTGCTTGTGCGAGGTGAATAGTAATCACCTCAAGAAACTCATCATATCGAGCCACTTCCAACTTTAACACCCAGACATATATGGGCGTCAATATCCATTGCATTTTATTGGCCTCCCATATGGTGGGGAGTTGGGGGATGTGTTCCTAAGTCAACGAGAAAGTAATGCATCTCTTCTCCTAGTTAGTTAAGCTAGGTGTGATTGATTCATTGAGTCAGTTCCCAAAGTATTTTATGTGATTGTAAACCTACTACTATGTTAAACATCCTCACACAAACAAAAATGCACAGATCCTAAACTAGAAAATAAACTGAAGACAAAACACCAAAAAATTGAAGTAGAAATCCTTTCCTAGTGTCAGTTGTCATTTTACCCTATCAATTGTCGTATGACAATTGTCCAAAATATTGCATTGTCATATCAGAACTACTTGATTGTCATATGAGAAGTACCTTCTTGTCATACAAGTATTGTCAAAAATTTACAATGCACAAAAATATTTTTTGGTGTCAACTATCGTACAGGCTTCCAAATTGTCAACCCAGGGTCTATTATGTGTCGTACAAGCCTACATATTGTTGTATGGAAATTTTTCACACTCTCAAAAAATTCATTATTGTAACAGGAAAGCCAGTCAACCCTCTATTTTGGTAAAACAATTGTCATAAAAACTCACTGTGTCAGGTACAAATCAGGAAAAATAGTAATCCAATTTCATTTCCCTAGGGTAATCTATATTGCTCAATTTTTCATCTAGGTGGTCAATCTAGAACATGCACTCACCTTATGTCAAAAACCTTGTCAAACATCTTTCAAAGATTAATTGTCGTGTATTAGTGTCCTCTATTCTTTGGGTGTCTACCCATACGTCTCAGATACTGTATCATTTGCTTACGTCAAGATCATCTTTTCATCAACAATCCAAGCTCATCTTGACAAGGTTACGACACTTGGTCCTTTTAAATCAGATTGTCATTTTAGTTATCTTATCTTGCTCCAAGATTCACCTAAAATTTAATGGTGGAAACTAGAGATTCCCTACATAGAAAAAAAGAGAAGATCCAAAGACATCATCCTCATCTTCTCTCATTGCCTAGTCATTTCATCAAGCATACGATCACAATCTTTATGAGGAAGATGAATTAGGAAATCTAAACCTAAAGAGAGGTCACACACCTCCTCTTGAATAAACTCAAGATAACAATCAACACATTGCTATGTCTCAAAGAGAACCTAGTCATGGTTCACAAGGCCACAACTATGATGAAGGAAGAGGTCAAGAGCCCACACCTTCAAAAATTGCACACTATAGAAATGATGATATTTTTAAGAAACTCATGAAACATTTCCTACAAGAGGCTAAAGAAACATACTTCCTAGAACTAGCTCAACAAGGGGCTAAGCATCCTCATAATTTTAATATTGAATAAATCATAACACAAGAGGAAGAGACCCCTATCATAGCTATGGTGCAACAAGTGCATGCTATGCAAGTCAAAATTAACAAATTGGAAAAGGAGAAAGAAGCCAAAGAATTCTCAATGGATGCCTTATGTCCATTTGCATTCGATCAAAACTTGTATATGCCACCACTCCCTCAAGGGGTGGAGCTACCAAAATATGATAAGTATGGTGGTAATTCAGATTTGGAAGATCATGTTAGGGAGTTTTTCACCCTATAAATGGAGTTCATGCATGGGCCCACCTACCTAATGTGTCTCTTCCCATGATCTTTCGGTGGGGCTGCCATAAATTGGTTCTCCAAAATACCACCAACAATCAAAAATTTTGAGGAGTTGATCAAATTTTTCTATCAACAATACTCCTACAACATTCAACATCTTGTCACCATGATAGACATATGTAACTTAAAATAGAAAATAGTAGAACCATTCCTAACTTTCCTCAAACTTTGGAGGAAAAAGTTCTCACTATATCCTCGACAAATTCAAAAAAAATGAGAAACTGGAAATATTTATCAATAATCTAATTCTAGAAATTAACTATCATCTTCAAATGCAAAATCACACTTCATTTGACAAAATGGTAGATAGTGCCATGAAAATAGAGGACGTACTTGTTCACGAGGGAGATATCACACTTTACAAAGAAAACAAGTATGATTCAAGTTCCAATTCACACAACAAAGATAAAGTTAAATTTTGGAACAAGAACAAAAATGTTGTCACAGATTGTGTTGTTGATCATATCAGTGCACCACCCAAAGCACCAGCGTTCAACCTCACGATTGGTACTCAAGCCATAAAATCCTCAGAAAAGAAGATAACTAAGTCGCCTAAAAACTCAAATGAATACAAACCATGGGTTAAAAAACAAAAATGCGAATTCACTCCTTTGGGTGAGTCCTTGGAATCGGCCATGAAAACCTTATTGTAAAATAACATCATCACGCTACCTAAGCTAAAACCTTATGACCCATAAGTCAAACTTAAGTGGTGGAAGGAGACCGATATCTGTGATTTCCACCGAAACAAGGGTCATAAAACCAATAATTACATGCGCCTGATACATCTTATTCAAGATAAAATTGATTTTGGAGACATTGTAATTGACAACCATAAATCCAATAATAATCATATGACATTCATGGAACCTTTTTTGAAACATACTCAGGGAGAATTGTCATCTTCCAAACCAAATATGTGTGCTAAGGTCAATTACACATACTCCAGTAACAATGAAGTAATCAACATGGTAGAGCCATGCACATCTCAGCATTGCACTGTCATTACCATTGTCAAAAAGGACAAACAAAAAAGATCATCCAATGCAATCACTAGATCTCAAGCTCAAGTAACTCTTCCAAGACTAAACTCAGGTTCATCAAATGTCCCAAAAGTACCATTCAATCTTGCATTAGCAACTAAACAAAGGAATGCATCTAAATCTTCCAATTCTAAAGAGTCCAAAACAAAATCTTCAGGATACAGCATTATCCAACAACTTCAACACACTAATGTGAAGATCTCCATATTTGAGTTGCTTCAGATTTCTCTTGCTCACCGAGAAGTTCTAGACAAAGCTCTCATCAATTGTAATGTTCCTAAAGATCTTGATCTTAATTAATTTCAAAGCATGGTGGGTAATTTAACATCTCCTCAATACATCTCCTTTTCAAAGGAAGATGACAATTCACTCATTCATCCACATAACCATCCATTACATATTGAGGTCATGATTGAAAACCATCGTGTCAAACATGTTTTTATAGATGGAGGAGCTTGTCTAAATATTTGTTCATATAAAATAGTTACTCAAATGGGGTTATCAGAAGATGATATTGATTTGAAAAATAAAATAACAATAAAATCATATGATGAGCAAGAAAGATCTTCAAAGGTAGTCATCATTCTGCCTATCAAAATAGGACATGTAATCAAAGACATCACTTGTCAAGTAAAAGACCTACCACTGGCCTATAACATCCTTTTAGGAAGCCCCTAAATTCATGAAATGCAATCAATTCCATCAACATACCATCAATGTGTCAAGTTCCCATGTGATGGAGTAGAGGTAACAATAATCGTGTATCTGTTAGTATCTTGCAATGCTTTGAAAGAAAGTGCCAACAAACTTGTTCCAAACAATAGAGAGTCTTCTACAAAATAGAGTGATATAGGCTTCACATCCAAACTAGAAGACATAGTAAAGGAGATCAAAATCACAGATACAAGTCTGGGAGAATACACAATAGAACTAGTTCTATCTCTTACCTCTCTCCCACTCTCACCAAAATCTTATGGGCTACCTTCAGAGAAAATAAAACATACAACTAAAGAACCAAAGGTCATCTATGATGAGAGTTTCATCATAGAAAAGGTATCCAAAAAAGAAACAAATGAAGAAGAGGCTATACTATCTTGGTTATACAAGGATGAATCTCAATCACAAGTAGTTCAAAAATGTGAATATAAATCACTTAATATTCCTTCAAAATCTGATGGACCGGGGCACAAGCTAATTTCCAAAATGGGATACATTGGAATGGGACCACTAGGAACAAGAGGAAAAGGTATCAAAAAACCCATTAAGAACTTTGGAAGAACAAACAAAGATACAAGAGGTATAGGTTATCAAAGAAAACCTTTCCATCTCAATGGGAACTCTACCCATGTCATCAAGAAAATAAAACCAAGAATAAATATTCAAGAAGAGGACAAAACATATCATGAAGACAATGATGATTCAGAGAAAACATATTTTTTTCCTTATGAACGTATACCACAGCACATCTTGGACCTTCTTAATGATGAAAATAAACCTAAGGAAAGATTCAATGTGGTAGACACACAAGAACCTACTACTGCATAAGAACAAATTGGTACACAAGAAACAATCACAACACAAGAACCGACTAATCCAGGAAACAAACTAGACCAAGAAGGTATACCCAACACCATAGCTAAACATTTAGGATACTCTAGTGATACTGAGATAGATTCACATAAATATGAATTCCGTTCACATTCTGAAGGCAACCTTGCTTGGGGAATTCATCCTGATTTCACACATGTGCTTGACTTTCCCAAAGATCCTGATGAGGAATCTAATGATTGTGAAGGGAGAATCATTCTAGAACCAGAAGAAGATGAGCTCATAACAAACAAACATATCAACATTATTTAACAATATGCACCTACAATCAACATGATTCAAGAACTACATGATAGACCCCATGGATCTGATTCACTTATTAATAACGTAGGATCCAACAATGACATTGAGACACTTAACGAACTAAACATCTTAAGTAATAATATCACCTTAGAATTCAAGAGTTGGATTGGTACTAATGATGACAACACTATATGTGTAAACACTCTTAGATGGTCCTTCTCTCAAATTACTATCAAACATCCCAAACTTATTGACCAAATGCCTAGAGACCCAAGACAAGATATCCATACTTTCCAAATGGACTATACTTTAGAATGCTACATGAATGTGATTGAACCTATGACAACTTCCATCAGTGAACCTAGCGTCAGCATGATAGAGTCAAATATCAAATATCTCAGTTAGAAAAATAAAAATAAAAGCAACAAGAGCTCTAAGGGTGAAAACCACTATGTGGCAGTCTCAGAGCCAAAAATAGTAAAAATAAAAGATGTATCTGAGGGTGGAAACCTCTCTGAGGCGCCCAAAGATGAGATATTTGATGTTCTTTTGATCCATTTATAGGATATATCACTAGTTTTGATAGAACCAACTCAATCTATCAATTTAGGCATAGTGGAGGAACCTCAATTGATCCATGTTGCACAATCTTTACTAGAAGAGGAGAAACAAGAATTTACCAAATTCTTAACAAATTCTTAATAGGAAAGAAGATAAACTTTGCATGGAAGTATTTAGACATGTTGGGATTAGATCTTGATTTGATTAGGCATCATCTCTCTATAACTCTAGGAGTTAAACCAATCAAGCAGAAGTTGTGAAAAATGTACCCTCATGTTGCACTTCTTGTCAAAGTTGAATTAGAGAAATTACTCAATGCAAGATTCATCTGAGTCATAGACTATGCTGAATGGATATCAAAAATCATTTTGGTGTCAAAACCAAATAAGTCTATATGAGTATGCACAGATTTTAGAGATGTAAATAGAGCATGCCCAAAGGATGACTTTCCACTACCAAATATCGATATGATAGTGGACATGACTGCAGGATTTGAAATGTACTTACTCCTTAATGGATGGATTTTTAGGATATAACAAAATAAAGATAGCACTAGAGGATCAACAGAAGATAGCTTTCACCTATGCATGGGGTACTTTCTACTAGAATGTAATTCCATTTGGTCTGAAAAATGCCAGTGCTACTTATCAAAGAGCCATGACATCTATCTTTCATGATATGATGCACAAAAAAATGGAGGACTATGTGGATGACACATTGGCTAAATCAATGAAGATATTTGAACATTTATCTAGCCCAGGTACAATACTAGACAGAATGGGAAATTTTAGTCTCTGGTTAAATCCCAAGAAATGTGCCTTTGGTATCACTTCGGGAAAACTCCTAGGATACATTTTTTCTAAGGGCATAGAAGTGGATCCGAAAAAGGTCAAAGAAATCATGGAGATGCAACCTCCAAATAATATTAATCAAATGTGTACTTTGCAAGGAAGAGTACAATCTATCAGATGCTTCATCTCTCTATTAGCAGAAATATCACAACCTTTCACTAAAACATTGCATAAAGGTGTGACTTACAAATGGAGTGAAAAATGTGAAAAAAATTTCAACCACATTAAGAAATACTTGGAAAATCCACCAATTCTCATGTCTCATATTCAAGGAAATCCATTGATATTTTATGTTTTAGAAATAGATACATCACTAGGGGCATTATTAGCACAACATGATGATAATAAATAAGAAAAAGCTATCTATTACATCAGTCGAACCTTAGTAGCATATAAAAAGAATTACTCTATGATAGAGAAGGCATGTCTAGTTGTGATCTTTGCTTCACAAAAAATGAGACACTACATGTTGGCTCATACCATACACCTTGTAGAAAAGATAAATCCCCTGAAATACTTATTAAGCAAAAATGCTCTCACAGGTAGACTAGAAAAATGGGTAATGCTACTGAGTGAATTCGACATTAAGTATGTTGAAAGGAAAGCCATCAAACGACAAGTTATGGCAGATCAACTAGTTGAAGCTCCAATGTTTGATAACCAACCAATGCAAGTGGAATTTCCTAATGCTTCTATCATGCACCTATCCTTTAGGACATGGAAATTATTCTTTGATGGATCTTACACACAAAATGGATCCGGAGCTAGTATCTTGTTCATCACTCCACAAGGATACTCCATTCCAAAGGCATTTAGAATCAATTTTCCTTGCACTAATAAAATAGCGAAGTATGAAGCTTTGTTAAATTGAATGAAATTGGCAATATAATGAAAAATAATAGAATTGCACATTCATGGAGACTCCCAACTAGTCATTCACCAAGTCAATGATGTGTATCAAATAGAGGATGAGAATCTCATTCCATACAAACAGATGGTAGATGATCTAAAGAACTACTTCATTTCTATCACATTTGAACAGATACCCATAATGGAGAACAAAGCAGTTGACGCCATGGCTACACTATCATATGTACTGCAGTAACCAAAACATGAGCTACGCTATGAGTTCCTAGTGGAAGCATTGTCATTCCCTACCTATGATTGCCTAGAAACTTGCATGATTTGCATTGTTGCTAGTCATGATTCCTCACGTTACAAAACTATCTATTCCTACCTTCATGACCAAGTCATTCCTGATAGCCTTAACTATATTGAAAAATGACACCTTATTTGAAATGCAACAAGGTATGTCATCATTGGTAATGATCTATACAAACAAAGTATGGATGGTACACTCCTTATATGTTTAGAGTGAGAAGATTCTAAATGTGCATTAGAGGAAGTCAATGATGGTATTTGTGGGTCACATTCCAATGGTCTAACATTAGCTCAAAAACTCATTAGGGTGGGGTACTATTGGCTAGATATGGAGAAAGAGGCTGTGAAATATGCCAAGAATTGCAAGAAATGTCAGGTCTGTGAAAACTTAATTCATGTGCCAGGTAGAGATTTGATTCCATTCACAACACAATGGCCCTTTCAACAATGGGAATTTGATCCTATAGGAGCCATATATCCACATTCATCAAATGGTCACACCCATATCATCACAACAACTAATTATTTCACAAAATGGGTTGAAGTAGTCCCATTGACACAAGAAATTGACAAACAAATTTTTATGTTCATCCTGAATTATATTATTTATCGATATGGTATCCCACACTCCATCATCACTGACAATGGTGGCCAGTTCAAAAACAAGGACCTAGATTCCTTATGTTCCAAATTCAAGATTACTCAACATTGGTCATCTGTCTACTATCCAAAAGGAAATGGACAAGTTGAACTTACTCAAGATCTTGCTCTGCACGGTCAATAAAATAGGGAGAGATTGGCATCTAATGATAAATCTCACTCTCTGGGCCTCTTGGATAAGTATAAGAATGCCCACTAGGGATACAACCTTCACTTTAGTATAATGGAATGAAGTGGTACTACCTATAGAGGTTGAAATCCCATCTCTAAGAATTAGAATACATGGTCTAGTAATTGATGACGACTACAGAGTGTACAGGTTGCAAGAAATTGAATTACTAGATGAGCACAAGCAATTTGTGTAGGATCATCTCAGAGTATTTCAAAAATGAATGTCTATAGGCTACAACAAGAAAATCAGACATAGAGAATTTCAGGTCAGTGATCTAGTCTTGAGAGAGAACACTAAAAATCAATCCCATCGAGAATGCAAAGGGAAGTTTGAACCCAACTAGTTGGGTCCCTTTTTTGTCACTACTTCTTTTGGCTCTGGAGCCTACCAAATCTCAATGACAATAGGAGAATAGCTCCAAGAACCGATCAATGTCTTCATCTGAAGAAATTCTATGCTTGGACATTCAGCATGGGGAAAATGCCTTGAAAAAGAAACTAAAAATTAGAAAAAGTCCTGAAAAAATGATCATCTTGGTGAAAACCTAGCAATACGCGCCTTGATGGTACAAAAAATTTGAAAAATGATGATACAAAAAAAAATGAAAAAAGGAAAAATACAAAAAAAGAAGAAAAAGAAAAAAAAGTGCCTTGGTGAAAACCTGGTAAACAGGCACCTTGGTAGAAAAAATAGAATATCTACCAAAATGGTGAAAACCTAGTAAACGGGCACCACTTGTATGAAACACTCCATCTATCAAAGAAATCTTGGTAATTTCTCATCTTTCTATACTATTTTAGTTTGTATATATCTCTTGATGTTTTCACATCTAGCAATTCCATATGTCGATCTATGCACAATGCAACAAGAGTCTGAAACTAATCAATGTTTATCACTTGGGGGCATCACTAGTCATATCATATGGTCCTCAGTACCTTATAAAAGTCATATCCAGTCAGTGTCCTTTGACATCCCATCTGAGTCAGTTCTTTTGTCTCCCTACTAGTCAAGGATTTTTGCAACTGACACAACACAAACAAGCACACCACTACAACAAATCAACCTCTGAGATATGCTGAAATCTTTTTGTATGCTAACTGTTTCACATGATATTTTTGCATATTATGTCCATTGAGCTAATTAATGATGTCCTTTATAGGATTTAAAGAAGCAAGGATGGGGGCATAATCATTTTTTTTTTTCTACATGTGAGTGAAATTCAAATTGCTTTAAAAACTCTAGATTGAATTAGTGTCCACTATAAGTGCTTCCATCATGATTGGATCACCATATGTACCTTGACCTTTGATACTTAGAAGTTTTAGAGAGGTTGGATCCAAATTTGTGTATTTTGAGTAATTTCTTACTCCTATTGTGAAATGAGACATTACCGAAGGATGTGAACGATAAAGGGTCACTGTGGGTACATCTATTATTTTATGAGATGACACATCACGAGTCATTGAAAATAAACTTTTACTCATATTCACATTAGAGAAAGGATGAAATCCCCACTACTTGGTGTGTTTGTATGCAAGGTGTATTCCAGTCATCACAACATTTATGCTCTGATGCTTATACAAATTGCTAAATGAAATGGACATGATATTTAGGTCATCCTAGCTCTTGCGTCTTGGTGATTATATCTAATCCAACAAATTTGACTAAAATTCAATATTCATGTGTTCATGTTTGCCTAACCAGTGAGCATTGTATTGACATCTGGTGTTACCAAAAAATTCAGTGATGAAAAATACCAACAAAATATCACTGACTAGGTCCTAGGTGATGTAGGAGCATCTCGAGTCCTTGGCAATCCTGTGTCACCAAAAACATATTTGAGTTTTTCTGTGTTGCTCTGTTATTTCTTTGACTGAATTGGTTCAGTAGTTGGTTGGTTTCCTTTGGTTACCTAGTGTGGTTAGTTATCTATTGGGCCGTCGATTGTTTCACTGGCGCTCGACGATGCTTGTCTGGTGCTTGGTCATCCTTGATTACCGAGTGGTTTCTTTGAGTTTCTATTGAGGCTGATGTGTGCATTTATTTTGGGTCACAGATTTAATGTTGGTATTCATCATTGGGAAGCGTGTGGTCCTAGATTTGACCATTTCTTCCATTGATTATGGATCTAAAGGCTGACTCAGTTCGGTAGCCTCTTGTATAAATGTAGCGTTTGGTTAGAGTTTAAGAGTAAGTTTTGGGGATAGAGGATAGAAGTTAGAAGATTTGAGATTTTTCCAGATCCTCACATGTTAATTCATTGTAATATTTGGCCGTAACCAAGAAGGCCTTACAACCTGACATGTATGAATCAATTTTTATAAATATATGAAACAGATCTACATTCTCTCTCTCACTCTATTGTTTGTTGCTTCCGCATGTTGTTGACAAAGGTGGATCTGGTTAGGGTGTGTCATTCCTTGTCCCCTGCCCTCCTCCTTTACATCATGTGGTATTAGAGCGAGGTTGAGATCTGTATCTAGGTTTGTGAATCTAGATTTGAAGATTCCTTCTTGTGAAGCCCTAGTGGATTTTTTATGGGGTAGCAGATTGCAATCTGACCTGCAATTATAGAGGGTTTTCAAGATGGTTTGTGGGAGGTGAGATGCGGATCCAAGATTGGCATACATGTTGAGACAAATTGCTACTAGATTGGAAGCTGTTGAAATAGCCTAGAGAAGAGGGAGACATCTTGAAGATGTTAGTGATGATGAAATTGAGGAAGAACAAGGTAATGTAGAACCTGTACCTGTGATGGATCAAGGTGAAGAAAGATTTTTGAAGGCTTTGAAAATTTTGAAGTCTACACCATATTTTAATCCTCCTGAGTATGGTGGAAAGTTGGATTCTGATGAATTAATGGATTGGATCACTGAGATGGAAAAGTACTTTGAATATGAGAATGTACCTGAAGACAAGAAAGTGAAGATTACAAGCAGAAAGTTGAAAAGTCATGCATCCTTATGGTGAGAACATCTACAGCTAGATAGAAAGAGGAAAGGCAAAGAAAAAATCAAGGTATGGAAAAAAATGGTGAATAAATTGAAAGGAAAGTTCTTACCTTATGATTATCAAATCAACCTAGTTAGGTGAATGCAAAGTTTGAATCAGAAAGATGGCTTGGTAAAAGAATATATTGAGGAATTCTATAGATTAGATATCAGATCTAGACATGATGAAGATGATGTGGAAAGAATTTCTAGATACCTGAATGGTTTGAGAGTTTCTATCCAAGAAGAAATCAATATGGTCAAATTAGAGAACATTGAAGAGGCTTATCAATTTTCTTTGAAAGTTGGGGAGAAATTGAACAAGAGACATGAAAAAAGGCAAAGAGGTAGAGGTAGTAGATTCCCTAGAGGAAGAGGTAGATCCTATGGTGAAAATAGTAGATCTAAACCAAAAAAGACAAATTTGGATAAAGGCAAGACCGAGTGGAAAGGTGAAAGTTCATCTAGAGCCAGAGGCAATAACTACTGAGGTGGTTATAGTAGAGGAAGTTTACGAGGAACTTGTTACAATTGTGGATAAGAATGACATAGATCATTTGAATGTACACAAGCAAGTAAGAAGTTTGGTAACATTCGGAATGCTTTGGTGCAAGAAGAGTCGCCGAATGAACCTGTGAAGGAAAATAACTTGATGGTAAGGAGAGCACTGTGTAATGAAAGTAAAATGGAACATCCAGCAAGGAAAAGTTTGTTCAAGACCAAATGTAGAGTTTCTGACAAAGTTTGGAAGGTAATCATTGACAGTGGTAGCTCAGAGAATTTGGCATCTGAAGAAATGGTCACAAAATTTCAGTTGAAAAGGTTGGAACATCCGAAGCCCTATCAGATTTCATGGATCAAAGATGAGCACACACTCTTGCTAAGTGAACAATGTTATGTGAATTTGAAAATTGGAAAGTACTATGATAAGGTGTTGTGTGATATCATGCCTATGGATTGTTGTCATATTTTGTTGGGTAGACCTTGGCAATATAATAGACATGTTATATATGATGGAAGATTGCATAAGTATACTATTGTGGTTGATGAAAGAAAACAAATCTTGTTACCTTTGATGGAAGAACCTATTAGTAATGTTTTCACATCAATGAAAGTTTGTTTGATGGAAGGAAGAAAGCTTGTTAAGGATTTGAAAAAGAATGATGTATGTTTTGTTGTGATTCCTAACAAGCTGAGTAAGAAAACTGAGGATAGTGTTCCTAAGGGGATATTGATAAGTTACTCATTGAGTACAAAGATATCATTTTTGATAATGTACCTAATGGTTTTCCACCGAAGAGAATCATTGATCATTGTATGGATCTTATTCCTGGAGCTAGTTTACCGAATAGGGAACCTCACTGGTTGACACCTACCGAGTATCAAGAATTGAACCGATAGATTCAAGAATTGTTGGAGAAAGGTTTGATCAGAGAAAGTTTGAGTCCTTGTGCAATACCTATTGTATTAGCACCTAAGAAAAATAAAGAATGGAGAATTTGTACTGATTGTAGAGAAATCAACAAGATAACAGTGAAGTATAGGTTTCCTATACCGAGAATGGATGACATAATGGATAGTTTGGCTGGAGCAAAGTATTTTACCAAAATTGCTTTAAAAATTGGGTATCATCAGATCAAAATCAAAGAAGGTGATGAATGGAAGACTGCTTTCAAGACAAAACAAGGTTTGTATGAGTGGTTGGTTATGCCTTTTGGTTTAACTAATGCACCGAGTACATTTATGAGATTGATGAATGAAGTTCTGAAGAAATTCTTGGGTAAGTTTGTGATTGTATATCTTGATGATATTCTGATATTCAGCAAGACCAAAGAAGAACATTTGTTGCATGTTAGACAAGTTTTGCAGAGATTGAAAGAAGAAAAGTTATTGATAAATCTAAAAAAGTGTTCATTTATGAAAGAGGAGATTGTGTATTTGGGATTTGTTATTTCAGCTAATGGTTTAAAGATGGATCCTGAAAAGGTTGAAGCTATCTTGAATTGGCCTACACCTAAAAATGCAAGTGAGGTAAGATCATTTCATGGATTGGCAAGTTTTTACCGAAAGTGCATTAGAAATTTCAGTGCAATTTGTAATGCTATGACTGAGACTATGAGAGGAGACAAAAGATAATTCAAGTGGACACATGGAGCTGATAAAAGTTTTGAGACTCTGAAGTAGAAGGTTGTTGAATTACCTATTTTGGCATTCTCTGATTTCAATAAGGTATTTCAAGTAGAATGTGACGCAAGTGGTAGTGCAATTGGAGCTATGTTGAATCAAGAAGGTAAACCTATTGCTTTCTTTAGTGAAAAGTTAAATGATGCAAGAAGAAAATATTTTGTGTATGATCAAGAATTCTATGCTATTATTCAAGCCTTGAAGAAATGGAGACATTATTTGATACCAAGTGAATTTGTGTTGTATACTGGTCATAAGGCTTTATAGTATCTAGGTAGTCAAAATAAATTGAATCAGATACATGAAATGGATTGAGTATTTCCAGAGTTATACATTTGTGATAAAGCATAAGAATGGAGTCACTAACTGAGTTACTGATGCATTGAATAGAAGGAGATCTTTGATGACCGAGATGAAAATTCAAGTTCTTGGTTTTGATGAGATGAGAGATTCTTATGAAGTTGATCCTAATTTTTCTTAGTCGTGGAAAAAGTGCAATGCACCTATTCAAGATGAACCGAGTACTAAATGGGAAGAATATTTTATTCAGGAAGGTATGTTGTTTAAAGGTATTCAGTTGTGTATACTGAGAGGACCAATGATAAATAATTGGATAAAGGAGAAACATAGTAGTGGTTTGGCTGGATATTTTGGAATTGATAAGACATTGAATTTTCTTAAGGAGAAATACTTTTGGCCACAGTTGTATAAAGATGTTCAAAAATTTGTGAAAAGTTGTGGAGTTTGTCAAGATGCAAAAGGAGTAAGTCAGAATACTAGATTATATTTATTGATTGTTGTTCTTGAAAAACCTTGGATTGACATCAGTATGGATTTTGTTCTTGGCTTACCAAAGACAGTAAGAGGTAATGATTCTATATTTGTTGTTGTGGATAGATTTTCTAAGATGGCACATTTTATACCATGTAGAAAGACATTAGATGTAGTACATATAGCAGATATTTTCTTTAAGGAAATTGTTAGATTTCATGGATTACCGAGGAGTATTGTTTCTGACCGAGACAATAAATTTGTTGGATACTTTTGGAAGACTCATTGGAAAAAGTTTGGCACTTAGTTGAAATATAGTTCTACATTTCACCCACAAACCGATGGACAGACAGAGGTTGTGAACAAAAGTTTGGGTAATCTTTTGATATGTTTAGTTGGAGACACACCGAGTAATTGGGATTCTATGTTAGCACAAGTAGAGTTTGCATATAATAATTCAGTGAATAGGAGTACTGTAAAAACACCTTTTGAGATTGTAAATGGCTTACAACTGAGAGGTATATCTGATTTGAGAGACATTGATGATGAAAAAAAGAGAAGTGCTGAAGGAGTGAAATTTGTTGCATACATGAAGACATTGCATGAAGATGTGAAACACAAGCTGGAAAAGAGTAATCAAAAATACAAAGACAGAGCTGATAGATCAAGGAGACATAAGACTATTGATGTTGGTAATGAAGTGATGGTTCATTTGAAGAAAGGCTAATTTCCTGCTGCAACATATGGAAAGCTAAAGATGAAGAAGTTTGGACCTTTCAAGATTTTGAAGAAATTTGACAGTGGAAATGCATATGAGATTGAGTTACCTAATGACATGAATATATCACCTATATTCAACATTGCTAATTTGTGTGAGTATCATGAACTTGATGAAGAAATGACAGTACCAATAGAGTATCCTAAGAAGAAGAATGAAGAAGTTGAGCAGATTTTGGAACAAAGAGTTGGCAAAAGCACAAGAGGAAAATAGTATATGGAGTATGTGGTAAAATGGAAGAATAGACCGATTGAAGACAGTTCATGGATTTGACAGTCTGAGTTGGATGCAGCTCAGATCATACCTACTAAATGATTCAGAGAATCATTTCAAAATAACCCCAGGTGTCTGATGTAGGAGCATCTCACGTCCTTGGAAATCTTGTATCACCAAAAACATATTTGAGTTTTTCTATGTTGCTCGGTTCTTTCTTTGACCGATTTGGTTCGGTAGTTGGTCAATTTCCTTTGGTTACTAAGTGTGGTCGATTATCTCTTGGGCAGTCGGTTGTTTCACTGGCATTCGACAATGCTTGTCTGGTGCTCGGTCATCCTTTCTTACCGAGTAGTTTCTTTGAGTTTCTGTTGAGGCCGATGTCTGCATTTATTTTAGGTCACAGATTTAATGTTGGTATTCATCATTGGGAAGCGTGTGGTCCCAGATTTGACTATTTCTTCCATTGATCATGGATCTAAAGGTCGACTCAGTTTGATAGCCTCTTGTATAAATGTAGTTGTTTGGTTAGAGTTTAAGAGTCAATTTTTGGGATAGAGGATAGAAGTTAGATGATTTGACATTTTGGCAAATCCTCACATGTTTGAGGACTTCTGTAATTCATTGTAATATCTGGTCATAACCGGGAAGGCCTTACAACCTGACATGTATGAATCAATTGCTAAAAATATATGAAATTGATCTGCATTCTCTCTCTCACTCTGTTGTTTGTTCCTTCCATGTGCTGTTGAACAAGGTGGATCTAGTTAGGGTGTTCCATTCCTTGGCCCCTACCATCCTCCTTTGTGTCACTAGGTTACATTTCATTTGTGTTCTACATTGTGTCTAGTTGCATATCATTCATGTTTTGAATTCAGCATAGCACTTACTATTCTCAATATTATACACCTAAAACATCAAAAGACTGAGGGTAGTGTTATGGTCTCTTCAACTGACAAGAAAGTAGTTGTCGTCTCAAGTTAAACATCATTTTTGAGAAAGACAGAGCACTTGGATTCTTCATATACTTACAAAATCATCATGTGGATTGTTGCATTTACATTTTCATCATCATTTCATCCATCCATTGCATACATACATTTGCATAAATAAACATAACCAAAAAAATGCATTTTCATAATCCATACAACATCATTTCATCCATATGTGCATAATCATACATACATTGAAAAAGACAAGATAGCATACATTTGCATCAAATGATGAGCAATATCATAAATCAAAAATACAATTGCAATGAAGTCAAATCAAAAGATCTCATATGGATAATCAAAATAGTCAAGGGTTACATTTCAAACTATAATAGTACAATCAGGGCATGAGTGTGCATATAATACACATCATCAATGATGAGCTACAATGAGCTATACATGTACATCAAAAATGGTCAAAACATACAAAAGAAAGGAGGCGACTATCAAAATTAGCTCTCTACCTCATCCTCGACGTTAGGTGTGTCTCCTCCTCCGCTAGTGGCCTCTGGTGGTGGATCTTCCCTAGGTGCCCTCGCTCCTTCTAAGCTCAACATATACTATGAGTAGGATGGTACCCTTTGACCCACTGGGATAATTGCAAAATATGATGACACATAGTAAGTTTCCCTACTTGTTTGATGCACAACCTCTTCCCGTAGGGTCAGTGTCTCTACTCTGGCCTCCAATAGCTGTGTGTCTTACTTTTCCAATCGATTCTCCAGAGTGAGTCTCTAGGCTCTCAACTCCTTGATCTTCTAGCAGAGTTGACAAATAGTATCCTCACCTCCCAAATCCTCCCCTCTCACCCTCCATCTCTTGACCTCCACACCTAAGTCAAAATCAGGAGCATCCTCCGCCTCTCCTATAGGAACGTCCTCCTCCCCACCTATAACCTCCTCTGCACCCACGGTGTTGCCAATTGCCCCTAAGTACCCACCCTCTCCCCTGATAAATCTTTGTTGCACCACTGACGGTCTGGAAAATGGAACTGTGCGCTACCTAGGGGTAGCTCTCACATCCTCTCCCTATTGAGCTGGAGCTATAATGACTCTCTTGACTGGAGGAATCTGTTGTATGAGTGGAATCTGTATGTCCCATCTCCTTTGACCCCTACCTTGGGGAGCACCTCTAATGTTTGTCACCTTCTCCATCGTCGGAATGGGCTTAGTAGGATCTGAGAACCAAGGAAAAGGATGTTCTCCAAGGTGTGCCCTATATGCATCTGTCACTCCCGCATCCACAACTTGTACCCTGTAATCTCAATCCCTTCTTTGGAGACCACTATACTCCTGCATGCAGACTGCATAGGATAGTCATGGGCTCCAACATAGCCCCATCTCCCACACGTTCTGAGCATAGAAAGAAAAATCTTGTGGTGCATCTTGGATGAGGCCATACTACCTCCACATGTGAGTAATAATAAATTTCTCAAGCACATTAGTTGATTGACCAATGAGAGGGTGACTCTAAAAAAAATATCCAAATTGTGCCCTAGATGTGGGCCATGCCTCAATCTGAATATAGGGTCTCCAAATCATAATTGTCATGTCATCAAGGACCCACCGCTAGTACTCTATCTAACCCATCTGAGCTTGAGTCACGTATCTTGCGTACCTATACACCAGAGGCTGTTGAGGTCGCCTCTCATCGCCACAACTAGGCATGCATATGGGGATATGCTCTCACGCCCAGATCGAAAAGAATAGAACACAATGTACGAAGCTCTTGGCCTCATGATAGATGACCTTATGCATCTCTAAGAACATTTGGGCCAATAGACATTGTCCCCATCCAAGATGAGCAAGATGATCCATCATTCTTTGTACTATAGGAGCCCAACCCATATTGAGAAAATCATTCTACTGACGGTCTGTCATAATGACTCCCCCAATCATGCCTGCTAAAATGCACTCCAATCTATGGGTTTTCCCATACCTATGTACCAATGTCTCCCAAGGGATTTGCTGGGAAATCTTCTCATCAGCACCAAATACCGAACAAAATGTCTGTAAACTTGTGTTCCTTGAGCTCACATAGTCCGGATGGGGACCGTGGAAGAGAATATTAAGTATGCGGTATGCATCCTCTAGGGTAATGGTAATATCCTTGGTGGAAAGGTAGAAGGTTTGTGTCTTTGAGTGAAAATGCTCTATCAAAGCTATCAATAAACCATGATTTTCCTTGATCTCGAGAAAACCAATCAAATACTCAAAGCCACACGATACAAGGTGAACTCTCATCACGTCTAAAAGTGATATACAAAGTCTCTGAGTGGCTGGGTGTGTCACTCTCATGTGAATATCTGAATACCTAATCTGCAAACATCAAAGAATGCACAACATCAGTCAATCAATCCAAATCAATGCAGAATTGATGACAATCAACAAACTAATCTATCTAGAGGGTGCAATTAATATCCTAGAATCTATTTGAGCAATTGATTTTTTTGAAAAATTGTGTTACATGTCTTAAAAATGCTCACTATTTTTCATATGGCAATTCAAAATTTAAAAAACTAGCATCAACTATTATACAACAATATACTAGGTCCCATACGATAATTCTTCCCATACGACACTAGATAGTTTCTTGTACGACAAATCTAGGAGGTCAAGAAATATCTAATGAGAATTGGGTCTCTCTCATACGACACCCATGGTAAACCAATATGACATTTGAAACAAATGTGAATTGTCATATGAAAATACACCAAGTGTTGTACGACAATTTGAGGAGCAAAATTTAAAAATGACAAAATATGCCTAAAAATTCAAAAATTCAATTAAAACAAATGTTAAAATGAAAAAGGAAGAGTTCAAAGGTTGACTTACCAAATTACCATACTGTTGGGGTCTCTAGTATCGTCGAGATCACTCGAATCAGTGAGAGGAGACAAGAATCAACATTTTCTCGCTCCAAGGGCTCCACAAGCTCGAAAACTCAACCGTGCAAATGATTTTGAAAATGACCCTTTTGACCTTATATAGGTTTTGAATTGATTTTCAAAAGTGCTTTGATCAGTGTGAAAACAATACCCTAGCTAATTTTGATGTCTTGAATCTATTTTCGGGATCAAAATCAAAATTTGAGATTGTTCCATTTGTCAAAATCGTGATTTAAAATTTGGACTCAAGATGGTCGACTGCTTGCATAATCGACCTTCATGACATCAAAAGCACCCAGATCTCAACCTATTTGATCATCTTACATCAAATTTTATGAATTTCAAATTGGTCAACCATGGTCAACCCATGGTCAAATCTAGTCAAACTTGGTCACCAAGACCTCTAATGATGTAGAATGCATCCTTGGACATATAGAACCCATTCCAAATCAATCACATAGCTTCTAATCAATCACACTCACTTTCTCACGAGATTTCAATTTTAATCCCGAAGGGGGCATGGTATTATGTATCATTAACCATTATCAAATCTATTAATCAAACCTTAAATTGACAAAACTCTTTCAAATCTTCTTTAGCAATCAAGACAACAACCAAGTCTAATTTCTGACTCAATCAAAGTCCTTGTCACTTGGGGCATATCAGATTCATCAAAATCCATATCAACTTGGTATTCTCTTTATCTTATAAACTATATCAGCTCTTTGTAACCATCAGTTCAAATATGTTATTTCCTTGATTTTTTGTAACTGAAGGGTTCAGAGTTGGTATCCTTTTGATTCCTTTGGACAAGCAGTTATGGAGTCAGGATATTTAAATTCCTCATAATCATAGGTTCATAATTAGGCATCTTATCACTTCTTCATAATCATAGGTTCATAGTTATTATTGTTGACATCATCTTTGATTAGTTGGTGAATCGGGACTTGAATCAACATCTTCAAACCTCTCAATCGATTTCTGTCTTAGAATCGGTTAATCAAATCAGGATCAATTTCTCCATCACATAACTGAGTCTAGGTCTCAACAAATAGATTTATCTTTGAACGACTGTGCTTCACACAATAATTCAAAGAGGGACAAAATGTAATACCTCAAAAATGGGCTTCGGTACCATTAACCTCCTATATCAACAAATTGATCGAAATTGACCCTAAAGTCCTAATCCAAGGCACATCTGCACATCAAGCTATCAAAACCCTAATTGATTTTATTATAAATCTGCATCAGGGAATATTCCTAAATATTCCTAATTCATCTTAATTCTATCTAATTTAATATTATTTGGCAATAAATAATATCATGTTATTTATCCTAAGTGCGATTAATTGAATATGTTAAATATTTAATTAATTAAACTTCATTCAACTGCTTAATCACTTTAATTAGATTTAATTGTTTTATTCTTAATTAATATTGTTTATTTGAAAATTAATCAAACACTCTAAAATAATTGATTGAATATTTATTTAATTGATTAATTCAAATTATCAATTAATAATATGATTTGGAATAAAGTTTGATTTAATAATTGATTAACTCACAAATCAGTTATTTTAATTAATCAAATGGGTTGAGAATATTACACATGGATAATAAATAAATCAATATTGATTATTTATCTACACACAAATCAGAAGGTTCAGTTAACTCAAAATCAACTTTCTGATTCATTCTATTAAGTTTCTAACTCAACACTTGATTGTGAGTCATAAAGTTGATTTGCATGATTATCGAAAGTTAATTGTTTCTAATTCCATGAATACTTGTCAATCAATCTGAGTTAATCAAGGAGTGATTTTTGGTTTTTCCATGAGTTATCATATCTGGATTTTTCTATATATACGACCATCAGTTCTTCACAAAGCATGTGCAATCTTGAGAATACCAACGTTATATTGTCGAGTTCTTGATTGATTGTGCATCCATTGAGATCATTGCTATTTACATTGCTCTTAGTTTTGCATTCATAGTTTGATTTCATTGTTATCAAGTTTTAGATCATTTCAACTAGATTAATCGTTATTATTGCATTGAAAACTACACAAATATAGCTTAGATCTTACATCTATTTCAATCATCTAGGATTCAAATCATGCATCTAGACGTTACATTGTCACTAGTCTCAGTCATAATCTGAGAATACTATACTCACGTCTCTTAGAAGGCAGTAGATCACCTAGTTTATGATATATTTGTTGATTGCTTTCTTATTTATCATTTATTTGTAATGTTCTACTGAAGTGATGTGTCTTCTTAGGAGGTACAATTTTCACACACACATTTATGGCACCCACCGTGGGGACCATTATATGGTTTCCCATTCTCTTTTCATCATAGTTCTGTTCATTTTTCACCTAGCTTTCGGATTCTATGAATCTTCTGTACATTACATAGGAAATATTGTATGACACTTTGGATTGTCATTTCAAACAATCTTATTTGTCGTACAACATATGACATTCATGTATTATCATGCCAGAAGAGAACCATTCCCATATCAACCTAACTTTTTCGTACAGACAAGTATCATGTGTCGTACGACACTCAATACCAATTTTTCATTTTCTGTATGGGTTTTTATGGTCATTTTCAAGGTTTTTCCATGAAGTTTGATTAGTACTAATCTTGACCTCTAATTTTTGTTGATGTGTGATCATTTTTGGACAATCTAACACTTTTTGTAGGACGTGTGAGGAAGACTTGAGAATTAAAAATTTGTGAAATCCAATTAGGAATATTTAGGAATCTATCTTATACCTACAAACCTTGATTGAATCTACTACTTTTTTTTCAAGTTGATGATACATTGAAACCAAGAAATGCCCATCTAACACCGTATCAGCTGCTTTGCACCACCTGCCACCATCCAGCCACAGTCACACAACCATCCACCATCAACACTTTCTAATGCATAGCATGTGCAATGATGACGATCTTTGTGCATCTGAACCCTTCCTTCAATGTGTAATAGAGAGTGTGGATGACATTGTCGACTACAACATGCATGGTAGAATCTTGCAAGAACAACTTCCTGAACTTGCAACAATACCATTTGATAGTTGTATATCTCATACGACATTTCAAGATCTAAGGCACATTCTCCATTTCTATGAACCAAAAAATTATCTCCATTGCAAAGGACACAAGCACTATAAGATTCAATTACTTATTCTTTTCTATGCTCACAATTTTACACAACCTTGATTTCAACACAATGTCTTCTCTCTAATTAACTTGTACGTTGCAAACTTTTTATTTTAAAATTGTGGAGTATGTCAAAATAAATTGTTGGTTGTTCAATGTATGTGCCTAATTACATACTCTAGTCATGGTAAGGCCACCTCTTCCCTCAATATTTTCCAACAGTTTCTTGACAAAGTGTAGGCCTTACGATAGCCTTCCATTGCATTGATTTTCTTGTTTTAATTAGACTAGACTACCAATTCCCATATTCATATTTTGCATGTGTGATGTTCTTGATAATGAACATCAAATAATAAACTTATAGCTCATTCATGATTTGGATTTAGACCTCTCTTATAGCTCATTTGATAAGGTCTTCTTCTACAACTGCTACATGATATGCCAGCTGTTAGTACTAAATTATTATTATTATTATTACACTATAAATTACTTTTTAAGAAAAGAAATTAGAAAGAAAAAAAACTCATGTCAAAATCCCAAACAGATCAAAAGATATCTTTCTTCCCTTGTTTTAATCTAAACTCTTTCTTCTTCCTTAAATGTTTAATCCTCCCAAGAAAGAAACTATTCTCAAACAATGAATTTCCTAATTAAGACAGTGTTTCCTATAAGTAAGCATGTAATCTATGTTAGGATTAACAAGGCAGAAATAACAATTATGTGCAAATATAACTAATATCAGAAAACAATAAACCATATAGAAGAGAACACAAGACACAAAGATTTAACGTGGTTCACCCAATCCCTGGGCTACATCCACTAACAGCGAGTCCAATATTATTATTATCCAGTGATTACAACCTGATTACAATTCGTAATCCCTTACAGCTCAATTCCACCGCAAGTACTAAAATCATACATCATAATGAAATCCCTAACCCTAAGCCAATATAACCATGCTTATGTCAGTTAACAAGTTAACCCTAAAATACTTGACAAGTCAACCTAGGAAAAGGCTTGGTGAGTCAACCTAGGGAAATGTTTGACGTGTCAACTCAAAAAAGCTTGACAAGTTAACCCCCCAAAAAAAAAATTTGGGCCGATGCCCCGAACCCCACGATGAATGAAAAGTGTACAGTACTTTCCTAGATAGTACTTTCTTGATTAGTCACCACAAGCTAACAATCTCCCACTTGGGGACTGATCAGACTCCACACAAAACAACAATCTCCCACTTGGAGACTAATCTTGTAGCTAAACCACTACCCTGTGAGGCTCCCACTGGATCCAACCACCCTGGACTCAACTGTTCCATTATTTTGTTCAGTCTAGAAGACCAACTGAAGCTGAACATGAGTTCAACTTCTCCCTTGTTACTACCTTTGTAAACATATCTGCTGGATTATCATCAGTATGAATTTTTTCCAACCTTAACTTCCCATCATCCAAAACTGACCGAATGAAATAATACCGCAACTGTATGTGTTTTGTCTTTGAGTGCAAAGCAGAATTCTTTGCAAGATGAATGGCACTTTGGCTATCTGTATGTAGAAAATTATCCTTTTGTGGATGTCCCAATTCTTCCATGAAGAATTGAAGCCATATCATCTCCTTGGCTACCTCTGTAGTAGCAACATACTCTGCCTCTGTAGTGGATAAAGCAACCACCTTTTTTAGTCAAGAAATCCAACTTACTGTTGTCCCACCAATAGTAAATATATAACCTGTAGTACTCCTCCTGCTATCTATATCTCCTGCCAAATATGAGTCAACATAGCCTTGTATAGTAGTAGTAGTAGAACCCCCAAAGTGTAAACACTTAATGGATGTACCTCTCAAATATCTAAGAATCCATTTGACTGCATTCCAATGCTCAATACCAAGGTTACTCATATATCAGCTAACGACTCCCACTGCATGTGCAATATCTGGCCTAGTACATACCATAGCATACGTTAAGCTCCCTACAACTGAAGCATAAGGTACCTTAGACATTTTAGTCTCTTCTTCTGGTGTCTTGGGACACATATCCTTAGTCAATTTCAAATGACTAGGCAAAGGTGTGTTGACAGCTTTGGCATTTTCCATAGAGAAACGTTGCAACACCTTCTCAATATAATCAGCCTGAGATAGAGACAATTTCCTATTTTTCCTATCTCTACAAATTTTCATACCAAGGATTTGTTTTGCTGCCCCCAAATCCTTCATAGTAAAAGATTTTGCTAACTGTTGTTTCAACCCCTGAATATGATCCATGTTAGACCCAGCTACAAGCATATCATCAACATATAAACATAAAATAATGTAGTTGTCATCATCCAACCTCTTAAAATAAACACAATGGTCAGAATGACACCGACTATATCCATGCTCATTTATAAAAGTGTCAAATTTAATATACCATTGCCGAGGTGCTTGCTTCAAGCCATATAAACTTTTCTGCAATCTGCACACCAAATTCTCCTTACCCTTGACCTCAAATCCTTGTGGCTGAACCATATATATTTCTTCATCAAAATCACCATGAACAAAAGCTATTTTAACATCAAGCTACTCTAAATGCAAATCTTTAGTAGCCACAATACTTAAAACAGTACGGATAGAAATCATTTTAACAATAGGAGAAAATATCTCATCAAAATCAATACCATGTTTCTGTGCAAATCCTTTTACGACTAATTTGGCTTTAAATCTTTTCTTACCTCCATCCTCTTCTTTTATCCTGTAAACCCATTTATTCTGTAAAGCCCTTTTACCTGCAGGTAACTTACATAAATCCCATGTTTGATTTTTCAGCAAAGAGTCCATTTCATTTGTCATTACAGACTCCCACTAAAACTTTGTATCCACCTGCACAGCTTCATTATAACATTCAGGTTCACCAGCATCTGTTAGCAAAATAGAATACAAAGATGGAGAAAATCTTTCTAGAGGTCTACTTAGCCTTGTTGACCATCTAACATTCACTGGTGTGTGTGGTATTTGTTGTTGCTGTTGTTGCGGAGCATAAGAAACTACTAGAACATGAACTTGTGGAGTATCATCTAGTACTACATAATCATTTTCTTTCTTCTCATGCTGCAGCAACAGATCTTTGTATAATACTTTCTCATTGAATATGACATCCCTGCTTCTTACAATTTTATGATTTTCAAAATCCCAAAGCCTATAACCAAATTCATCAATGCCATATCCAACAAATACACATTTCTTTGACTTAGCTTCCAACTTGATTCTATTTTCAGAATCTATAAGTGCAAAAGCTTCACAACCAAAGGTTTTGAGAAAAGAATAACTCACCTTCTTACCACTCCATGCTTCCTCTGGAATACCACAGTCCAAAGGAATAGAGGAGCCTGTATTGATTAAATAAACAGCAGTGTTCACAGCCTCTGCCCACATATTTTTTTGGGCAGCCTAGCATGCAACCTCATACTCCTTGCACGCTCCATTATTATTCTGTTCATGCGTTCAGCCACTCCATTTTTTTGTGGAGTCCTTGGTATAGTTTTCTACCTATGAATACCATTAGAGGAACAATATTCTTCAAATTCTATGCTGCAATACTCACCACCATTATCAGATCTGAGACATTTTAACTTTTTACCAGTCTCATTCTCAACCAAGCATTTCCATTTCTTAAAAGTTTGAAATACATCAGATTTCTATCTAAGGAAATAAATCCATACTTTTCTTGTTGCATCATCTATAAATCTAACATAATATAGAGAGCCACCAAGGGAAGATACCTGAGTTGGTCCCCATACATCTGTATGCACAAGCTCCAATCTCTCATTTTTCTTTTCCTTCCCATTCTTCACAAAACTAACTCTCTTTTGTTTTCCATAAACACAACTTTCACAGAAATCCATATTGACACATTTCAGATCAGGTAAAACTTTCTTTGAATGAAGTAATTTCATAGCTTTTTCACTCATGTGCCCGAGTCTATTGTGCCACAGTGCTGTGTCAGAATCTACAGCAACGGTCTGATGTTCTTCCTGCTCAACTGCAGGCACTGTTCCTGAACATTCATTTTCTTTTGAAACAATTAAAGTAGAAGGAACAGTATGACCTATACAAAGATATAAGGTGCCTACTTTCACACCTTTTGCTACTACTAAGGAACCTTTTGAAACCTTCCAATTTCTATCATTAAAAGTAACTGTGCAACCCTTATCACCCAGTTGCCCTGCTGAAATTAAATTTCTACTCAGCCTTGGAACATGTCTTACATCTTGTAGTAGCCAATGATTCCCATTCTGCAACTTAATCTTGATTTTTCCTTTTCCAACAATTTGACAGGGTTCATTATCTCCCAAATAAACTAGCCCAAAATCCCCTTGGACATAATCAACAAAATAACCTCTATGGGGTGTAGCATGAAATGAAGCCCCCGAATCTAACACCCATGAATAATCAACATTTTCTAAAGACAAAAGCAAAGCATCCTCTTCGGATTTGTTACTTACCACATTTGCCTCCTTGTTTCCATCATTTTTTTCTCCTTGATCTTTCTTCTGAGACCAAAAATCTTTCTTGTTGTGTCCTAGTTTTCCACAGTACCAGCAATCATTTGGCCCTTTGGATTCAGACCTCTTTCCCTTTGATTTGCCTCTTGATTTCTCACAATTTCCAGAGTTGTTTCCTCTATCTCTTGTTCTACCTCTACTTTCTGCATTCAATACACTACCCGATGTGGATGCCCCTGAGCTTTTCCTATGAATTTCCTCACTCAGAATAACACCAATAACATCATCATATTTTAAGGTATTAGAACCAGAAATAGAATTACTAACAGCCATTCTAGCTTTCTGGCAAAGAACACAAAATCAAGAGAGCCCTAACCTCTTCATCAAAAGTAATTTTAACTGAGGTTAACTGACTTGTAACTATATTAAACTCATTCAAATGATCAGTGACTAATCCACCTTCTACCATTTTCATATTAAATAAATGCTTCATAAGAAATACCTTGTTTGAAGCTAAAAGCTTTTCATACAACTTCGCTAGGGTTTCCATCAAATCTTTAGCTATCATTGCTCCAGTAATATTGAATGCCACTGATTGTGCCAAGCATAAATGAATACTCCCTAGTGCCTTCCTATCCAAAATATCCCAATCTTCCTGAGACATTTCTGCCTCTTTCTTGGCTATTCCCTCTAATGGCCACCATAGATCCTTCTGATAGAGATAGTCCTCCATTTGCATCTTCCATAACTGGAAGTTCTACCCATCAAACTTATCAACCTTTAGCCTACCCTCATCTACCATTTCTCCCACTTAACCGAGAGACTCTCCCACTAACTCGTGAGACCTGCTTCAGAGAATAGATAAAAGAACAAATGAAATAATCTCGCTCTGATACCACTTGTTAGGATTAACAAGGCAGAAATAACAATTATGTGCAAATATAACTAATATCAGAAAATAATAAACCATACAAAAGAGAACACAAGACACAAAGATTTAACGTGGTTCACCCAATCCCTAGGCTACGTCCACCAACAGCGAGTCCAATATTATTATTATCTAGTGATTACAACCTGATTACAATCCGTAATCCCTTACAGCTCAATTCCACCGCAAGTACTAAAATCATACATCATAATGAAATCCCTAACCCTAAGCCAATATAACAATGCTTATGTCAGTTAACAAGTTAACCCTAAAATACTTGACAAGTCAACCTAGGAAAAGGCTTGACGAGTCAACCTAGGGAAATGTTTGACGTGTCAACTCAAAAAAGCTTGACAAATGAAAAGTGTACAGTACTTTCCTGGATAGTACTTTTCTGATAAGTCACCACAAGCTAACACTCTAAATAATAAAAATAATATACCAAAGTTTATAAGTTCTTAATAGTTCCTTTAGAAAAATGTGAATAATAAAGATCACTCCTCATTAAAGGATTCTAGCAACCACATTCTTGGTTTGGCCTTTATCTTAATGATTTAGAAAGAAAAGAGATTTTAATTTGCATCTTGCCCATATTCTAAATTAATCCTAGCACATTCCATGTTGATTGCATGTAGTTATAAGATTATAATAGTAGAGAGTAAGGGTGAGCATTTACAAAATACGATTGCAAGGATAAATCATATACATGAATAGGCTATCAAGACTTATGAAATAGGCATGAGATATTGGTGTAGGGTACCATAGGCAACATCTTAGATGTTCCTTGTGATTTTCAATTTGTATGTTTTGTAATAATTGGATAGATCTTGGAAGATCATCCTCTTTTGGTTTGGATTCATTTATGTGGTCAAGGATCCCTAAGGCACACCTATAAGCCTTACAATACCTTAGTCCACTTGGATTATTAATTTTAAAACAATAGATAATTAGATGTTTTTAATGTTTTATGAGTTCTAGACATGATTCCAATAAATTTGAATAATTTTAGGCATGTTTGAATAGGTTTGAAGGTTAAAGCATTAACCTTTGGTTTTAGGTGAGAAAAAATGAAAACAATTGCAAAATGTTGCACAAAGATGTAAAGGTTGCTTGAGCAACTTTTCAAAAGTTTCTTGAAGCAGTTCACATTGGAAGGCCAACGGTCATAACTACATATGAACCAGTTTGACTTCACATATGAACCTATTTCAACTCGTTTTGGCCTCTCGAAAAAATGAGAAAAGACTATAACATAATTTATGTGGTCATGGGTTCGAGCCTTACGGTGGTAGCCAAAAATGTGTGCTAAAATGTTGACACACTTCTATGAGTCATTATATCCAAGATTGCTTAAGAATGATGAGGTCTCAAATGGCGACTCATAGCTCTTTATTCATGGAGTGCAAGGGTTTATAATGGAGGCCCTTAGTTTAGACCTAGTTTGTGCCCATGCAAGTACACCATAAAAAGAAAAATTCAAAGAGGAAAAGCAAGAATGCTAGTCTCCATGATCATCAAATATGTATGAAAATGAAAATGGAAGTTTATTCTATATGATAACAATGCATGAAAGCAAACTAATCTATGCAAGGAAACACGCATGTAAGATTATTCTATGAAATGAAATATGAATCTAATCTAATATGCAAGAGCAAGATTAATCTAAATGGATTGTCATGGAGGCATGAGAGAAGAAGACAAGAAAAGAAAAGTTGAAATGTTAAAGCTCAAGTGCTCAAACTCTCCTCCAAAATTGCTCTCCAAACCTATAGCATAAAAGTAACATAAAATCTGAGTCTCTAAAATCTGAATCTACAAAATATCCATGCCTAAATGAGAAGGAGAGAGCTCCTTATAAAATATTTAAAAATGAATGGACGGTCAAGATTAAGAGGCAAAAAGAAATGAGCAATGGTGGAGATTAAATCTTGGTTGATCCATGTCCTCAAGATTCTCAAGAGGCAAAATCAATGGACATGGTTAAGAGGCAAAAAGATGTGTGGAAGAGATTAAGAGGCAAACGGAGATTCCACTCATTTTGAAAAGTGTGCATTCAATGTGTAGACAAAAAGTCTTTTTCTTTTTCTTTTTATTTTATTATTTATTTATTATTTTTAGCAAAGTGGTTTCCATTAATTAATTAAAAGTTTTTTTATTTATTTAAAAGAGATTTGTTTTTTTAATTAAATGTGGCTTAGGATAAAGTGATTTTATTATTTAATGAAAAGATTTTTTTATTTAATTAAAAGGAAGCATGTGCTCTTAATTAAATAAAACTTAGGTTAAAATGATCAAACCTTAAGAAATATTGAAATAATTGAATTAATTATGATTTGATCAAAGAAATTGATTTGAATTGAAAATATTACAAAGCATTGAGTCAGGAAATGATAAATTGATGAATGGGGGCACAAAGCCTAGGCGACCATTTTAGGGTGCATACAATTTCTGATGCAAAATTAATGAAGAACCAAGAGTTTCCCTGAGTTAATTCTAATTGGTACTACCTCATGTATGATAGATTGAGTACAAGTTATTTAAATATCATGAATCCTTGAAGTCTCTACTTTCTAAAACAATTGGAATTGGTTTGATTGGTTCTGTGTGTGTGTGAAAATTGTACCTGATCTGTAGACACAACACTTCAGTAAAACATTAGAGGTTAGCCAAAATCAAAATCGTACAAAATTGAAATCTAATTTAACCAAGCGATTTACTGCCTTCTAGTAGGTGCAAGATTAATGTTCTCAGATTGTTATCGAGATTAGTGACCTAAACGACACCTAAACGAAGGATTTGAATGCAAAACTGATATGAAATATGAATGCAATTAATCTAATTTTTTTGGGATATTTCTATGCAATAATAATGATAAAAACTGATATGAATCTATGCTAATATGAAAATTGATCTAACAATGATATGAATCTATGCTAAATGATATGCAATGCTAATCTAGAAATGATATGATATGAGAATGAAGATTCTAACAATAATATGAAAGCTATGAATTTGAAATTGATCTCACAAAGGTGTCGATTCGCAAGAGCTTTAATTTTCCCAATTCTAATTCTCCAACGTGATTGTGCAAATTTGTGGATGAATTATGAAGAGCTGAGCCTTGGTTTTATAGAAATCCAAGGCTTTGGAGGTGCATGGAAGAAAGCCATAAATCACTCAAATAACTCAGGTTGATTTTTGAGTTATTTTTAAATAACAGATAATTAAGTCACAAAAATCATGCAAAAGCACAGTTCAACTCGAATTAGAAGTTTAGATCAACTTTAAAACTCAAAAAGATGTTGAGTTTCAAAAAGCTAACAACTTGCAATGATTTTTCAATTTGAGTTTAACTGGTCCTTGAATGTGCACATGGATAATTATGATTTAATAAATAAATAAAGTGATTTATTCTCAACTTAACTGCTTTTTGAAATAAAATAATTAATTTATGGGTTAATTAACTATTTTATCAAACTTTTATTAAAAACTATATTATTAAATAATGACAACTTGCTTTAATTAATTAAATAAGAATTTAATCAATTATTCATAGGATATTAGATTTATTGTCAAAATTAAATAATACAATTAATAAGAGATAGAATTAAATTTAATTAAACAATTAAGTGGCAAGATATTAAATCTAATTAATTAAATATGAAAATATTCAATTAATCAAACTTTAGGATAAATGTGATTTATTGCCAAATAATTATAAAATTAAAGATAATTATGATGATTAGGAATATTACTAGGAATATTCCCCGATGTAGAATTTAAGATAATCAATTATGATTCGATGATGTTTAGATGTGCCTTAGATTAGGACTTTGATGTCGATTTCGTTCGAATTGAAGATGTAGAAGATTAATGAACTTATAGCCCATTTTTGGGGTATTAGATTTTTCCCCTCTTTGAATTACTGTGTGAAGCGCAGTGGTTCAAAGATAGTCTGTGTTTGATAGAGATATGAAACTGATTCAAAATTGATAATTGATATGAGACAGAAGCTGATTGATATTGATTTGATATGAAGATAATAGGTCCTGAATGACCAAAGATAATGTTCACTATAATAGCAAATAAACATGTGATTGAGAAAAAGTGTCAAAACATCTGATTCCAAACCTTATGATTGCTAAGAAGTGAGTGACCGGTTCTAGACTCGATTGTCTTAGCAGAACTAGCAGGTATCACATCCGAATCCTTTAGTTGCCGAAGAACCAAGGAAAGAACACTATGATCCGATGGTTGCAAAAATTGATATAGTTTACAAGATTAGGAGGATACCAGATTGATATGGATCTTGATGAATCTGATATGCCCCAAGTGATGATAGATTTTCCCTGAGCGATGAGGTCTTTTTTGATGAATCAGTAACTAGACATGGTTGTTGTCTTGATTACTGAGGAAAGATTGATAGAATTTGATTTACAGGCTTTGAATGATGTGCAATACCATGCCCCCTTCGGGATTAAAATTGAAATCTGACAAGAAAAGTCAGTGTTGAGAGTTCAGAAGCATGTTAATTGATTGGAAAAGTGGTTAAACACGTCCGGTGAATGCATTCTGCATCGTTTAGAGGTCCTGGAGACTAAGTTTGACTAGGTTTGACCATGAGTTGACCATGGTTGACCAAGTTGAAATTTTGATAGTTTGATGTTTAGATAATCAGTTAAGTTGAATACTGGATTTCTGTGATGATGGAAGGTTGATTATGCAAGTAGTTAATAATATGAATGATCTCAGATTTGAATTTTGATCTCGAAAAAGGATTCTACTTGCTATTTCATTGGAGGAACCTTCATGTGAGATTCAGCTCTTGTTAGATTGGAAGAGGTGATTGAAGAATCTTTTAAGTGTTCAAGCAATTTGTGAGATCATGCAAAGTGCAAAAATGCAAAGAAACATGCAATATGAAATGCAACCTAAGACCTAGGACCTAGTCACTGATCATGTGTCAATTTGTTATCATCATTGAACTTTTAGGTAATCGGATAAATCAATACAATGCCCACTAGCTAAAACAAATCATAGACATGAATATCGATTTGTATGCGCAAGAATCAATACAACACCCACTGGTCCAAAACAACCATAGATATATGAATATTGATTTTATTTTCGAAATGTCAGATTAGATATAAGCACCAAGGCATAAATGCCAAGATGATCTGAATATCATGTCCATTTTGATATAGAAATTTGTATAAGCATCAAAACATAAATGTCATGATGACCTGAATACGCCTTGCATTACAAACACATCAAATAGCTAAGAGGTTATTCTAAATCCAATGTGAATTACCCATAGTGACCCTTTATCGTTCACGTCCTTAGGTAAGATCGCGTTTCACAATAGGAGAAAGAATTTACTCAAAAAGACAATAGTTAGATCAAACTTCCTTGAATTTTTCTGGGTATCAATGGTCGAGGTATGCATGGCCATCCAATTCGAGATAAAGGCTCTTATAGTCAGACACCATTTCAATTCAGAATTTCCAAAGGTGTTAGATTTTCACATACAAGTAGAAAATAAAGAAAAGATTATGCCCCTAGTCATCACTCTCTAAATCCTATAAAGGACATCATCAAAGAGCTTGAAGGGACACAATATGCAAAAATTTCAATGTGAATCAGTAAGCATACAAGGAGATAAAAGCATGTAAAAAGCATAGATTGTTTTCAGTTGAGTTTTGATGTTTGATTGTGTTGTTGTAGATGCAAAATCTTTTCTGGAGACAAGACTAACTGATTGACTCACATGAAGCTTCAAAGGACTCTGACTAGATATGATCCATCTAAGATACATGGGAGACCATAGGATATGACATTGATTGCCCCCAAGTGTTAAACATTGATAGGATACAGACGCTTGAGCTGGTTGGTGTACAGACCGACTTATTGAAAACTGGAAATGTTGAAACAAACCGGGAGATATGTACAAACTAAAGCAAGACTGAAAGCTAGGAAAGACCAAGATTGTGCTAATAGATGGAGCATTTTGAACAAGTGGCACCCGTTTGCTGAGTTTTCACCATCTTGGCAGAGATTCTATTTTTGCTACCAAGGCGCCTATTTTCAGGTTTTCACCAAGGCACTTTTTCTTTTCTTTTCCTTTTTTTTTTTTTTTTTTTTTCCAATTTTTTTGTACTTTTGATATTTTCTGATTTTTTTGTGAATCATCAAGGCACCTATTGCTAGGTTTTCACCAAGATGTTCATTTTTTCAGGACTTTTTCTGATTTTTAAGATTTTTTCAGGATATTTAACCATAGACTGAATGCCTTAGGCATAGAATTTCTTCAGATGGAGAATGTTGATTGGTTCTCAAAGCTATTCTCTTTTAGTCGTTGAGAGTTGATAGGCACCAGAGCCAAAAGTAGCAGTGATTACAAAGGGACCCAGCCAGTTGGGTTCAAACTTCCCCTTGCGTTCTCAATGGGATTGATTTTTAGGATTTTCTCTCAAGACTAGATCACCAACCTAAAATTCTCTGTGTCTGACTTTCTTGTTGTAGCCTCTAGACATTCTCTTCTGATATACTCTAAGATGATCATACGCTGCTTGTCTACACTCATCTAGTAGTTCCAGTTCTTGTAACCTAGACACTCTATAGTCATCATCAGTTACTAGACCATGCATTCTGATTCTGAGTGATGGAATTTCAACCTCAATAGGCAGTACCGCTTCAGACCCATAAACTAAAGTGAAAGGTGTAGCCCTAGTAGGTGTTCTGATACTTGTTCTATAGGCCCATAGAGCTGGATTAATCATGAGATGCTAGTCTCTGCCAGTTTTGTTTACTGTTCTATGCAAGATCTTCAATAGATTTTTGTTAGAAGCCTCTGCTTGTCCATTCCCTTATGGATAGTAGATAGAAGACCAATGTTGGGTGATCTTAAATTTGGCACATAGATCATCGAGGTCTTTATTCCTGAATTGCCCACCATTATCTGTGATTATGGAATGAGGGATCCCATATCTGCATATGATATAGTTCAAGATGAACATCGATATCTGCTTTCCAGTTGCTTGTGTCAAAGGGACCACTTCTACCCATTTTGTAAAATAATCTGTGGCTATGATTATATGGGTATGTCCATTAGAAGAATGAGGATGAATCATCCCGATAAGATCAAATGCCCATTGATGGAAAGGCCATTGTGTTGTAAAGGGGATTAGATCCCTCCCTGGAGCATGAATTAGGTTGCCATGTACTTGACACTTTTGACAATTCTTAGCAAATTTGATAGCCTCTTTCTCCATTTCAGGCCAATAGTACCCAGCCCTAATAATTTTTTGAGCTAGTGTTAAACCGTTCGAGTGTGACCCACAAATACCATCATGGACTTCCTCAAATGCACATTGAGACTCTTCCCATTCTAAACATCTAAGTAGCGTACCATCTAGACCTTGTTTGTATAGATCATTACCAATGATGACATATCGGGAGGCATTATGGATAAGATATCTCTTTTCATGACGGTTGAAGGTATCGGGAATGATTTGGTCTTGGAGATAGGAAAATAGGTTTTTATATCGGGATGAATCATGACCTACAACAGTGCAAATCATGCGAGTTTCAGGGGAGTCATATGCAGGATAAGAGAGTGCTTCCACCAGGAACTCGTAGCGTAGCTCATGTTTAGGCTACTGTAATAAAGTAGATAGTGTTGCCATTGCATCGGCAACCTTGTTCTCTGTTCTAAGAATTTGCTCAAATGTGATAGAGATGAAATATTTCTTAAGATCATCGACCATTCTTTTGTAAGGAATGAGTTTTTCATCTTTAGTTTGGTACACATCATTGACTTGATGAATAACAAGTTGAGAGTCTCCATGAATGTGTAGCTCTGTTACTCTCCATTCAATTGCTATTTTCATACCATTCAAAAGGGCTTCATATTCCGCAATATTGTTTGTGCAAGGAAACTTTAATCAGAATGCTTTGGGGATTGAGTATCCTTGGGGAGTTAGGAACAATATGCCTGCTCCAGATCCATTCTGTGTATAGGAGCCATCAAAGAATAATTGCCATTCTCTAGAAGATAGGTGCATAATAGATGAGTCTGGAAATTTCATTTGCATTGGTGTGTCATCAAACATGGGTGCATCTGCTAGTTGATCAGCAATAACTTGACCTTTTATAGCTTTTCGTTCAACATATTCAATGTCAAATTCTCTTAGAAGCATGACCCATTTAGCCAGTCTACCGGTGAGGGCAACCTTGCTTAGTAGGTATTTTAGTGGATCAATTTTTGCTACTAGATGCGTGGTATGAGCTAACATATAGTGTCTCAGTTTCTGTGATGCAAAGATCACAGCGAGACAAGCTTTCTCAATCATAGAATAGTTCTTTTCATATGCCACCAATGTTCTGCTTATATAATAAATGGCTCTTTCCTTTTTGTCTTCATCATGTTGCGCTAGCAATGCCCCCAGTGATGTGGCTGTTGCAGAGACATACAAGATCAATGGCTTCCCATGAATAGGAGGCATCAAGATAGACGGATTTGATAGATACTTCTTGATATGGTTAAAGTTGTTCTCGCATTCTTCATTCCATGCAAAGGTCACACCTTTATGTAATGTTTTTGTAAAAGGTTGTGATATGTCCGCTAGCTGTGATATGAATCTTCTGATAGATTGAACTCTGTCTTGCAACGTCCTCATTTGACTGATATTTGTGGGAGGTTGCATCTCTATTATAGCCTTGACTTTAGCCGGATCAACTTCAATGCCTTTCTTTGAAACTATGCATCCTAAGAGCTTTCCAGAAGTGACACCAAAAGCACACTTCTTAGGATTTAGTCGGAGACTAAACTTTTCCATTCTGTCTAGGATCATGCTCAAGTCAGTTAGATGTTCAGCTCTAATCATTGATTTTGCCAAGGTATCCTCAACATAGTCTTCCATTGTTCTATGTATCATATCATAAAAAATAGATGTCATTGCTCTTTGATATGTAGCTCCAGCATTTTTGAGTCCGAATGGCATAACATTCCAACAGAAGGTTCCCCACGCACATGTGAAAGTAGTTTTCTCTTGGTCTTCTGTAGCAATTTTGATTTGGTTGTATCTAGAAAAGACATCCATTAAGGAATACATCTCATAGCCCACAGTCATGTCCACTATCATATCAATGTTAGGCAGTGGAAAATCATCCTTAGGGCATGCTCTGTTCACATCTCTAAAGTCTGTGCACACTCTGATTGAACCATCTGGTTTAGAAATAGGTACAATGTTGGAGATCCACTTAGCATAGTCTATGACACGGATGAATCCAGCTTTTAAGAGTTTCTCTAATTCAGCTTTGACTAAAAGTGCAACATGAGGATGCATCTTTCTCAATTTTTGCTTGACCAGTTTTACTCCAGGAGCAATGGATAGATGGTGCATGATAAGATTTGGATCCAACCCTGGCATATCTGAATACTTCCATGCAAAGTTGATCTTTTTTTCTGTCAAGAATGTAGTAAATTTTTGTTTCTCTTCTTCTGATAAGGATTGTGCTACATGTACCAATTGTGGTTCCTCTGTTGTACCCAAATTGATGGATTGGGTGGGCTCAATTAGAACTGGAGACCTGTCCTCTAAATGACTCAGAAGGACATCAAATATCTCATCCTTAGGTGCTTCAAAGAGGTTTTCACCTTTAGATACGTCTTTTATTTTTAGTTTTATCGGTTCTGAGACTGCCACAAAGTGGTTTTCACCCTTAGAACTCTTTTTCTTTTTCTTTTTACTCTTTTTTTTCTAACTAAGATATTTGATGTCCGACTCGGTCATGCTGACGCTTGGTTCACTGATGGAAGTACTCATAGGCTCAACTGCATTGAGGTAGCAGGCAAGGGCATAGTCATTTGAGAAGGTATAAATACCATGGTTTGGGTTTGTGGAAGTTTGGTTGACAAGATCAGGGCATTGGATAGTCAAAGTGGGAAAGGCTTGGGATATGGTGTTTACGGATATTGATCTGTCATCATTGGTCCTAACCTGACGCGCGAGTTCAAAGGTGATACTACAACTTAAGACATCCAATTCATGAATAGGCTCAATGTCATCGTGGGAGTCCAATTCAGCCATAGGTGGATCAGACTCGATAGATTCATCATTTCACTCTAGACTTACGTTGGGTTGAGGTGCATATTGGTGAATAACATCAACATGTTTCTCTGTGATAAGCTCATCTAGTTCCAGAATGGCTCCCCATTCATAGTCATTTGATTCAGCTTTTGATTCAGGATCTCTAGGAAATCTTAGAACATAAGTAAAGTCAAGATGAATACCCCAAGAAGGGTTACCCTCAGATTCTGATTTGAATTCATACTCATGGGAATCTGTCTCAGAATCACTACCACTTCCCTCTTCTTGATTGTTTTCAAGATTAGTTGGTTCTTGTGGTGCAACTATCTCTTGATTGATAGGAGGTTCTTGTGTTTCTACTACATTAATTCTTTTGATAGGATCATCTTTATCATCAAGAAGGTCTTTGATCTCTTTAGGCAATTTTTCATAGGGGATGAGTTCTGAACTATCTGAATCACTGTCGGATGGTTCTGTTTCTTCTTTCTTAAGAAGAGGTTTCCCTGGTGTGATCCGCTCTATGACATGTGAGCAATTACTTTTGAGGTGATAGGGTTTCTTCTTAAATCCTAAGCCAATTTTATTTTTATTTTCTCTACCAGTATGTGGGAGGGGTGCTTCAAGACCTTTTCCTCTAATTCCTAAAGGTCCTTGACCTGAATATCCCATCTTAGCTATTAATTTACCTCCTGGACCATATGACTTGGAAGGGAGTTTGGATACAGTAGAGTTACCAGTTTGAACAACTTGAGAATCAGATTCATCTTTGTATAGCCATGATAGCACAGCTTCATCCTCTTCAAATTCTTGCTTGGATACTTGTTCTTCTACAAAATTATTTTTATATGTCTCAAGAGGTTCCTGAGGTTTGGGCTTGGATTGTTTCAAAGATTTCCCATAAGACTTAGGCGAGATAGGGAGAGATGTCAAAGATAAGACTGGCTCGATAGTGTATTCTCCCATACTATTTTCTTTGATATTAACCTCTTTGGCAAGATCTTCCATTTTAGATGTGGATGCTTCTTTAGTTGGCTCTATGGGAGATTCTCTATTATTAGGTACAAGCTTATCGGCACTTTCCTTCAAGGTGTTGCAAGTTGTATTCAGATCTACTAGGATAGTAACCTCGACTCCTTCATAAGGAAACTTCAAACATTGATGGTATGTAGAAGGAATGGCTTGCATTTCATGTATTCATGGCCTCCCTAGAAGGACATTGTAGGCCAAAGGTAGATCAAGCACTTGACAGATGGTATCTTTGATAACTAGACCCACTCTAATAGGTAAGATAATGGTGCCTTTAGAAGATCTTTCTTGTTCATCATAGGCCTTGATAGTTATTTTCTTTCTAGGATCAATAGCCAATTTTGAAAATCCCAATTGTGTGATCAAGCTGTAAGAACAAATGTTTAGGCCCGCGCCCCCATCTATCAACACACATTTGACTCTACGGTTCTAAATCAAAACTTCTATATGCAAAGGTTGATTATGTGGGTGACTCAAGGAGTTGTCATCTTCCTCTAAAAAGGAGATATATTGCAGAGATGTAAGATGTCCAACCATAGTCTGGAACCTGTCTAAATCAAGGTCATCAGGAACATTGGAACCGAGGAAAGCTTTATCGAGAATGGCTCTATGAGCTGGAGATATTCGAAGCAATTCAAACATGGAGATTTTTGCATTAGTGTGCTGGAGTTGTTGAACAATGCTATAAGACATAGGCCTTGTATCTTTTGGATTGGGAGGTTTGGAAGCAGCCTTCTGTTTAGAAGCAGATGAAAGATTGAAGGGCACCTTCAGGACATTTGATGAATCTGGGATTTGTGCTTTCAGATGTGTTTGAGCTTGTGATCAAGTAACTATGTTAGCTGAGGAATGATTTTTGTCTCTTCGTATGATTGTGATGACATTGCAACTTTTAGAGAGACATGGTTCAACCATATTGATGACAGTGTTATTTCCAGGGTAAGCATAGTTGACTTTTGCCCCCATATTAGGCTGAGAAGTTGAAACCTTTTGACCATGTTTCAGAAATGGTTCTGTGAATGTTGTATGATCGTTATTGCTCATGGGATTGTCAATTGTGATGTCTCCACTATCGATCAGATCTTGAATGGTATGCTTCAAGTGGTAGCAACTACTAGTTTTGTGACCTTTACTATGATGGAAATCACAGAATTCATGATCCTTCCACCATATCGGTTTGGGGTTCTGAGCATTCGGTCAGATTGGTGGTAAAGAGATAATGTTATCAGCTAGTAGAGTTTTCATAGCCGATTCTAAAGACTCTCCTAGAGGAGTAAATTTTTTATGTTTATCCCATTTTTTGAATTTTGGCTTCCTTTGAGATGGTTGAGAAGACTTTTGCTCGGAAGCTTTAATGGCTTGAGTGCCAAGAGTGAGATTATAGGCAGGTGCCTTTGATGGGGCACGGACAGTGTCAACAACACCATCTGTGATGATGCCTTTGTTCTTGTTCCAATTTTTGTTCTTGTCTTTGGAACTAGATCCAGATTCGTACTTATCTTTTTGGAGTGTGATTTCCTCTTTTTTTACAAGCACTTTTTCAATTTTGATAGCATTATCCACCATTTTGTCAAAAGATGTATGATCTTGCATTTGTAAGGGATAATTGAGCTCTGGAACAAGGTTATTGATAAAGATTTCAAGTTTCTCCATTTTGGGAATTGGTCTAGCATATAGAGAGAACTTCTTTCGCCACCTTTTGAGGAAAGTTAGGAATGATTCTCCTGGATATTGCTTGAGATTACAAATATCAATCATGGTGACCGGATGCTGAATATTGTAGGAATATTGTTGATAAAACAATTTAATCAATTCCTCAAACGTTTTGATCGTAGGAGGCAATCTTGAAAACCACTGAATGGATGCTCCGCCCAGAGATCTAGGAAAAAGACGCATCAGATAGGTCAGTTCATGCATGAATTCCATGGATTGCATACAGAACTCTCTGACATGATCTTGAGGATCAGAGTGTCCATCATACTTATCATACTTTGGCATCTCCACTCTTTTTGGAAATGGTGGCATATACAAGTTTTTGTCAAATGGAAAAGGGCATAGAGCTTCCATGGAGAACTCTTTGTGTTTTTTTTCTTTCTCAAGATTATTAAATTTGACTTGTAAAGCATGTATCTATTTTGTCATAGCTGTGAGTGGAGTTTCTTCCTCATGCGTAATGATATCTTCAACATTAAAGTTGGGAGGAAGTTTAGCTCCTTGATGAGCTAGTTGTAAAAAGTAGGCTTCTCTATTTTCTTTCAAGAAATGTCTCATCATCTTGTTAAATTCATCGTCATTTTGGTAGCAAGCAATTTCTTCAGGTGTGAGTTCCTGATCTGCACCATGTTGAGATTGAGCTCTTTGAGAGCCAAAATTTGTCCCTGCTTGAGACATGGTAGGAGTTTGTGGACTCCCTGGATTAGATTGATGAGGGGTATGTTGAGTACCTCTATGAGTCGATGGAGGGGGTACGTAACCAGATTTCAATCGATAGTTTCCAAGACCATCGTCCTCATAAAGACCAGAATTGATGAGTTGCTCAAAAGTTGGATTTTGGATAGTGGTAATAGATTTCTTGTGAGAGGAAGCTCTAGTCTCCACCATCAATTTTGAGTGAAACAAAAGAATAAGATTCAGATAACTGAAGAATGAATTGAATCAAGATGATCAGATGATGCAACCTTGTCAAGGTTTGATTGATTTGAAGATTTGATTAGACGTGGATGAAGGATACTGTGCCCTGGATGTATGGGTAGGTTCCCAAAAGATAGTGGACAAGATATCACAACACTTAGTTGTTTTGATGATTGATTGATTGAAGATTGATAGTCATGACAAGGTTTTGACACGAGATGATAAAGACTCAAATCGATTAGACAGAAGGCTGAATCAGATTCAAAAGGCCACTTTAAGAAAATGATTGGACTCTTAATAGCTACTTCTCTATTCTTGACACAATGATCCGCTCGACAGATTCTAAAACTAGGCTGAAAGAGCTAAATATCTGGCAATCCTGACAATTTTCTGACAACTTTCAAAAATTTCCCAAACGACACTCTGAAAAACTCGTATGACAGTGGGTGAGCTATGAAACGATAGTTGCACAACTCGTATGATAGTTGCAAAAGCTCGTATGATAGTGGGTATGCAATGAAACGACACTTGATGGAAACTCGTATGACTTTTTGACTTCCTGAAATGATTTTTGACTCCAGAAAAGAATGACTTCAGATTTTGCAAATTTTGAGTTTTCAGATTTGAATTGTTTGCAAATTTCAATGTCTAGATTTGAAGATTGTAACAGATTTGTCTGTTTTCAATAACCAGATAGATAAACAAGCACGCAAAATAGCAAGCAAGTGATTTCAAGCATGTCTGAAAATAATGAACAAGGGCAAAAGCAACCTTGCGCATGAACAATCAAGTGACTTATTCATTCTAATCCTCAGAAGTGCTAATTGTGTATGTTCCAAAAATGTTTTGCAATGATGCACATATACCATAGAAAATTAAAATTTGGCCTCGCTAGGATTTTTAGTAATGGTTTGACTCTGCAACTTTTATGATCCAAAGGGGTGAACTCCAATCCCGGCGCACCAGGGTTTTGACACAGTCTGAAAACTTAATCTTCAGGAGCTGCTAGGGAGATTTGACAACCCAACAATGAACCATACCCATGGAGGTTTCTTCCACAAGGACATTTATATAGCGGTTGTCACTACCATGGCGAAAATGGCTATGACCGCTTGAGGTTCCGTCAACACAATTTGCCCTGTGAAGGGATTGTTTGCTATGGTTAACCCTCTCTAAAGATGACTCACAATAGTATACCACAAGGGGACTTGGCTCCAGATCCAAGGTTTTTTACACTTTTTTACTTTTAACCCAAACAAAGCAAGCAGATTAATCCGATATGCTAAGACAAAGTTTTGCTTCACCAAAGTCTATGATGCCAACTCCACGTGATCTATCAACCTCTCCGGGGAGAGAATGTATCAATCAATAAGAGAAGGCACACTAACCAATTTTGATACACCAAAGCTCGTGATGTCAACCCCATGTGATCTATCAACCTCTCTTGGGAGAGAATGTATCGATCAATAAGAGAAGACACACTAACCAAGTTGAATGTGAAACGCACTAAGTATCCTCCCTACCTACAAAGATTTTGTTGTCAAGAAATATTTCTCTAGGAATCCAATCTCTCAAGAATCACGAATAGTGTTCATAGGGCCTAATTACTATGTGAGCACAGATATATTCCCGAAAGTAAATCTACCAAAAGTACCCAAAAAGCAGAAAGAGGAACACTTAACGCTTAAAGCGAATATGAGATGAGTCCACAAGGTGGAACACTTAACACCTCACATAGGCTGAAAATGAGTCCCCAACTTAGAAAACAAGTGAGTTCCTAAAAGCACAAAAGGGTTGCCAAGTGGAACACTTAACACTTCTGTCCTGTTGACCCCTCCCCTTTATAGCGCTGAAATTGCAACCATGGGGCGGAAATGAGGGGCCGGTGGATTAGCGAGTCCAATAACCCAAGATAGCAATCAAGATCAATCACAAGTATATAAGACTACTTAATAAATCCTTAAGGGGTCACAACCTAGTATCAATTATGCAAGTGTGTAGAAATAGACAAAAGCATGAAAACATGCACACAAGCCAAACACATAAGAGATTTATTTTAAGTCCAAATCAAAATTTTATTAGATGAAGGAGAATACTTGGGATCCTCGCAACGTGCTTAGTAGATTTTACCTGATTTTTAGCTATTCTTGTTGAGCTTTTCCATGCAAGCAAGTGACAAACTCTCCAACAAGCAAACAAGCAAACAAGATATGCAAAATATATTCAACTTATGAAAACCATAGGGTTAGCTCTAAAAATCAATTATTATCAGAAATAATAACCAGCAATTAACCCAAATGACAACTCATATCATTCATTGAATGATATGAAAAATAAGTGCATACCCATCACAAAATTTTAATTTTTTTTGCACTGCATTTGACCTAGTCAACAAGATCTGATTTTTTTGATATGATTTTGGCCACAAAAATAGAAATTCAGAATAGAGACCCCTGCTAAAAAATAGAGAGCTTTCCAAAAATGCAAAATTTTTAGAAAAATCTCTTCATTTGTGCCCTAGAGACCCGTTTTATCAAAATAGACCAATTTTTGTAAATTGACTATTTGAGTTATGATATCATGTCCAAATCTAAAACACAAAGAATCAACCCCTGTATAATTTAAAGAGCTTTCCGAAAATATAAAAATTTCAAAAAAATATGCTGATTTATGTCAGATATTAATTTCTTCCATAATTTCAAGAAAAAATTATTAAAAATTCAAAACATCTCAAAAAATTCTAAATTTTTTACTGTATCTTCCCTGATATGTGTCCAACTTGCAAAAAAAAATTTAAACCAAAACTCCAAGCCGTTTGGGAGATAAAATTAAATCTTTGAAACTTTGGAGTTTTAGCTCCCAAAAAAAATCAAAACCAGCATGCAAAGGTGGGTTGCCCCACGGTGGGTGCCAAAAATGTGTGTGTGAAAATTGTACTTGATCTGTAGACACAACACTTCAGTAAAACATTAGAGGTTAGCTAAAATCAAAATCGTGCAAAATTGAAATCTAATTTAACCAAGCGATTTACTGCCTTCTAGTAGGTGCAAGATTAATGCTCTCAGATTGTTATCGAGATCAGTGACCTAGACGACACCTAAACGAAATATTTGAATGCAAAACTGATATGAAATATGAATGCAATTAATCTAATTTTTTTTGGATATTTCCATGCCATAATAATGATAAAAACTGATATGAATCTATGCTAATATGAAAATTGATCTAACAATGATATGAATCTATGCCAAATGATATGCAATGCTAATCTAGAAATGATATGATATGAGAATGAAGATTCTAACAATAATATGAAAGCTATGAATTTGAAATTGATCTCACAAAGGTGTCAATTCGCAAGAGCTTTGATTTTCCCAATTCCAATTCTCCAACGTGATTGTGCAAATTTGTGGATGAATTATGAAGAGCTGAGCCTTGGTTTTAAAGAAATCCAGGGCTTTGGAGGTGCATGGAAGAAAGCCATAAATCACTCAAATAACTCAGGTTGATTTTTGAGTTATTTTTAAATAACAGATAATTAAGTCACAAAAATCATGCAAAAGCACAGTTCAACTCGAATTAGAAGTTTAGATCAACTTTAAAACTCAAAAAGATGTTGAGTTTTAAAAAGCTAACAACTTGCATTGATTTTTCAATTTGAGTTTAACTGGTCCTTGAATGTGCACATGGATAATTATGATTTAATAAATAAATAAAGTGATTTATTCTCAACTTAACTATTTTTTGAAATAAAATAATTAATTTATGGGTTAATTAACGATTTTATCAAACTTTTATTAAAAACTATATTATTAAATAATGACAACTTGCTTTAATTAATTAAATAAGAATTTAATCAATTATTCATAGGATATTGGATTTATTATCAAAATTAAATAATACAATTAATAAGAGATAGAATTAAATTTAATTAAACAATTAAGTGGCAAGATATTAAATCTAATTAATTAAATATGAAAATATTCAATTAATCAAACTTTAGGATAAATGTGATTTATTGCCAAATAATTATAAAATTAAAGATAATTATGATGATTAGGAATATTACTAGAAATATTCCCCGATGTAGAATTTAAGATAATCAATTATGATTCGATGATGTTTAGATGTGCCTTAGATTAGGACTTTGATTCAATTTCATTCAAATTGAAGATGTAGAAGATTAATGAACTTATAGCCCATTTTTGGGGTATTACACAATGTGTAGCAAGAGTTATAGTTTGTTTTCTAAAACTAGTCTAGAAGGAAGCCTCAAACAAGCATGCCCTACAAATGGAACCCTAACTTGTATTTGAACTAGTAGAATTCCTCCCCATTTGGAAAATACAATTTAGAAGTTTAATAATAGTGATCCAAAAGATTCAGGGTGTGACTCGAAGGGTTAAGGGTGTTTGCATCAAGCCCTAGGCTAAATATCTCAATGTATTCAGCCAAGTTGATGTGTGTTGGAGTGTGCACTTTGAAGAATTGATTAGTAGGACCAAATTGAAGGTGGGTTTGTGTTAGTTGGAGTGTGGAGAAGGTGTTCAAAGCCTTGAACCAATCCCATTAGACCATCCGTAACCACTTTCTTTGGAAGCCAAGCCTAATTTGGCCAATTAGATCTGAGAACTCAGTAAGGGTTACGTGTTGTAGGAGTGGAGTTGGGTCTAGGAATTTGGGGATCTCTGTAACATCCAAAAGGGTATCTGAATATACTCTTGGTTTTCCTAGGTTCATTTGTAACTTGGGAGATTGCACACCAAAAATGAGTATAAGAAACCTACTAGGAGTTGTAGTAAGTGTCGACTAACAGTCATTTGTTGAGTGTTCTTGTGAGTGCCAAGTTGCCCAGTATTGGTCAAGCACCCTTGCATGTACTGAATAAGCTAAAATTCATTGATACTCAGTTAGTCTCAAGTTTAAAAGAACTTATGTATTGAGAAGGAGTAGGATAGGTGTCTAACCACCACCACTTGGTTAAAATACCTTGTATTCCAAGGTCAGAAGGATTGGATTGCATTAAATTTAGACTTGGAGAGGTGGAGAGGAAACAGAACATTTCCTAAGCTTCATGTTGCCTGCTCTGCATCGTGTGGTATCACAGCCTGCAAAAGCTCTTGGGAACAATAATGGAAGACCAAAATGACACAAATGAAGAGGAGATACCTCTAAGGATCACAAATGTAGAGTTAGCCAAAATTGTGAGGGAACAAGCTTCCAAGAAGAAGAAGATGGAGGAAGAGATAGCAAGGTTGAAGAACTTGCAACTCAGTGGATCTAGTGGTGGAGAATCATATTAAGAAGAAGAGGAGATGATGCAGGAGCATCCTGGGTGTAAGAGCAATCTTGCATCACCCAAAAATATTTCTATTTTTGTATTCAATAAGGGCTATTTTGTGCAGAGCTGCTATTTATGGAAAGTTACTATTTTTGGTAATTTTCGTATGTGCTCAGAATGATCTGATTTCTTTCTTGGAGGTTCATTTTGGTCATATAAGTCTGCCAGTAAAGTTTCATTGCCAGATCAAGTGTATATTGGAAGATATTGAAGATTTTTGATTTTGGCAGCAGGGTACAGAAACTTTGAACTCAGTTTTGAAGGCTTTAGAGGCCCCGGATGAGGTCGAAAATTTGGGTGACAGGCGCTTGCACCGGTCAAGCTTGTAGAGCGCTTCGTGGCATTTCTGAAATGGGGTTATAATAGCCGATCGGGTCAACTGGTGATGACTTATGGTCTTCGGAAGTTGGGCCACCTGAAATGGCGAAAAATTATTTTCTTCAAAATTTCTGTTCGGGTTTCAAAGGTTATCTTGAGCTGACTATGATGTAATAAAATGTAAAATAAAATAATTCTAAGCTTGGTCAGCCTTATTGGCTAAAATTCTGGAACCTTCCCAGGCGGTGGATAATTGCCTATATAAGGAAGGCTGTATTATTGTCTTGGGCAGTTCGGAATAGTTTTGGGTAGTAGATCTGGGTAATAGTTCAAGACTTTGTCCTACAGAATATTATAAGGGAATGCCCATGTGGCTTTGCATATTGTAATTCTGAAAGTTTGTAATTCCACATTTGTGGAGATAATAATAAGCCAATTTTTCTGTTCTTGCATATTGTTGTTGTTTCTCTATTTCTGATATGTGTTTGTGGTATTAAGGGGAGCACCCTTCATCAAGTGGTATCAGAGCAGGTTTTCTTGAGTGTGTAAATAGATCGCCGACTGTGAGGCAGTTTGCACCAAGACCGTGGTTAGGGTTTCAGTGCGCATCGCGAAAATGCCTCCACGGAGAGAACGTGGCGGAAGACCTGGTGTTGTAACACCTGAGGTTAGAGAGCTGCAGAGACAAGTGCGAGCATTGCAAGAAGAGATTCACAAAGGAATGAATCTTAATGTTAGAGATGAAAGCGAGGATGAAGTCGAAGAAGAATATCAAGAAGGAGAAGCTGAAATTGTGAACCAGGAGGAAGAAAGACTTTTTCGGGCGATTTCCAAGATTGGGAAAAGACCTAAGATTGAGGTTCCTACATTTTCTGAAAATCTTAACCCAGAGGAATTGATCGACTGGATCAATGAATGTGAGGAGTATTTTGAGTATGAAGATGTTGAGGATCCTGATAGGGTCAAATTTGCGAAGGCCAGATTGAAAGGTCATGCGAAGATCTGGTGGCAAGAAATTCAATTAGAGCGAAATAGAAGAGGGAAAGATAAAATCACAAGATGGGATCGGATGGTGGAAAAATTGAAGCGACAGTTCATTCTTGTTGATTATGAGCTTGACCTACTGAAGAAAATGCAAAGTTTGAAGCAAGCAGGAAGATCTGTTCAGGAGTATACAGAGGAGTTCTATCGACTTCTCATCAGAACAGGCCATGCAGAAGCTGATAAAGAGAAAGTTGCCTGATAGCTTAATGGGTTAAGGCCAAGCATTCAGGAGGAGCTGAATCTGGTTTGAATGAACAGTATTGAAGAGGCATACCAGTTTGCCCTAAAAGTAGAGGAAAAGCTGAATAAGAAGTTTGAGAGCAGACAAAACGGAAGAGGTCGCGGTGGACGATCTGGTGGACGGTCATATGGTGGCCGAAATGAAGATTCGAAAAAGAAGAATGAGGCCAGTAGCAGTCAGAATCAGCGAGGAAATAATTCTAATCGCTTCCAGGATCAGAATAATAGAGATCAGAGAGGAAGAGGAAGAGGACAAGGATCTGGAAGAGGTGGCTTCCGTGGAACATGTTTTCACTGTGGAGAAGAAGGTCATAGGGCATTTGAATGTCCTCAGCGCCAAGGAAGAACAGATAGGAGAAATGAAGGCCAAGCCAGAATTGCGCATGTAGATGAAGATGCTAGATCATCAAATTCTGAAGATGCTGAAAGAGGAGAAACGTTGATTAACAGAAGAGTCCTGTTGAGTGGTGAGAATGAACCTGAGCAAAGAAGGAGCCTGTTTCACACCAGGTGCAAGTGCGAAGGTAAATGTTGTGATGTGATTATTGATAGTGGAAGCACTGACAATTTGGTGTCAGAAGAGATGGTGACAAAGTTGAAGCTCAAGAGACAGAAACACCCACATCCATATCAGATTGCCTGGGTACAGGATGACCACAAAGTCATGGTCAATGAACAATGCCTGGTGAAGTTCAAGATTGGTGGGTACCAAGATGAGGTACTATGTGATATCATCTCTATGGATGCATGTCATATGTTATTGGGTAGACCGTGGTAGTTTGACAGATGTGCTGTACACGATGGTCGTGCGAATACCTATTCCCTGACAAAGGATGGAGTGTGACATAAGCTAAAGCCATTGAAGGAGACCAAAGAAAAGGTATGTGGTAATGCAAGAATAACATTTGTTGATGGAAGGAAATTCCTAGATGGTATGAGGCATGAGCATGTATGTTTTGCTTTAATTCCAAAAGCTGGTAAAGAGGAAGTAGAAGATGTTCCTGTAGAAGTTGCAGATTTATTGAATGAGTTTCAAGATATTGTATCCAAAAATGTGCCTGATGGATTACCACCAGTCAGGAAGATCAGTCATCAGATGGACTTGATCCCAGGAGCAAGTTTGCCGAATAAGGCAGCACACAGAATGACACCTGCAGAAAGTGAGGAGTTGAACAGACAAGTACATGAACTGTTATAGAAAGGATTGATCCGTGAGAGTCTGAGTCCCTATGCTGTACCAGCGGTATTAGCACCAAATAAGAATGGAGAATGGAGGATGTGTACAGATTCTAGGACAATAAACAAGATCACAATCAAGTACAGGTTTCCATTGCCACGAATGGATGATATTATGGACTGTTTGAGTGGAGCTGTGTATTTTTCAAAGATAGATCTGAAAAGTGGATATCATCAGATTCGGATCAGAGAAGGAGATGAATGGAAGACCGCCTTCAAGATAAAGGAAGGACTATATGAGTGGTTAGTCATGCCTTTTGGGCTAACCAATGCACCAAGCACTTTCATGCGGCTCATGAACGAGGTTCTGAAAGAATTTCTGGGTAAGTTTGTCATTGTTTACCTAGATGATATTTTGATCTTTAGTAAGACATTGGAGGAGCATATGATGCATATTTGTATGGTATTTGAGAAGCTGAGAAAAGAGAAATTGTTGATTAATTTGAAGAAGTGCATTTTTGTGAAGAAAGAGTTAGTGTATTTGGGATTTGTAGTTTCAGCAGAAGGTCTAAAAATGGACCCAGAGAAGGTACAGGCTATCCTTGAATGGCCTACTCCGAGGAGTGCTACTGAGGTAAGATCTTTTCATGGTCTAGCTAGCTTTTACAGAAAGTTTATCAAAAATTTTAGCAGTATTTGTGGACCCTTGACTGAAACAATGAGAGGGGATAGAAAAGAGTTTAAGTGGACTAATGGGGCAGAAAAGAGTTTTCAATTGTTGAAACAAAAAGTTACAGAAAAACCTGTTTTAGCACTTCCAGATTTTAATAAGGTGTTTCAAGTAGATTGTGATGCTAGTGGTACTGCAATAGGAGCTGTTATGAGCCAAGAAGGTAAACTTGTTGCTTATTTCAGTGAGAAGTTAAATGATGCCAAGAGAAAATATTCTATTTATGATCAGGAATTTTATGCTATAGTTCAGGCATTGAAAAAGTGGAGGCACTATCTGCTTCCTAAGGAGTTTGTTTTGTATACTGATCATCAAGCTTTGCAATATTTGAATAGTCAAGGAAAATTGAATCAAAGGCATTTGAAATGGGTTGAGTTTTTGCAGAGTTATACATTTGTTTTGAAACACAGGAGTGGAAAGTCTAATAGGGTTGCAGATGCTCTTAGCAGAAGGCAACTACTGCTGACAGAAATGCAGATTGAAGTGGTTGGGTTCAAGGAACTCAAGAATTTGTATCCAGAGGATCCTGATTTTGGTGAAGCTTGGAAGGCTTGTACAGAACCTGTTACTCTAGACAGGACAAAATGGTTGGATTTCATCATCCAGGATGATATGCTATTCAGAGGGAGTCAGTTGTGCATTCCACGAAGTTCTATGAGGGAGAATCTCATCAAGGAGAAGCATAGTGGAGGATTGGCTGGACATTTTGGTCATGATAAAACCCTTGCTTTGGTTGGTGAGAATTATTATTGGCCACAATTGCAGCAAGATGTGAAGAAGTTTGTACAGAGTTGCAGAGTATGTCAGATGGCGAAAGGAGTGAAGCAGAATACAGGGTTGTATCAGCCATTACCTATACCAGAGAAGCCTTGGGAGGATATCAGTATGGACTTTGTTCTTGGTTTATCGAGGACACAGTGGGGACATGATTCAATTTTTGTAGTAGTTGACCGATTTTCAAAGATGGCACATTTCATTCCCTGCAAGAAGACTAATGATGTTGTTCATGTAGCAGAATTGTTTTTCAGAGAAGTAGTGAGACTTCATGGTTTGCCAAAGACCATAGTTTCAGATCGGGACACTAAGTTTGTTGGGTATTTCTGGCATACATTATGGAAGAAGTTGAAGACAGATTTGAAGTTCAATTCATCACATCATCCACAGACTGATGGAGAGACAGAGGTGGTGAATAGGAGTTTGGGAAATTTGCTGAGATGTTTGGTTGGAGATAAGCCAACAGGATGGGATTTGATTTTACCACAGGCAGAATTTGTATACAATAATTCTATCAATAGGAGCACTGGTAAATCACCATTCCAGATTGTATATGGAAGTATTCCAAGAAATGCATCTGAATTGAGGAAGATAGATAAAGGAGAAATAAGTAGTGCTGAAGCTGAAGATTTTGCAGAACACTTGAAGAACATCCATGAAGAGGTGAGGAAGCATATTACCAAGATGAATGCACAGTATAAGGCTAAGGCAGATGAGAAAAGGAGGTATAAGGAATTTCAGGTTGGTGATGAAGTCATGGTTCATTTGCAGAAGGAGCGGTTTCCAGTTGGTACATATAACAAGCTGAAAATGAAGAAGTTTGGGCCATGTAGGATACTGAAGAAACATGATTCAGGAAACGCATATGAGGTAGAATTGCCTACTGAGCTAAATATTTCACCAGTGTTTAACATTTCAGATCTGACAGAGTATCATGAAGGAGGTGTTGAAGATGAGATCATAGCAGCACAGTGGAGTATTCCAGCAACTAGTTTAGACACTAAGGAGATCGAAGATATACTGGACAGTCGTGTTGGTAGAAGCACAAGGAACAGGACATATGAAGAATATCTGGTCAAGTGGAAAGGATGACCTGTTGAAGATTCATCATGGCTAACAAAGGAGGAGGTTAACCGTCTTGGTTTTCCTCTGCACACCTGAGTCGTGACAGGGTCACTTCTCAAATTACCCTGGGTGTCTGATGCAGGAGCATCCTGGGTGTAAGAGCAATCTTGCATCACCCAAAAATATTTCTATTTTTGTATTCAATAAGGGCTATTTTGTGCAGAGCTGCTATTTATGGAAAGTTACTATTTTTGGTAATTTTTGTATGTGCTCAGAATGATCTAATTTCTTTCTTGGAGGTTCATTTTGGTCATATAAGTCTGCCAGTAAAGTTTCATTGCCAGATCAAGTGTATATTGGAAGATATTCAAGATTTTCAGTTTTGGCAGCAGGGTACAGAAACTTTGAACTCATTTTTGAAGGCTTTAAAGGCCCCGGATGAGGTCCAAAATTTGGGTGACGGGCGCTTGCGCCAGTCAAGCCTGTAGAGCGCTTCGTGGTGTTTCCGAAATGGGGTTATAATAGCCGATCGGGTCAACTGGTGATGACTTATGGTCTTCGGAAGTTGGGCCACCTGAAATGGCGAAAAATAATTTTCTTCAAAATTTCTGTTCGGGTTTCAAAGGTTATCTTGAGCCGACTATGATGTAATAAAATGTAAAATAAAATAATTCTAAGCTTGGTCGACCTTATTGGCTAAAATTCTGGAACCTTCCCAGGCGGTGGATAATTGCCTATATAAGGAAGGCTGTATTATTGTCTTGGGCAGTTTGGAATAGTTCTGGGTAGTAGATCTGGGTAATAGTTTGAGGCTTTGTCCTACAGAATATTGTAAGGGAATGCCCATGTGGCTTTGCATATTGTAATTCTGAAAGTTTGTAATTCCACATTTGTGGAGATAATAAGAAGCCAATTTTTCTGTTCTTGCATATTGTTGTTGTTTCTCTATTTCTGATATGTGTTTGTGGTATTAAGGGGAGCACCCTTCATCAGGAGAACTCAAACCCTACAAGATGGGGAATGTCAGATGACCAAAGATCAATGATAGAAGCCTTATAGAGGCTTGGTAGAAGAGATCACAAACCAAATATACCTATGTTTCTGGGAAGGATGGAGCCAAAGGAATGTATGGATCGGGTAGAAGCCCTAGAAAATCACTTTGAATGTGATGACATTCCTGCACACCAGAAGATCAAGGTTGCAAAGTCAAAGATGAAAGGTCTTGCATTAAGTTGGTGGAATTTTCTATAGAATGACAGAGTAGAAAAGGAGAAGGAACCAATATCCTCTTGGAAGAAGATGCTCAAAGAGATCAAGAAACAATGTGTCTCTGTAAACTATGAGGCAACCTTGCATAAGAAGTTACAAAATTTAAAGCAAAGAGATCTTGATGTAGGATCCTACACTAATGAGCTCCACAAGATCACCATGAAGGCTAAGATCCTTGAAAATGAGAAGCAGAAACTTTCTATATATTTGAATGGACTTAAGTTTAGTATCCAAGATGAACTAAGTCTATTTAATCATTAATCTGTGCACCAGTGTTATCAAATGGAAATGAAGATTGAAGAGAAACAAAGGAGGAAAGGGAAGCAGAATAATAGAGGAAGAGGAAACAGTTTCAAAGGAAGAGGAAGGTTCCAAGGGGATCATCATCATCAAGACCACAAGGAGAATCAAGTCATCAAGAACCTGACAGAGATCAGAATCAAAGGAATAATTTTAGAGGAGGTAGAGGAAGCAATAGAGGAAGATCTGGAGGTAGAAACACTCATGTTTTCACTAGGAGGTGTTTCTCCTGCAACCAAGTGGGTCACCAATCCTTTAGGTGTCCAAGCAAAGCCAACACAAGTTCCAATACATCAGGAGGAGATAGGAGGGTACAAATCACTCAAGATGAGGATTGTCAAAGCATGACTTCATATCATACAACCACCTCTAGGCCTAGAGATCTAGAGCAAGGAGAATGTATCATGTCCAATAGAACACTCTTGAAGGTGTCAACTCATAAGGAGCCCCCATAAAGGAAGAGCTTATTCAAAACTCATTGCAAAGTAAATGGTGGAGTTTGTAAGGTTATTATTGATTCTAGTTCTACATAAAATTTAGCTTCTAGTGAAATGAAAAGAAAACTTGGTCTAAAGAAAATACCTCACCCAAATCCTTATAAGGTGTCTTGGCTTAATAAGGATCAACAAACATTGGCATATGAACAATGTTGGGTACAATTCCAAGTAGGAGAATACAAAGATAAAGTCTTATGTGAAGTTGTGAATATGGATGCATGTCGACTACTCTTAGGTAGGCCTTGGCAATATGATGTTGATGCTCAACATGAGGGGAAGAAGAATGTCTACACCTTGACCAAGAATGGGATAAGTTACACAATGACCCCTCTCCCTGATACTGATAAGGATAGAGTCTTGGCAAACAGTGTGATGATAGTAGTAGAAAAGGAGTTTTTACAAGTCCTCAAGGAGAAGGATACACCTCTTTTTTCCATCATAGTCAAGCCAAAAACAAATTCTAGAGAGATGCTAATAGGTCAAGAGCCTCAAAGAAGTTTTGGTCCAAAGGAGGTGCACAATTTGTTGAATAAGTACAAGGGGATAGTTGTAGATAATGGTACAGATATCCTGCCACCAAAAAGAGACATCAGTCATTGCATAGACCTCATCCCTAGTTCTACATTGCCCAACAAGATTGCCTATAAAATGACTCCTGAATAGAATTCAGAGGTTGCAAGATAGATTCAAGGTTTATTGGAGAAAGGCTTCATTAGGAAGAGCATAAGCCCTTGTGATGTGCCTACAGTCCTAGCTCCAAAAGAAGAGGGTGCATGGAGGTTATGCACTAACTCTAGAGCCATCAATAGGATAACCATCAGATATAGGTTTCATATGCCAAGGATAGAGGATCTCATGGACTATCTAGGAGGGCCAAGATACTACTCCAAGATTGACTTAAAGAGTGGATATCACAATATTAGGATCCAAGAAGGGGATGGGTGGAAGAAATATTTCAAAACCAATGAAGGATTGTTTGAATGGATTGTGTTGCCTTTTGGCCTTTTAAATTCTCCTAGTACCTTTTTGAGGTTAATGAATGAGATCCTTAAGCCTTTTATCAATCATTTTGTTATTGTTTATTTAGATGACATTTTAATCTTTAGCAAGGATAAGGATGAGCATTTGATGCATCTTGACATGGTATTGAAGAAGTTACATGAGGAGCAATTAAGGATCAATTTGGGAAAGCGTGTGCTTTTGCAAGAAGAGCTTGTATTCCTTGGCTTTGTCATCTCCAATGGCAACTTGAAAATGGACCCCTCAAAGATGGAAGCCATATTGAATTGGCCCACTCCTAAATCTTCTAGTGAGGTAAAGAGTTTTTGTTAAAGTAAAGTATTGATTTTATGTTAATTAACTTTACTCCCTTCTTAAAATGTCACCTTTTTTGCTTTAGTTGTTTATATTTATACCTCTCTTGCATTGGTAGTGTCATATTTAAAACACTCATGCACTAGTTCTTTTAAATATAAACTTGCATGCATTAGTCTTGTAATAATTAAACTAATTATTACATGCACTTCTGCTTTTTAAGGTTTTCCTTTCAAGGCTTTTGATCTCCTTTATAAGGATGATCCATTGTATATTTTATTCATTCATTATTTGAGGATGAACCCTTGTCCTCCTCTTGTCTCTACTTCCTTGTAACAGGTTTTTGTATATAGGTGATCTTCGGGTTTTATGGATTTGTATTGCTCAAATCCTACATGGTATCAGAGCCTAATCTGCTACAGCTTGTTCGCGTTTGAAGGAATTAGAGATAAAAAAATCATCTGGTTCAGATTAAGGCTTTTAAAATTATTTTTTATTGAAATTAGGGGGTCCCTAAATTTTGGTGCACTTTGAGCTCAAACAAACCTCACCGTTACACTCAAAGCACCCAAAAATCCCTATTTCAATATAAAATACATCTGATTTGGACAAACTTGCATTTTGGGGTTTTTTGGTACCAAACATCTTGGCACACTTCCCAATGCAAAAATTGTACGAATTTGGCATGCAAATCAAGGTAAAATTCTCTATTTTGGCATGCAAATAGAGATAAAAAAAATTACTATCCGACACGTAAATTAAAATAAAAAAAAATTGACACAAATCAAGGCAAAATCCAGTGTCTGGCACAGATCCTGAGGTGCACATGCGATTTTGCAAAAAAAAATCAAATTTTTTTTAAAAAAATTTGGGCAGTGACAGCCATTTGGTCGTCAAATTTAAGTAGCCTGTCATTTGATGACATCAGCATGCATCATCATCATTTGCACCATTTTTGGGCTCTCCAACGCAGTAGTTAGTTTTTTGCTCATATCTTGAGCATACGGTGTTGAAATTTGGCAAACGAGATATCGTCGAAAAGATGATTCCGAGATCTTTCCAGATCTACAAGTTTGATTTTATGTTTTTTCTTTTTTGATGGTGTTTTTTTATTGTCAAAGCCAAATGCTCAGTTTTACACTTTGAAAGCTCTATCTTACACATTCGAACTCCGTTTTTGGAAATTGAGATATCGTTGGAAAGCTTGTTCTGATAGATTTCTAATTCTGTGAGTCATTTTTCTAGATTTTGGTCCAAGTACATTTTATTCAGATTCTTGCATTTTTGCAATTTGGTGGATATCTTGGATGTTTCAAGTCCTGGGATCTCTTCCCTTTGACAGATACCTCGTCTTAGGTTGTTCTTTTGTTTCAACAACCTTTTCTCTTCTTTGAGCAGTGTATACTTCACTTTTGTAGCATTCTTTTATGCACATGCACTGAGGTAAAGTGTCATTCTATTGCATGCTTAGAATCTTGAACATGTTTGTGCTATTTGTACTTGCACTCCATTATAAAGTGCCATGGGGGTTTGATGTTTTCCCTTGTTTGCCATCTACCTTTTTCAAGTGAGTGTTCCTTCCATGACATTAGCCTCAAGGTGTCTTTATTTGTGTTTGTACTTTCACTGCACCTTTGATGTTCCTAGTTCTTCACGAGGTAGTTCTTATGGACACTATTTTTAGTGTACCTATCACCTCTCCCTTGTCAGCATTATGGGGGGGTTTCTACTGAGTGTTCTTCTACTTCCTTAGTTCGATAGTTTGAGCTATGTATTCAGTATTTGTTCCTATGTACTAGGCGGATGCAGTGGTTGGGTACCTATGCATTTCGGTGAGATGGATCATTTACCATATAGACACTCTTTCTTTCCTATTTTTAGAGGCACTCTTCCATCTTTCATTGATCAACTCTTTAGGCTTTGGTGTTTTATACCATCTATATCTTTGAGTTCAGTTGTTTGGTTGTGTTTGCATCCTGATTCGAGTAGTGTCATATGAGGGCACTCATACAAATTACAGTCTTCTCTACCTGGTCATACTCTATTTCAGTGGAGGATCTTCAGATTAGCAATTACTTCTTGATAGAGTTTGCATCTTCTTGCTTTAGTGATGTTCTACATGCTCATTTTTGTTCTTATTTTCTGGAGCATTCCTAGTTTTGGAGGCTTCTTCAGTCCTTTAGATTAGTCTTTGTCTCTTTTTGGAGTAGAGTTTTTCCCATGTGGTTTTCTCTATTTCTCCTCTTTATAGAGACTCTCTTTTGTACTTGGGTACTTGAACAAGCCTTTTGTTGCCATGACCCATTTTTTTTCAACACTGTAGTTTCCTTTTCTTTCTTCTTACATTGTTTGTAGCTGCATTGTTGCTCATCTTAAGGAGGGGTGTTAGAGTAAAGTATTAATTATGTTAATTAACTTTACTCCTTTCTTAAAATGTTGCCTTTTTTGTTTTAGTTGTTTATATTTAAACCTCTTTTGCATTGGTAGTGTTATATTTAAAACACTCATGCACTAGTTGTTTTAAATATAAACTTGCATGCATTAGTCATGTAATAATTAAACTAATTATTACATGCACTTCTTCTTTTTAGGGTTTTCCTTTCAAGGCTTTTGATCTCCTTTCTAAGGATGATCCATTGTATATTTTATTCATTCATTATTTGAGGATATTTCTTCTTCATATTTTTGAGTCAAACCCTTGCCCTCTTCTTGTCTCTACTTTCTTGTAACAGGTTTTTGTATGCAGGTGATCTTTAAGTTTTGTGGATTTGTATTGCTCAAATCCTATAGTTTTTATGGCCTTTCTAGTTTTTATAGGAAGTTGGTGAAGAATTTTAGTAGGGTAAGTGCACCAATGATAGATATTATCAAAGGGGGAAGGAAATGCCAGTTTGTTTGGACTGATGCTACAAATAAGTCTTTTGAATATTTGAAAACAAGGGTTGGTCAACAACCTATCCTAGTGCTTCTTGATTTTCACAAAGTGTTCACCATTGAATGTGATGCTAGTGAGAGGGCCATTGGGGGTGTTCTCAATCAAGGAGGGAGGCCTGTGGTATTTTTCAATGAAAAACTTAATGAGGAAAAGAAGTAGTCTACCTATGAATTGGAGATGTATGTTATGGTTCAATCCCTTAGGAAGTGGAGGCATTACTTGTTTCCAAAAGAATTTGTTATTTTTACTGACAATTATGCTTTGAGTTTTCTAAATAGGCAGGAGAAGTTGAACCACATGCACCTCGAGTGGATGGAGTACTTGCAAGCATTAACTTTCACCATAAAGCATAAGAAGATTATAGCTAACAAGGTAGTTGATGCCTTGAGTAGGAGGAACCTAGCCATACAAGAGATCCAATTGGAAAGTATAGGTATCTTTTCCTTGAAGGACATGTATCTTACTGATGGAGACTTCAAAGAGGCTTATAAGGCTTTCTTGGAACTAGGAGATAAGTATCACACTGACTTTGCAAAATATATCATTCAGGAGGGTCTATTGTTTAAGGGTAGTCAACTTTGTATTCTTGATTGCTCTATGAGAGACAATATTATAAGAGGAAAGCATTGTGGATGTTTATCAAGCCACTTTGGTCTTGACAAAACACTAGAATTAGTTAGGAGGCTTTATTTCTAGCCTAAGATGCAATCTGATGTTAGGATATTTGTGGAATGTTGTTTGACTTTTCAAAAAGCAAAGGGAACAAGTTCCAATGCAAGCTTGTATACACCATTGCCAATCCTTGCTAAACCTTGGGACTCAGTCAGCATGGACTTTGTTTTGAGTCTTCCAAGGACCAAATTAGGTTATGATAGTGTTTATGTGGTTGTGGACAGGTTCTCCAAGATGACACACTTTTTGCCTTATAAGACTACACATGATGCTTCAAGCATTTCAAGGTTGTTCTTCAAAGATATTGTGAGACTCCATGGTTTGCCTCTCACCATAGTTTCAAATGGAGATCCAAATTTTTTGGGCCATTTTTGGCGTACCTTATAGAAGAGACTTGGTACAATTTTGGCTATGTCATCTGCTTATCATCCTCAGTCAGATGGATAGACTCAAGTCATCAATAGATCCCTGGTTAATCTATTAAGATGCCTAACTAAGGAGTATGGAGGAGCATGGGACTCTATTCTACCTCAGGCAGAATTATCCTATAATGATTTTGTCAATAGGAGTTTAGGACTTAGTCCTTTTTAGATTGTGTATGGGTCACATCCTAGGGGTGTGTTTAAGTTGAGGAATATTCAAAACACCAGTTAGAGGAGTGCTCAAGCTGATGATTTTGTAAAAGTCATGAGGGATATCCATCAACAAGTCAGAGAAAGACTTCAACGTACCTTAGAGAAGTATAAAAAGTAGCAGATTTCAAGAAGAGGGATGTTCAATTCAAGGTAGGAGACATGGTTATGTTCACCTCAAGAAGGAAAGACTTCCTAAAGAAAAGTATACCAAGCTCATGATGAAGAAGATTGGTCCTTCAAAATCTTGAAGAAATGTGGCAACAATGCATACAGGATTGACCTACCTTCTACTATTGGCTTATCACCTATTTTCAATGTGGTTGACCTATATGCATATAAGGATCTTGTTTCTGATGTTTGTGTTGTAGGTGATGAAGGTACTCAATAGGGCAAGGAGATACAAGACTTACCAAAGCTACCCTTATAAGAGATTGAATGCATCTTGGACAAGAGGATAGCAAAACAAAGCAGGAGGTCCACATTCTATGAGTACTTAGTCAAGTGGTGACACCATTCCTTGGAGGATGCTACTTGGATGACCCCTGAAGATATCAAGAAGGCTGGATTCAAATAAGCTGACATCCCAACTCAAGGGACTTGAGTTTATTTTGTCTTGGGGAGTATGGTGCAGGGCACCATAGGTAACATCTTAGATGTTCCTTGTGATTTTGAGTTTGTATGTTTTGTAATAATTGGATAGATCTTGGAAGATCATCCTCTTTAGGTTTGGATCCATTTGTGTGGTTAAGGATCCCTAAGGCGCACCTATAAGCCTTGGGATACCTTAGTCCACTTGGATTATTAATCTTTGAGCGATAGATAATTAGGTATTTTTAATGTTTTGAGCTCTATACATGATTCCAATAAATTTGAATCATTTTAGGCATGTTTGAATAGGTTTGAAGGTTAAAGTCTTAACCTTTGGCCTTAGATGAGCAAAAGTGCAAATAATTACAAAATGTTGCACAAAGATGTAAAGGTTACTCAAGCAACTTTTCAAAATTTTCTCAAAGCAGTTCATATTGGAAGGCCAACGGTCATAGTTGCATATGAACCTATTTCAACTCATTTTGGCCTCTCAAAGAAAAGAGAGAAGACTATAACATGATTTTTGATGCAAAATTAATGAAGAACCAAGAGTTTCCTTGAGTTAATTTTGACTGGTATGATCGTGTATGACAGATTGAGAAAAGTTGTTTATATGCATTGAATCCTTGAAGTTTCTACTTTCTAAACAATTTTAATTGGTTGGATTGGTCTTGTGCAACAAGAGTTCTAGTTTGTTTTCTAAAACTAGTCTAGAAAGAAGCCTCAAACAAGCCTCTCCTACAAATGGAACCCCAACTTGCATTTGAACTGATGGAATTCCTTGCCCATTTGTAAAATGCAAGTTAGGAGTGTAATAATAGTGATCCAAAAGACTCAGGGTGTGACTCGAAGGGTTGAAGGTGCTTACATCAAACCCTAGGGTGAATATCTCAATGTATTCAGCCAGGTTAATGTGTCTTGGAGTGTACACTTTGAAGAATTGATCGGTGGGACCAAACTGAAGGTGGATTTGTGTTAGTTGGAGTGTGGAGAAGGTGTTCAAAGCCTTGAACCAATCCCATGAACCCATCCCTGACCACTTGCTTTGGAAGCCAAGCCTAATTTGGCCAATTAGGTTTGAGAACTCAGTAAGGGTTGGGTGTTGTAGGACTGGAGTTAGATCTAGGACTTTGGGGATCTCTGTAACATCCACAAGGGTATCTGAATCTACTTTTGGTTTCTCTAGGTTCATCTAGAGAGGGAGATTGCACACTGAAAATGAGTAAAAGAAACCAACTAGGAGTTGTAGTAAGTGTTGAGTAACAATCATTTGTCGAGTGTTCTTGTGAGTGCCAAGTGGCCCAGTATTGGCTGAGCACCCCTGCATGTGTCGAGTAAGCTAAAATATGTTGATACTCGACTAGTCTCAAGTTTAGAAGAATTTGTGTATTGAGTAGTAGGATAGGTGTCTAACCACCACTACTTGGTTGAAATACCTTGTATTCCAAGGTCAGAAGGATTGGATTACATTAAATCTAGACTTAGAGAGTTAGAGAGGAAATAGAACATTTCCTAATCTTCCTATTGTAATACCCCAAAATTGGCATCTTGTAATCCTAACCAGTTTTGTTGCATTTAGTCTCATTATATCAATTTTTGAATCATCAAAGTCCTATTGTACTCTAATTCTACCTTCTAATTGACTCTACTTGACTTAGTGTCAAATGCAGAAAACCTTAAATCTACATTAATCACATATCACATTTAATTCCTAAATATCAACTATAATTGGCTAAATAAAACCCTATGACCGATTAAATTAATTATAAAGTCCGAGCACTTTAATTAAATTAAATCCACCCTCTTTAGCTAAAATACATAAAAAGGGAATTAAATAATATTTAGTTTTTAAATGAATATCCTCATTTCAATAATTGAATTTAATTATTCAAATAATTGAGCAAACCCATTTATGAGGAAATATTGTATTTATTTAATCAAATATTCTCTCCATAAATCTTCTCTTCAGTTCAAAAAAGGAAACATCAAGTTAACTAAGAATCCAAAAGTGCAATAAATCAGTTAACTGCTCCACACAAGCAAAAGGCAAACAGTTGACTCTCTCTTTGCAGTAAACTCTCTATTCTGAACTGAACTCTCATTCAATCTCCACCATTCGTCTGATTCAATCTCAACCATCGATTGAACCCTATATTCTATAAAAAACCCTTATTTCTCATTCAAAGGATCCCAATTTTTGAGCAACGAAGTGCTATCACATTATCATCTCAATTCATTTGCATTCAAAGATTTCATTCTTAGTGTAATAATCATTTGCTATTTTGCTATGATTTTTATGATTATATTTTTTGATACAACATAACATTGGGCTGCAGGGCGTTTGTTGAAGATTCCCAAAACACAACTATGCATACTTACTGATAGTTTGATGGCAGAACGCTTTCCAAAGACACTTGTCAAAACCATCTCAACTCGCTCAAACATTATGTATGTTTTATCACTTTCTTCACATAGTTTAAATAGGGCCTTGTTAAAATTTCTTAAGGGTCTTGATAGCAGAATAGGGTTATAGACTCTTTATTACATGGAAGTGATGCCCATGGATGAATCTGAGACCCAAATGTTGCTAGCATGATAGATACCTAGGGAAGCAAAGAAAGGTAACGAACCTTAGCACGTCCATTAGTGAGGGGATTGTGCTCTTCTCTCATTGAGAGAACCAGAAACCTAGAAGCTTTTGGATTGGTTGAAGAGGAGTTAGCTCGGTGATGAACATGGCTGGTGTGTTTGTGATGCAGACAGCATCGATGGAATTCTAAATCTACATATCTTTCTTAATCTCTTTCTTCAAACAACGAATTAGAGGCTCACAATCCATTACTATTCTGAAACAAATAGTATTCAGCATAATATAATATCATCTGTTAAATATGAAATTCTGCAATCAATTATTGATTCTTCTCACCAAGTTTCAAAGACAATTGCATGTTTACGGCTTCCATGAAACGAGATTATAATTTACCATCACACAGGTTTGTGAACATGTACATGGAGGATGGTTCATCACCTTTTCCCATCTCAGCGGTTGAGTCACACATGAGTGTCAAACCCAAATGATTCTACAGATCGATCTCCTTCAAAATGTTTGTAGACACCTTATCATTCCATTCCATATAGATCAAACTGATGTCAATTCAAAACTATATCATACTGATATACATAACACATTGTGACTGGTTCCAAAAGTGACTATCAAACATTATCTCTTGATTACCTCATGGCATAGAAAGATTGTTGCCACCATGCAGGTTCGGTATTAATGTGAACTAAGTAATTATTCTTGAAAAACCATTTTAAGTTTAATGCTCACAACATTGCAGTTGAAATCACTCTTTATCAATACAACGACCTGTAACGTCCCACAGGGACTATTGGGAAACTAAGCATTAACAAGGCTGAAACATTTCTCAATCACAACTCAAAAGGAAACTAATTTCACCATTCCATATGGAAATGTTAATAAGATAAACCCGATTCATTAACCCAAAATAGGCTCTTGAATATTGATTTCCAATAAGGAACAAAATCGGTTTAAATAAACTATTAAACTTCTTCATAATAGAAAACCGAACTTAAGCCAATACAATAATGGTATAATGTTTCTTGAAATGGTTACAGACTTGAATACAATCAAGAATGAGAAAACCGTCTTTCAATCATTCAACAACTTCCACCATCATTCCCAATCGGGACTATTGTAAACTGGTTCCAAAACAACAGTCTATTTAGCATTGTCTATCGATTACTTCAAAACAAAATAGCCTAATATATCCCACTGTTATGTTTTTTGTAATAGAGATCAAAGGCCGAAAATAGAGAACACGTGAAAATTAAAATACATTTCATTAAAGTTCAAGGAATACATATTTTGATGGCTCTCTGGCTAGAGGCCAGAGAGCCCAACTCCTTCTACAATTCCTCTTCTCTCTCCCGTAACCAAATCTTTGTCTCTCTTTTTTTATTGCAATCATGTCTATTAAAAGACATCTCTTGATGGTTACAAACCATTCATCTTCCCATGTCCCTTCATATTCCTATTCGGCATTTTGGTGACAAGTAGTAAATTTCTGAAACATTACAATGCAAATTAAAGAATATACCATTCTTTGATATGGTTTGATAAAATTTAGAAAATGAATTAAATAAATCATTCCTTGACATAATTTAAATAAAATGAAAATCAATGGTGGAGGTTCCCATACACCATACTCCTGAGCTTCAAAATTTTCCATGTCCTCATGGAAATGCTTTGGTGAGACTTCAAAAATCTTCGCCTCTTTGTCTTCATTGGATCACTAGATCGATGCCTCCTCCGCTTTCTTTATCTCTTTCCATTGTGACTCCTATCAATGGAGTTATGGTGGTCACCTTCAATGGTGATTCTGCCATTGCACAGTCCACTCCTTCATGTTGCATCACCACAACCTTGGTCCCTCACCTGGGAGTCCCATCATGCCTCTCTCCCTAGTCTATTGGTGACACACAATGGACCATCCTCTTTGGCCCTGGATCATATCTCATGATCCTCTTGGTAGACCATCCTGTCCACCACTTTTAGCTGAGCGAACCGGCACCAATCTGCAACCAAAACTTCATAAAAAGTATTTGAAATAAACCCAACATGGGGCTAGGTCCTGGTGTGAATCCTCACTCTCAAGTGCTTCTAGCTCTGATACCACTTGATGTAGAGAGCATCAATGGAATTATAAATCTACATATCTTTCATAATCTCTTTCTTCAAACAACAAATTAGAGGCTCATAATCCATTACTATTCCGAAACAAATAGTATTTAGCATAATATAATATCATCTGTTAAATATTAAAAACTGCAATCAATTATTGATTCTTCTGACCAAGTTTCGAAGACTATTGCATATTTACGGCTTCCATGAACTGAGATTATAATTTACCATCACACAGGTCTATGAAAATGTACGTGGAGGACGGTTCATCACCTTTTCCCATCTCAGCAACCGAGTCACACATGTGTCAAATCCAAATGATTATGTAGATCGATCTCCTTTAAAATGTTTGTAGACACCTTATCATTCCATTCCACATAGATCAAACCGATGTCAATTCAAAACGGTATCATACTGACATACATAACACCTTGTGGCTAGTTCCAAAAGTGACTATCAAACATTATCTCTTGATTACCCCGTGACATAGAAAGACTGTCGCCACCATGTAGGTTCGGTATCAATGTGAACTAAATAACGGTTCTTGAAAAACCATTTTAAGTTTGATGCTCACAACATTACAGTCAAAATCACTCTTTATCAATACAACGACCCATAACATCCCACAGGGACTGTTGGGAAACCGAGCATTAACAAGGCTAAAACATTTCTCAATTAGAACTCAAAAGGAAACTAATTTCACCATTCCATACGAAAATGTTAATAAGACAAACCCGATTCATTAACCCAAACCAGGCTCTTGAATATCAATTTCCAATAAGGAACAAAACCAATTTAAATAAACTATTAAACTTCTTCATAATAGAAAACCAAACTTAAGCCAATACAATAATGGTATAATGTTTCTTGAAATGGTTGCAGACTTGAATACAATCAAGAATGAGCAAACCATCTTTCAATCATTCAACAACTTCCACCATCATTCCCAATCGGGACTATTGTAAACTGGTTCCAAAACAACAGTCTATTTAGCATTGTCTATCGATTACTTCAAAACAAAATAGCCTGATATATCCCATTGTTATGTTTTTCATAATAGAGATCAAAGGCCAAAAACAAAGAACACATAAAACTCAATTAAAATATATTTCATTAAAACTCAAGGAATACATATTTTGATGGCTCTTTGGCTGGAGGTTAGAGAGCCCAACTCCTTCTAAAATTCATCTTCTCTCTCCTGTAACCAAATCTTTGTCTCTCTTTTTTTATTGCAATCATGTCTATTAAAAGACATCTCTTGACGGTTACAAACCGTTCATCTTCCTGTGTCCCTTCATATTCCTATTCGGCATTTTGGTGACAAGTAGTAAATTTATGAAACATAACAATGCAAATTAAAGAATATACCATTCTTTGACATGGTTTGATAAAATTTAGAAAATGACTTAAATAAATCATTCCTTGACATGATTTAAATAAAATGAAAATTGATGGTGGAGGTGCCCCTACACTAGTTTGGGTAAGGTGCAGAGGTAGAGGATTATGTTCTTCTCTCTTTGAGAGAATCAGAAACTTTGACCCTTGAATCTGAGCCAAGTCCCTGTCACCTTTAGAGGGCCTGTCAAAAGTTGAACCTCTAGGAACAACCCAAGTGAGTACACACATTTTGCCCGTGATTCCACCTCACTATAATAAAGTAGCTTTGTTGATTCTAAAGATTCCAAAGCCATGTTAACTTCTTTCTCTTGACCCATGATGAACATCTTGAGAAAGCTCTGTCTGTTGTACTGAGTGGCGCCACTCCTAGCCTTGCTTGCAGGGGTGTACACTTTCAAGTGTCATTGCGGCCAATAGGCCCTAGCCTTGTATCGGGGGCATTGAAGGTTAGTGTGAATGAAAGCCTATTAAACACTCTCTTAGTTAGTTGCCTACCCGGTTCATCTCCGAAAGGGGACATAATCTTTGTGTAGGGAGGGGGAAGAACCTCTCCCGTAGATTCTCACCATAGGCATGCACCTAGACATTTGAAGGTGGTATATGACACTAGCCCTAGCTTCAAGGGTAACCTTTGAACATATATTATTGAGTCCTTGGAAACACAAAAAACATGGGCGCCCTTTAGGGGGTGACACGACTATGTGAGGTGAACGTATGCACATAAGTTGTGAGGCACAGATTTTGTCTTCTCTACCATTTTCTTTGTAGGGATAACTAAGTTTTTGTTTCGAGTCTTCAACTATCTAACATGTCCAAACCTTGTCAAGAATCTCATGTTTCTTCTGAGTTGCCTTGTCCTCGGTAGAACTATTTTTGACTATTGACTGTTTCACAACCTTCTTGCTAGTCCCAAACTCTATGCTTGTTAACGAGTGATTGAAACCTCAAAAATTGAGTTTACTAATTTAAACTGTCCAAAACCAGTTTGAGAATTGAACTTTATGGGAGGGAACAACCCATGTTGTATCTCGAACCCTGATTCTGTCTTGAAAATTGATCCAAATTGTCAAATTATGTACTTTTCCATTGGGTTCCCTGCACATTTTCGTGCGAGATTTTGGCTCTCTATGCACTTTCCCATGCGAGATTTCACATCTCCGCGTGAAGTTTCACCACAATTTTGTCAGAAACCCTGTTAGTTTTAAGTCTATTCTTGCACTTTCTCACGCGAGACATCATATCTTCGCGCGCAGCCTGGCACTTCCTCGTGCAAGATTGAACTTCCTCGCGTGAGACTATCCCTAGTTTGTCAAAACAACAAGCTATTTCCCGTCTGCTGGTCAACTTTCTGCCTGATCTGGTTCCTATTTCGAGTCTACCTATCTATCTTCCTACTTGTACATAGTCTAAAACTGGATGTCTCGGGCTAAGAACCATGTGATGACCTCTTGAACTCCCCTTGTCTCTCTATTATCTATTTATTCTACTGTGTTATTGTACCTTGTGACACAATAGTCATCTCTCGACTATTCTAGCCTTACTCTCGATGACTCGTGCCAGGTATATTGCACCTTTATCACTCTTTACTTTTTCAGACACAGAGTTCCAAGCATAGTCCTAGTTCTCTCTCATTACTTAATCTTTGTCTATGACTGTTGCAACTCAAAGTAGCAACGTATTCCCCTTACACATTGCTAGATGAGGTAGAGGTAGACCCTAGTCCTACCCATTTAGCACAATGGTAAACCCTAGTCCTACCTAGGAAGATTCCATCCAAACTACTACTCATACTACTGATCTTGATTGGGGGCCATTAGCTAATATCTCCCACATCTTGGATATGCCTCAGTGTATACCTATTCTAGACTACTCTCCTACTACTGCTATTGAACAAACACTCTTTGCTGAAAATATACGTCCTGTGATAAAAGAAAGTGATGATGAAGATCTCCCTCCTACAATGTCTCTATGTGACTACATCAAGAAGTATCGCAACATCGAGATAGACTTAAAGGAAAATGAGTGAGATTCCTTATCTAATGCTACTATTACAATACAAGTTGATGTTATACATTGATATGCTCCTCCTACCAACTTTGAAAGAGGAGAAAATTCAAACTCTCAAGATCAAGAAACTGATGATGATCATTTCCACCCTTCTATGGAAATCATCCCTGTGGCTCCAAGTCCATCTACTTCAAGCTGCACTTCAGCTACTCCAGCAAGTCATGGGTATATAAGACCCCATCCTATTACAACTTCATGGAACATTGGTAGATCTAGAATTGAAATGGTTCCTATTCATGCACTCTTCCCACTTGAAGAGGGACCTAGCTCTTGGAATCGACCATCTCAGTTAGACTCACATGATACTCCTCTAGACTTATCTGACTCTTCTAGGACAACTCACAATCGACAACATTTTATGGAAGACAACTTTCTTAATCTATCTAATTCATTCATGAACAATGAGGATGATGTTGATATCTTTACGCTTGAGTCCATACCATCGACTTCTCTTCCCTCCTCCCTAAGATAAGTGGCTCACCCACTTCTCACTCCATCTCTCCACCTAAACCAGTTGCATCAGCCTCTTTCATCCATAATTCCTGAGTCTTTGGAAGTAACTTAGATTTGTAAAATTAAAAAAATTGAAATCCACTTATATCTCAAGGTCACCATGTCTCGTCTAATCGACATGTGACTACAAAGCAAAAATAAGTGTTCAAAAGACCACAAGGTCTTCAAAGAGAAAAAGACAATCTAAGTAAAAAAATGGATCTTGAAATCCATCTTACAAGAATTGCAATCAAAAGTGCCTCAAAAGCAAAAAAAGAGAGATCAAAAGCTATGTGGATTCCCAAGCTAAAGGACTTGGGTATCAAAAGAATATAAAAGTTGCTATTCAAGCTTCCAAATTCTCATACCTCCATTTCACCATCCTTGCCCCTCATACTTTATACTCTTCACTCCATCTTGCCTGTCTCAAAGTGCATATTGGTATCTCCTCATTTCTAATGACATGACTAAGAGAAATCTAGAACGTACTCTCCTTAAACGTTTAGAGCATGGGAAATCTGACAAAGAGTTAAGACGCATCCACGAAGATATTTGTGGGTCTCACCTAAGTGATCTTTCCTTGACTATGGATCTCTCGATAGTTGGATACTACTGGACGGATCCCCTGATCACTACTATCGCATCTCGTTCTGCTCCTGAAATTTCTCAAGTTGACTACTACTATACCGATCAAGGTCGAGATTCCTATTCTATGAGTCTCTCAAAAAGGCTTCATCACTGATGATGACATGAGAACATCTTAGCTACAAGAGCTAGAACTACTAGATGAATGTCAACAAGTGGCGTTCGATCATCTCCGAGCATATCAGAAATGGATGTCTAAGAGCTACAACAAGAAATTTAGACCAAGGGACTTCCAAGTGGGTGATCTCGTCCTGAGAGAGAACCCTAAGAATCAATAACAACGGATCCAGAAGGGAAAGTTTGGATCAAATTGGCTTGGTTTGTATATTGTTACTACACTATTTAGGTCTGGCACCTATCAACTCTCTACTACTAAAGGAGAATAGCTCAAAGACCCGATCAACATCCTGCATCTGAAGCGATTCTACAGCTGAGACATCTTTTGAATGCTCCATGTACATACTCAATTCTAAAAAAATCTTAAAAATTGCAAAATGTCCTAGAAAAAATCTATTATCCTGGTGAAAACCTAGTAAGCAGCCACCTTGATAATCTCAAAAAAAATTGAAAATTTTAAAATTATAAAAAAATACAAAAAATACAAAAAAAAAATGTGCCATTGATGAAAACCTGGCAAATAGTCGTCATGGTAGCAAAAGCAATAAATTTCTGCCAAGAAGGTGAAAACTTGGTAAATAGGCACCTCTTGTTCTGCAATGCTATACTTAACACAACACCGCTTGGCTTTATATAGTTACTTTCCTGCTTTCCTACTTTTAGTTTGCTAGCTCATGCACTTTCTCTCAATTACCTTCAAGATTATGCTCGACTCTACATGGATTGAAACTGGTCACACTTGGGGGCACCCATCCTACTCTAGGGGGCACTGTCCTATCATTTTCAGAGGATCTTCCACTCATCAGTCACCAGTGGTTCTCACTGCATCTGCCTATTGATGCCTAGCTATTGTTGAGATCTCTCTCCTTGAGGATCTCTCTCGCATTAGTCACCAGTGGTTCTCACTACGTCTACCTACTGATGCCTAGCTATTGTTGAGATCTCTCTCCTTGAGGATCTCTCTCGCATCAGTCACCAATGATTCTCACTGCGTTTTCCTACTGATGCCTAGCTAGTACTCAGATCTATCTCTTTGAGGATCTTCCTTGTATCAGTCACCAGTAGTTCTCACTGCATCTGCCTATTGATACTTAGTTAGCACTACGATCTCTCCTTGAGACTCTCTCTCGTGTCAATCACCAGTGGTTCTCACTACGTCTGTCTACTATCACCATCCCGTTGAGACTTCTCGCTTCCAACATATACTTCCAATCTAACATCAATCCGCTTCAACTGAAACTAAAACTGAACTTGTAACTCCCTAAAGCATGTTGAGCCTTTATTTTGTGTGCTTGTCTTTTCGCCTTATCATTCCTTCTCGAGCAACTCCAAGACGTCTATCTTGACCGAGATATGTGAAGACAAGGGGCATGATCTTTTATTTGCTTTATGTTTGTTGGTTTAGTTCCAATGATCCAATGGATCCATACACAATGGGTGTCCATTGTGAGAGCCTCTATCTCGTGTTAGATGGCCATGTGTACCTCGACTCTTTTTATATGGAAACTTTGGTGAGGTTGGTTCTTCTCCTTTTCTATTTGAGTAACTTCTTTCTACTACAAGTGAAATTTCAAACGCTCATCCTGCGAAGTGAACGTAAGGGTCACTGCGAGCATTCTTAGTATGCTTCTCAATCACTTAGCAAAAGAAGGAACTCTCGTGTATCTGGTGTGTTTGTACGCAAGCAACTTTAAGGTCATCCTAACAACTGTGCATTGATGCTTATGTTAACTTGATAAATCAAAAGCAATAGGTGTTCAGGTCATTCTGGCATCTTGTTCCTTAATTCTTATACCTCATTCTGAAAAACCTAAGACTAATGTCATATTCATATTCTCATGATCGTTGTGTCAATGAGGGTTATAAGACATCCTATGACCATCCTATAATAAAAGCTATGTGATGATAACTATCTAATGGGTCCACCAACCAAGTCTTAGGGATTGCATCTAGCTTAGGATTGCATTTTCATTTTAGACTTGCATAGCGACAGTGTTTCATGCTCACTACGTTGTATTCTCCTGGATTGGCACGCTGAGGGTTCTCATCTCACGTCCTGGCTTCATCATGATTGCACAAGTGCTCTATTTTGTGCAAAAACTTCACCCTTGGCTTAATCGACCGCTTTGAATCCATTTTCAGGATCAAAATCAAAATTTGACACCTCTATATAGCTCAAAATCGTGTTTTAAAATTTTTAGGACCGATGTGATCGGACACTTGTGCAATTGACCTTCTGATGTCTTATTCTTGACAGAATCACATCTCATCATCATTTTCTCGACTTCTTCATCTTTTTCATCAAAAGTCAACTCTAGTCAACTTTGGTCAATCATGGTCAAACTTGGTCAAAGGAACTCCAAATCACTCCAGATCGCTTCTAAATCTTCTCGATTCTTCTGTAATCTATTTTGAGTTCTTCTAGACCTACGATCATATCTCTATCTACAACCTATTGTTGTCAATCACCTTTATGACATGTCACCTTTCAATTTTGCTCCCGAGGGGGCAGGATGATTGCATCATTGAATCTTATCGAATCAGTCTCAAATCAATCTGATCTAAATCAAAGTCCTCATTGCTAGGGGCATCCCATCACTTGGGGCATGTTCAGTTTTTTGTACCTCACGATCAAAATTGAATGTTCCATGATTTTGAATCACTGGGGGCATCTCTATACCTTATATCTTGTCATCATACTGCTAGGTATCTGAGCAATCTAACTCAAATCCCTAAGGATCAAGCTTTGTTCTGGAGATGATTCTCAAAATCTCTTTAGGTCTCCGAACAATCTAACTCAGATCCTTGGGAATCAAGCTTCGTTCTAGAGATGGTTCTCAAAATCTCTTTAGATATTGAGGCAATCTAACCTCAATTCTTGAAAGTCAAGCTTCGTTCTAGAGATGGCTCTCGAAAGCTCTTTTTACTAGTATATGGGCAATCTAACCCAGGTCTCAGAGGACTAAGCTTCATTCTAGAGATAGTTCTAAAATATACATCAGTTATCCTTTAATCGACGGGTATCAAGGCAATCTAACCCTGACTCCTAAAGATTGAGCCTCGTTCTGGGGACAATCTTACTAAAAGTGGTAATCTAACCGATGTCTTCACAATCTAACCTAGACTTCAGAGAATCAAGCTTTGTTCTAGAGATGGTTCTATAACTCGATTTGATTGGTGTCTTGGCAATTTAACCTTGGCTTCTGAGGGTTAAGCTTCATTCTGGAGATAATCCTAAAAACCTCATCAATTGTCACATCAGACTATTTTTTGAATCAACACATTGCTCGCACATCAATTCAAAGAGGGGCAAAATGTAATACCCCAAAATTGGCATCTTACAATCCTAACCAATTTTGTTGCACTTAGTCTCATTCTATCAATTTCTAAATCATCGAAGTCCTATTGTACTAGGCAATTCTCTCTTCTAATTGACTCTGCTTGACTTAGTGTCAAATGTAGAAAACCTTAAATTTGCATTAATCACATATCACATTTAATTCCTAAATATCAACTATAATTAGCTACATAAAACCCTATGATCGATTAATTTAATTATAAAGTCCTAGCACTTTAATGAAATTAAATCCACCCTCTTTAGCTAAAATACATAAAAAGAGAATTAAATAATATTTTATTTTTAAATAAATATCCTCATTTCAATAATTGAATTTAATTATTCAAATAATTGAGAAAACCCATTTATGAGGCAATATTGTATTTATTTAATCAAATATTCTCTCCAAAAATCTTCTCTTTAGTTTAGAAAAGGAAACATCAAGTTAACTAAGAATCCAAAAAAGCAATAAATCAGTTAACTGCTCCACATAGGCAAAAGGCAAACAATTGTCTATCTCTTTGCGGGAAACTTTCTATTCTGAATTGAACTCTCATTCAATCTTCACTATTCATCTGATTCAATCTCAACCATCAATTGAACCCGGGATTATATAAAAGAACCCTCATTTCTCATTCAAAGGATCCCAATTTTCGAGCAACAAAGTGTTGTCACATTATCATCTCAATCCATTTGCATTCAAAGCTTTCATTCTTAGTGTAATAATCATTTCTAGATTAAAATATCATGCTTAGATTAAATATGCACTTCATTTCTTAATCTAGTTTACTTTCATTGTTATTAGATTAATACTCATATTTCATTTCTAGATTAATCTTGCATACTCATTCTAGAATAACTGCATCTTGCTTTCAATTAAATCCTCCATTCTAGTGCTAGTCTATGGTTGCTAGACTCTCGATTCTGAGAGCAATCCCGAACCCTACCTAGATAGGAGGAAACATGTCGAATCATCCAAATAGGTAAGATAAATGATCTCATATTCATTATTGTCAGTAACTGATAAACAATGACTATGTTGACGTGTGAGGTTAAATTAAAGGCCGATATTTAACTTATACACCTATTGCCCACTCTGCATAAGATATAATCACAAAATCTAAGCATCATTATTTTGAAGCACTACTACATATGCAAATTGGTTGATAAAAATCTTGGTTAATGAAAGAGTAACTACGGACCCAAATAGTTCAAGCTTTGGTTAAGAAAATTCTTTCTAGAGACTAGACATTCCTTGGAGTATAAACACACCAAGAAGATTGTCTCGCATGATACATTTTACATGTCTCCTTACAAAATGAATGATTATTGGATGTGCGCCAAACAGATCTATTAAACGGACTTAAGACACAATTGGTGGGTGTAGGATCGAGTTTTATCCCTTATATACTCTGCTGTGATCTCGCTGAGTAGGCCAAGGTAACAAACTGATAGACACAATCCCTTTAAGTTTGTCATTCACGACATCCAATAACAATGATAACCAACTACGATTGCAAAAAGACTTTAGAAAAACTCAAGCAAATGCAACAAACTAAAAGCGAATGAATGTTCTATATCAATGTACAGAGAAGGTGAGTAAGTTGTTTGGCATAACGGTGATTATTACGATGTAACAGAAAACGTAGCAATATTGTTCTAAAATTTAAATGGAAGGTTAGAAGAAACATCTGGTGGTTATTCTATCTTCCATTAGAAGTTTTCGATCACAAAGTAAGACTCTAAAAACCTCAAAAATCTGATTAACAATGGAAAAGAATAAAATTTACTTATGTCAACAAAACATACCACACATTTCAAGAAGAAAACTATTTATCTGTGTGATATCTGTATACTCTGACAAAGGATTAGGATTCATACCCTCCATAAACTGCTTTCGTGTCGATAACATTTCAAATGGCAGACCAATCAATTCCCAGTCTTTGAAGGTAAGACCTGCGAACCATCTTTCCCAGTGCTCGCTTCTTCTCCATCAACGACCCCTTTCTCTTAGCTATAACGAAACTTCATTCAAATTGTTGAAGCCATTCAGTTCCTCCGCTGGAGCAGCCTTACCTTCGTCATGTCATTCTCTAGCCCGTAATTCTTTGTTTCATGTCTTACGCTCTTACACTATTTTCCAAACTTCATACCAACATTTAATGGTCTACATGTAAGGGTGTCAAACTTGAATGATTGTATGATAGAATGAAAATATAAGCTTTTCCCTCATTGATTACAACATGTTACAGGTTTCAGATTCGTGTGTAAGTGAAATCTCCTAGCCAATGATGATGATACCTTGCATTACTCATGTGACCTCCCAATATTCCACCACAAGGATGATCTTTCTCCCCCAAGAGTAGTAACCACCTTTTTTTTCCGTTTCCCTTAAGATTCCAGGTGAATTTAAGCATTCCTATGGTTTGAGGGTAAAATAGATGTACATACATTGGATAACCAGGTAGATGTTAGAACCATATTTCTTCATGGATGACTCTTTGATGAAGAAAATGCCATGATTAGTCTTTCGAAAGTCTCTTCACTCATCAAGGAATGGCGGCAATCCATGTGTAGAAGAATCCATTTCCATGCACAGAAGTGGAGGGTTTACATGAGCTAGGAGTGGAAGAAATAGACCCTGAAGCTGCCTTTCTCAATGCAACCAGCCCAACATCTGTCCTAGATACTAGTGTAGAGCACCTAATTCCATTCACAGATATGGGTGCAAGATTAGCCATCACATTGTTAGTGAGATGTTATGACCACCTCATTCTTATATTGCATGTGACTAATGCCTTCTAGAATCCAAAGCCTTAAGGAGTAACATTCTATTGCATTGAAGAAGTGTATTAATCAAATGACAACTTCTCCCTAGTAGTTCTTTTTTTTAAAATATTTGGTTCCAGATTGTAATGTCTGCCACATCCAAGTTAAGGATTAATTAAATATGTAAGTGAATTTTCATTTGAAAATTTGTCAAAATAAAACCCTCAGATCTTGCTATGGAGATGTCAAAATAGAACCCTTAGATCTTGGTATACAGACATCAGATTTACCATCAACCTTTTTGTTACAAACAATGTGACCAAATAAACTAAACTTGGGGTGGATGAATCTAAGACTTATAATCAGTAATCCGTAAGTTAAACTGAAAAATAGAAAAAGAAAAAGTTTCCTTCTGCTGCATGGAGAAATTCCTGCTTACATCAGTGCGCAATGACCAAGTTCATAATATTAAGAGGTTATATAGGTTAGCGAGATTCAACAGTTCGCAGAGTACTGCAACCCACAAAAAAATAAGGTTTTGAATTTCACTTCAAGTCTTTTGAACCAGGTCAAAATGAATTTTTAAGTATTTCATTTTTAGTTCTTCTGTAGGGAGATTTTTTGTTGGGTGCAGAGCTTTTTGCAAAGTCATTTTGTTGAGCATATGATGTTAGATTTTCTAGGCTACAAAAATCTATGGAATTTGCAATGTCTAAAAGAAGAGCAAGCTATGAATTTTTATGTCTACCTACTAGCAAATATTTTGGGGTCATTGTTTTTTATTAGTTTTACTCTAGAAACTGTATTTTTGTGTAACTTTTGATGCCCTCATCTAATGTTTTAGAACAACTTTGCCTAATAAGACTTGTATTTTAGTTTATGACCTCTCTGTTTTGAGATCCTCCCGATGCTAAAACAGAATTCTATTACATCGAGAAGAGAAACAAAAAGAAATTATCATATGCATGGTGCATTTTCATTGCAAGGATGTCAGACACGTAATTTGAGGGATTCTTCTTAGAAAATAGGGCATCGTTTACACTAAATCAATTATTTCATGATGGAAAAATAGTAAATTCCATGAAGAGTTTGGGTCTACTCTGAATAACATCAGTGATTTTATTACAACCCCTGTATACCCCTGCTGTGACTTTGATTGCTCTTACTGCTCTGCTTGCAGATTGGATTAAAGAAGATGCCTGAATAACATCAGTGATTTTATTACAACCCCTGTATACCCCTGCTCTCACTTTGATTGCTCTTACTACTCTGTTTGAAGATCGGATTTAAGAAGATGCCAAAATCTGCAGATAGTTTCTAGTTCATTATTCTCTTCATCAGAAATGTGATGCAATATTGTACTCTTCCAGTGGTGTTTGATTGGGTGACTCAAGAATATTTTCGGTACCTTCAAATGAATTTGTTTTTGGCTTTATATATGCAACATCAGATATGGGTATTTTGTTTACAAGTATAGTATTCTTAACTACAGGAGACACCCTTTTTATTGTATTACGTAGCAGAGAGGACAACGCTAATTAAGACTCTGGGATTTGACTTCACCCTTGCCATTGACATATGCGCAAAGACTCAATAAATAATACGAATCATACGAATCATGAGTCCTCTTACTGTGTATGTCTTATTGTTCAGATTCACTTGCTACATTGTCTAATGTTTGTCTCTTGTAATTCCAATCAAATGCTATACTTATTTTTTCGAGGGGTTTTTCTGGGAAGTCTATCAATTACCAATTACATGATCTGATGTGTAAATGAAAAAAACCTAATTAAATTATGCATCTTCTGAGCTTGTATGAAGAAATGATATTTTCTTGATCGCAAGCGTTGTTATTTTACAGAGAATATTTTGGGATTTTTTTTGTTGGATTGATCAATTATTTATCAGGTTTTGCATCTGTCCTTCTGTTTATTGCGGTTTAGAATTGTATTGTCCGTTAGTTACATTCTAGTTAAGTTGCTGCTATAATTTGCTTATTATTGCTCATAGTTAGATCCTAGCTACGTGGTTCTCTTATTTTGCTGCTAGTAGTGGTTGCATCAGTTTTCTTACATATTCTATGTCATGAGCATCCTTTCTGCCTGGAAGTGACTTTCTTCGTTGTGTTCTTTATAAATGAACCCTAACTAATAAGACATCATTTTGCTTATTTGATTTTGTCTACTTCTATGACTGTGTTGTTCAACTGTTCTCAAGTTGCTATGTTAATGGAGTATCATGTTAAGTTTTGTGCTCTAGTTTTTTTCTCAAAAGTAGGTTCATATGTTGTAAGCAATAATCAATGCTTTTGAGAAAAAAATTAGAGTGCAAAACTTTGTTATAGGGACATAACAAAGTTATTGTTATGACTACTAACTTTGTTATGTCAATAAGTATTCGTAGTAGTCAGACAAGATTATAGGGAGTCCCTAAAGCTTTTCCAGACAACTGTAGGCAATTGGCTTGACCATAAGCATATCTTGAAATAAATTCTTAAGCAGATAATGCTGTTGTAGTAACTAGCGCAGTCCAATCCAGCCATCAATGAATTAGGATTCCTGATGTTAAACGAGTTCAATGTATCAGGTAATAACTTGTCAAATAAGAAATGTTTATTGTCATGAAGATCTGCAACTCAACCAAGAATTTGTAGGCAACTGGCTTGACCATAACCGTATCTTGAAATAAATTCTTAAGCAGATAATGTTGTAGTAACTAGCACGGTCCAATCCAGCCAACAATGAATTAGCATGGTGTCACCTCCTCGCATGAGCATGTGCCAGTGGGATCTGCTGGTCTCTATGTTCAAATAGGATAGTTCACAGACAGAAGACATTGCAGGAGAGGGCAACGCTTCTGCTCCTCAAAACAGGGGTTTGTTGCTCTTCTCTAGGCAATGTTACTGATTCTCTTCTCATTAAACTAGTCCATGCACATACTCTTCTCTAGAAAATGTTACTGATTCTTCTGATTAAACAAATTCCCGCACATACGCACCACACACTTCCTTCTCCTACCCACCTACCCCACCATAGGCAGGTACTCCTGCTGTGCGCAGCCCTTGTTTTGTTAAGAATTTATCCTAATAAGATGCATTAACATATGAAGTTAAGAATATAGATAAAGGATTATTAAGTAGAATTTAAATGTTTCCAATTAAGTGATATTTGATATCTTATAGCACAAAACCAAGTAAATTAAGCTATTCAAATATGTAGATGAATGAATGATGTATGCTATTTTTCTATTTGATATTTGACTTGGGGCATACCAATAATTTCCTTTTACTAATTCATCTTATGGATTGTCACATGATTTCCCAAATGTTGTAATAATTTGAGAAAAAGCTTCGACAACTCTTTCTTCTTCACCTACTATTAACATTCCCGTGTCTTTATCTGGTGCATCACTACCCCATTTGACTAGTGTAAATTCCTGTGCCCTTGACAAAGGGGAAGATTGTGTGAAAACAGCCATCCATAACCATTTCCCTGGTTGCACGATCATTGACTGGCTAGCCGAGCGGTCATTCCACAGGCTTAAATGGGTGTTATGAGAAGCAATATTTATAACAAAGCACAACAGCACTGCCACGTTGGAAGAATGTCTCTGCTCACATTCCAACGTCAGTCCACCAAAGCACGCATCAACTAAAGTGAGATCCGGGAGGGTCAAAGACATCATAGCCGCCTCCACACCAGGCCCTACCCTTGCACATATTATACATTCTGATGGCCATTTCTGCAAAAAGAATAGAATACAATACAATAAACCGATTGCAACACTTATTACATGATAAGTTACATATCTGAAAAGTAGTGTTACCTTTACAGTTTGAAGGCAAGGTTGTAATGCCGATATGTCGTTCCATGCTAAGAGCGCTAGTCTTCTCAGGCTCTTCATATTCTGTAGAGTTTTTATAACTGGTACCTTCCACCAAGCCTGTACTATCAACCTCTCCAATGATCTGCAATATTCTAAGCCTTCTATTGTCTTCAGCGGTTCACCAGATAGCGTGATTTCAAATTCTTTGAGTGAGAGTAGTTCTTCAAAATTTGGAAGCTCTTCTAATTCATCCCCACTGTGTCTTAAAAGTAGCTTCTCAAGGTTTATCAGACCACAAATACCGCTCATGCTTTTCAGCTTTTTACAATTTGTCAACTCTATGGTCTTCACTGATATTGGCAAGCTATTTATCTCCACTAAGTGGTGATTTAGGTAAAGTGACAGAGATTCCAGGATGGGGCAACATTTTTGAGAGATTGATATCCTCGACACACGAGTCCCTGCTACATCTATATATTTGAGGCTGCACAAGGAAGAAGAAAAGCACCCCGACAGGATATCCAATTCCCTTAAGCTGGGGCAGTTCCGAATGTGTAGACTATGAAGGCTGGTAAGCTGCGTGACGGCTCCTGGTAGGGATTCCAACTGAGAAGAAGAAATTTGAAAACTGGTCAAAGAGGACAGATTACCGAAAGAAGGTGGCAAAGTTTTCAAGGAACTGCTCCCGATTATCAGTTCTCTCAATTTGCTCAGTTGACCAATGTTATTTGGTAATTTCAGTAAGCTCGTGGAGCACACATTGAGCTCTTCGAGTGATCCTTGATTTGTGATTTGGGCAGGCAATTCCTGCAATTCACATTCAGAAACATCAATATCCACAAGCTTTGTCATATTTTCAAGAATGTCCGGCTGCAATTTTTTCTCCCAGCAACGCTTTAAATAAATATATTGCAGATTTATGAGTTGCTTTAATGAAGTTGGCAACTCCTCCAACCCACTCAAACTCAAATCTAGGTACCGCAAGTTTTTCAAATCGCCGAACTTGCCAGGCAGCGACTTTAGCTTCTCGCATTCTCTTAACTCCAGGTGCTCCAGCCATTGGAGTCTGCAAAACTCTTCTGGTAGACCTTCGATAGCTCCTCTTATCATGGATATCTTTCTCAAATGCTGTAGACGTCCTATTGAGCTAGGAAAGCTCACGAATTCATAGCTATGAGATATAACCAGCTCTCTCAACTCCACGGGCGGCTGCACCGACATTTGTTTTATTACTAAGAAAAGACCGAACTATAAGAGATATAAGGTATAGCTATGCATAAATAACAGTAAAGGAAGATACTTACATCGGCAGTCTCGCTCCACAGTTCTTTTAATTGGTAAGGACGACGAAGTTCTAAAACTCTTAAATTCTTCAACGGAAGCCATGACTGAAGAGCTTTGTAAGGAAAATCGAACCATCGCACCCAGACAAGGCCTGCAGATAGTGTAGCCAATTCTTCTGTAAAATAGTTGTTTCTGACAACCAGGATTTCTAATCGCCGCTTAAACCTTTCATGCAATCTTGTCACACGCTTCACCAGCTTCATACATTCTTCATAAAACTCATATGTTTCCGCTCGAATCCCCCTAATCCCCCGAATCAGCACACCTTTCTAAATGGAAAAACAAACAAAAAAAGCAAGCAACGAGATTATTAAACGGGTAGCGTGACAACATTTCCATGTCAAAATACTATGCCTATGAAACAGTTACCAACAACGTTACCATGCGCATAGCATACTAAACATGATATTTGACTCACCTGCACCTCTATTTCAATGTCGCGAATTTGCTCTGGCAACCAAAGGCGGTACGGAGATTTGTCAATATCGTTTCCCAATGAAATTTCTTTTCCCAAATCCCTCAGATGATCGTGCATTTTTATACAGTTGCGCTCATCGAGCTCAACCAGACACTTATCCTTAAGTCTTAGGAAACTATGCAGCCCACTCCATCCGGACCCATCCCACACTGTGACGGCCGACTGTACTTTTATTCCTATAAAGAAGCAAGATATATCTAAAAATATTTCCTTTTCTTCCTCGTCTAATACATCAAAGCTCACTTGTAGAATGCTTTTAATGCCTTGGGGCATTATTCTGGAGACCTTGTTTAATTGAGAATTCCAATAATCCTGTTTCGTTCCATAAACTAGTCCTCCTAATATCTTAAGGGATAAGGGCAATCCTTTGCAGACTTTTACAAAATTTTGAACAAGATTTTCAAATCCATTTAACGGAGAGGGTTGTCCAAAAGCATGCCAGCAAAAAAGTTCCGTGGCATGTTTGGTATTTAATTCTCTCATTCTGTAAATTGAGGAGATTCCCCAAGATGTAAGAACCCCAGATTCTCGACTTGTGACAACAATTACACTACCCTGTCCAAGGCTATCTTTTATTGGTAATAGAGAGTCTAATTGATCTTGATGGTCTACATCATCCAAAATGATAAACACTTGAACAGATCTCAAATGCTTTGTTAATATTGCTTTTCCAGTTTCTACATTATCAACTTTTTCTGCATCATTGAAACCAAGATCTTGTAGCATTTTTATTTGCTTGTTATGGAAATCTTTTTTAGGCTCATCACGGACATTGTGAATAAAACAACATTTATAAATGGAGAATCTTGTCTTCTTGTAGAATTCTTTGGCTAGTGTAGTTTTACCACACCCACCCATCCCAACAATGCCCAAAAATCTTATACTTTTAGAAGACTCAAATTCAATCCTTTCAAATTCTTGTAATATTTCATCGAGACCCACAGGATAATTGGCCACCACTAAAGGTATCTTTTGAGAGTGCTTTTCTATGCAGCGTTTAATAGCCTTCAACAATTTATCCTTTCCTTCATCACTAAACAAATAAACATTAAAAAAGTCAACCAAGTTAGATTTTATATTTTAACTAATATTGAATTTAAATCAATAAAATTTTATTGAACATATTTGTAATTGATATTAAGCCAAATGGATGTGCGTAAAAAGAAAAAGGTGATATATTTCATACAAGTAATATTTTGGCTCTCCAAATTAATATTATAAAAGATAAATATAATCAAATAAAAATCATTCATATTTTCGAAAAATAAGAAGATTTACAGAACTTAAATAATTTAATAAAATATCTTTACATTTTTACTTGATTGTAAGGATTTTTATATTTTTGTGAAGAGAAGTAGGGAGAGGGAGAGAGTGGGGGCTGGGAGAAATTATGTTAACATTTCTTTTTAGGATGGAGCAGTTGGAAAGGATGAAGAGCACACATTTGTAGGAGAGGAAGTGGATGAGTGAGAATGCAATGGCTAGACCCGTTTCACCTTCCTACATGGGGTGAAGGAGGAGAGGGAGTTGGAGGAGGAGAAGAGGAAGAAGGAGAAGGAGATGAGGAAGAGGAGGAGATACTTTTCTTTTCTAGGATAAGGCAACTATTCTTTTGCATGAGATAGTTAGAGTTCCATCCCTCGTAGTGATTGGTGTTGGTGGTAGAGAGGTTGCTAACCCTATCTCCATAGTCGAGCACCTTCAACTCTACATTTTAGTTACAAGTTCCTCTCTACATCTCAATTTCATATCTATACTTCTATGTTTTCTTCCAATCCTATATCTATCTATTTATAATGAATGTTGCCAATTTCCTAGATCATTTTACCAAGATCTTGTATTTTCATATCATAACCATATTTAGTCATATCAAATAAAAAAGAGGAACAAATAATCAAGTGTTTAGCTCCCCTTGAGTCCTAATTGAAGCTCGATCTAATTGATTGTTCCCTTAATGAAATGGTCCTTGTTTGGAAATGGTGAATGAATAAGTCCTTAGTTTGCATTTCAAGGCAAAGGAACCATTTTTCATCCATTTCGCATAATAAATTATATTTTTAGTGTGTGGAAATGAAGTGTATGTGTAACAAGCTAATTTGATATTATAACATAGATTAATTTTGTAGTAAAAAATTGTTTTTTATAATTTAATGAAGATTAGAGGTCCCTTGTTTTATATATTTTTCTTTTCACATATTCTATATGAAATCATTGGAAAAATTGGTTATAAATAGCTTGACATTATATCAAATCAAGATATAAATATCAAATACTCTATTCCAACAAGAAAACCAATACAACTTAATTGAAATGTTCTCTTTAACAATATTTGCCTTCGATATTATAAAATAGATTAATTTTGTAGTAAAATTTTATATTTTATAGTTTAGATAAAGATTAGAGCTCCCTTGCTTTATATATTTTTCTTTTCGTGTAATCTGTATGAATTGAAAAAATTGGTTACAAATAGCTTGACACTATATTAAATCAAGATATAAATATCAAATACTCTATTCCAACAAGAAAACCAATACGCTTTAATTGAAATGTGTCCTTTAACAATATTTGGCTTACCAGTTTAAAAAGATAAACAATTCATAATAAATTTAATTACAATGCTCCTAAAACTAAACGTTTCTACTTATAGGGTTGTATGTATACACAACAATTTTGTTAAAGATCTATTATCACTTTATTTTGTAAAAACTTTTAAATATTGCATTAAAAGGAAGATGACACAACATTGTATGAGAAGTGAATAATTAGGATCATATTAACAAATAATCCTTTGTATTTAAGTATTGATAGAGGATAAGTCTCTTAATAAGAATGTTACTTTAATTTCTAAAATTGCAATGCTCTAGATAATTTAAAGTTTATTAGAGAGTGTTATAATTAGTTGTCTATTAAAGATATACACATTTTTAGAATATTATAATCCTTGTAATTAGAATTGAAATACTATACGAAGCACAAAAGATCATATATAAACATTAAGACCCACCACATAGTTTGACAAATAATGAAGATAAGAAGATTGAAAAGTAATGACAAATCCAATTCGAATCTAGTGCTCTAAGAAAACAAGAAACAAATGAAGTGGTATAGAAATAGGAAATCCCTTGGGTTACCCAAGTAGGAAAAAATGGTTGTCAAAACTATTACTAAATTGCATAGCAAACCAACCCTTATCAATTCCCATGTGATATTTAAAAATTATTTGATTACTGATGATTGATACTAGGATGGTCTCCTTGTCAAACTATAGCCCAAACTCAAAACTTCTAGAAAGACCCTCTACAAACAATTAATTAATTAATTAGATCAAGAAACAAATAAACAAACTCACTATTTACGTCATCAATCTGCCAATACCCATCTCTCCAACAAATTTTCTCTCTGCATTTATTCACTTGCTACCAAACTCCTCCTACTCATTCTTTTCTCTACAATTCATCTTCAAATCCATGTTTCTACTATCCTTAGGAACAACAGATTATAATACCTCTATTTGGGATTTTCTCTTTCCCCTTAATCTCTCATGATGAAGATCTCTCTCTCTTTTTAATTGATCAATGATGAAGATCTATTGCTTGCCTACTCTTCAATTTATTATTTTCATAGCCCCATATAGGCCCTTCTTAGGCCACCACTACCCACAATTTATCCTTCTCCTACATGACTTTACTTCTTTCCCTTTTGCAAGGTCATCACCCAACTGCTCCTTCCCCTATGTAGCCTCAGATCTTTCCTTGTTTGCAACCCCCCTTGCTTTTCTTTGCATATTATTTTTATATCTTAATTGTGTAATTATTTTCTTTCAACTCTCATGACCTTTGATCTTCAATGCTTCTTCCCTAACTCCCATGCTTCCCTTATCTTTTTCATTTTTCTCCTTTCCTTGTGATTCTTGTCTATTTCAAGGGTTTGCATTTCTTGGATGTTTTTAGGTGGTACATCTTCCAATTTCTTTACTTCTTAGTTTGTAAAGCCTATTAGTGTAATACCCCAAAAATGGGTTATAGGTTCATTAACCTCCTATATCAACATATCGAATGAAATCGACATTAAAGTCCTAATCTAAGGCACATCGGCACATCATCGAATCCTAATTGATTATCATAAATTCTGCATCGGGGAATATTCTTAGTAATATTCTTAATTATCATAATTATCTTTAATTTAATGATTATTTGGTGATAAATCCTATTTATTTATCCTAAAATTTGATTAATTGAATATTCTCAATATTTAATTAATTGATTTAATTCTGCCACTTAATTATTTAATTGAATTTAATTGTATTTATTCCTAAGTATTATTATTTAAATTTAACAATAAATCAAAATTCCTATCATTAATTGATTAAATTCTTATTTAATTAATTAAAGCAAGTTGTCATATTTGATGATATTATTTTTTAATAAAAATTTGATTAAATGATTGATTAACCCATAAATCAATTATTTTATTTCCAAAATCAGTTAAGTTGAGAATAAATCACTTTATTTATTTATTAATTCATAATTATCCATGTGCACAATCAAAGAGCAGTTAAACTCCAAATCAGAAAATCAATGCAAGTTATTGATTTTTTGGAACTCAACATCATTTTTTGAGTTTTAAAGTTGATCTAAACTTCTAATTGAAGTTAAAAAGTTGTTTAAGCATGATTTGCATGTTTTTGTGAATTAAATTATTTTTATTTAAAAATAACTCAAAAATCAAGCTGAGTTATTTGAGTGATTTATGGCTTTTATCCATGCACCTCTAAAGCCCTGGATTTCTATAAATCAAGGCTTCGGCTCATCCCAAATCATCTCATAATTTGCAAACTTATGCTGGTGAATTGATATCTGGAGAATTGAAGCTTCTTTGTGAATCAACCACGTTTTGTGAGATCACTTTTGTTTTCATATTATTGTTAGATCATTTAGCATATCAATTTTCATCTAGCTTAGAACTCATATCAAGTTTTCATCATATTATTGCATCTAAAAATTAAAAAAAAAAAATTAATTGCATTCATATTTCATATTAGTTTTGCATTTAAATCCTTCATTTAGGTGTCGTCAAGGTCACTGATCTCGATAACAATCTGAGAACATCATACTTGCACCTATTAGAAGGTAGTAAATCGCTTGGTTAGTTTATCTTTCAATTCATTGCACGATTTCGATTTTAGCTAACCTCTAATGTTTTACTGAAGTGTTGTGTCTACAGATCAGGTACAAAATTCACACACATTTCTGGCACCCCACTATGGGGTGCCAGAAATGTGTGTGAATTTTGTACCTGATCTGTAGACACAACACTTCAGTAAAATATTAGAGGTTAGCTAAAATCGAAATCGTACAATGAATTGAAAGCTAAACTAACCAGGTGATTTACTACCTTCTAATAGGTGCGAGTATGATGTTCTCAGATTGTTATCGAGATCAGTGACCTTGACGACACCTAAATGAAGAATTTGAATGCAAAACTGATATGAAATATGAATGCAATTAACCTATTTTTTTTAATTTTCTATGCAATGATATGATGAAAGCTAATATGAATCTATGCTAATATGGAAATTGATATGCTAAAATGATCTAACAATAATATGAAAACAAAAGTGATCTCACAAAATGTGGTTAATTCGCAAAGAAGTTCCGATTCTCCAGATAGCAATTCACCAGCATAAGTTCACAAATTATGAGATGATTTGTGAATAGTTGAAGCCTTAATTTATAGAAATCCAGAGTTTTAGAGGTGCATGGATAAAAGCCATAAATCATTATTGATAAATTCAGGTTGATTTTTGAGTTATAAAAAACAAAAGATAATTAACTCACAAAAATTATGCAAATCATGCAAAAATAGTTTTTTAACTCAAATTAGAAGTTTAAATCAACTTTAAAACTCAAAAATGATGTTGAGTTCCAAAAAGTCATTAACTTGCATTGATTTTCTGATTTGGAGTTTAACTGCTCTTTGATTGTGCACATGGATAATTATGAATTAATAAATAAATAAAGTGATTTATTCTCAACTTAACTGATTTTTGAAATAAAACAATTGATTTATGGGTTAATCAATCATTTAATCAAACTTTTATTCAAAAATAATATCATTAAATATGACAACTTGCTTTAATTAATTAAATAAGAATTTAATCAATTAATGATAGGAATTTTGATTTATTGTCAAATTTGAATAATAATACTTAGGAATAAATATAATTAAATTCAATTTAATAATTAAGTGGCAGAATTAAATCTAATTAATTAAATATTTAGAATATTTAATTAATCAAACTTTAGGATAAATGTGATTTATCGCCAAATAATCATTAAATTAAAGATAATTAGGATAAATTAAGAATATTGCTAGGAATATTCTTCGATGCAGAATTTAAGATAATCAATTAGGATTTGATGATGTTCAGATGTGCCTTTGGTTAGGACTTTGATGTCGATTTCGTTCGATATGTTGATATAGAGGTTAATGAACTTATAGCCCATTTTTGGGGTATTACAATTAGCACTCCATAGAATGACATCACTTTGAATCACACTACTAAATAAGCCACATGCCACATCTATGCTTCCAAATTTTACATACATGTCTACCAGGACATTTGCAGTTACTAAGTCTGATAGAAACAAGTTTCATTCTTGCATAGACTGTAATAATTATATAGCTTAAAATCATAGATTTCCATGATATAATATCCCTTTGAGGCAAAATGAGAATAGTTGATTTATCTATGCTTCCATATGTTGCACACATCTTCTAGGGCAGCCGCAATTTCAAGAGCTCAAAATTGGCTTGGGAGATGCCAAACCAAAACTAACCAAACTAAAACTAAAACAAAATAAATTGAAAACTTTTTTGGGTGATATTGATTACCGATACGCTAGGGAGCATTAGACTCGCCAGGTAAGAAATTTGTGAGCATAGGCTCACAAAATGGAGTTAAGTAGTTAGACTACCCTTTCAAGTTGTTGGACACCTGTATCAAACTCTATCACTGATAAAGACAAAGATATTTTCTTCCTCTACCTCTTCTAATTTAGTTGGGGCATTTGCCATCCTTCTCCACCAAGTGTGGTCTCTTTGCCTTTTGTCTCTCGCAGACTTTTATCCATGATAAACCATCCTCCTCTACCAAAGATACCCTTTGTTACTCTCCTCCTTTGTGGGATCCAACTAACCTCCACCAATTAACCTCTCCACTCTTTTTCTTTCTCATGGATTTCAATCCATCACGAACCAACCACCTCCACCAAATCTCACCAGTGCTATTCTCTATTGCTTCCACACACAAACATCCAACCTTTTGACACCAATCCACAATATTGGCTTGCACTCTTTCTACATACACATTTGCAATAAGCTTGCTTCTCATCTTTTCTACTTCACATGACTTAGAAAAATTGGGAATTACCTTTGTAATCTCAGCTGTTGCAACATCCTCTTCATCCTCTACCACTGCAATGTATTCTTCATCACCTCTTATTATGACCGCAACCTCTATGACACTCATTTTCTTTCTAATTAGTTTTTCTTGAAATGATCTCCTTTCCAAGAAATGTGTCGCCTCCATTAAGTTCTTCATCAATCTTGGTTGTAAACTCTTCTTTTTTAACTTCTTCCCTTCCACTACCTCAACCTATGAAGTATTTTCTTCTCTATTGTGCTTTCTACATTCATTTACGAGCTGACGATCCTCTATGGCCATGCTCTCCTCTCTTTTCTCTTCATTCGTGTGAACTACTCTCACTTCTCCCACCTTCCTGCTACAACTATTTTTCTTCAATGAGATTCCCCGCATCCCATATCTCTCCTCCCAATATTGTTCCAAGAACGAAATCATCACGGGCCTCCTCATGACCCACTTGATCCTTGTGTTCTTTGAACTCATCCTTTCAGCTGTTGCAATCTCTTCTACTCACATACACCTTTCTTCATGGCTTAAAGATCTCAATCACTAAGGACTTTGCACGCCTACAATGATCCTCTTGAGCTCTCTACAACCACTTCACACTTTCACTCTTTCCACGGCTTGTCCCTCTCAACACTTCAATTATTTAGGACTCCACATTATATGCAAAAAATTCTTTTGAACCTTTGAGACAACTTAATCGCTTTACCTGCAGATCCTGGTGCCATACTGCCTCACATTCGGTGCTCTATTTGCATGCACAAAACCACTAGCTTGATATCAATTGACGTAGGATAGATCAATCCGTTGCCTTCAAACTACAACCCAAACTCAAAACTTCTAGAAAGACCCTCTACAAACAATTAATTAGTTAGATTGCAACAAATAAACAAACTCGCTATTTTATCAACATCCTGCCAATACCCATTCTCTCCAAGAACTTCTCTCTGCATTTATTTACTTGATACTGAACTCCTTCTACACATTCTTTTCTCTATAGTTCGTCTTCTAATCCATGTTTCTATCATCCCCAGGAACAGTAGATTATGATACCTCTATTTGCGATTTCTCTCCCCTTAATGTCTCACGACAAAGATCTCTTGCTTGCCTACTCATCAGTTTCTTCTTTTTCACAACCCCACATAGCCCCTTCTTGGGTCGCCATTACCCACAATTTCCTCTTCTCTCGCGTGGCTTTCCTTCTTTCCCTTCTACAGGGTCACCGCCTAGCTGCTCCTTCCCCTAGGCAGCCTCAATTCTTTCCTTGTTCGCAGCCCACCCCCCTGCTTTTCTCTGCATATTGTTTTTAAAGCTTAATTGTGCATTTCTTTTCTTTCACCTCTCATGACCTTTCATCTTCTGTGTTTCCTCCCTAAATCCCGCGCATCCCTTCTCTTTCTGCTGTTCTAATTTCTTTGTGGTTCTTGTCCATTTCAAGAGTTCACCTTTCTTGGATGCTTTTGGGCGCTACATCTTCCAGTTGCTTTGCTTCTTAGTTTCTAAAGCCTATTAGCACTCCATTGAACGACATCACTTTAAATTACACTGCCAAATAGTCCACATGCCACGTCTTTTATTCCACACTTTGCATACATCTATCAGGGCATTTGCAATTACTAAGTCTGACAGAAACTAGTTTCATTTCTGCGTAGTCTATAATTATTACATAGCCTACAATTTGAGATTTCCATGAGACGATATCTGTTTGAGGCATTCTGTAGATAGTTGACTTGTCTATGCTTTCAAGTTTCATATGTTGCACACATGTCGTCTCGGGCAGTCACAATTCCAAGAGCTCGAAATCGACTGGAAAGATGCCAAAACAGAACCAACCAAACTAAAACTGAAATAAAAGATTTCGGAAATTTTTTTGGGTGATGCTGATTGCAGATACACGGGGAATGTAAGATGGATCTCCCTTCCAACTGCAAATTCACAAAACTCAAATCACAAACACACAACAGAGACGCTATGTGTCAAATTTACACTTGATTTGCAACAGTTTATTTTCTTCAAATCTAATCTGCAACACAATGTACATTTATTGGCCTGCCAATGGCCTCTCTCATAACGCTCCCGCCCCCGCCCCACGTCCCCCAATTCTCCCCTCTTCAGTCGTTCCTCTCCACGACTCCCACGCTCCCCTTTTCTTCGTTATATTCCATTTAATATCCAGCAATCTGTTTTGAAGGCTTTTCCAATTGCTATTGGGTATCTTTATAAATTCCTGTCTCTTGATCTTCTTCATAAGCCACGACAGTTTTGTGGGAAGTACATTATTTCCCATCCTGTGGCGTTTCCTTAACTCCACGCTTCCACATTTCTAAAATGGTTTCATTATGTGTTGATGGAGGCTTTGTATTTGTCTTTCCGAGCCTCCCAGATGGACCACCAAAGGTTGTGGAATCTGAGTTTTTAAATATTAAAGACAAGCAGAGAAATAGAAAATAAACATCAAGACAAAGAACACGAATTTATAGTGGTTCGGCAATTGTCTACATCCACTCTCAAGTAGGAAATCAATCTATTAATGTAATCCACAATACAGTTACAGTACATGACTGCATACATCCATTTATACATTCACAATAGCTTTCAAGCAAAGAGCCACAAGAAGCTGAATAGTCAGTGTGACTGTTGGGCTTTATATCCCAACAGAGTTTACACTTCCCATTTATTTTACTGAAAACAATTAAATCCTCTTTGATAAATCCATTTTTGCGCATATTTTGCAGTCACTACATAAGGCATTCTGTCTTGTAGTTCATGCGCCCTGTAATGGAAGATACTGAACCGTTTTTTTTAAATAATATAGAAATCTGCTACGGACATCCTAAAGACACATTCAGAGTCCTCAAATAGCATGCTCCTCTGCTTCTTCCTTGGCACGTAGCTCATCATTTGGTCCCCTTGCTGTTTTCTCTTTTGATACTCGTTAAATATAGCGGCAACAAAACAAGGATGCAGCTTCTCCACTCGATTCGTCATCGGGCACAACGGAGGTTGCAAGTAGTGAAGAAAGGTCTGTTGGCCATTCTTCCAGTATTACCTGGTAGAACAGCTCTTAGCTAATCCCCTACTGGAATGGCTACACAAGGGCCAAAACATATCTGATTAGACAATTTGTTTGTATGTGTTAAATAAATTAAAATTTACAAAATAATTGTGATTTTTATTTTAATTAATAAATGTAATTAAATTGTCTAATCAGATGCATTTTGGCTCCTGCATACACATTGCCCAACTAGTTTTAAACTTTTCATTAAGCCAAACTACCTCTTAAGATCTAGATTATTTTCTCTCCATTAGATGTGATCCTCTTTGTACCTTTTGTTCCCATATATAATAGTATTTGCCCCTAAAGAATCATTTGTACAATTATGCATCTTGATTAATACATTTGTTTCTACTCATTTAAAAAAATGATTGTTGCTAATAATCATAAGAACAATTTTTTGAATTGTAAACTTAAAATGGCCTACCCCTAAAGAATTAGCATGATCATATAACAATGATCATCTAGAATAATAAAGAGAAGTCAAGAAACTTTATTAAATCAAGAACATCTTTACATATAACTCATTTTATTTCAACTTTTATTTATGTGGTATACTACTCATTGTGAAAACAAGAACAAAGGATTTATCTAAGGCATAAGGGAAAAGTTAGTAGAGTTCTCTTGAAAGAAATTCAAAATCACATCTCTAAAGTCTAAACAGAAAAGAACCCAGAACAACATATTCCAACAAACGTTTAAGCATGAAAATATCATCAAACCTATAAGATGAGAAGAAAACAAAATTATGGTAATAAAACACACGAAAACTTGAAACTAGAGAAGAGAGTATTTGATACTTACTCATTCTCCTTGATAATATAGCCAGTAAGATATGTAACGTTTTGCAGCGCCAATCTCCACTCGTCTAGTTTTTCTGGACTATATCTGCCGCTTTCTTTATGTTTAGAAAATGCATCAGTGTAAATTCCTTTTCCTTTGACAGTCCAGCGGATATCACTGGGATCAACTTTGTAGAAGACAGGAATAATTATCTTGCCAGTTTTGAGCAGGAACGATAACTCGGCCAAACACCAAGGAGATTCTGCATATTTGGGCGAAAGTATGGCAATATGAAGGAAACAAGTAGTCATCGCATCTTGTATTTCAGATGGTATAAAACCGCCGGGTTCAAGCTCTGGTTCATCTAAAAAAACTTCTAGTTCCATGGATTTAAGGGTATGGTAGATAGAGGCAGCCAGTGTGTGCTTGGTGTCAGGCCCACGATGGTTTATGAACACATCGCTGGACACCCTTTTCCTTTTCTTCGTTTGTTCTGAAGACGATGCAGCTGATGCAGATGGAGGCACAACTTCCTCAAAGGCATTGCTACTCCCGGTGGGCGTTTCCATGGAGGTAAAATGTAAAACAGAGAGAGACGCAGGGCATGAATGATTGAAGACAAATAGTAAGGCAGCTTCCAGATAAATAGACAAAATTGGTAAAAAGTATCAATAACATGTATAAGAAACCTAGAAAGAGAAATAGTCGAAATAATGTGTGGAGCAGAGATTCATGTGAATAATAGACCCCCACACACTGATTTTTCTGCCCGCTTTCCTGGTCCACAACCCTCCAAATTCCGCGTTGCCCACTTCTCAACTTTCGTTCCGCGTTGTCCACGTCTCTAAACCAATTCGAATTCGATCTCCTTTTCATTCATGTAGGGTTTCTGTACCTAGTCAACCCATTTTGGATTTGGTCCCTTGGATGCTTCGACGAAAGGACTGAACCCACCTTCTCTTTCTACGACTGGGATTGTGTAATTTCTAAGCATTTTCTTTCCTGGTCTCAACCTGTTTTCCTCTTAGTACAGACTGACGCTTTTCTAATTTCTCAGCATTTTCCGTGTTACTTCCTACCGCAAAGAGGGAGAAAGCATCAAACAGCGGGCAAAAAGGTCGAAGGATTGGCAGGAGACGACAAAGTGGGAGACAGAATGCTGTGTTTGGGCCAGGTGAGGGTGGGCTCCAAAGGTAGCATAAAAAGGATGCCCGTGGACCAAGCGTGGGTGGAACGAGGTAAACCCCATCCCTCGGTGATTTTGTCAATACTCAGGTTATTTTTACAAAGCATTTCAATTCTAGCCACATCTGACAATATTCAAACTCTTGAGGTTTTTCTGATGGCACCACCATACCCGATTACAGTAAAAGTAGGTTCGGTGTGGGAGAAAACATCTGCAAGGGTTGGATTTTCCATAGATCTTCCAAGATACAAGTCGGATGCTCACATGATCTCGTTAGAAGAACTTGAGGGAAAAAATGAGAGGGAGAATAAAAAGGAACAATAGAAATGTTGATATCGTATATTTCAATATATTTCAATTTTAGGTTTATGGAACCTCATCTGAAATGTTGATAGCATATATCCCAACTTTATTCGCAAGGACTTGCACACCAGTTAGAGTTTCATACAAGTGAAAGATTGATATTTGTAAATGTCAAACAATACAAGGGTAGAAAGCTAAGGTGGCTACGACACAATAAGTTTGTCACAATCTTACCAAAGATAATAAGCTTTAATCGAACAAGAGTCATTCATGAGACATAAAAGAGCAAATAAGAGCAGAGAGAGAAATACAAGAAAATAATGAAAACCTTGAAACCAAGCTGAAAGGGTATGTTTGCAAAATCACCAACTTAAATGCATCTAGAAAATGGTGCAACAAGAGGTGGAAGAATAGGGGGAGCATGATGGTGAAGGTAAGCTTCACCAATATAGCTATAGGGGCTTCACTTAGTGAATCTGAATCATAGCACATGTTTATGGTATATTAAATAATCTCCCTATTTTCAAAAAATATTGCACAAAATTACTTTTTGTCACCCCCCTCCAATACCCACCCAATACCCCTGTACCCCTTTTCCTGTATAAACCCCCACCCCTCCCCCAAAAAAAAAACCCCCTCCCCCCTATTTAGGCAATATATTGCTTCCTTTTTGTGTCCATTCTTTAAATCCCCCAATATGAACGCACGTGATATCATATTGCCCCTTCAATGAAGACCTCGTAAATATAGCCCTAACTCGACCCCCTTAACTTGGTCTTCGGATGTGTATGTCAATGAGCTAATGGGGCCAAAGAGGAGACTTGAAGATTTAGAAGCTAAGTTGATGATCCTAGTTGTGATACAAATTCGGGTTTGGATTCAGGATCGCGGATTTGGAAAAAAGTTTTTTTGGATGAGTTTCAGTACTGCAAGTGTGTGTGCGTGCATGCGTGCATGTAGTAAAATACCTCTATATCATATTCATAATTTGTAATAGTCTCAAAATGTCATTACACATTGAAAATTTGAATTACAAGCCATATTTCATATTTAATATTGAAATTCATCTTCATTATCATCATGGGAATCAAGGCCAACATTTGGTTCCACTTCAACTTCATTTGAACCAACAACCTTGCCACTTGCTATGTCTGTGTCATGTGGAGGAGCTGCCTTTTATTCATCTACAGAGACTTGGGCAACTTGTACAACCATGACATGTAAATCAACACACTCAGGGACTACTGGTTTCTAATGTGACAATAGGCAAAGGTTGGAGTGTATGAAGACCAAATCCTCTGCTTTTTTAGCACCCTGTAATACCCCTCCCTTAGTTTGATTTTCTATATGTTATGGTTATTTTAGGATGATGAATTATATGTTGGGATATCATTGATGCTTATGGTTTACTAACCCCATACTTGCATGTGTATGGTTGGCGTGTATGTTTTATATTTCTGTTTGACGTTCTTGATGTGGTTGAGGGACGGAGTCGTAGTTACTTGCTTGCGAGATCCACATGATCGGTTGATCCTTTCCATTGCTTGTTTATATTTATACATGTATGTACATGCTTATTTTTTATGCAGGTTTGCAGGTACCGGGCATCAAGTTCCCTAAATTTCCAAGATGAGTGTGCCCTATCGCAATATCTCAATGGTAAGGGAGGGGAGACAACATACAGGTCCAATCCCAACCTAAGCCATTAATTATTCTGAAATAGTGGACAGGTATCTGATTTTCTACCTATCCAAATTCGTCAAGATGATGTAAATTCGTGAGCCCTTCCTTTAAGTTTGATTGTTGTATTTTGGTTTAGTCAATTTTGTTTCATGGTTGCATGTCATGTGATTTGATGTTGTTTTAATGTTAAAATAGATTAAGGAATTAATTAGGATTAATTAAATGAGATTAAATAGTTACACCATATGATATATTAAAATATTAAATATAACGATTAATTAATTAATGAGAATTAATTAATTATCTATATTTAATAAATAATTTAATTACAAAGTCAAAATTAATTAATTGAAAAGTTTAACAATTATTAAGTAAAAAAATTAAATTTAAATGTGCAGTTTGAGTTAAGTGATTATTAGTTGAGTTGCATATTTTAAATTAATTAAAATTAAGTAATGCAACTTAAAAGTACTTTGTTATAAATTTAGAACTTAACCTTTTAAAATAAAGTTGAGTTAAAGTGACTTAAAGTTGAGTAAATGACAAATAACTCTTTTAATAAATTGTATCGTCATAAAATGGAAGCACTTCCATGTTAAGAACATTTATCCCTCCGAGTAAGTGGTCAGGGGTCATGTCAAGTGCCTTGAATAGGTCTTTGCATGGATCTGGCTTTTTCACCCTGTTCTGCTTCTCTCTCCACCTATTTCCATCCTTTTTCTAGCACCTAGTCCTAAGAATTTGAGATCTGTGACCCCAGGGTCAAGTTCGACCTCGACCCTGATCTAGGGCAGAGTTGACCTCGACTATGACCCTGGGTCCAATTTTCAAGATCCGAAGGTTTCAGGATATCGAGCTTCACAAAGTTTTATTTTCCCACTTTCAGGTCGGCTGTTTGGGATTTTGGAATGGTAAACTCTTAAATTGTATTTAATTTAGGTCCATTTTTAGGGGTTAAGGTTAATTGGGATTTAATTCTCCAATGTCGGCCTCTCTAGAAGTTTTTGCCCTAGATCACTATAAAAAGAAGCCTTCCTCTCTCATTTTTTTCATCCATCCACAACCAAGCAATTCCATCTCTCAATCAAGTGCATCCACTTTTTCATATCTCCATCAAGTGTCAAGAATCATCAAGCAAGATCAAGCAAGCATTTTCAATCAAGGAAACATTCAAGCCATCATCATATTCAAGCGTTCAAGTTCTCCATTGAAGATCAAGGATTCAAGCATTCAAGCCTTTGAAGGGATTTGGTTCAAGCATCCAAGATTCATCATTCAAACCCTAGATCTATCCATCATGGTGGTGTGATCTTCCTTCAAGATCCTTTGTTCATCTTCAAGATTCATTCATTCTTCCCTCAAGGTGGATTCCAAGTGTACAATCATGGAGGCTTTGAATTACATTTGTTAATGTTGTGTTCAAGATTTCATATCAACATACTTGTTTACATTTGAAATACATTTGCATATCTATTGAATATCATAGCTTCATTGTTAGATCTACTTCTACTACTTGCTAGCATTCTCTATTTCAATTTCATTATTAAGGTTGATTCTAAACCGGGGTTTGACTAAGGCAAACCACTCATACAAACAACAAAACCATTTTTCTTGTAGGTATAAGTACAGGACAACAAATTGCAGTTCAGATCTATATACCCTTTTCAGTGAACTTCCGAGATCTGCGAACAAAATTTTTGTCAGATTTGTTTCAGGTCAAGGTCGACCTTCAGTGGGGGGTAAGATTGTACCCCGCTATTTGGGTCAAGGTCGACCTCCCTCAGAATTGAAAAAGTTTTATGGGTTTTCTCTATCTCGACTTTTTTAGGCTGGATCAAGTTGCAGAATCTCTCGAAACTGAACACAGACATAAGAAAATAGTAATTTTCGCATCAGCCTCCTTTCAAGATAAGTATTCTTGTTTTATTTAGTTTGTATGTCCATAACATTTTCCATCACAGATTTACATCCTTACACTTTTTTATCATCTCCCATATTATTCCCCCCCTTTACATTTTGGTGAACCCGACAAACTTACCCCCCATCTTTTGTGGATTTAGATGCTCTATTGTGTTAGATTTCCCTTTGTATTATCTTGTGGTAGACAATTCCTTCTTTTTGGTGTCAGGTCTTTTCTTTTCTTGCATCAAGATTAGATTTCTTTTATGCTCTTGCATTTTAATTCAAAAATACAAAAAAAATCTATATATTCAACAAAATCCAAAAATATTTCTTGCATTGCATTTACTATGAAGAATTTTAAGATGCTTTGGTATGTAATTATGTTCTTTATTACCCTTCTTTTAGCATCTCTTTACCATACCTATGATGTTTATGCGAGTATCATTCACTTCATTATGTTGATGACCCTTCATTTTGCACTCGCCTATGCTTTTGTGAAATTGACTGATACTCGTCTTCCTACTTTCAAAACTTTCATTAAAGATTTATGTGGTAGACTTATTACTCTTTTGGATTATGTGAAGAATTTGGTAGATGATACACCATCTCCTAATCTTCTTAATCATAATCCTATCATCCCTAATCTGAATCCTAATCTTCCTAATCCTAATCCTATCATTCCTAATTTGATTCCTAACCTTCCTATTCCTAATTCATTGCCTAATTCTCCATCTGTTAATCCTAGTTCTTCCCATACATATGATGGGATTCAATCTATATTTCAGGATGTAGATGTGCAAGACTTCTTTGATTTACCTTCTCCTCTAATTCATGATGATATTAAAGGAAAGGGTAAATAAACTTCTTCAAAACCTATTATCTCACCTTATACAACCTTTACTCATGAGCATGATAAACTATCACCTCCTATAGAAGCTTTACATAATATATACATTATCGAATTCGATATGATGACTAAACAAGGCTATAGATGTTTAGGGCTTCGAGTTAATGAGCATGGTATCAAGTATCCAATTCATATATGGGCCCTAAACAAGATATGTGTGGTGTTGGTTTTTCGCAATCTCAATTCAAGGTGGGTGATTTTGATTGTTGTCCTCCTCTTCATATTATTCTTACTACACCTACCTTAGATAACCCTGATACTCATCAAGATGTAGCCAAGAAGGTGTATGTTCAGCTATTGAATTCCAAGAAAGAAATCTTTAAACGTATGCCGAAATTTTTTTATCCAAGTACAAATGTCCTTTTCATTATAGTATACATATTTACTTGTTGATTGTAAGCATTTCAAGTTATATGTTAGGGAAAGAGCTTCTTTAGGAATTATATCTCACTCTCGTGCAGTTTTACAATTCCTTCATAATTTTGATATAGGGGATACCACTCATTCTGATATAAAATAGATTTCTTCTCATCTTGTCTCTGGACTAGGGGCAAGAGGTGTATTTCCATCTAGTCTTATAAGATCCATTAGGCTCTTGGCATATATTTTATCCCGGGCTTAATTGGTATTCTTGCTTCTCTATGGTTTTTGTATTATGTTTATAATCATCCATAGATTTTATCCTATATTCAAGATATCTTTTCTAAGACATTTGTTTTGTAAATGTATCCCTTGCTTTCAGCCCTAGGGGGCAAGGTTCTTCTTTCTTTCTCTTTGTCTAGGGATCTGCTTTCCTTAGCTTAGTGGCATTTGTTTATTTGGCAGCATTATTTCATTATACTGACCGGTGTTTTGACTATGGATATCCTTTTTATATGAGAGGTTGTTGTCCTAGGTCATCACCTCTTCTCTACTTTGCAAATTATGTTCATTATAAACTCTTTCCCTTTCTCTGGTGATTAGAGTTGTTTCCCTCATTTCAAAGATTCCCCTTCCTCTTAATTGCAGGGGGCTTGATGATTGAATCTTTGTTTCCGCCTAGTTTATCTTTGAAAGATGATATTTTATCTAAAAGCACTCCTCTATGGTGGGGGTCTTGTTGATAAGATCTCTTTCTTTGAGGATCCTTTTTCCATAAGTGACATATCCTTTTCACAATTATCTATACTCTTGGATGTAGGGGTCAATACCCTTCGCTAGGAATGAAGTATACATTGTTGTAAGTTCAGGATATCTCTTTACATTGTGAAGTAAGTATCATCTTCCTCTTCCTTATCATGTCTAGTAGACAACCATGATAAGGAGGGGGGCATATATATAGGGTCTCCCTTGTACTATAGTTTTTCATTTATATGCTAAATCCTCTAAAGGTAACACACATAAGTTGCTAAATCCTAAAGAGACATGCATTTTTCAATTTTCAATATGCTAAATCCTTGGAAGGTAATGCACATAAGTTTCCAAATCCTGAAGAGACACTCATTTTTCAATTTTCAATATGCTAAATCCTCTGAAGGTAATGCACATAAGTTGTTAAATCTTGAAGAGACACCCCATTAGTACAAAAACAACAATATATGACCAAATAAACTACCAAAAAATTGTAGATAAATGACCAAGTTTGGTCACTTGACTAGTGATAGTTTATTGCCGGTCATTTAGCTCGTGACCAAATTTATGACTAAACTATTTTAGTCATTTATTTGGTCATTGATTTGGTCATATATTTAGTCATTTATTTGGTCATTTGGTAGTTTATTTGGTCATTTATTTGTCATTTATTTGGTCATTTATTTAGTCATTTATTTGGTCATTTATTTGATCCTTTATTTGGTCATTTATTTGGTCTTTTATTTGGTCATATATTTGGTCATTAATTTAGTCATATATTTAGTCATATTAGGGCACAATGGAATCGAACCATCATCCTCCTACTTGTAAAGTAGGTGCTCTTCCATTGAGCTAGTACCCTTTAAAGAATAATCATACCATGTATACTAGTACTTTCCACTAAACATGATTTCAAGTTTTTCCATCTATAGTTCAAGGGTAGCAAAGGCTTAAGGGGAGGACGACTAGTGATACTTTAAACTCAATGGTGAAGTTATTCAATGTACAATATAATAATGGAGTGAATGATGCCATTAGAAAATACATTACATGTTGCTTGTTCCCCTTATTATAATAAAAAGCATATATCTTTTGGGGAAACCAGCCACATTAAATAGAGATAAAGTATGTACCAATGATCATACCTTCTACATTTTAACTCCTAATTAACCCATCAAAAGCTTTACTTCTTTAGAAATCCACACTCCTGATAACCTACCAATATATTGCACTTCTATCCAATACATCAATCATAAAATAAGTATTATTAAGGAAATTTGATACACACTAAATTCAACTTATAAAAATCGATAGCCATTTTCCAAGATCTCCTATTTGTGGTATATACTAATCCTTAAGATACATTAATAACTAATAACGTAGCATCTTTCTTATCATAGTTGGAAAATACAAAATATTAAACATTGACCTTAAAACTACTTAAGGATGCCACAAGTCAGTAATGCATTGGAATCACTAATCATTGTCCGCAAATGACTAAAAGGGGTTAATTGAACTCAAAAGAACAAATTACAACAACTAATCAGAGGTGCTAACATGAATTCCAAGAACCAAATAAAGTATCAACACCTCAACTAGGAAGCAATTAGTCTGATTAAAAGGAGTGAATGGGGAAACTCTAGAAAAGCAAGTTCATACAAAACCCAAATTGGAAAAAGCGACCTTGTGAAATGAACAAACCTTTGTTCGTAAAGGTTTAAAACATCCAAGATGTCCCATATTCCTTTGGAATTTCCTTCCTTTTTTATTCCTATTTTATGTACTTTGAGAAAAGAGCTTGGGTTGTTGTCTAAATGCTGGTGTAAATTGTAATCTCAATTGGCAGATTTATGTAACTGGAGACATAGTTTGTATGGGTTTGTAAATTTGTCTTCCAAGCTATAAGACTTCTAAATGTTGGTAAGTGGATTATGACAAACTTATGACTGATGCAAGAAATATGCTAGTTTTAGCCTATGGACTCATTTTGAGATTTGGGCATTGGATTTTGACTAGGGATTTGGACAACACTCTAGGTAGATTTAGCTCATGATTTTCCAATTGCCTCTGATGGTTTCATATATCATTTCTCCTATTTATTAGGTGCTTGAGATGGAAGTTATAAAGTGAATTTTGTAGGTATTGTTATGCTGTCAAAATTGCTCCAAATCTCTTATTATTGATACTCCTATATAGGTTTAGACTCTACAAGTGTATTGTAACCATTGATTATTGAATAACACATTTAGTTTCTTTGAAGTGTGAATATTTTCTCTTGAAAAGGTTTTTCCCCATTTAAAATAGTGTTATGGTATATTACTTTCGTGTTTATTTCCTGGTAGATATATAATCAGTTAAATTTTTGCACATGCCTCCTCTCATAGATTAATACAGAAAGCATATTCTACATCTCCACTTCCTTTCACATACTAACATTATTGTTATCACAATGGATCTACAATGGTACTAGAGGGATCCTCCTATGCACACCATAACTAGGAAACTTCACTCTCTAAATCATATGCTTTATAAGTACATACTATTTATAGATCCTTCAAGCTGGAAAGCTGGTGCTACCATCCTTCCTGTAGCTTGCAGCAACAATACCATATGTGCATGAGGCTCTTTGATATCAGTTTTATATTCTCATCTTTTGAGTTAATGTTTTGATGATAAGTAAAGCTTTGTAATGTAAAAATGGTTGAAGGCACAACTACTTAGTGAGTATTCATGTATATAATGAAGGCACAACTTTTAGCTAAGTAAGGACATGCTTTGTTTATTATTACAGCAATCTGTAATAAATCAGTTTATCTGATGCATCCACTTTTTCAAACTATCTTAATTTAAAAAATTTGGAGTTCACAGGTTTTAAGAGTATGTGGATTTGGAACTTTTAATATAATTGTAGGAAGACATGAAGATTCGAACATGGCCATTGATGAATAAATATTTTAAACATGCATTGCATATTGTTATTGTAGTTGATTACAAAAAATCATAATAGTGCAAAATTCCAAACAAAATAATAAAATTAACAAAGGATCAACTTGCAAAGAAATTGATCCTTGGAGTTGTCACATATTTATGTTGGTGTTCCCATATGATCAATCACATGTAATAGTTCTCAATAGAATATTTCTCTATTTTGACTATAGAATTTAAAAGCACCAAGTCAAGGTTAATAAGTTGCTAGTCATTGTCATTAAAAAGTTCATTAGAAATCTAGTATCAAACAAAATTAGGGGAAAAAAATGGAAAATAAAGTTACCTCAAAAAATTCTAGTGGACTTCCTTTCTTTTAAATCTCTCTTTTCTTTCTATTATGCTCATCATTAGGAAAGACAGATGTGAACATTGTTCTCCATCCAAACAGTAAAATAAAAGTATTGCCCATTGAGACCAGCATGAATGTGGCTATTAGAAAATGACTTGCAGTAACTACTCTGATGGTTAGTCCCAACTATTCCAGCACAAAGAAAAAGACATAAGTGTTTAAAAGCATTATATTATTGTAACAATTAAATTTTGAAAAGTTCCTAAAGTTTTTAACAACTAATGAATACAAGGTTTTAATTATACCTATGTTCATTGCCACTTTTACACATATTTCATTTGAGCTATAAATAAAGTTTCATGATACTATTTTTTTTGAAGCTATAATCACACAAGCAAACACTTGACTAGTTATAAAATTAAAACTATCTGTGCCAACATTCAAACTTTATGACCAGAGTATGTTGTGTATCTCATTCTTACCTAGAAGTTTGAGTTATGCTACTCTCAAGAAATTTATATCTTACAAAAAGGGTTCTAAATTTGTATTTTAAGGCATCAGGTTCAAGAAGTAATAGAGTAGAAAATAGTTTTTGTTGTATGCCTAGATTAGCTTCATGATCATAACAATCTTATAACACCATCTGAAACATAGTGTCCAAGCAATATATGACTTCATGTGATTTCCTCTACCCAGAATCTCTTTCCATATTTTCCAAGCACCATCAATAATAATATTTGTATAATTTAATGATTCAGAGAAAACCCTATCAAAAATGTTGGTACAATGGCATAAAAAAAGAGAAAGGGCAATCTCAGCAGTGATCATTTAAAGTGTCCACTTACAATCCCAGAATGTTAATGTCTTCTAACAAAGAATAAATTCACACAAATCACTAAATTCGTCAAGGAACAAGTTTATTACTTATGTATGCATCAAGAGGGTTTCAACTCATTTTCAATCCCAAACCATCCATGTTTTCTAGCATAGAATGATGTTGAATAGACCAATTGAAAAATGTTAAATTGAAGTATACACAAAGACTCTCCACATTGCCTATCACCATGTTACCAATTCAATCAACTCGACCTGCAAATTCAAGTCCAATCTAGCCCAGATATGGATCCAAGTTTAGTTTGGAAGGAGTTCTAACCAAGGTTCCACAAAAGGTCTGTGTGTTCATCTGGGACAAACCAGGGTGGACCTGTCCTGAATTTAATCACCTTCTGCTCCTACCATGGTGCACTCATCATCTTTTGTGATTTATCCTATTTTTCTATTTTGGCATTCAATTTCTCATTGATCCTTTCTATTTTTAGGTTTATTTTCATCTAACAGAATGAGATTTCTTCTCATGAGATTCCTTATTTGCAGCCAACAGAAAACATAGGTATCCTTACAAGGATTGACAGCCAACATAAAACATAGGTATCCTTACAAGGATTGACATTGTTTCAACAAATGCAACAAACAGGTATCTGAACCTCTTAGTTCACTTTTACCAGCATGCTCCAACCTATGCTGACATAAGATCCTTGGATCATCATATAGTCATTTATCAGGCCATAAATGAAAGGGATTTTTTAATCAAATATTGTACTTGAAAATGCCTTGGTAGATATGTAAGCAAAATGTGAAAGCTTACACAAAGCGTGTGAACTATTTGACAAGACGCCTCAAAAATTTGTGGTATCATTGAATACAATGATTGCACAATATAAATAAAATGGTTCTGTTATCCCTCCATGAAGCTTCAAGAATTTTTAAGAAATGAAGTAAATGTGGAGAAAATGCAACTTTTACAATCAAAAAACACTTTTTTGCCTTAAGAAAATTATGAAAATGGCTTGTGCCATGATAGTTTGTGTAGTTTTGAAAGCCTTCATCTGAGCTTGGAGGTAGAGGCTCCACCCCTTGACCGTGCCCTCTGGTTTGCAAGCCTTCATTAATGAAGTTTTTCTAAATATAATTTGGGAAGATTTATGTCAATTTTTTTTATAAAAAAACAAATTGCAGAGTATTTGGTAAGGTTGGAACATCATTTTTTTTGGGTACACATTGGTACAATATTTGACTTGTATCCGGGCCATGTCAGATATGTTTCCAATTTAGATCTGAGGATACACACACCCAAGGAAGGATAGGGGAGTGTCCAACGACTCTTCGTGTAGCTCCTCAGGTGATGGTAACATTGATTAATGCTTTCAGATAAATTTATGTCACCTCAAATCAACTTATATAAACATGACTCAGTGTTGCAAAAATTTTTTAAAAAGGAGCATACCTATCCTTGACAATGGTGATGCACTCGAGCCCTTAACATCCTTGAAAGTGTGTCAGATGCAAGTTGAAGTGGCATGTCTAGTGATAAGGCCTGAGGAATCAAACGGGTGGTTAGAAGATCAAGAATATGGCCAAGCCACAGAAGATCTCCATGAAAGTATTATAGTAATTGTCAAAATAAATTAAACAGGGTCAAGATATCAAAAAACATTCACCGTACAACAAAGCAATCAACATAATTGTGAATATCTAAGCCAATTTGACTTGTAAAGATAAATGAACATACTGTTTATTGTTGTTCACAATGCAGAAAATAAAACTAAAATCTTTATCTTTATCTGTTTCTTGGCACCTTGAGGAAACTTAGAAATACACAAGAAATCCATTCTATAAGTGCAGAATTGCACTGAAGAGGAACAAATATAAACACATACTAGGGGCTGTCATATAGAAAATGTAATTAAATGATTCCCAAATGCTAATCAACATCTAGGTCTATCTGCAAAGCCCTAAGGAAACCCATCTAAAGATTCCATTTGCATAAATTTATGAAGCTATAGGAATATACTCTGGAAAACTATTCAAATAAATTACGACACAGTAGAAAAAGTAGTAGCAGCAGTGCTGATCTGAGTGTAATATTTTCTATTTCCTATTGTTGCTTTCATGACTAGGTGTTATTTTTGGCTGAGGGTGTTTGGATAAAAAACAAAACACTTACTAGATTTGAATTGGATTAAAATCCTGTTTCATTTATAGTGGACTTAGCTAAACTAACTTCACATAATATTAAAGTGAAATGCCTTTTTTTCTCAAATTCCAGTTACGAATGATGTCTTGGCTTTAACTTGTATAGAATTTGAATTCCAAGTCACTCCATGATTTTCTGGTTAGATCTATTACAATGGTCCTATGTTCTACTTAGTCTATTTTTTATCGACTTAGAAACACTGGAATGTTTCAATGCATTACCTTATAAATTCATTGGTAATACAGTGATGTATACGACCAAATATGAGATTGATTGACCAAGGGAGATGCAGTACCACCTCAAAAAGGATCAATCACTATAGTGAGATAGGTTATGGTTTGTAGATGATTTAGCCAAGCAACCAAAGAAGTAACCAAAAAAATATCCAAAAGTGAAAAAAAAATGATAATATTTCCTAAAGACCAAAACAACCATGGAATATTACCATGACAATAACACTGTTATATAGTGGTCAATTAGAAAGCCCAAGTCCAGATTATGGATGGCTTGAATTTTAAATTCTTATCTATATTCAATGTGTCAGGTAGTCAAAGATCACGTGCAGATTTCAAAGATGAAACTATGCTGTAATGTTATGAACCTAGCTATAACCTTGATGTATCTTAATAGAGACTCTGAAACTTAATCTAAGCATATATATGAGAATATCAACTACTTAAAGAAAGATGAAACCCAAGAGTGCTAAGAATTATGAAAACTGCAAAAAAAATATTGTTTGAAGTGAAGAACTTAAAACCAACAAATAAGCAGATATCTAGGACCGAATAAATCCTAAACTTCTAAAGATTTTTTGGTATTTCAATTAGGATGAAAAGCTCATTATTTCACATAAAATGAGAATAACTTTACTGATAAAGGTGTGGATGCCAACTCGAAAAAACATGCTTCATTTGACTACCTAAGAATCTACTTGGCTTTACCCTTCATTTCATAGACAAACCTTCATTTCACTACCTAAGAATCTACTTGGATTATTCTTTCAAATAATCCATTGTATTACCCTCACTGTAATACAACACTCTGATCCAATACATCACTCATTGGAACATTAAATCCTATTTTAATCAGGAGGAGATTCTTTCGCATCCTTTGGTGGGAGGGTTTTTCAGCCACTGGATGGAACGTCATTATGGAGAGTGTTTTTGCTAGTGTTCCAATGCTAGGATTTCTTGTTGGGATGGATTTTCTATTTTGGTCAAATTTATGTATGACAAAATATATGAGTCCACTAGGGGAGGGGGAGATGGTGTTGGAGCTTTGGTTTGGCAGTTTTTCGTGGAGGGTATGGAAGAGTATAGGGATCATTATGCTTTTGTTCCATGGAAATTCCAATCAACATATAAATTGATCATGGAGCAATCTTGTAGATTTTTAACTTTGAGTGAAATTGAATTGAGAGGAAACCAGATCAGAGCTCATATTTAAAATAAACAATGTCACCAAGAAGAATTACAAAAATGTCAAGAATAGTTTTCCATACTTTGAACCCTCCCTGGTCTAAAAGTTGATGATGAACCAAAGAGTACACTATTGTGCAATAGTGGTCAAGTTTAGCTTTCCTAGAAATTATCACACTAAATTTCCAGAAATGAAGGTACTACCTTTGACATACAGAAAAGTGCTTTGGCATCAATATCATGGTAGCCCTTTGCAAGATCCTCTGAAACAGCTTTTGTCAGAACAACTGCTACTACCTTGCTTGTAATATCTCGAATACTGTATACAATAGTTAACACATGCAATGGAATAAATAATAAGAAACAATTATATATATATATATATATATATATATATATATATATATATATATATATATATATATATATATATATATATATATATATATATATATATATATATATATATATATATATATATATATATATATATATATATATATATATATATATATATATATATATATATATATATATATATATTGATGGAATATGGATGAAGTGACTGAGAGGGGGGGGGGTGAATCAGTCAACCATAAATGACTTCACAATTATTTCTTTCCAGATCCCTTAGGATATCTTAAAGAATGTTATCTATTTTAGCACTCGGTAAATAGATTGTAGTAACTTTGAAGATGCAGAAAGTATTAGCAAAATTATCTTTTAGATATTCATCAGCACTAGTGTATGATTAAGATAGCAATTAAGAACACAAGAGACACAAGATTTAACATGGAAACCCAATATGGGAAAAACCACCAATGTATCTAGATACTGATTTTCACTTTTCTAAAGTGATGCCCGATTAGAAGCCAACCCGGTAAAAGGTTACAAAACACACTGTTAGCTGTGACCTTGTTAGAGGATTTAATCACCCTGCTAGGAGTGGCCTAGTAAGAGGTCTTGAAAACAATTCAATGGAATTGTCACCTTGTTAGAGGATTTACAATATGGTTGTTAAACCAACTCGGTTAAGAGATTTAGAATTCACTGTTACAATGATAAGAAGGTAACAATGAAAATGACCTGTATAACAATGCAACTGCCTTGCTGATTACAGATCTCTATTCTGCATAAGTGTGATCCTTCCTGATCGAATAAATCTCTGCTGCACCTTAAGGATATCTGAACATCCTTCACAAATTCACACACACCTTTCATGTCTTTCTTCTGTAAATCTTCTGCTGTATTTCTTGTTTATTTTTCACATTTGACCTTTTATTTATATGATTTTAGATTTGTCAAATCGACATTATTTAGTATAACAGTCGGCTGAATTAAGAAAACTCTATTTGCAAAAATCCTTCAAGGGCCGACAGTGCTCGGTGATCATAAATTTCTACAATCTTTCAGAGACCGAGGGAACTCGGTAAACACCGACAATCCTTTACCTTTGATAACAGACTGAACTCGGTAAACACTGAATTTCCTTTGACGACCGACTGAACTCGGTAAACACTGAATTTCCTTTGACGAATGACTGAACTCGGTAAATGCTAAATTTTCTTTGATAACCGAGTGAACTCGGTAGACACTGATTTTCTTTGATAACCGAGTGGACTTGGTAAGCACTAATCTTCCTGTCTGGCAGACCGACTGAGCTCGGTAGGAACTGATTGCTGTGGACTATGACATTGTGTGACATCAAAGACAATACATAATTTGAGTAGCAATTTCCTTCAGACAATTGTTTCCAACAATCTCCCTCTTTGGCATTGATGGCAACACAATATGTCATAGCATAAGAAATTTGAAAGAATTAGCTCGGTTCAGATTCAAATCTCCCTCTGTCAGCAAACTTCCTTTTGACTATTGAAAATTTATTGAAGTAATAGCAAAGACATAGCAAACACTCCCTCTTTGACAACACATGCCAAAGACAATTCACATATTACCGGTGTAAATTAATGTACCTCAAGTATTGATTCATATGCAATGATTCTTTGAATACTTCATCAACTGGTTGATTTTCAATCATGTTCTGGTTGATGCATCACTAAAACTATATTTAGTGAGCCTCGGATAGGGGAATGACCCCTAACTTACCTCTTAGATACACAAATGCATCCTTAGGTAATGGTTTGGTAAAAATGTCTGCAATCTGTTCTTTTGTATGAATATATTCTAATCTAATTTCCTTGTCCTGCACCAATTCTCTGACAAAGTGATATTTAATAGCAATGTGCTTGGTTTTGGAATGCATCACTGGATTCTTCAAAATGTTTATTGCACTGGTATTGTCACAAAATATAACAACTGGTTCTTTGATTTCAACCTTCATACCTTCTAATAACTGTTTAAACCAAACAATATTTGAACAGTTTACTGTAGTAGCAACATATTCTGCTTCAGCTGTGGATTGAGATGTGCAATTTTGCTTTTTACTAGTCCAGGATACCAGTCTTTTTCCAAGAAAAAATGCTCCACCACTTGTGCTTTTTCTATCATCAATGTTCCCTGCCCAATCAGCATCAGTAAACACTTTTAAGTCTAGATTGCCTCCAAATTTATACCACAAACCATATTCTTCAGTTCCTCTTAAGTATCTTAAGATTCTTTTGATTGCCATCATATGATTTTCCTTAGGTTTTGCTGAGAATCTAGCTACTATACCGACTGCTAAGGCAATATCAGGTCTTGTATGTACTACATACTGCAATTTTCCAATCATAGATCGGTATAGGGTCTGATCAACTTCTTTTGAATCATCATTTTTGGGAAGTTTCAGTCCAGTACACATGGGTGTACCAACTAGTTTTGAATCTTCCATACAAAACTTCTTAAGTATTTCCTTAATGTATTTAGATTGAGTAATGTATATACCATTCTTGCTTTGCTGAATTTGAAGACCAACAAAGAATTTTATTAAACCAAACATAGACATTTCAAATTCTTTGTTCATTTGCTCTGAAAATTCTTTGCACTGATCCTCATTCCCTGTAAATATAGTATCATCTACAAATATTTCTGCCAATACAATTTTGTCATCCGGTCCTTCTTTAATATACAGATTGCTGTTATCATTGGCTCTTTTGAAATTAATCTAAATCAAATAGTTATGGAGTCTTTCATACCATGCTCTAGGAGCTTGTTTCAAACCATACAATGCTTTGTGTAACCTGCAGACCATGTCCTTTTTATCTGGATCAACAAAATCTTCAGGTTGTTCAATGTAGACTTCTTCATCAAGAATTCCATTGAGAAATGCAGATTTTATATCCATCTGATATACCTTAAATCCTTTGTGTGCTGCATAAGCAAGTAGAGTTCTTACACCTTCTAATCTTGCAGCAGGAGCAAAAGTTTCTCCATAATCTATACCTTCTTCTTGAGAATAACCTTTACATACCAGTCTAGCTTTGTTTCTAGACACTTGACCATCTTCATTTAGCTTATTCCTGAATACCCATTTTATTCCAATTACATTCTTATCTTTAGGTCTAGGTACAAGAGTCCATGTTTTGTTCTTTTGTATTTGTTCTAATTCTTCATTCATTGCTTCAATCCAACTTTCATTTTCTAATGCATCTTTGATATTTCTAGGTTCAAAGTTAGTAAGTAGACATGTACCTTTTAGCTTGCTTCTTGTCATAGTACCATCTAATTTGTTTCCAATGATTTGATCTGGTGTATGATGTCTTCTGACATATTTGGCTAGTATAGGTTCCTTGCTTTTTGAATGATTCATGCTGTTGTCTTCTAGGATCTCTTCTTCAGGTTGCTCGGGCTCGGTAGATATTTGCTCGGTAACTTCAGGCTGAGACTCGGTCTAAATTTCTTCCTGTGACTCAGTTTGAACTTCTTCCTGTGACTCAGTTTGTGACTCAGTAACTGTGCTTGGCTTGGTAGATATAGTTTCCTCATTGATAGTTGTGTCTGCCAATGTTTCAGGTTCAATGTAAATGAATGTTCTATAGGTCTCAGGTTCCCTTTTGCTTTCTTCTTCAGTCTTTTCTGCAAACTCATCAAATTTTACATGTATACTTTCTATGACTTTGTGAGTAGATAAGTTCAGACATTTGTATGCCTTGCTTTTGCTAGAATATCCTAAGAATATTCCTTCATCACTTTTCACATTAAATTTATTTCTTCTGGATTCTTTTAAGATATAACACTTGCTACCAAATATTTTCATGTAACTTACATTGGGTTTATAGCCATACCATAATTCATAAGGAGTTTTGAATGTGTCTTTCTTCAATTGTACTCGGTTCAAGGTATGAACTGTAGTGCTGATAGCTTCCTTCCAGTACTTTATAGCGATGTTCTTTTCTATCATTAGAGTTCTTGCACAATCCATAATAGATCTGTTTCTTCTTTCTGCTATTCCATTTTGCTCAGGAGTTCTAGGAGCTGATACCTGTCTTTTGATTCCTCTTTCAATGCAAAAGTTGTTAAAATCATGGGAGATGAATTCACCACCTCTGTCTGATCTTAAGCATTTCAATCTTTTCCCTGTTTCCTTTTCCACTCTTGCTAAGTACCATTTGAACTTTTCAAATGCTTCTGATTTTTCTCTTAAATACATAACAATCATCATTCTAGAATAATCATCAACGAAAAGAATAAAGAATTTATCTCCAGTATAGCTTTGTATTCCAATAGGTCCACATAAATCAGTATGCACAATTTCCAAAATTTCTTTAGACTGATAGTTCTTACTCTTGAAACTAGTTTTACTCATTTTGCCAATTTGACAATTCTTACATAGACCAGTATCAGGTTTCTTCAAAGTAGGAATGCCTCTAACCTTCTTGAATTTGCTTATTTTTATCATGTTATCAAAATTCACATGACATAACCTTTTGTGCCATAGCCAACTTTCTTCAATTTGAGCAATAAAGCATGAATATTCACTGAGATCAAGATAAAATAAGTTACCTTTTGTTTGTTTGCCTGATCCAATGAGTTTTCCTTTTTCATCCAGCAGTCTTGCTTGACCATTCATGAATTCAACCTTGAAACCAGTGTTGATTAGTTGTGCTACACTTAGAAGATTATGTTTTAGTCCTTCAACCCAATAAGCATTATCACATATGAGTTCTTTGGTTAATGAGATTCTTCCTTTTCCTTTTATACAACAAGGTTCATTGTTTCCAAATCTTACATTACCACTATCACAGTCTTCTAGATATTCAAATTTTGTCTTGTCACCAGTCATGTGGTGTGAACATCCGCTGTCTATTATCCATATATCATCTTTGCTTATATGAGAAATAAGTGCCATCTTATCTTCATCATCATCAGATTCATCTTTTATAGCAATAAAGACAATTTCTTCTTCACTATCATCAGAATCTTTAGCCATAAAACATGTTTTCTTACCTTTATCCTTGAATGATTTGAAATTCTTTTTGCCATAGTACTTGTGACTTCTCTTCTCTTCCTTGACTTGCTTGTTTGGGCACCTAGCTGCAATATGTCCAATTTCTTCACATGAAAAATAGATTAAAGGAGTTTTACCTTTATATTTACCTTTCCCTTTAGAGTACTTCTTTGCAAGTAATGCTTCTACAATTTCAAGATCACTATCAGAACTTTCTTCTGATATTTCTTCACTTTCTGACTGAACTTCTTTAATTTTCTTGTTCTTCTTTAGTGAAACCTTGGCCTCAAATGCTGATTGAATATTTTTGGAACTAGGAACATAGTTGTCATAGTTGTCTAATTCAAAGGCTGACAATCTTCCAACTAAAGCATCCAATTTTATATTGTGGTTTGTTTCACATCTTCTTTCTTGAATAGCTGATACTCTTATTGCATAGATACAGAGTAATGTTCTGAGTACCTTACTTATAACAGTTTCATCTGAGATTGTTCCTCCAGAAGCTCTAATTACACTTACACTTGCTTTGATTCTTTCAACATATTTTGCAATGTTTTCATCTTCCTTCATATTCATCTTGTCAAACTGTCCTCTTAGGCTTTCTGCTTTGGCTCTTTTCACATTTGCATCACCACCATATATTTTCTTCAGTGCCATCCACATTTCATATGCAGTAGTGCATTCTTTAATATCATCAAATTCTTCATAGCTAAGAGCAGATGCAATGTCTATCATCATGGTGTTATGAGTCTTTTTCTCTGCAATGTCTTCAACAGTTAATGCACCAGTAGGAATTGTGTATTCTTCATCAATGTATTTTCATCCTGAATCACCAATGGAAGCCAGATGAAGTTGCATGAGACCTTGCCATGCTGAAAAGTTATCTCTATTGAGCTTTGGAATTTCCCTCTTGTAAGACATCCTGATCTTTAGCTTAGGTCCTTGAAACCCTTCCTGCAAGCACCAAAAGCTCTGATACCAATTGATGGAATATGGATGAAGTGACTGAGAGGGGGGGGTGAATCAGTCAACCATAAATCACTTCACAATTATTTCTTTCCAGATCCCTTAGGATATCTTAAAGAATGTTATCTATTTTAGCACTCGGTAAATAGATTGCAGTAACTTTGAAGATGCAGAAAGTATTAGCAAAATTATCTTTTAGATATTCATCAGCACTAGTGTATGATTAAGATAGCAATTAAGAACACAAGAGACACAAGATTTAACGTGGAAACCCAATATGGGAAAAACCACCAATGTATCTAGATACTGATTTTCACTTTTCTGAAGTGATGCCCGGTTAGAAGCCAACCCGGTAAAAGGTTACAAAACACACTGTTAGGTGTGACCTTGTTAGAGGATTTAATCACCCTGCTAGGAGTGGCCTGGTAAGAGGTCTTGAAAACAATTCAATGGAATTGTCACCTTGTTAGAGGATTTACAATATGGTTGTTAAACCAACTCGGTTAAGAGATTTAGAATTCACTGTTACAATGATAAGAAGGTAACAATGAAAATGACCTGTATAAGAATGCAACTGCCTTGCTGATTACAGATCTCTGTTCTGCATAAGTGTGATCCTTCCTGATAGAATAAATCTCTACTGCACCTTAAGGATATCTGAACATCCTTGACAAATTCGCACACACCTTTCCTGTCTTTCTTCTGTAAATCTTCTGCTGTATTTCTTGTTTATTTTTCACATTTGACCTTTTATTTATATGATTAGAGATTATTCAAATCGACATTATTTAGTATAACAGTCGGCTGAATTAAGAAAACTCTATTTGCAAAAATCCTTCAAGGGCTGACAGTGCTCGGTGATCATAAATTTCTACAATCTTTCAGAGACCGAGGGAACTCAGTAAACACCGACAATCCTTTACCTTCGATAACCGATTGAACTCGGTAAACACTGAATTTCCTTTGACGACCGACTGAACTCGATAAACACTGAATTTCCTTTGATGACCGACTGAACTTGGTAAATGCTAAATTTTCTTTGATAATCGAGTGAACTCGGTAGACACTGATTTTCTTTGATAACCGAGTGGACTTGGTAAGCACTAATCTTCCTGTCTGGCAGACTGACTGAGCTCGGTAGGAACTGATTGCTGTGGACTATGACATCGTGTGACATCAAAGACAATACATAATTTGAGTAGCAATTTCCTTCAGACAATTGTTTCCAACAATATATATATATATATATATATATATATATATATATATATATATATATATATATATATATATATATATATATATATATATATATATATATATATATATATATATATATATATATATATATATATATATATATATATATATATATATATATCTTTGGATTGAAACTAAAATACCTAGATATTGAAGGATATATAGTTCCATTTAATACTTCTTTCTCTTCCATGTATCCAGCTAAGCTGCAGTGTCAATACAAATGGAAAATATATTGAGAAAGTTCATTATGAATAACAATTCTCCTATGGGAAGTCAGTCAATGGGTTTGTGAAATTCAACATGGCATAAATTAAAATAATCATGTTTGGATAATAAAATAGTAACACTAAATGTTGGAGACTAGATGCAAGTTAAGTGGTCCAATTCTACAAATATATTTACCATTCTGTTGTAGCTTGAAGCATTCCATATGAAATGATGCGAGAGCCAAAGAGAAGTATACCCAACCCAATTCTAATGCACCACAATGGAAAAAGTGTAGATATTAAGTGGATAGATCTATGTAATGAGAACCTTTGCAAATCAAGTGAGAGAAGCTAACCCTAGGAAAAGGTACATATTGTTGCCTTGGTTGCAACAACCTATTTTACCATTTCTTGAAACACAATAACATGAGCGGGTGAATTGGCATCAAGATCACAATGACAAGGTAAGAAAATGTTGCTCTAAATTTATCAACACCCATAAAGTTCCAGTTAATGATACAAACCAAGATCTACTTCAGGAAATGGGCTTCCACTGACTATATGATCCCCCACAGTCTCAAAAGCTTGCTGAGCTGTGTATTCAACTGTCAGTCCAGAATTAGAGAACTTTTCCATAAGTAAAGCTCAGTCTTATATGATGTAACTAAAATATACAAGAGAAAACCATCAAACTTTTTGACAAATTTGGAATGGAATAGACCATTTTTTGTTGGGTTTGACATTGTAGAGACTGCTGGTCTCATACATGTTGAGTCTTTGAGGACTTCCAATTCTTGCTAAGTTTGAAATAAAAAAGATTATTCTTGGAGGCATTAACAAAAAATGTTCAATGAAAGACTAATTGGATGTAAATTGAAAACAATTTATTCTCAGAGCCATTAACAAACATTGTTCAATGAAAGTTCAATTTGGATGTAAATTGATAGAAAATATTGTTAGCTCTTATATTTAGAATGAGATAATTGGTAACCATAGATATTTATGACAAGAACATCCATTAGTGTACCTAGAGATGTTGGAAACCATTAAAAAACTCAAACAACAATCAGAATTAAATCATTGTGATATTGCTATCAAGATTCAACTATCTAGTTTGTGAGTCAAAGTCATTGACCCATGATTCATGAGGAGTGGTTCTCAAGAACCCATCTCTTATGAGAATGAATGGAACACTTAGCAGTCATTGCATCTAGCGGATGCTCATAGAGCTAAAGCGTCGGGCATTCTTGGGAGGTCACCCATCCTAGTACGACTCCAACTCAAGTGCGCTTACCCGCAAAGTTTTCTCCAAGGTTAAACCCACTTAGAACTAAAACATTGCAAAAGAATACAAAATTTAGGTTAGCATATATTAGTACATCCATTTGAGTTTTAATCATAAAATTTGTGACTAGAAGCTTAAAATGAATATTGTACAAAAGTATTATTGAAATAAATTGATGCAGATTTGCATAAAACTGATAATCTTTTAGAAATATGGAGATGTTGAGAAGTATGAAAATGAAGCTTAGTAGAATCCACATCAAATGATCTCCAATAGAAATACAAAGTCAAGGTTGGGGTGTGTGATTATATGCACTTGATCCCTAATCATGAAATATGTGAATAATTGTTTTAAGTGAATAATGTACAGAAGCACACAACTATCTTAGTTATCCTTTTCCATGAGTTCTTGGAGTTGAACCCTTGTACTATGATTTCCAAGGTGCGGGATTATAATTTTGGATGTGTTGCTTGATATACTGACTATATTTGTATCCCGGTTGGGTGCTTCCATCTCTTGATGATAAAATCAGGAAGCACACATGGATCCCTGACAAAGGTTAATTCACAACTGCATTATATATAGCTCAAATCATAAGTTTAAATAGTTTATGGATAGTATCTAATTATGGTGTCATTAATTTTATTCCAAGCAAGTTCTCACAAATAAAAAATAGGGGAGAAACCCTACATTGAGAAAAAAACTTGAAACTTAAACTACTGGTGCTACATTCCAATATGTTTAATCCTAACAGGGAGTACTGACAGTCAAAAATGATTCTACACAAAATTGGTGCTATATTTTCAGAATTGTTCTTTCACACAAAATTGTCCATCCATGACAACTCACAATACTTTGGGTGTTAACCCTACACATAGTTTTTTTATGCATCTTCATATTTAAAGAAGCCAACACATGACTCCTATCAGCATAATAGCAATACAAAAGAGGAACTAGAGGCCCAAACCACATTCGATATATTGGCTTTAATCTGCAAAAATCTTATGCACATGATAATGCACACACATTGTTCACTAATATTTATTTTTAAAAAAAATAGAACCAAACATCTAGTCTCAATGTAAAGGCCCATTCGCTTCACCATCATTGCTACAGACACAAACATGGTCATGGTCAAGCACCCTAACCCTAGCAGTACTATGAAAAACAATAAATAATATTTTCTAAGTTTTGTGTAACATTTTCTCCATAGACAAGCTTCATTGCCCAAACAATATAAAAATATACATGTAGGCACATCATCTAAAAATTAATCAAGAAAAGTGAATGCATAGTAGCTTACATATTGTTCATGTTTCTTTGATTCTTTGTTTCTTCACAAAATAGTTGCAACCGCAAGTTCCATTGATAAGGAAGAGCCTCAACTAAAATTTTCAGAGAAACTCTGAGGAAACAATAGGATGGGGTTTGGAGGAGATGAATCTGGTTATGTTTCATAGAATGGATACAACTTTGATATAGGTTCTTGACCTCTGTTGTAAACTAGAGGCATAAGGAATTGAATTAGGGCCGAAGTTTTTTCACATAAAATTCATGTTAGAAATTCACTTCCCTCCATTTTCTATCTTTTGGCCTACTATTGAAAATGTATTATTTTAATATATATATATATATATATATATATATATATATATATATATATATATATATATATATATATATATATATATATATATATATATATATATATATATATATATATATATATATATATATATAAGACAATTAGATTAGTTTAATTTTTAATTTAAAATGCATGAAATTTTTTCCTCCATTTTTTATTTAAGGCAATGAAATTTGTTTAAATTTTTAATTTAAAATGACAATTTATAAGTATTTGAGATGTTATAATATTTTTTCTTAAGAAAATTAAATTAGTCTCTTGTGTAATAAAGTCTTGACTAGAGTTAGGGCTTGGAACAATAAAGCTTTGTCAATAGTGAAACTCGGATCTCTCTCCTATTCTAAAAGGTCATGTGATTTCTTCTTTTTGACTCTTAGTTTCAACAAATTGATACTTTTAAATCTTGAATGTTGAAGTATTTAAGATTTGAAACAAATGAAAAATCTCTTTAACATATAAAATACACTTTTGAAACCCTATAAATCAAAGAGTTTCCTCTAACACATAAACCCTCTTACAACATAGAAAAAAAATGTAAACAAAACTAAGACAATATAAAGTATTTATGAAATAAATGACTTATAATGAAAAGGTTTTAGAGAATAATGTTTGTGCAATAAATTCTTAATGGTTGATAGTTTCAAATCAACTATGCATCCTTTCAAACATGATCAAAAGAAACTTTTGAATCATGAAAGTAAATCTATGTAATTCATTATGTAGGGGTGTCCATGAGACATAAAATCACATTTAGAGTCATGTCTCTAGAGTCTTCTTAATGACCAATGTCACTGTCACATAATGTACAAATTTTGTACTTGTAGTCTTTGGTAATAGTTCACTACCTAACTATTTCCCTATCTATATTGAGGAAAGTCTCTAGATCTAAAACTCTTAATTCACATTAAAAAATTAAGAATTTTGATAAGGATATATATATTTAAATCACATATGGAGACAACCAAAAAAAGATCATCAATATCTGATGTATCGTTTAGGATGTGTGGTGCGCAAAGTTATCTATAACAACTATTGTATACAATCATCTTAATTGTCATATCATTTGCATTTTCTTTTATGTTTTGGTTTGGTGTTTACATTAGTTTATATATTTATATTTCACGGTATATTCATACATTCATGCATGTGTGTGTGTGTATCTTTTTGTTCTGTTTTATAGACATGCATATAAAAAATGAATAAAAACATAAAACAAATTCAAAATAAAAGAGGAAACAACCTAAAATTATAATAAGACCAATCAAACAAAAAATATTTATATTTTATTTCTTGTTTGCAGATTGGTCTTATTATTTAGGTTTCTTCCTCTTTTATTTTGTGTTTTTATTTATTCTTATATATATATATATATACATATATATATATATATATATATATATATATATATATATATATATATATATATATATATATATATATATATATATATATACACATATACATATATACATATATATATATATATATGTATACATATATATATATATGTATACATATATATATATATATGTATACATATATATATATATGTATACATATATATATATATGTATATATATATATGTATATATGTATATATGTATATATATATATGTATATATGTATATGTATATGTATATATATATATATATCTATATATATATATATATATATATATATATATATATATATATATATATACACACACACACTTTAAAGCAAAAAATAGGTAACAGGTTTAAGGGTTAAATATTTCACGCGTGCAACCAAAATCTAATTTGATTTGAAGATCTAATATTAGATGCAAGTCAAATTTGTTTTTACATGAGATGAGAAACCAATTCGAAATAGTAAGCCATGACTGAAAATTTGTTTGATGAAAACATGCTTGCACAATAAAATGAATGAAATTGTGGAACCAAAAAGGAAAAACCCCTCAAACTATTTATTTAGTGATTTATCTGGTCATTTTACCCAATCACCAAATTGGTCATTTATTTATTCATTTTACCCGGTGACCAAATTGGTCATTTATTTAGTCATTTTAGTTGTGATTTTACCCGATGACCAAATTGGTTATTTATTTAGTCATTTATTTACCAAATATGATCAATTTTGGTCACGTGACTAAAAATTTTAGTCACGTGACTAAAAGTTTTAGTCACTTAGTCATTTATTTGCCAAATTCTACTAGTGCCCATTTTTCAATTTTTCAAATATGCTAAATCTTCTGAGGGTAACGCACATAAGTTGCTAAATCCTGAGGAGACACGCATTTCATATTCATAGTGATACAAGAAGGTGGATCTATGGATATTCTAGAAGCCATCAAAAGACACATTATAATTACAAAGTGCAGTTTATGGGTGAACTATCAGATTTGGCCACATGTTTGGCTCTCCCTCCTCGGTGATTCACGGTAAGGTGGGCATCTTACTAGGCGAGGTAATCACTTTCTCTTTTCTCTTTCATGCTAATAGGACTGGATCATGAAGCTATGTTATTTATAGTGTTTCTCTTGTCTTTCTTATGTAATCATTTATTCTTTTATGATAGCTTTCCAAATATGATATTAGTATAGGAAATATTTATTAGCAAGGTTTCCTCTACTAGTTGATTTGGGTTTTTTTTATTACTAACCCCTCTTTTTATGTTTTTGCACCCTTGTGCATGTGTGTTGAGTTAGAATCTTTTAGCCTAGGGGCTTGTGTCCTTAAGCTAAGAGTTATTTTATCTCGTTGTGAATCCACTTGGCTCTCTTCTTTCTTCTTCTTTACTAAGAGTTTGCATTGAATCCATACTCTTGCTAAAGTGGGGGCTTAATGTATCGTCTTACAATGGAAGCACTTCCATGTTAAGAACATTTAGCCCTCCGAGTAAGTGGTCTAGGGTCATGTCAAGCATCTTGAATAAGTCTTTGCATGGATCTAGCATTTCCCCCTGTTCTGCTTCTCTCTCCACCTATTTTCAGCCTTTTTCTGGCACCTGGTCCTAAGAATTTGAGATCTATGACCTCAAGGCCAAGGTCGACCTCAACCCTGACCTAGGGCAGAGTCGACCTCGACCCTGACCCTGGGTCCAATTTTTAAGTTCCAGAGGTTTTGAGATATCAGTCTTCGAAAAGTTTTATTTTCCTACTCCCGAGCCGGCTATTTTGAATTTCAAAATGGTAAACTCTTAAATTGCATTTAATCTAGGTCCATTTCTAGGGGTTAAGGTTAATTGGGATTTAATTCTCCAATGTTGGCCTCTCTAGAAGTTTGTTCCCTAGATCACTATAAAAGGAAGCCTTGCTCTCTCATTTTCTGCATCCATCCACAACCAAGCAATTCCATCTCTCAATCAAGTGCATCCACTTTTTCATATCTCCATCAAGTGTCAAGAATCATTAAGAAAGATCAAGCAAGCATTTTCAATCAAGTAAACATTCAAGTGATCATCCTATTCAAGCATTCAAGTTCTTCATTGAAGATCAAGGATTCAAGCATTCCAGCCTTTCAAGGGATTTAGTTCAAGCATTCAAGATTCATCATTCAAACCCTAGATCTATCCATCATGGTGGTGTGATCTTCCTTCAAGATCTCTTGTTCATCTTCAAGATTCATTCATTCTTCCCTCAAGGTGGATTCCAAGCATATAATCATGGAGGTTTTGAATTATATTTGTTAATGTTGTGTTCAAGCTTTCATATCAACATACTTGTTTACATTTGAAATACAATTGCATATCTATTGAATATCATAGCTTCATTATTAGATCTACTTCTACTACTTGCTAGCATTCTCTATTTCAATTCTATTATTAAGGTTGATTCCAAATTGGGGTTTGACTAAGGCAAACCGCTCATCCAAACAATAAAACCATTTTTTTTGCAGGTACATGTACAAGACACCGATTTGCAGTTTAGATCTATTTGGATACCCTTTCCGGTGAACTTCAGAGATTCGCGAACAAAATTTCCATTGGAGCTATTTCAGGTCAAGGTTCATCTTTAGTGGGGGGTAAGATTGTGCCCCAAGGTAAGATTGTAGCCTGCTATTTGGGTCAAGGTCAACCTCCCTCAGAATTGAATTTTTTTTATGGGTTTTTTCTATCGCAGCATTTCCAGGCCGAATTAGGTTGCAGAATCTCCCGAAACTGAACATAGAAATTAGAAAATAGTAATTTCCACATTAGCCTCCTTTCAAGATAAGTATTCCTATTTTATTAAGTTTGTATGTCCATAACATTTTCCATCACAGATTTACATCCTTACACTTTGTTATCATCCCCCATATTATTCCCCCCCCCCCTTACATAAATTAAAGTTGATGTTGGAGTTGAGTTCTTATTTTTGTGATTTGAAGTTAACGACTTCACTGTTTTAAACAGTTGAGTTCTATTTTGTTATTTTGGAGTTGCATTCTTTCAACTCTGGTATGTGGGTCTTCTATATAAGAGAGCTAGGAGACCATTTGAGATCAATTCAATAAGGTTTTGAAGAATTCTCTCTTGGAAAATTTGGGAGGATTAAAGTTTTGGTGTTTTTGAAAGCTTTGGGTTTTCAAGATTTGGAATTGATTTTTTATTCAGCTTTGTGTATTAAGATGCATGTTATTTAAAGAAGATATATTCAATTGCATGGTATATTTAGTTGCATGTTATTTAAGGTAGATATATTCAATTGTATGTTATTTAAGAAAGATATATTCACTTGCATGTTATTGGAGAAAGATATATGGGTATGTGCAGGATCATGGTATACCAAAATATGGCCTTAAGTGGCAATGAAAAATCAAAAAATTAGGGTTAGTCAACTTTTCATAAAACGTTGAACATCTTATCAACCTTATGTGAAATTTTTTTAAAAATAGAATATGTAAGAAATTGAATGTAGTTTCTAAACTACTAGCCCTTGTTTGAAAAAAAAAATTAATCTATTTGTTTAAAATTTTAGATTTCAATGTAGTAGTATGAAAATTTTAGGGAAAAGATAAAAATTACATGTATGTCTGACCACCTTAATCACCATCAAATGATGATATATTTTTTCAAGATTCTAGATATAAGTAGTAGACTCATGCTTGGATGTGACAGATATTTTTTTATAATTTTTTGCTAAATAAATAATTAATTATGAATTTTCTGCTACAAATTTTTCAGAATAAAAAAACTCTTGTGTCTGACCACCTTAACTAATTCTAAACTTTACAAAATTGAATTTTTTTTCTTATAGTAGCCGAAGTATAGAATCTGACGCATGTTTCAGATTTCAAAAAGGTTAAACGATTTGAAAGTTATAGTTGTTTTTCAATCAGTATGTCAATTACGACTTTAAAGATAACTCAATTAAAAAATAAGCAATAATTACTTACTGAACTTGAAATTTGACAGCAATTATATTGATGGAAAACTGATAACATCTTTAAGAAACCCTTTTTTTGTTTCATCAATTTCGAGCGAAAAAATAGTCGTCAGCTACATAGTCGAAGTCTCGAGATCAAAACAAATCTGCTAAACATGCCTAATGGGTTGACCATTCATGTTTGGCATTGCCCAAGGCAAATACCAAGCCAAATCGGATATCCAAAAATTTTGGATATCTAATAATATCAGATATCCGAAAATTCCCCCCTGATTCAAAATTTCATTTGGACTCATTTTTCCAATTTCAAGTTACATATTAAATTGTATTTTTTAAAGTTAATTTATTAATTGAGTTGAGTATTTTTTTCAATCTTAAGTTAGATATTACAAATTATTATTTTTAATATTAATATTAAATAATAATAGCATAGCATTAGTATTATAATATAAATTTTTATATTACTAGTGTATAATAGTATAATATTAACTTATTAAAAATATTTATATTATATGTTCAATATTATACCTGAGAGAGAGAGAGAGAGAGAGAGAGAGTATATATTATATCGATATGATTATGAGAGTTAATATCAATCTGATTATGTGATAAGAGGTTCTAATATATTTGGGGTTCTTTATGAATCAAATGAAAAGAAAAGGATTTATTTTTTATTTGCGGTAGTAGTTCTACATTGTGTTTAGCTTTGTATTATTTATGTTCATTTTTGCTATTATAGACGTATATCTCTGACCCCTCTACTAACAAATGCAGGGAGGTGAAGAAGCATATAGAGAAGAAGTCTGGCAATCTAAATCACTATTTTAATGATCACCAACTTAGTTCAGGAATGAAGCCTAGAGCTCGACAATGTTCCCAGTGCCACCTCCCATGATTCTATTATTGGCTATGTATGTCATTGACATAGTATGCGCCATAGAGAAATTAAAGACAAAGGTTGTTTTGAATGAAATGTGCAGGGGCCATTACATGAAGGTAATGTTTGAAGATAAAATATTTATGAGTCAAACTTATATTTCATATTATCGTGTGCGGAGACTTATTTGAGTGGCAATAATAAATATTGGAGATAGCTATTGTTTGCATATTATCACATTAACATAAGCATCCAAAATAAACCATAGATTAAAACTTAGTGAGTATATACATGAGAACTTATGTATTATTCCACGACACTCATTATCAATCGCATTCATTATATTGAAATGAGAATTCATATGCTACGCTGAAGACATATCCTTGTAGTATGGAACGAAGAGAAGCTGAATAGGGATCTACGGAATGAACCAACATTTCTGATCTCTAATAACCATTAGAACAAAGGATAAACATTGACTTGTCTCAAAGAAACTAGATGAAAAGAAGATACAAGCCAACATTGAATGAATATTGGGAGAATGTCATAGTGATAGTGGAACTGGGAGCAGATACCCTCATGCCAATATTTTCTATGGGAGGTATTCTTCCTAATCATATTCTTGAGAAGCTTGACTTTCGAGGTGACTTTCATCCTCTGATCAATGTGATAGGGCATCTTGTGAACAATCTTAGAACTTTCTGGAAGGAAAGAGATCATGGGGAATTGGCTTCATTTGAATACAATGTTATATTAATGAGCAACCAGGATGCACAGAAAAAGAAGCATGTAATTACGTGGATGAAGTGAACAAAGTCACACTTACTAAATTGAACTATCATTTTTTTAATGCGTGCAAATACACCAAATAGTTTTAAAAACATTTCTTTATAACACTACTAGGGTAATGCAGGTGGCTTACAAGAACAAAGATGACTTTCTTAAATGTGGCAAAGAACCAAATATCATAGTTATGAAATTTTAACTAATATCATTTTTGACATGAGCTTTGTATTGGTGAAAGTCTTTAATAGAATATTTTGAGAGCCGAATATTACAAGGAGAGTTTTGTGGGTGTTTCTACAACTAGGAGTGTGTATCATCTGCCAAGTAGAGTGTTGGGAAGTATTAATACCTTGGAATTATGTTGGTCTATTGAAGTTTCTCTGGTTACATACTTGTGTATTTCAAAGTCATACTAGTTATACTATTGTTCAAAGGTCAGTGAACTCTAGAGACTTTCTCACAATTTCTTTTGGTTTGGCTGACATATGTAGTTACAGTCTCCATAGTTGGAAAAGATACATTGAAGTTCTTGTTGGATAAAATCTTTGACTACTGCCTTGTGATATGTTTCCTAATCAAATCTAGAGTGTCTTTTGGGTTTAGAAGAAGTATAGCTTTGTTGAACATTATGGAGCTTGGGCACAAGTCTGAACACATACATTTAAAGACCATGTGATAAATGTATGCTTCTGTGACATAGGGAGCAACTAGAGGGTCTTCTTTAGTTGACATATGAGGATCTTGGCCATATTGGTTCAGAGGGAGTGGACCACATCGAGATGGTTTCTCTAGTGACCAAGTTGGAAGGCCTTTATGCGGACATCTAGGTCGTGACATTCCTAGATAGATGATACTTTGTAAGCTTGTGATTTAGCAAGAATGATGTAGATGCCAACCCTGTGTTTCATAACAGAACAAAGCATGTTGAGATCAAATATCACTATATTAGAGATATGGTGCAAAGGAATGTTATTCAATACAGGTACATTAGCACTAAAGAACAAAGGGTTGATATTCTCACCAAGCCTCTTACTAAAGTGAAGTTTGTGCATTTTTTGAGACAAGATTGGAGTTGTGGAGAATGAATCCTTTGCTGAGAGGGAGTCTCAACATTAGTGATTCCTTGAGATGTACTCTAATACATTCTTCTTTGTGAGAGAAGTTTGATGTGCAAGCCCTTGTAGCATTTTTCTCTGAGATGGAGAAATTTGAGGTGTCAACCCTTGTTAATGTATTCTTCTCTCTAAGAGGAGTTTGAGGTGAAAGACCTTGTTCCACCCTCTGGGAGTAGCTATGGTGGATCCACCCTCTAGGAGTATACATGGCAGATGTCATGTGAGATAATCCATGACTTAGCATTTGTGTTTATTCACCCTCTAGGAGTAGCTATGGTGAACATCATGATGAGATGACAACATCACGTTGAGTGATTCCACAATGGGCACTTGAGCTCATATATTATTCCATTCATGGGAATAGTCATGATAGACTCACCCTCTGGGAGTAGCCATATTGGAGGTCATGTGAGTGATTCCATGACTAAACACTTGCGTTGAGTCACCCTCTGAAACTAGCTATGGTGACCATCATTGTGAGATGATGACATCAGGTGAGTGATTCCGTGATGAACACTTGTGTTTGTTTGCATTTCCATTCATGGGAATAGCCATGATGGAGTCATCCTCTAGGAGTACCCATGGTGGACATTACTCTATAACTCATATATCTAAGAAGATCCTCCCTAGCTATGAGGGAGTGTTAATGTTAGCATCGGGAAGACAAATGAGAAGTTATTGAGAAGGATTCCTCCCTAGCTAAGAGGGAGTGTTGATTTTATTGTAGCTATGGTCAAATTCCTTTAGGCCGACATAGATAACATAAAGAATGTCATAATATAATTATTATGATATAATAATTATACTGATAAAATTACTGTGATTGATAATATAATTATTATATTATTGTAAGATAATATAATTATTATATTATTGTAAGATAATATAATTATATTATTATGTGATAATATAATTATATTATTATAATAATATAATAATTATAATATTATTATAACAGTAATATAATAATAATAATTTTATTTTTTTAAGCCAAAGTGGACAAGCCACCATATTTATATTAATAAAAGTTGATTCAAGGACTCCTTCGTGGAAGAATCAGGAAGAAACCCTGGAATCATAGTCATATATATGCAATAAAGATTAAAAAATGTAATTACAATAGGTTTTCCTTCCAAAAATTGCAAATCCATACAGGATGCTACAGTAGCTCAAAAGCTCATTATGAGGGAAGATACACAACAAAATGAGCTACTAGCGAAAAAACCCCATAGACCCAAAAAACATATTTTACACATCCCACTATAAATCCCATCAAAAAGTATAAGTTTATTGCTCATCCATGGGGGAGGATGAGCAGTGCATAGAATCCCAAGCTATCTCCCAACTAGCTAGCAGAGCCAAAGCAGACATTGCATCCCAACCATTGTGCGAAAGTTGAACCGCAGGTGGAGTTATGGAAGATTGAACAGGAGAGAGTGGAACATTCAGGTCTGGAACTGGAATAGAGGAACTAGGAAGATGCACCATGCAAGATGAATTAAGTTGTGGAGGTTGAACCAAAGGTAGCAGGGAGACCAAGAGATCCAACACCGCATGCGCAAGCCTCCTGATATTATCTGCAAGCACCTTTCCAATCACCGGGGAGACAATATACAAGTTGTTACTGATAATACAAAAACTCTTCTTCTCCATAGCCCATTTAAAACAATCGTATACCATGAGATGTTCATGGCTGATCATGAGGTCATGATGTGAAAATAGACCACCTATCAATGCTTTGCTTGACTAGAAGTCATATTTATGAAGAGCCACCATAAGCCGAGAACCAGAGATAAACTGTGAATGAACCACCTTGTTGGTGATATAAAGCACTAGCTCAATCGATTGCAATAGGTCCATCAAGTTGGAAAGGAAGATTGATAGTAGTTGTGAAGGGAAAACAACTAATCTTGTCCTTGGAGTAAGTACATTTTCACCAATTATATGTCAAACTGCCCTGTAGTGAAGCATAGAGTTGCAAATGAACACTTGTTCAAGCTCCAGACCATCAATTCTGTGGGGGAATGGAAGCTCAGTGGAAAGGGGGGATATGGAGACCCAATAATTTCTGGGTAGTAGCTCGGTATGAAGAGATCTGCAAGCATCACAAATAGGGAACTCCATTTGTTACAAATTCCAGCCTTGAAAGAAATCTCACAACACACAATGATAGAAAAGGGCAGGGGAGATGAATGCAATGAATGTACATTCACACAAGAATGTAGGGTATTTGAAGGTAGCCAATGTGAATTTGAAATTGGAGCCATTTATTGTAGATCTCCCAAAATCTAAACTTGAGGATGAAGAAGGACAAAGCTCATAATAAATCCAGGTGCTTGTCAGAATAGCCGCACATAACCACTATGTGAATACATACAAAATTCACAGGGGTAGTGTACTTATCCTGAACTAAAATTTAGCAATGATGGCAAATGAATGCGAGGTAGAGTTTTAATAAGTACACCATAGATAACGCATTCATTAAAACATCAGCTCACCTCACTACTACACAAACATGGTACTAATGCCAGACGGGCAGATGGTGTATTGTCACTCAAACCCAAGAAATAAACCCAAGTGGCAGACTGCACTAAGGAGAGCCTCACATCTGCACATTTAAACTAGAACCATCATGTGCTGACTTGTCTACTCTGAGGATGTCTTGAAGTGTTACATCTTTCTTGATGATCTCATACGGTTGGAGTGACATTTCATCATGCCTGTCACACCCTTTATTTGCCAAGTGATCTGCCAGCGCATTCCCTTCTCGCAATGTATGTGAGATGTATACTTCTTAGAATGAATCTAATAGATGCCAAATTTGATGCAGAATGCATGAAAGTTTCCAATTGTGTGAAACATGGTTAATACATGCTTTAATAATAATCAATGAATCCCCTTCTATATGGATCTTCTGAAAACCCCCAGATTTAGCCAGAGCTAATCCTACAAATAGTGCTTGGGCTTCTACCATGTTGTTTGTTTTGAATGGGAGTAGGCAGTATTTGAATGCAAGCAGCGAGCCTCAATGATCCTGGATACATACTCTTGCACCTGAATTACCCGGGTTTCCTCTTGAAGAGCCATTGAAGTTAATTTTTACAATTCCTGATGATGGCAGTAACCATTTAACTGAAGCTGTATTATTTACCTTAGGAGATGGTGTTTGATGGAACCAACCAAAAGGAACATGTATGCTTTTCCATTCCCACAAGATAGAAGAGTCCCAAGGTGTCATGACTAGATTATATCAAAGTTTGTTGTGGCTAGCATTTACTAGTTCATATATAGACCTTTCCAGCTCTGATAAAACTACTTGGATTGGTGTAGAAATTCTACAAAAAATTCTTTTGTTTCTCTCCCACCATAATGTCCGCACCACTATAGCTAGAATGCACTTCCAGATAGCCAAAAATAGGGAAGTGGAATACAGTTCTCACCAGGACTCAAAAAATTCCCATAATTTGTGTGGAAGTGGTGTGGATTAATGAAGCTTCCTTAGGACTAAAAGCCAACAATCTTGTGCAAATTGACAATTAAGAAATAGATGATCCGAGTCTTCCTGTTGATTACCACACAAGAGGCAATTGAATGGTTGGGCTATGTTGAGTCTGTGTAAACATTCACTGGTTAGTGCTCTATTCTTTAGTGCTATCCAGGCAAAACAGCCAGCCTTAGGAAGTGTCAAGTGATTCCAGCAGAATGTGTAGGCCCGGGAAGGGTTTTTGATAGTATCCCTCTGTTGGATAAGTTTATATCCTTCTTTAATGGTGAAATTTCCATCCTTCCCTAGAGCCCAAATGAGTTTATCCTCCAAAGTAGATAGGTAGACCAATTTATGTGAAAGGATATTTTCCAAACACTAAATTTCTTGTTAGGATAGTGATAATTCATGAGGATCTTTCCATATCACTTTTCTTGAGAATAAGCAGATAGCTGAAACATAGTCACAAAGATAGGAACCCCATTCATTTTCCATAGTAGTAACTATGGCCTCTATATCATCCATTTGTACTAGGGGAGGTGCTCCATTCCATGAATCACGCCAAAACTTGACTGCTAGACCATTGTTCACCTCCCAAATAATATAGTTACTAATTATATCTCTAGAAGATATCATGAAGTCCCAAATGGTAGAACCTTTTGGAGGGTCTGATACAGAGAGAATTCTAGCTAGATTTGTAGTATCTAGGTACTTCTTTTGCATAATTTGACACCAGAAGTTATGAGGTTTGGTGTACATTTGCCAGACTAATTTACCCCAAAAACCTAATTTCATTTTTTAAGATCATGTATCCCTACTCCACCTAATTGCTTTACCTGTGACATGTTTTCGAGAGAGACCAAGGGAATTTTCTTCCCACCATTCATGTTTCATGTCCAAAGAAATTCTCTTATCAGCTTTTGGATGGCTTGAATAACTGAAGGGGGAGCTTTAAGAATTGATAAATAGTAGTTTGGAATAGTAGATAGAATAGTTTTGATAAGTAAAATTCTACCTGATAGAGACAACCACCTTGCTTTCCAGGCTGCTACTCTAGATTTTATCCTATTAATAATAGGTGTCCAAAAGCTAACTTTATTAGCCCCCATAAAGAATGGAATTCCAAGGTATACTAATGGATGGAAGTCAACTGAAAACCCAAGAAGATTGACAATCTTATTGGATATGATCTGATTAGTGTTAAACATATAGATTTTAGACTTAAGGGGGTTAACTTTTTGATTTGAGGCTGCTGAATAAAGATCCAATGCTTATTTAATATGCTTGGCTTTTGAGATATTAGACACCCCAAAGAGGAGTGTATCATCTACGAAGAGGGAATGTGTCACTGAGATGTCTATCTGCCCAATCTGAACTCCTTTCCAACAACCTGAGGCATGCTTACTCTGAATGAGCCTACTGAATGATTCTGCCATGATGATGAATAACACTAGTGACAAGGGATCACCCTATCTGACACCTTGAGTGGAGGAAAAGAAACCTGCTGGCACCCCATTTATCAATACTAAAAATCCAACACCTGAAATGTAGACCTTAATCCATTTACACCAAACTTTTGAGAACCCAAATTTCTACAAAACTTTAATTAGAAATGCCCAATTAACCCTATCATAGGCTTTCATCATGTCCAACTTGATGAAAAAGTGTGATGCTTTACTATTATTAATTGAATGGAGGGCTTCATGAGCCACTAAGGCACCTTCCATTATTTCTCTTCCAGGTACAAAACCCCCTTGTGGCTATGAGACAAGGCTAGGAATGAGATGCTGCATTTTGAGATATATAGCCTTTGTAATGATCTTATAAATAGTGTTGCATAAGGAGATAGGGTGAAATTCTGTAAAGGATTTGGGTGTCTTGACTTTCAGAATGATGGCTATATTTGTGGTATTAAAACTTTTTAACATGGATTTACTAGTCCTAGATTCTTCTATTACATCCAATAGATCCCACCCAATCCAATCCCATCATGATTGGAAGAACAACGCTGTAAAGCCATCTGGGCTCAGTGCTTTATCTGGGGGTAGGGAAAAGACCACACTTCTAAGCTCCTGGATAGTGAATGGAGCCATGAGTTTCAGATTATCAGCTTCTATTACTAGTGTAGGAATTGCCTCTAACAGTTCATCCACTGGTGGGGCTACTGAACCAGGTATAGGGGTGGGGGCAAGAAGGGATTGAAAATATCTGACTCCTTCTTCTTGAATGCTTTGGGGTTCCGATAGAAGGATGCCCGTTTCAGCGTCAGTGATATTAAATATATGATTAATTGCTATTTTTTGTTTTGCAAAAGCATGAAAATATTTGGTGTTTTTGTCCCCCTCCCGAAGCCATAATTCCCTTGACTTTTATCTCCAATATTCCTCTTCTCTGCTACATATTTCTTCCCATTCTTGTGTAAGGATTTTCTAGGTGGTATATGAATCCTTGTCCATGCCTTGTTTAATAATATTACTATATATGTGTAAGTACCTAAAATGTAATGTCTAAGAACACAAAAGCTAAGCTAGCATTCAACAAAACAAAGAAGATAAACACTTATGATTAGATCTACAAAATGAAGACCAAACAACAATAATAGAATGCAAACCTCAAACCAAAGAACCTTCAAGTTGTAAAAGCTTTGTCCAATGATGGAATGTGTGCTCAAATGCTATGCTCAAGCTTCAATGGAGATTTTGGCATTATAATGGTAGCTTGGTAGTTTTTAGGCTCTCAAACTAGCATGATAACTTTGCATAAAAGATGGATGAAAATGAACGAGGAGAGCTTCTCTTTTATAGAAAGATGGATGAAATGGACGGTCAAGATTAAGGGGCAAAAGAGGAGTGAGCAATGGTGGAGATGCATCCAAGGGAGAGCACATGGATTGTGCTTTCTCAAATGCATAGCATTGTGACAAGTGTCACAATGGGGGAGAATGAGAGGAGAGACACCTTTGGAAGGTGTGAGAGGGGACAAGTGTGTAAGAGGTGTAAGAGGCTTTTGATTTTTCATTGGAGGATGTGGAGGTGATGTCATAAGGGGTTGACTTTGGGGTGGATTAGCATTCTTTAATCTTGGATTATGATTGTGCACATGCTTAAGGGGTGATTTAGGCTTGGATTAGAGGGTAAGTGGAGGATTAGGGAGATGTGATGAGAGGAGAGAGAATGAGTGGAGGATTAAATTAGCTAAACATGGATTATTAGCTAATAGGGGAGAACTAGGATTTAATATTTTATTTAATTCCAAGTGAGAGAAAAAGGAGATTTATGAATTAATTTATTTAAATAAATGTATCCATTTAAATTAATGGAGGAATAGGGATTTAATTAATTATCACACTATAGGTTTGTCATTTTGATAATTAATTGGGCTATAGTTAATTAATTAAATTAATTAACTACAGGATGACATAAATTAATTAAATAATTAATATTTAATTAACAAGATGTCCTAGGAAAAGGATAAATATGATTACTAAATTATGCAATCAAATTTAGGTGTCTACATTTTGCCCCTCTTCAACGTAGTGTTAAAATAACACTACTTCGAAGATGTTTTTAGCAATAAAGAGACAACATGAAGAATGAACTAGGTAGAAGAGCTTCCCCAGTTATGGGTCAAGATGTAACTAGATGATGCCCCCTCGAGAGGACAATGGGGAAAGAAAAAGGGGGCTCAGGCGGCGGCTCGAAAGGAAAAAAGGGGTGAAAGAAAGGAAGAGTATTGCAGGCTAAGGAGGCGTATGAATGAAGGAAAGAAGGGTGAAAAAGGCCATGAGGAATGAAAATGGGAAGGATGGGAAGAAATGGGAGGAATCAGGGCATCCAAGAGCAAAAATGGGGGGTCAGGGAGGCCTATGTAAGGGCCGGAGGGGTCAAAATCAATTCATTTGCACACCTAGAACCTAGAAATTGTGACTTTAGAGCTCTGATAAGTGAGGACGAGATGGTGCAGCAAGGGTGACTGACACACCAGACAAACATTGTTAGATGTGTACGACGGAGTGGAGGACCAGACCTATAGGTAGGATAAAAAATCTAAGCTTTTCATTGAGTTTTTGATGCATTTATTTCTTGTACTAGTATAGAAAAATGCATTCCCGCAGAGCGCGTGCTTCACGAGAACGCTCATGTTTAGGAAGGAATGCATTCTCACAAAACATGCGCTAGGGGGCAAAATTTGATGGGCCAGGGGATTTTTGCAAGATCGCAAAAATCCCTGGAGGGGTGGCGGGACCGCGATCTAGCAAGGATTCTTTGCGGGATCACGTTCTTGCCAGGTGGGTAGCGGGGTGCCAAAAAATGACATTCCTGTGGGGGGGAGGGGGGAAAGAAAAATGAGCGCGGGAATGCTTTCTCATGACCGAGGGGGTTGCGGGAATGGGGGAAGGGGATCACTTGCGGGAACGCGGGGACAAAGGAAGTTCTGGGGGAACGCGGGGAGAACAGATCTTGCGAGAATGCGGGAAAACAACTTCTCTGCAAGAAAGTGGGAGAAAGAAAGTGAGGTTTAGCTTAGAGCAGGAAACTGACATGCTGACTTGGCTTGGGTGCAGTGGTCAGTGGATTGGCTGATTAGTTGAGAGAGGCATGCAGCATGTTGATCATTAGCAAGCAGTTCATAGCTGTGGACTGGGAGTGAGTGGATGAACTGGGCTTGGGGTATCTAGCCCAGATGCCACATAGACGGTCGTACATGGCATTGGTGACAGCGTTGTGCGAGCGCTAGCATTCAGAGATAGGGACCTTCCATCTACCGATGGGGGAGATGATCGTGACTCTAGAGGATGTGTATCACATCTTTCGATTATCGATGTGGGGGGTATCGATGGTAGTAGGGGTGTATACAAAGGTGTAGGTAGTGGCCCCATTACTAGGGCCAGGAGTAGAGCCAATCCTGTCACATGGGTAGCTGGCCTTAGCACAACATGTCACAATGACACCACCAGGATAACGGGTTCATTATTATGTGCTGGGACTGGTGTTAGGGTATCTCTCCCCAGACACAGGTGGGAGGAGTGTTACATTAGCGTTGATTCCCATGATCATGCAGATAGTGGATGTAGGGGTACCAGCAGCATGGGGGACCCTGATGCTTGCAGAGATGTATCAAGATCTTCATCAAATACTGTACCATAGAGCGGGGATGCTGGGGAGGAATTTTGGTTTTGCCTCCCTCCTACAGGTTTGGGCGTGGGAGCACATAGCAGTGCTACAACCCTTAGGTCACATGGATAGGTAGGTAGAGGAGCCTACAACGTATAGCTGGGGAGACCTAGTTACATACCATGAGGTGAGGGACATAGACTTCTAGCAGGAGATGCTAGACGGGATCAGGGATGGGATTACATGGCATCCATACCTTGGACAGGTGCCATGGGCTGAGGATGTACGGGAGCTCCCATACATAGTGATGCCTACACACCTTATTGGGTGATGGGACTACATCGTAAAGTAGTATAGACTGGATAGGACATCTCGTCAGTTTGGGTTCAGGTAGGATGTGCTAGATGGAGAGCGATGGTATCAGCGGGCCATGCATGTGTGGGTATCTAAATTTGGGCCACTAATGGATAGGGGAGGGTTGCTGGCTACCTATTAGGTCATGCAGCCATTTTTTTGGGATTGGGCTGGAGGGGTGGCGGATCTAGGGACCACACCAGTGTACGATGCCTAGTTCTAGCCACCTAGGGTAGTGGGTACATCCAGGCTACCAGATGGTGAGGGAGGGGCACCAGCCATATACAGGGGCCGAAGAGGAGGGGGGAGAGGAGGGGGAGATAAGGCAAGGATTAGAGGGAGGGATAGAGGAGGGAGAGGAGGAGATGAGGATGGAGATGGAGATGGAGATGGGATGGAGGTGGATGGGGGGGGAGGGGATGGGCTACAAATATCGGTGGGTCCACCACCACTAGGATCACCACCACGGGCAGGGGCACCACCACTGATAGGATCTAGATCATCTAGGGGTGGGGGGATGATGCAACAACACGTATAGCCTCACTATAGGCCACTCATGATACTACGATGCAGATGCTCCAAGAGATTAGGTGGAGCGAGATACACTAAGGGCAAAGAGAGATGGATTGGTTGAGGAGAGGGATGGACTAAGGTCTGAGTGGGATGGTTTGATTGTGTGCTTAGTGCAATCTATACAAGAGGATCGGATGACCCAGCAGGAGAGGGATAAGCTGAGGAGGGAGATGGCAACCTTGATTGCTGAGAGAGATGGTTTGCAGGTGGAGAGAGATGGCTTGCTGTCAGAGTGAGACCGACTGTTAGGAGATAGGAATAGAACTACATGAGGATCCCATGAGCGGTCAAGAGAGGTCTCTCACCTATCGTAGTTGCTAGTGAGGTTGGGGGAATAGATTGGGTTTTATAGGGGATTGTATCTTGCAGCTATGCTACCTGAGCGGGCACAACATTACAAAGAGTTGAGCTGATCATTAATTATAGGTTCAAAGTTTAGTGGAAGTAGGAGGATGGGCTCCAGTGGTAGTCATAAATTAGGGACTAGTGGGGGCCATAGGACAGGAGAGGGGAGCCATCGGTCGAGCCACTCACAGAGTCAATAGCACTCAGCCAACAGTTTGGTGCAGATGGAAAAGGTAGAGAGATCAGATGTAGGGGTAGGGATGGACATGGATATAGGGGCTATTTTGATATCTAGAGAGGTGTGGGTTATGGAGATATAGGATACAGGGATATAGGGCACAGTGAGCTGACCACCCATCCTATAGGTACCGCCAAAGGTAGACCCATTAGCTAGAGACTTTGATATGCAGCCTCCCTCAGGAGAGGTAGATAGTCAGCGATATGCTACAGTTTTGATTGTGTATGATTCATTTATTGGTGGAGGGCATAGTCCCAATTGTATATTTATAGCTATATTGTTGGTATTATCATGGACTCAGACAGACTTTTATCTTTTCATGCTTTTGGGTTGGGACATGTACCTTATTTTTGTTCAGTGATTATTTTATATATATATGTGTGTGTGTGTGTGTGTGTGATGAGCTGGGGGGATATGATGTGCAATGTATGAATGTATGGATGCATATGATGTACTGACATGGGTGATGTAGGATGTGATGTAATTTCTATATACTGTGAGACTAATGTGTGTGTGATGCAGGATGTGATGTGATTTCTATATGCTATGAGATGTTTATATGATATGTATGTGCTGATGGTTTGTGGATGCAAAATGTGATGTAAAATACTTGTGATGCATGTATATTATGATGAAATGCATATGTTTATGGATATGTAACATGTGTTAACAATGCAAGATAATTAAATGAACCTAATGAATCTAAGACAACTTAATGAAAGCTAAGAAATGGACCTAAAAATGAACTTGCAACTATGCAAGATTAAAATGAATCTAAATGAGATGAATGAATCTTAAAAATGAACCCTAAAAACACAAGATTAAAATGAATCTAAATGATATGAATGCACCTAAGAATGAATCCTAACAATGCAAGATTAAAGTGAATCTAAATTATATGAATGCACCTAAGAATGAATCCTAACAATGAAAGATTAAAGTGATATGAAATGGATCTAATTAATGCAAGATAAGGAATGAACGTAGGATGAGATGACATGGTGCAACCTAGGGTAGGGATGGGAAATGAAATGCATGCATGCTAGGAAAGTGAATGAGGGAATCTGAATGTAGATGGAAGATCAAGGATGAGGTGTGATGGATGACACAACATATCACTGATTGACTGCACCCTCACTGAGAGAGGGAGAGGGGATGGGGGTTGATATATGCACAATCACAATCCAAGAACATGGGGGAGATGACTGAAAAAAGGGGGGACGAGGGAGATGTGAGAGAGAAGCTCTGGGAGGTGGTTTTGCTATTGTTTGGGATGATGCTTTGATATTGGATAGGGGTGAGAGGATCTTTGGTCAGAAGTTTTGATAAGGTGGAGGATGTTTCATGAAGCTTGAGCGTGGGATGTTCCGAGGGAACACCACCATGTAGTTTTGAGCGCTTATTTTGATATAGCAACAGAAAGGATAGACCACAGTTACTAGGAACGTGAGGTCATTTCACGAGAATTGCATAGGACTGATGTGAAAAAGACACACAAGGATTGCCCCAGCATCACACATGCATCCCGAAGGACACATGGTGGGAATGATGCAAGGGAACCCATAGACAAACAACATTTCCAAGTGCACCAAGTAACCCAAAAGATCACAAGTGGAATGTGCAAGGGTCATGTCCGACTGACTCACAAGCAGAAGTCAAAAGATCGCAAAAGACCATGCCCCAGAATAACACCTCCTATCGCAACACACCATGATATAAATGATCGTGGTGACCTTAATGGGAGTATTCAACTGAGATCACAAAATCAACTAAAAAGATAGAACAAGCAAACTGAAATCAATGCGATAAGACCAAAAGATGTCCTTTGCCAAAATAAATCAACTGACTGTGGATGTTGATATTAGGTCAGACGTGGAGGAAGGATATATCCTACAAGGACCTAGTTGATAGGAATTGACTATATGGGGAATATTGTTGGGCAAACAAACAACTTTCAGAGAATCACAGTGACGCAGGATACTTACTGAGGGAACATTGCTGATATTGGGATCATTCGGGTCATGTGCTTTTTGGTCAAATAGTACTGCTAGGAAGGACCAAAATGATATGTACAAGGCGGAGACACTATATACAGTGAGTATTTACATCATTGTAGGAAGTGGGATAGCGAATCTCGTGTGCTGGCACAATGGGGATGACACCTTGGGAACAAGGGATGGGTGAATCAGAAATGAAAAGTGGTGAATGGATGGGGGATGGAATTTTGATAGATAATGATATGGTCCACTATGTAGGGTGCCTGTTTACTAGGTCTTCACCAACATACTTGCCTAAGGTTCTTGAATTGCCAAGTTTTCACCATTGGACGGTATTTTTCTCTTTACTTTTTTCCATTTTTTTTATTTTTTTGATTCATCAAGGCACCTATTTACCAGGTTTCCACCAGGATGATGATTTTTTTCAAGACGTTTTATAATTTTTAGGATTTTTTTAGGATCATATTTGATGGGTCAAGCATAGAACCACTTTAGATGTATGATATTAATAGGATTGGGAAGAGGCTCCCCTTCAAGTGTAGACAACTGATAAGCACTAGAACCAAAGCAAGCTGTCACCAGGTATGGACCTAACCAGGTGGGCTCGAACTTACCTTTCTTTTCATGATTTTCTTGTACTTTCTGGTTCTCTTTCAGGACTAGGTCTCCCACTTGGAACTGTCAAGGGTGTCCCTTTTTATTGAAGCTCCTCTTGAGATGATTTTGGTACATGATTAGGTGATCATAGGCCCGTGGCCTCTTTTTGTCTAACAAGTCCAGTTGTGTCAGGCGTGCCATGCGATAGTCTTCATCTGTGATATAGTTCTTCATGGACACAAGGAGTGAAGGGATTTCAACCTCAATTGGCAGGACAACTTCAGCACCATATACTAGGGAGTATGGGGTGGTGCCTATGGGAGTACAAAATGAGGTGCGATAGGCCCAGAGGGTGGGATTGATTTGAAAATGCTAGTCACAACCAAAATCATTGAAAACTTTCTGTAGGATTTTGAGGATGGTTTTGTTAGTTGCCTCAGCCTGGCCCTTCCCTTGTGGAAAATATGGGTTAGAAAAGCGTTGGTGGATGTGGAACCGATCACAGAGCTCTGTAACATGCTGGTTTTCAAATGGAGAGCTATGATCTATGAAGATGGTGGAAGGAATGTTGAAATGGAAAATGATGTGGTAAGGATGAATTTAGAGATCTGGACACCAATAGTTAAGTTGAGTGGAATTACTTCTACCCACTTTGTAAAGTATTTGGTGGTTGTAATGATATACTTGTATCCATTAGAAGAATGAGGGTGGATCATGCCAATAAGGTTGAAACCCTAACACAAGAAAGGCCACAGAGGTGCAATGGGATGTAAGTCCTGCACTGGTGCATGGATCAAATCGGCATGTTGTTGGCACTGTAGGCACTTCTTCACGAACTCGTAGGCATCATGCTCCATGGTCGGCCAATAATACCCAACTCTAAGTAGCTTCTTTGTAAGGACCATACTTCTCGTGTGAGCACTGCAAATACCAGCGTGAACCTCTTTTAAAGCCATGGCGGCCTTGTTCGAGTCTAGACATCAGGAGAGGACGTTATGATACCCACGACGATAGAGGGTGTTGGCTAGAAGAGTGTAGCGGGATGCTCTACAAATAAGGTTCTGGCATTGGGTGTTTGTGAGGTGAGGAGATATGATACCATTCTTTAGATAAGCATGTATGTCATGGTACCACGGGGACTGGGGACCAACCAAGATGCATACCATATCAGCTTCAGTGCTCTCATAAGCGGGTGTGTGTAGTTGCTCGACTAGAAACTCATATTGCATAGCATCACAGGGGATTTCCAATAGTGAGCCAATGGTGGTCATAGCATCTACTACCTTATTTTGAAGTCTTGGTACTTGTGTGAACTATATGCTGACAAAATGTTCTTTGATTTTATCTACAAGCTCTTTGTAAGGTAATAGATTGTCATCCTTTATTTGATATTCATTAAGGACCTGCTTGATGATCAATTGGGAATCTCTGAAGACTTGTAGTTATGTGATATTCAAATGGATGGTGGTTTTAAGACCTGCCATGAGGGCTTCATATTCTGAGATGTTTTTTGTGCACATAAATCCTAGCTTGAAGGATTTTGGGATGTAGTCTCCTCGAGGGGTCACAAACATTATGCCTGCCCCTGATCCATGTGATGTATATGAGCCGTCAAAATATAATTTCCATTGGGGTTGTTCTTTGATCATACAAAGATGCTCATCTGGGAACTCCATTTCAAGAGGGTATGCGTCTACTGAGGGAGCTTTTGCAAGCTGATCATCAATAACTTGTCCCTTGATGGCTTTTCAGTCGACATATTAGATGTCAAATTCACTAAGAAGCATAACCCATTTTTCCATTCGCCCTGTAAGTGTGGCCTTTGATAGCAGGTATTTGAGCAGGTTGACCTTGGAGATTACCTTTACTGTATGACTAAGCATGTAGTGGTGGAGTTTCTGAGTGGTGAAAACCACTACCAAGTAGGCTTTTTCCATTGGAGAATAGTTGAGCTTGTAGCCAACCAGTGTACGACTGATGTAATAAATAGCTCGCTCCTTTCCATTATCATCAAGATGTGCTAAGAGTGCCCCCAACACTATAGTAGTTACAGATATGTATAAAATGAGGGGCCTTCCTAGCGTAGGTGGAACAAGAATAGGTGCATGCGCCAGATATTCCTTGAGTTTTTCAAAGCTGCGTTGACAAATGGGGTCCCACTTGAAGGAGGTATCCTTTCTCAACAAGTGCGTAAATGGCTGGCATTTGTCTGCTAGTTGGGAGATGAATCATCGAACCGACTACAACTTTCCTTGTAAGCTTCTTAACTATTTGAGCATTCTGGGAGGAGGCATTTCCATGATGGCCTTCACCTTTTTGGGATCAATCTCTATGCCACGTCTGGACATAATGAACCCTAGAAGTTTTTCGAATGTCATGCCAAATACACACTTCTTTGGATTCAATTTCAAACCATACTTGGACAAGCAGTCGAACACATCTTTGAGGACATCAAGGTGTGTGTGGTGTGTTCTAGATTTTGCTAGAATGTCATCAACATAGTCTTCAAGGATCTTATGGATCATGTCATGAAAAATTGCAGTCATTGCTCTTTGATAGGTAGCTCCCATATTTTTTAGCCCAAATGGCATCATGTCATAGCAAAATGTGCCCCATGGTGTGGTGAAAGTGGTTTTGTGATGGTCTGCTTCTATGATTCTGATTTGATTATACCCTGAGAAGCCATCCATTAGTGACAACATCTCATGTCTAGCAGTGAGGTCTATGATCATGTCTATGTTGGGCAGTGGAAAATCATCTTTTGGACATGCCTTGTTGAGATCTTGAAAGTCAGTACAAATTCTTATGTCACCTGAGGGTTTGATGAAAAGTACCATGTTAGAGATCCAATCTAAATAATCAATGGCTCTGATGATCTTAGCCTGAAGGAGCTTCTCCAGCTCTGCTTTAACCAATAAGGTGACTTTTGGATGCATTCTTCTTAGCTTTTGTTTAATTGTCTTAGCATCAGGATTTACTGCCAGATGATGAACAATGAGATAAGGATTAAGTTCGGGCATATGAGCGTATGACCATGCAAAATTTCCTATTGATTCCTGAAAGAGGGCTTCTAGGGCCATCTCTTCTGCTTCATTTAGAGCTGCTGTGATGTATGTGAGCCGAGGGATTTCCTCTGTTCCTAAATTGATTGGCTTGGTCTCTTCAATGACTATGGATGATTGTACTGACTGATAATCCTGGATAGGAGGAAGATGCAAGTCTCCATCCTCCAACACCTCAGAGAGGTTTTCACTGTCGGATACACCCTTTATTTTTACTATTTTTGAATCAGGATGTGCCCCAAAGGGGTTTTCACATGAGGATTCTTTATTTTCTTTTTTGTTTTTATTTTTGCGGCTAGAGACTTCCTCTTCCCCAAAGTACCCCTTTGGGTTGAGCTCATATACTTTGGTTGATTCATGCCCCCATTCTTATTGCTAATATGTGGTGCCCAAGAATCTTAGGAGTGCTTCCTCACTTCGAAACTCATCGATATGTACTACGCTCAGTTGGTCCCAGTCTATGAGGTTGGGATGAATGAGGGGGAGGTCAATGAGGTTGATGGTGAGTTGGCAAAGGATAGAATTGCCCAGGAAGGTTTCGTCATCAAAGATATCATCGTAGGACCATTTTTCTTCCTCTTCAAAAATGTCTTCGACTTCCACGAGTTCATCTTGGATTCTCAAAAGGGTTACGTTGGGCGAATTGGTGCCCCCAATCATGGCATCAGGTCCTCATATGTGCAAGCAAGGGGGATCAAAGCTGAGGCCTCGAGTCTCTAGATTTTTATAGGCTTCCATAGGGTCTTTCATTCCAACCTCGTTAGGTCCTAGACCTCCACCTTGGTAGTTCCATTGTTCAGTTGCCCATTTGTGTAGTACGGGGTATTTGCCTTTAAAGTATCTGAGGACCTTAGTATCTAGAGGTGGAGGATCTTTATACAGCCATTGGTTGATATCTAGGGCCAACTCTTGACCATTCAGGATTCCATTGGAAACAAAAGAAGATGTGCCCATGGTCTTTATTTTGGGACCCTCTTAAGGAGCCTTGGTTTGGTGGAAGGGTCATCCTTGTGTGTGTGGATCTAGGGGAAGAGCCCCTACTGCAAAAGCATCGATGGGACTGTATTCTCCACAACCTTTGTTGTTGATCTTGACAAAGGAAAAGGTGGAGGTGAGGGTTGCTTCTAGATCACAATGAGATTGGGAAGAGCTGGCAACAAATGTGCCAATGTCAATTCTGGGACAGTGAGTGGAATGGGGATACGAGGCTTCGATCGCACGGCAAGATGCAAATGGTTGGGGGTCTACATGGATGGTGATCTTAGTGCCTTGGTAAGGGATTTTGATGCATTGATGATAGGTGGAAGGGACTGCTTGGATGGAGTGGATCCATGGATGACCTAGGAGGATGTTGTAAGGGAGGTCAAGATCAACAATGTGACATACTGTGTCTTGGATGACAGGACCAATTTTGATTGGCAACAAAATGGTACCTTAGGAGGTACGCTCTAGGTTATCATAAGCCTTGATGATGATCACCTCATGAGAGATGTCTGCTTTTGTGAGGCCGATCTACTGAACAAACTTTAACGTACAAAGGTTGAGGGCTGAACCATTATCTATCATGACCCGTTTGATGGAAAAGTCATTGATCATGATGGCAATGCGGAGTGGGAGATTATGATCTGGTTCAATAGATGGCATGCCGAATGGCTAGAAAGAGAGAGTGGGTGGTGTGGATAGGTGCCCCACAAGGTTCTTGAATTGGATGGTATTGATGTCTACAGGGACATGGGCCTCTTGGAGGGCTTTATTGAGGACTTCTTGATGGAGGGGTGATGTGCAAAGGAGATCAAGGATGGAGATTTGTGTGGGTGTGTTCCCAAGGTGTTCCAGGAGATTATATTATACATTAGGGATGGTGGTAGTATTAGCACTGGCTAGAGATATCTGACATCTTCAAGTGGTAACAACACATTGATTGTCAGTACCTTTGACATGGATCACGTGCACAGTAGGCTCAACCTGAGAGATACAACCAAAAAAATTATCGTAGTTTATGTAGGCAGTGGTATAGTATTTTCCATCACCATGGTCACCTTGTTTACCCTTATCTTGGCCAGTAGGAGGGGTAGCATTAACTTGATTTTTCCTGATATTGTGTTTAGGAAACACATTTTGGTAAATTTGCAGGATGGCATTGGGTGACACTTGGGGAGGAGCGTCAAATGTGATCTCCTTTTTGTCTATAAGATCCTAGACATAGCTCTTGAGCTTCATGTATTTAGTAGTAGCATGTCCCTTAACACTGTGATACTCACAGTACTCATTGTCCTTGTACTAGGCTGGCTTGGGTGTCGAATCATCAAAGGGCTGGGTTTGTGGATACACAACCAAGTTGGTGCTCACCATCTTGCAAAAAATGGCATCCAAGGGTTCTCCAAGGGGTGTAAAGATGCACTTTGGGTCATTCTAAACATGGGGCTTATTTCATCCTTGGGTAATAGATATAGCACTTGTTGGTAGGTAGGCACTTGTTATTGGTATACAAGTGCTAGTTGCTGATACATGGGTGTTTGCTGTTGATATGCTGGAGGAGTGGGATTAGGACCTGCAACCACAACTTGGACATTCCTGGTGTCTGTGGTTCCATTAGTGACCACATTCTTATTCTTGTTCCAATATCAAGAACGGTCATTGTTTGGCCGGTCCTGAGAGATTTCTTTATAGTGTTTGATGCTACCATCATCTAAAAGAGCTCGCTCAATATCCATGCCTTTCCCTTTAATGTCTTGGTAGGTTTGAATGTAGTTCATTTTCATAGAATGAGATAGCTTTGGGTGCAGATTATCAATGAATATCTTGGCAAGATGTTTTTCAGGTGGTTGGTATGACAATCTCGTGGTGAGATTTTGTCATCGTTGTAAGTAATCGGCCAGAGTTTCACCTCCCTTCTATTTGGTATTGCACAAGTCCAATAGGGTGAGCTCATTATCGATGTTGTGTGCATATTGAGCGACAAATTTTTTTGAAAGCTCTAGAAATGTGGAAATAGACCCGTAAGGTATTTTGTAGAACCATTCAAGGGTGGGCCCTCCTAAGCTCTTGGGGAAGAGTCACATGAGAAATATGTTGTTAAATGCCACCTCTTGGCATGCCATGTAGAATTCTTTGACATGGTTAACTGGATCACCCTTCCCTCGATACTTGTCAAACTTTGGTGTTTCAAAATGTTTAGGGAAGGGGATTGTTGTTATCAATCTGTCAAACAGATACAGATAAACCTCCTCAAAATTGAATGTCTTAGTCTCACTACCAATCTTAAGCTCTTTTATGGCATTTCTCATTTCTTCCCATTCTGACTTGGCAAGTGCCAGAGCAGGTACTCCTAGTGAGAATGGGTCAGATGGTGTGAGTGAAAATGGAGGATATGGTGAGAAAGGGAATGGGGATTGCCCAGCTGAAAAGGATATCTGGAAGGGGTTCTGGCTAGCTTGTTGAGTGATGTATTGTTGGTGCAAGGTGGGCACGTGCCGTGGCAAGGCTTGCTATTGTGAGATGATGGGATTGGCTTGCAGATTCAAGAAGTATTGTTGCTGCTGGGGAGGTTGGTATAATGGTTCTGGTTGGTGATGTGTTTGACCAATATAAGATGGGTGCCTACCTGCATTGTTGAGAGTGGGAATGGTGGCCTAGGTGTACACTATTGGTGGTTGCATAATGGAGTTAGTGGGATGGGTAGTGCCAAGTTGCTGTGATTGTGGAGTTTTGGTTTGCTATGTGGCGGATGGCATAGACAAATAGTTGGTAAACATAGGTAGAGGTGCTACTTGTGGGAAGGTTTGTTGCTGATGAGCCTTTTGGTAAATTTGGCCATGTGCAGGTATGCCCATGGCATTCATTTATGCTTGGCCGAGGCTCGAGGTGGTGCTGATTCCTGATAAGGCTTGTAATGTAGAGTTGGCCACAAACGTGGGGGCTAATATTTTCTATGCTGGTGGAGGATTGTGGGATGGCATATGTGGCATTCCTATTGTGAAGGTGACTTGTTGGATCTGTGCGCTGGCAGAAAATGCAAGAAGCACTTGCGTGGGTTGAGATTGTGGGGTAGATGTAAGTGGAATGGTTTGTGCGACTCCTTGCAAAAGAGGTGTTGATGTAGTGGGAGGTGGCATTGCTTGAGTAAAGGTTTGGGTGAATGCTTGCACTTGAGTGACTATTTGCGAAGAGGTAGGGGGTGGTGGACCCATGATGGAAAGTGGTGTGCTTGCGGGGGTCGCCTTACCAGGTTGCAAGAGATGTGGGATGGGTGATGTTGTATGGGATACTTGCATGGTCGAATCATGGACTTGTTGGATGAAAAATGAATCAACATTGGCGGGGATGTGGAAGGGGTTTGTGGGATCAAAAGAGTGTAACTGAGGTGGGATGGGAGTACCCTCCTGCACATAGTTTGCCAATATGGCTAGACAATTTTGTATGATGATTGCGCTTACCATTTGCACATGTCTTGGGAGGCACATGAAAGCGTCCATGGAGTTGGTAGTGGGTGTCTCGTTGGGATCTTCCCACACATTCTGAACTATTGCTGTCGGAGGGTCATACATCACCATTTTGCCTGTGGAATCATATGGGTATGCTGAAGTAGTGGCCTGGTTGGAATCCATCCCTTTTCTTTTCTTTGATCGTGTCATAGCAGGCATGAAAATGCAATGTCCTAAGATGAGGGAAAATGCAAATGTATTAGAGTGATGCTAAGGATGGGGATTTGGATTTTGACATGAACTAAGTGATGATCTAAATGTAGGATTCTTAATGATATGCTATTTGGAAGGGGATCAGGATGGGTTACCTTTTCCTGATGGGGGGATCAAAATGCATGGATTGTCATCCTTGAATAGACTTGTGATCTTTGGATGATGAGATCCTTACTAGTGTGGGTTGATCTTTGGATCAAGATGATGAGGTCCACAAAAGAAAGTACTAGCTACCCTAGACAATGCTTAGTCAAATGGATGAAGCTTCAAGATTTTGATTTGTGTAAATAAGGATAGGACAACTCAAGGTGAGTTCTTGGATATGATATGGATCTAGGATAGTGACTTGGGATACTGATGTTAAATGATGCTTAAAAGGGGATGACAGAAATGCACCTATTGGATTACCTAAGATGGGGGATGTTGTGACATTTTTCATAGTTTTGAAAAGGGGAGGGGATTGTGCCAACTAGTCTTCACTCTCTAATTTGACAAAGCGGCGATCAACTTGGATTCAAAAGGAAAACTGCTTAACCCGTGCATTGTATTATATGTTATCTAATCAGGTTTGATACTTTTCTTCTTCATGGGATGTAGTGACAATATGCTGAAAATATTTAAGCTTTATTTTTGCAACTCTCTTTTCTTGATATGCATGCGGGATGGGTAACTTAGCTTTCTTATGCTTCATAGTCTGGGTCATAGGTCAACAAAAGTAACTATTCATAGGATTGGATCAAGCTAGGAAGTGACTATGGTAAGTGTACCTTGGCTTGGTTTTGAACAAACTTGAATTCACTTTCAGGATAATGTCTTGACAAACAGTCCTCACAAGAGACAAAGCAATCTTGGAGGATACAGGCAGATGATCTCTTTCGGCAAAATAAATTTGTAATTTTGATAATTATGTATGTTCAATAGATGTTTTTACTGGGTCAAGTCACTTTCAAGAACACATACAAGCACTTTCTACCTACAAGATAGGCTAGTATCACAACCTTTGCCCACAACTTGATATCCCAAAAGAGGAATACATATGGTGAGTAATCTTCAGGCGACCCAGGAAACCACTTGGGTTGGTCCTTGCATAAGGATTATGATACCTTCAGGAGTAGATTGGGTAAGCTTTTGATTAATGGCTTTTAGTAAGGTCTGTGGCATCCCCCCAATTAGTTTGTACGTGCATGACTCACATAAGAGCCTAGTTGACCATACTGAAATCGTAGGGATATTCACCTACCTCGAGCTACCATCAACACACCTCACCTGAGCTTGTGGGGATAAGGTGAGAGTTTTCTCAACACCTTGTTTATATACCGGCCGGGGTATTACCGGTTTGAGGTCATTCTCTAAAGAGGAAGCGCTTCTCTCTAGACAAGCCTCGCTAGAAGTGTTGTCAATCGAACTTGCTCTTTCTCTTCACCCAAGATCCGCGAAGGCAAGGGGAGAGGATACAGATACAAGTGGATTGCTTCCACGTCGCTTACGTAACAAGGTTTGTCCAAAAAATAAAATCTCTAAGGAAGTGTTGAAAAACACTCCTTCAAACATGCCAAGGAGTATTCATTTCAAATTGAACCTATTAATGCGAAGTGTTTTCTATTCTAGAACATCAAACACTTGTGTTTAGCATGCAAAGTTCTTTGTTTTGAAATGTAAATGACAACGCTTGAAAAATAGAGATTTGATTTGCAAAAACAAAGAAAGTGTTTACTCCTCTTAGCATTCAAGATTGTGTTTGATCAATTTTAAGCACCAAATGAAGTGTTCATCGCATTGATTCTTTGTCCCTTATGCATTCAAGATTGAATTTTGTTGATTTTAAGCACCAAAAGGAAGTGTGATATTTGCCTTGTTCAATTTTATCCTTTGTTCATTTTAAACCCAAATCAAAAAGGTGAGGTGTTGTTTGGCATACACTGTTCTTTTTAATGCACCGAAAGTAAGATGAGTTAATTCTGTTTTAAAATATTAACCCGCATTCCTGCAAAAACCTACAATCTTGTAGTAGAAAAAGTGCATTCCCACAGAGCCTTATAGGCATTCCCGCAAGACTATCAGAAAAAACCAAAATGACAGACAAAAAAATAAGAACAGTGTCCAGATACCTATAGCTGCGTTCGCGCAAGTCAAACCTCATTCCTACATGTTAACTGTCGATCCCGCATTGTAGGAATGAAGGCAAAAAAAAATTGAGGGAAACAATAAGGTTGTACGGCTTAAAAATACTAACTGTCAATTGTGCTAGGTCAAAGACAACATTCCCTCAAGGTCAAATAGTGATATTGCAATGTGGGAATGAAGGTAAAAATGAAACTATAGAAAAATGTTGTACGGGTTACAGAAAGTACATAGGCAAACCCGCTTGGTCAATGTGCATTCCCGCATTGCGGGAATGCAATCCCGTGAAAAAGGTACAGTCAGGGTACTATTAGAATACAGACAAAGAGTAGAAAAGAAGGCAAAAGATAGAATTTATGCTGTGGCAATGAGTTCCCGCGAAGCCGTACAAGCATTTCCACAGAGAAATTGACGTTCCCGCATTCGTATGAGTGTTCCCGCAAAACTGAGGATTTTCTGAAGTTGTTGCTATGTAAAATTTGACGACAGGAATGGCTGCGGAAATATGTCTTCTTCGGCCCTGAACCTACAAAACACCCAAACAACCAAAAACATTAGTACTTGGGTTAGTTTTGCAAAGAAAAACAAGATAGATAAAGAAAAAAAATGACCCTTGAAGTGGGTCCCACCGGGCGTGCCAAAATGTAAGTACCTAAAATGTAATGTCTAAGAACACAAAAGCTAAGCTAGCATTCAACAAGACAAAGAAGATAAACACTTATGATTAGACCTACAAAATGAAGACCAAACAACAATAATGGAATGCAAACCTCAAACCAAAGAACCTTCAAGTTGTAGAAGCTTTGTCCAAGGATGGAATGTGTGCTCAAATGCTATGCTCAAGCTTCAATGGAGATTTTGGCATTATAATGGTAGCTTGGTAGTTTTTAAGCTCTCAAACTAGCATGATAACTTTGCATAAAAGATGGATGAAAATGAAGGAGGAAAGCTTCTCTTTTATAGAAAGATGGATGAAATGGATGGTCAAGATTAAGGGGCAAAAGAGGAGTGAGCAACAGTGGAGATGCATCCAAGGGAGAGCACATGGATTGTGCTTTCTCAAATGCATAGCATTGTGACAAGTGTCACAATGGGGGAGGATGAGAGGAGAGGCACCTTTGGAAGGTGTGAGAGGGGACAAGTGTGTAAGAGGTGTAAGAGGCTTTTGATTTCTCATTGGAGGATGTGGAGGTGATGTCATAAGGGGTTGACTTTGGGGTGGATTAGCATTCTTTAATCTTGGATTATGATTGTGCACATGCTTAAGGGGTGATTTAGGCTTGGATTAGAGGGTAAGTGGAGGATTAGGGAGATGTGATGGGAGGAGAGAGAATGAGTGGAGGATTAAATTAGCTAAGCATGGATTATTAGCTAATAGGGGAGAACTAGGATTAAATATTTTATTTAATTCCAAGTGGGAGGAAAAGGAAATTTATGAATTAATTTATTTAGATAAATGTATCCATTTAAATTAATAGAGGAATATGAATTTAATTAATTATCAAACTATAGGTTTGTCATTTTGATAATTAAGTGGACTATAGTTAATTAATTAAATTAATTAACTAGGGGATGACATAAATTAATTAAATAATTAATATTTAATTAACAAGATGTCCTAGGAAAAGGCTAAATATGATTACTAAATTATGTAATCAAATTGCTATTTTGGAAACACCCATTAAAATTTGTTGAGTCCACATCTTCGATTTGATTAAGCAGGTTCTCATGCGAATTGAATATCCCATCGTTATATGAGCTGTCCAAATTAGAGATGCTTCTCTCCTCTTCATAAACTTGTACCTGACTTACTTCAATGACAAGATGATCAGTTTGGGCATATGTGTCCTCGTTGAGTGCTTGTTGAGAATCTATTGAATTCTGAACCAATTCTGGGAATAACACTACCTCATCTTCTACTATAACAATACTGTCTGAGGTATCCTTGAAGTTGTTATCACTCTCCTCTATGGAGGGCCGCTGAGCATATGCATGTGACTAACCATGAACAATGGTAGAAAGATCAATATGTGCATCTATGGCATCCTTGGTTACTGATTGGAAATCTTTTGAATTTTGGTCTACTTCATGAAATAGAAATTCCTCTTCTTCTGTTATTTCATATATAATTTTAGTAGCTAACTCTGTCAATAGCTTATCTGATAGCTTCTTTTCTCAGAGATTTAGTAGAGCCTCTCTTTCAAGCATATCATATGTGACTGAAATTTTAATTGAGGAGTCATAGAACATAATCTATTGAACTATGATATCCATATCTAGATTATGCAACTGTTTGGGTTTCCAGTCTAATAAAAGGACCTTGTTGCTAAACTTCAAACACAAGAGGATATATCTAATCGCCAAGAAAAAGGAGATGGATGCCTCATATGAATAAAATACCGAAGGCATAGCTTTGCCAGAATCTGCTAAAGGAGCTAGTGTAGACGTAGCTTTGACAGTAACTGCTGGAGATGTTTGTACATCCATATGTCAAGAGCAATGGGGGGTGATTGATATGAACATTGAAGAGGGTTTATGCAGTGGTCCTCACACACCACCAACTGAGGAAGAGACTGTGGGTTACACTGGGCTATGAAATGCTTGAGTTGGTGCTAGAATAACATTATAGAATCCTCATCCTGAAGAACCATATCATGTTCCCAATGTCCCCATTTTGATTTTAGGGAAATGGTTTTTGGTAAACCCTTAACCGGATCAAGAAGAATGCACACTCTAACTTCTCAATGCAAAAGCTCATAAAGGATTAAATCATGTTTCACAAATATTCCAAGCATGTTGGCAATGATCTCTATAATATCCAAATATCTATATTCTAAGGGTAAATAAGGAAACATGATCCAGATGGGAAAGAATAAAGGAGATCTACCCTGAGCTTGACATTGGGAGACCATACCAAAGTAAAAAGACCCAAACCTTTGCAGAACCAACTTTTAATCTTATGAATAACATCTCTCTTATCAGCAGATTCAAATTTAGCAAGGAAATATCCCAACTCAACATTCAACCAAAAAATATCTAGCAAGCCTAGCCAGTTATGTGAGGCCCAAGACTTAATAACTCCAATAGAGAGATCAGGTTTGGAAAACTTACCTATTAGTGTTGTGTCACAGAAAAGGTGGACTTGATCCTGAAGCAAGTGATTAGGAAGAAAAATGGTCATCAAGGAGCGGGGGTCATTACTCTGATGGTAGAGCACTGATGCTAAAGGCATTTGCAACTGTTTGACCTGCCAAACTTGAGAAGGCTTGTTTGGATTGAAGGGTGCTCTACTATCCACTAGGTCAGCCTTATTAAAATTAGCATGGTCCAAAGTAGTATGAGTAGAATATCTGATCTCAGTAGGGGATCTAGGCAACATTCCTTCACAGATATCAAATACTAGTTGTTCTTTATTAATAAGCCTCTTACCTCATCCCTGTTGCTTGAGAAGTTTATGTGATCTATGAAACTGGGGCCGAATAAAATTTGAAATTTTTTCCCACTCTTTTCCCTTTTTAAAAAAACCCTGATCTGATGAAGTAAGACCCTGTTTGAAGGATGCCGCCTGTCTCCTAGCCGCTTGATTTATTGATGAAGGGTGCTCCCCTTAATACCACAAGCACATAACAGAAATAGAGAAACAACAACAATAATATGCAAGAACAGAAAATTGACTTCTTATTATCTCCACAAATGTGGAATTACAAACTTTTAGAATTACAATATGCAAAGCCACATGGGCATTCCCTTACAATATTCTATAGGACAAAGCCTCAAATCAATACCCAGATCTACTACCCAGAACTTCCCTAGACAACACTACGGGCCTTCTTTATATAGGCAATTTCCACCGCCCGAGAAAGTTCTAGAAATTTAGCCCTTAGGGCCGACCAAACTTAGAATTATTTTATTTTATAATTTATTACATCAAAGTCAGCTCAAAATGAGTTTTGAAACCCAAACAGAAATTTTGAAGAAAAATTATTTTCTACCATTTCAGGTGACCCAACTTCCGAAGACCATAAGTCATCGCCCGTTGACCCGATTGGCTATTATAACCCCATTCTAGAAAAGCCACAAAGTGCTCTACAGGCTTGACTCACGCAAAGCACCTATCACCCAAATTTTCAACTTCATCTGGGGCCTCTAAAGCCTTCAAAACTGAGTTCAAAGTTTTTGTACCCTGCTGCCAATACCGAAAATCTTTAATATCTTCAAAACTACACCTGATCTAGCCATGAAACTTTGCTGGCAGGCTGATATGACTGAGATGAACCTCCATATGTAAAATCAGACATTCTGAGATCGTAAGACCAACTTACTAAAAATAGCAAGTTTCCACAAATAGCAACTCTTCACAAGATAGCCCTTATTGAATACAAAAATAGAAATATTTTTGGGTGATGCAAGATTGCTCTTACACCCAGGATGCTCCTGCATCAGACACCCGGGGTAATTTGAGAAGTGACCCTGTCACGACTCAGGTGTGCAGAGGAAAACCAAGATGGTTAACCTCCTCCTTTGTTAGCCATGATGAATCTTCAATAGGTCATCCTTTCCATTTGACCAAATACTCTTCATATGTCATGTTCCTTGTGCTTCTGCCAACATGACTGTCCAGTATGTCTTCAATCTCCTTGATATCTGAACTGGTTGCTGAAATACTCCACTGTGCTACTGCAACCTCATCTTCAACACCTCCTTCATGATACTCTATCAAATCTGAAATGTTAAACACTAGTGAAATATTCAGCTCAGTAGGCAATCCTACCTCATATGCATTTCCTGAATCATGCTTCTTCAGTATCTTACATGGTCCAAACTTCTTCATTTTCAGCTTGTTATATGTACCAACTAGAAATTGCTCCTTCCGCAAATGAACCATGACTTCATCCCCAACCTGAAATTCCTTATGCCTCCTTTTCTCATCTGCCTTAGTCTTATACTGCACATTCATCTTGGTAATATGCTTCCTCACCTCCTCATGGATGTTCTTCAAATGTTCTACAAAATCCTCAGCTTCAGCACTACTTATTTCTCCTTTATCCATCTTTCTCAACTCAGATGCATTTCTTGGACTACTTCCATATACAATCTGGAATGGTGATTTACCAGTACTCCTATTGATAGAATTATTGTATGCAAATTCTGCCTGTGGTAAAATCAAATCCCATCCTGTTGGCTTATCTCCAACCAAACATCTCAATAGATTTCCCAAACTTCTATTCACCACTTCTATTTGTCCATCAGTCTGTGGATGATGTGATGAACTGAACTTCAAATATGTCTTCAACTTCTTCCACAATGTCCGCCAGAAATATCCAACAAACTTAGTATCTCGATCTGAAACTATGGTCTTTGGCAAACTATTTAGTCTCACCACTTCTCTGAAAAACAATTCTGCTACATGAACAGCATCATTAGTCTTCTTGCAGGGAATGAAATGTGTCATCTTTGAAAATCTGTCAACTACTACAAAAATTGAGTCATGTCCCCGCTATGTCCTTGGTAAACCAAGAACAAAGTCCATACTGATATCCTCCCAAGGCTTCTCTAGTATAGGTAATGGCTGATACAACCCTATATTATGCTTTACTCCTTTCACCATCTGACATACTCTGCAACTCTGTACAAACTTCTTAACATCTTGCTGCAACTATGGCCAATAATAATTTTCACTAACCAAAGCAAGAGTTTTATCTCGACCAAAATGTCCAACCAATCCTCCGCTATGCTTCTTCTTGATGAGATTCTACCTCATAGAACTTCGTGGAATGCGCAACTGACTCCCTCTGAATAGCATATCATCTTGGATGATAAAATCTAACCATTTCATCCTATCTAGAGTAACAGGTTCTTTACAAGCTTTCCAAGCTTCACCAAAATCAGGATCCTCTGGATACAAATTCTTGAGTTCTTTGAACCCAACCACTTCAATCTACATCTCTGTCAGCAATAGTTGCCTTCTGCTAAGAGCATCCGCAACCCTATTAGACTTTCCACTCTTGTAATTCAAAATAAATGTATAACTCTGCAAAAATTCAACCCATTTCAAATGCCACTGATTCAACTTTCCTTGACTATTCAAATATTACAAAGCTTGATGATCAGTATACAAAACAAACTCTTTAGGAAGTAGATAGTGTCTCCACTTCTTCAATGCCTGAACTATAGCATAAAATTTCTGATCATAAACAGAATATTTTCTCTTGGCATCATTTAACTTCTCACTGAAATAAGCAACAGGTTTACCTTCTTGGCTCATAACAGCTCCTATTGCAGTACCACTAGCATCACAATCTACTTGAAACACCTTATTAAAATCTGGAAGTGCTAAAACAGGTTGTTCTATAACTTTTTGTTTCAACAATTGAAAAATCTTTTCTGCCCCATTAGTCCACTTAAACTCTTTTCTATCCCCTCTCATTGTTTCAGTCAAGGGTCCACAAATACTGCTAAAATTTCTAATAAAATTTCTGTAAAAGCTAGCCAAACCATGAAAAGATCTTACCTCAGTAGCACTCCTTGGAGTAGGCCATTCAAGGATAGCCTGTACCTTCTCTGGGTCCATTTTTAGACCTTCTGCTGAAATTACAAATCCCAAATACACTAACTCTTTCTTCACAAAACTGCACTTCTTCAAATTAATCAACAATTTCTCATCTCTCAACTTCTCAAACACCATACGAATATGCATCATATGTTCCTCCAATGTCTTGCTAAAAATTAAAATATCATCTAGGTAAACAATGACAAACTTACCCAGAAATTCTTTTAGGACCTTGTTCATGAGCCGCATGAAAGTGCTCGGTGCATTGGTTAGCCCAAAAGGCATGACTAACCACTCATACAGTCCTTCCTTTGTCTTGAAGGTAGTCTTCAATTCATCTCCTTCTTTGATTCGAATCTGGTGATATCCACTCTTCAGATCTATCTTTGAGAAATACACAGCCCCACTCAAACAATCCATAATATCATCCATTTGTGGCAATGGAAACCTATACTTGATTGTGATCTTGTTTATTGCTCTGGAATCTGTACACATCCTCCACTCTCCATTCTTCTTTGGTGCTAATATCGTTGGTACAGCACAAGGACTCAGACTCTCTCTTATCAACCCCTTCTGCAATAACTCATGTACTTGTCTGTTCAACTCTTCACTTTCTACTGGTGTCATTCTGTGTGCTGCCTTGTTTGGAAAACTGGCTCCTGGAATCAAATCCATCTGATGACTGATCTTCCTTACCAGTGGTAATCCATCAGGTACATTATCAGATACAATATCTTGAAACTCATTCAACAAATCTACAACCTCTACAGGGACATCCTCTACTTCTTTTTTACCAACTTTTGGAATTAAAGCAAAACACACATGCTCATGCCTCATACCATCTAAGAATTTTCTTCCGTCAACAAATGTTATTCTTGCATTACCACATACATTTTCTTTGGTCTCCTTGAATGGCTTTAGCTTATGTCGCACTCCATCCTTTGTCAGGGAATAGGTATTCGCACGACCATCGTGTACCGCACATCTGTCAAACTGCCACAGTCTACCCAACAACATATGATATGCATCCATAGAGATGATATCACATAGTACCTCATCTTGGTACCCGCCGATCTTGAACTTTACCAGGCACTGTTCACTAACCATGACCTTGTGGTCATCCTGCACCCAGGCAATCCGATATGGATGTGGGTATTTTTGTCTCTTGAGCTTCAACTTTGTCACCATCTCTTCTAACACCAGATTGTCAGTGCTTCCACTATCGATAATCACATCACAACATTTACCCTCACACTTGCATCTAGTGCGAAACAGGCTCCTCCTTTGTTCAGGTTCATTATCACCACTCAGCAAGACTCTTCTGTTAATTAGTGTTTCTCCTCTTTCAGCATCTTCAAAATTTGATGATCTAGCATCTTCATCTACATGTGCAACTCTGGCCTAGCTTTCATTTCTCCTGTCTATTCTACCTTGGCGCTGAGGACATTCAAATGCCCTATGACCTTCTCCACAGTGAAAACATGTTCCACGGAAGCCTCCTCTTCCAGATCCTTGTCCTCTTCCTCTTCCTCTTTGATCTCTATTACTCTGATCCTGGAAACAATTAGAATTATTTTCTCTCTAGTTTTGACTACTACTGGCCTCATCCTTCTTTTTCAGATCTTCATTTCGGCCACCATATGACCGTCCACCAGATCTTCCACCACGACCTCTTCCATTTTGTCTACTCTCAAACTTCTTGTTCATCTTTTCTTCTACTTTTAGGGCAAACTGGTATGCCTCCTCAATACTATTCATTCAAACTAGATTCAACTCCTCCTGAATGCTTGGCCTTAACCCATTAAGGTATCGGGCAACTTTCTCCTTATCAGCTCCTACATGACCTGTTCTGATGAGGAGTCGATAAAACTCCTCTGTATACTCCTGAATAGATCTTCCTGCTTGCTTCAAACTTTACATTTTCTTTAGTAGGTCAAGCTCATAATCAACAGGAATGAACTGTCACTTCAATTTATCCACCATCCGATCTCATCTTGTGATTTTATCTTTCCCTCTTCTATTTCGCTCCAATTAAATTTCTTGCCACCAGATTTTCGCATGACCTTTCAATTCGGCCTTCTCAAATTTGACCCTATCAGGATCCTCAACATCTTCATACTCAAAATATTCCTCACATTCATTGATCCAGTCCATCAATTCCTCTGGGTTAAGATTTCTAAAAAATGTAGGAACCTCAATCTTAGGTCTTTTCTCAATCTTAGAAATCGCCCGAAAAAGTCTTTTTTCCTCCTGGTTCACAATTTTAGCTTCTCCTTCTTGATATTCTTCTTCGGCTTCATTCTCGCTTTCATCTCTGACATTAAGATTCATTCCTTTATGAATCTCTTCTTGCAATGCTCGCACTTGTCTCTGCAGCTCTCTAACCTCAGGTGTCACAGCACCAGCTCTTCCACCACGTTCTCTTCGTGGAGGCATTTTCACGATGCGTGCTGAAACCTTAACCACGGTCCTGGTGAAAACTACCTCACAGTTGGCGATCTGTTTACACACTCAAGAACTCCTGCTCTGATACCACTTGATGAAGGGTGCTCCCCTTAATACCACAAGCACATAATAGAAATAGAGAAACAACAACAATAATATGCAAGAACAGAAAATTGGCTTCTTATTATCTCCACAAATGTGGAATTACAAACTTTTAGAATTACAATATGCAAAGCCACATGGGCATTCCCTTACAATATTCTGTAGGACAAAGCCTCGAATCAATACCCAGATCTACTACCCAGAACTGCCCTAGACAACACTACGGGCCTTCTTTATATAGGCAATTTCCACCACCCGAGAAGGTTCTAGAAATTTAGCCCTTAGGGCCGACCAAACTTAGAATTATTTTATTTTATAATTTATTACATCAAAGTCAGCTCAAAATGAGTTTTGAAACCTAAACAGAAATTTTGAAGAAAAATTATTTTCCACCATTTCAGGTGACCCAACTTCCGAAGACCATAAGTCATCGCTCGTTGACCCAATTGGCTATTATACCCCATTCTGGAAATGCCACAAAGCACTCTACAGGCTTGACCCATGCAAAGCACCTATCACCCAAATTTTCAACCTCATCCGGGGCCTCTAAAGCCTTCAAAACTAAGTTTGAAGTTTCTGTACCCTGCTGCCAATACCGAAAATCTTCAATATCTTCAAAACTACACCTGATCTAGCCATGAAACTTTGTTGGCAGGCTGATATGACTGAGATGAACCTCCATATGTAAAATCAAACATTCTGATTTCGTAAGACCAACTTACTAAAAATAGCAAGTTTCCACACATAGCAACTCTTCACAAGATAGCCCTTATTGAATACAAAAATAGAAATATTTTTGGGTGATGCAAGATTGCTCTTACACCCAGGATGCTTCTGCATCATTTATCGACTCCCCAACCTCAAAAGTAGAAAATCCATTGAAACTAGGAGGAAATACTGATAGCTTGGAAACCTTATGTTGCAGACTAATCCTCAATATGACTGGCCTATTGGGGTCCTGAAGATGCTGAACCCCATGGTGTTTAATAACAAGGGCTTTGACATGAAACCTGGGGTTAACAAAAAAGGGTTTTGCCAGCTGGACTATTACTTTCCTGTTAAAAATCTTCATGAAATCATCCATACTAGAATGGGGCGCTATGTCTCCTTTAGGAAAGTATTTTTGGGCAAATAGAACTAATTGCAATCTAGAAGGGAAAGATCGATGGTGACTATTTGGGTTGTCAGAATCAAATTTCCTCTGTGAACCCTTGTCCTGATCAAAATGTGCATTATTCTGGTTCTACAACTGATGCTTGCATCCTATCACAAACCCTTTCTCCTTTTGGTTTTGAATACCCTGTTCATAACAGTATTGGCTAACAGCTGGCTCTGGGATTCCAGTCTCTGTCTACAGCCGTACAACTACCAAATCTGCCCACTTCTCTGCATTCCACTCTACCTACCACTCTCTCCGCTAATCACGATTTTTTTTTCTACATAATAATATAATAATTATTATATTATTTTTATATAATATAATAATTATATTATATTATATAATTATTATTATATTATATTGGAGCCCCTTGGAAGAGTGGCATCCCTTGATGAAGGGGCACCACAAAAGGTATAAAGGAAGATTAATCTTCCTCTCTTGAGAAATAATATACATCACATGCAATCTTCTTTATTGAGAATAAGCAGTGCTTGGGCGAGACAATAATAGGTTATTTTCTATGGTTGGGAGGGCAATAACAAAGTCATTGCTCATGGTTCAACGAGTACACATAAAAACAACCACACCATCCTATAGCTCAAGAGATCCAATTTGAGAGATGATAAATTTGGATAAGAATGAATGGTTTGTAAAGGTATCGACAATTTATTATTTTATTCATTATTGTTTGCAATAAAGTACTCCAAAGACTCTCCATGGTGCACTACTATATTAGTACTACAAAATAAGTAGCACTAGATGTTAAAACTATCCAATCTCTATAAAATCCTTTTAAGTGAGCACTTTTGTCGATTTTGATTTCAAAAGAAAGAAAAAGTGAAGGCACTGACAATTGCATTATTTGATTTGAAGACTTCTCTTAGCTATAAAGATAGATCCTTTCTGAGTCGTAAAAGTCTTTGCCTTTAAATATATTTGACATACATGGTACCACCAAGTTTTATAAAAGTGTACTTCAATTGTGCATTCTTCAACACAAAATTTGTTGGTCTGAGACTTTAATCAATTGAAGATAGTCTTGCTAGTTCACAACTAGTTTTCCCCATGGAGGTAAATGTTTAGAATCTCGTTGGCTTTATTTTTTAGGAGAGGGTTGAAATTTTTTTATAATTTTATTTTTTGATATGATCACCCTCTACTGATCTGAAAAAAATTCATTCAATCAAACTAAAAAATAACAAGAATCAACCTGATGGATTATGAAAATCAATCTAATAGATTGTGGAAATCTTATCACATTAGATAACATTTTGTGTTTACTAATTTCCCCATTGGCTTGAAAAAACACATTTCTATGTAGGCTTTGAACTCTATTTGTAAAATATTGGAGTTCCCATTAACATGAACTCTATTTGTTTCAATTGAATTCCCCTTAGTTGTAAATACTAAATAGCCATACATTTACCAATCTATTTTCTTCTTTCCTTTTAATGTAGAGTTACTCAAGTTTGGCAAGGAGTGTGGTGTGGTCATGATATGGTATACCATGAAATGATTATATATATATATATATATGAAGATGATAATTAAATGGGTCTATCATTTGAAGATAAGTCTTGCAAAATCAGAATGTTGATATTCATTTTTTAGATGAGAAGTCGCATTGAAATACTTGGGAGTGAACTATGGTAACTATATTTTTTTATCAACATTTTGAATCACCTTCTATTAGTGCAAAATAATCTCACACAAACAAATCCAAAAACAACAACAATCAACCTAATAGATTATTGAAATCTGATTACATTAGATGACATTTTGTGTTTATTGAATTCCCCCATTAGCTTGAAAAACCACATTTCTATGTAGGCTTTGAAGTTTGAACTCTATTTCTTTGATTGGAGTTCCTATTAACATGAACGTTGTGTCAATTCAAGTTTCCTTTGATGTAAATAGCCATACATTTACCATTCAGATTTCAAACTTCTTTTTGTTACTCAATTTTGGCAAGGAGTATGTACTAATGTAGTTGTCATGATATGGCAGACTAGGAAGTTGAACTACTTCAATTGGTCTATCTCTACTTGTCATAGATATATATAGATGAAGATAATTAAATGGATCTATAGTCTGAAGATAAGTCTTGCAAAATCAGACCATTGATATTTCTTTTTTGGATTAGAAGTTGCATTGAAATACTTGGATGTGAACTATGGTAACTAGTAGTAGATGATAGAAATGTATAATCAACATTTTAAATTTAGCAATAAAAGTAATACTTAATCAATTGTCTCAAACATTAGACATTGTCCAAATCTAACAGAAAAAAAAAAAGAATTTTTGGATCTAGCCTCTGGACCCTCAACAAAAGCATGTGGAAGAAGTAATTACACCATGCACCTATAAAATCTTTTCCATGGAATCAACACATTTTGAATCCTTATCTCTAGGCAAAACCCTAATTTGTGCCTTCCTCTCATCCCTATATGTTGTATAATATTTCTTCCCTTTTCCCATAAGACAACCCACCTAGTTATGGACAATCATGCGAGTAATTACAATGCCATTGGCACCTTTCTCAACTGCTATATCTTTGAAAATATTGGCATGAACCTTGAGCAGAGCATCCTACGTAGGTGACAACCTCTCAAGAGACCCATAAAAACCATAATATTGATCTCCCTCCCCTGGTGCAAAAATAACTATGACCCTTTCCTCACATCCTTCAACTTTCTCTTGCACACTTATCGAAGCCCATATTTCACATTGTATTTGAGATATAATATTGTCTCATTTTCCTATAACACTTCCAACCTTCACCTCTAGGCACAAAATATTACACACATATCTGCCTCCTCTTCCTGTGATGCCTAGAAGTGTTTGGAGAGATGCTCATTATCCTTTGATCTCGTTAATGATCACGTCATCTTTAATCTAGAAAAACTGTCATCCATTGCAAGTTACATTAGTACGCTATCCTCAGCCTCAACATAAATGCATGGGTAAAAAATCAAAACCCTAACTCACAAAAATGCTCCAAAGCCTCTCAAGGTCCGGCTTTCAAAACCCTAAGTGTGCTATGTTGCTTTTGTTTTATGATGTTTCTAGGGTATAAGGGGTACAAACATTGCTAGAAGTAGAATGTAAAATGGTTTTAATTTTTAATTTAAGATAATTAAAATAATAATTTTAATTTTAAAGACAAAATATTGATTTTATCTTTAAATTTTTTTTGTAAATTATCGTCTTATGTTGTAGTGTGTGGACTCAATTTTAGACTCTGCTAGAAACTTTAAGGTTAAGGGATGGAGAAGCAAAAGAATACATACTTTATCATGTCGCTAGCTACAATACCTCTCACAAGATCCTACTAGGTCTAAAAATAATCTTGACTCAATTCTTGACTATGACTTCTTTGTTGTTCCCTATGACTTCTTTTCTCTATACAGAAAATATATGCTATTTGATGTTGTGAATAGGAGTATAGTGCCATTAATTTCAATAGTGAGATCTTGTTTAAAGTTTCCTTTCTTTAAATTTTTCCTTCAATCTAAATTTGTACTATGGTGCTTATGAATGAATTTTATTATTTTGTTTCTTAATGATCAAAATAGTCATTGACTCAGTTTTATTCTATTCATTCAATCCTTCTCAAGCCCTCTTAACCAACCTCTTTTGTCCCCTTAAAATCATTAAATGATCATTATAGAGGGTTTTGGCATGCATTTTAAATTTTTATCAAATAAAATGCATCAAACTTTTAGTATTTGAAGTTCTTTTCTCATTCTTGTCACCTTTCAAACTTACAAAATGTTGCTTAGGTTTTTCTACTAGTCAAATAAGTCAAAAAAAATCGTTGATGTTTCCCTATTTCTAGAATTATATGGAAATGACTTTGAATTGCTACATTTGACTTGAAATCTCCAAGGTTCATTCCTTACCAATTCTAAGAAATTTTAATGAAAAAATTGAACCTTGTTCATATCTACAAGTGAGTTGATTTGTAATCTAATTTTGGTAGAAATTGTACCTAGAAGTAACTTGTTTTCTTGTTAGTTTAATATCCTAGTTTGATAAGTTTAAAGAATGCATTCTCCTAACCACTCTAATATTTGCACACAATCGAAATAACAATGAGCACATTTCCATAAATGCCTTGGATTCTTGTAAAAGTTTCATTTGGTTGTTAAGTATAAAATGATTAACAAACATATTGCTTGATATGAGTATCATGCATATTTTAGGGATATATTTAAAAAATTTGCCTAAGGACACCATATATAAGATTATGTGAAACAAGATAAGAGGATTAACACATTATGTGATGAGCTTAGAAAATAGCACTTAACTACGTGAATTTGGATTCATATTGTTATTACTGCATACTAGACAAGATAATTTTGTGTGGAGAATGAACAATTGCAATATTTTCTTTGTTCTAAACGTATTATTGTTGAATTATTTTTCATAATTTCTATCTTGGTTGATGTGATATCTCTAACTAATGAATCATATTTCTTAATCATTGAACATTTGTATTTAGCTCTTGTATGTTTATGATCTTGTTTGTGGTCCAAAATTCTTGTTGTGTGTCATTGTGATAAAGAAAAATTCTTATAGTCAATCTTCAACAATTTTCTTTTTAAAATAGAATCTCCTTGTAAGATCTTGAATAAGAGTGTACATACTCTTGAAATTTTAAATTATCAAGGTACAAAAGATTCACCACATATCGTTTTAGGGTAGTTGACTCTAATTTTTTTAATAAATTGCAAACATTGGTTCTCAAGTACTTTTTGTTTGTGTGTGAAGAAGGAGGTGGCCCTTCTGTCAATGTCCTACAACAATTTTGTTGGAAAACAAATCATATAAGTCTAGAATTGAGATTTCAAGGGTCTATTTGGTTGACTTAGTGTAAGGACTACTTATGTTATAGAAATGGCATATTGAATTACAGTCTATTGTTTGATCCTCTCTTCATAGAAAATATCATGGTGAATTGCAATATAATTTGAATTCATTATCAACTATAAGTTTGGCATAAAAAATCAAATTACCAAAATGAAAATGCTTAGCTGCATTGCAAATATAAAAGGAATATTTAGAAATTAAAATTTAAAAACAAGTTAAACAAAATGAAAGAAGATAAAAGGTTGAATGACATTGTCACCATTAGAAATGGTGAGTACTAGCATTATAATTATAAATTATACAAGTTATGAAAATGGGTTGCAGACTCGAATCAGAACCATGGGTGATTCCCAAAAAATATTGCCACCTCCCTACACTTCATAGTTATTATGGTAATCAAATTTAATAAACAAAGAAAAACTTTCAATATAAAATTTACTCACATGAGAATATAATAGACATAAAGTTATATAAGACAATGAAAACACAACACAATTCAAAACAAATTGATCCCATATATGGAAACCTACAACAGAAACCCAAAATTTCACAACCCTTGTGAGCCTAATAAATAGGGAAAGAAAATATTGAGAAGAAAAACATGTAAATCACGAAATAAATATCACATTGAGATCCTGAAGGAGAAATTACGAACTTAAAATTAATGCATATGCGAAAAAAGTGATGAAATTATAAATCAAAATTATCTGAGTACTCAATCACAGTAAAAAAAAACCTTCTACGGGAAAACTAAACTAATGCAAAATAGAGAATATAGAATTGAGAAGGTAAATTCCAGTCCCTTCAAAAAAAATTATGACAACCATGGATAGAATACCATACCCAATGAAACACCATCATCAAGTTGGGTTTTACACAAGCTAGACAATTAAATACAGATATGGAAACAATTTGTGAGTACCTTATCCCTCTCTGTTCATATCCAAAACTGAGAATAATTTTCTACGCTTCATTCTCTATGGCCAAATTAGACACTTCAAAAAATAGAAATCAAGAATCTATATCTCAATCATTTTTTAGAACTCCAAGACTCTCGTTTCCCCTTTAGGAAAAAATAATTTCTGCAATTAGACAGCACGCAGGGTCAAATTGTATGGCTTCCCTGAAAGGTAGACTTCCTTTCCCAATTGTTAAAGTGGGTAGATTTGGATGTATTGTGTCTGGTTACAGAGATCACCTAGGGTTTCATTCAAAAAAGTAGGGTTCTTTTATGTTTCACAGGCTTCCTCGCCCCTTTGGCTCTATGATTTCTTTTAGGCTGAGGAACCTCTCTACTTCTTCTTTAACGTCCCTATCTCATTCTTCCCATTTCCCCCTTCCTAAATCAAAGGATTCAAGCATTCTTGGCCCTAGCCTTGACTCATACAAGTTGGAATGTGTCACGGGGTCAGAGTTTTCACCTGTGCGGCACTGCCTCTAGACTTCAACAAATAGGTAACAAAAAAATCTAGTACGAACTATGCCTAACCCATACGAGCATGAATAAGACTTAGGCAGAAACTAAGTCAGCTCGCTCCCAAAATACAACACAACATTCCAACAGACTTAGCTCCAAGACTTTTCATCCAACAAGTCACCTAAAGAACTAAGCTAGAGAACTTCCCAACCTATGAGATGCCCTCAAGATGTGGACCTACGTCTAGAGGTGGACTTGTGGCCTGCATGAGATGATCTCATGAAAACCTCATACGTACCCACAACAAATGTAGCTCAAAGTCACATGTAGTTCTAAATCAGCTCGTTGTACCACCATCTTGCAAATATTCCTAAATCTATCCTGGCCAAGTCCCCAGCTTCCCATTCCTAGACCTAGTCCATTTCACCTCAGCTCGGCTCCAAGCCTTGCCTATGCCACAACTATGAGTAACTAGCCCGTGACATAATCCCAATGACTATGAATGCCTAGTTCATCTCACAACCCCAAGATTGCACCTTGGATCCATCCCAGATGAAATCCTACACCACAACTATGTTGGCCCAATGCACAGCATAGCCCCATGTTCATCAAGTCAGTTAACAATGCATCGACTAGATCCAAATCCTTTTTGATCGAGACATAGAAACCTAATGTCACACCCACCTAGATTGATTTGAGATCTAATCCGACCCAATGCTAGCTAACCCGATTCTAATTCCATCATTAGTTTTGATCGGATCTGCATAGCACTAAGCCATACCTCAAAATAATGACTTCCTTATCCGACAAGCTTACCTGATCCATACAAAACAACTCACCTCAAAATAACTATGCAAGAACCTAAAGCATAGCATTTCATTTGACACGGTATCAAGTCATGCATCCAACATATCCATGAAGAGCTCACAAATAATTCGTAACCAACATTCTCACATAATGCGTCCTCAATTCATTCTTCCCTTGAGGATCAGAAGACGAAGAGACGTGCCAGGGGTAGACAACACGCTCTAGAATCCATCTAGCTCAGGTCCAATCTCGAAGGCCATTACACCCTCCCCCACTTAAAATAGGTGACATCCTTGGTGCCTGTGGCACTGACCCTCTGGGTTACAAAATATTTGCAAAAGCCACCTCTTCACTTCAACTCAAATCACACAAAATGACACCATCCAGACTTAGTCCGTAACGAGCATCCAACTTAAGATTCCATCCAAGTTGATCTGGATCAGCTCAAGTCCAGATCCTTCACCAAGTCCAACTCATGAAGCTATATTCCGTTCAAGCTCTTATTAAAATTGATTCACAATCAAGGCGATCCTGGGATCGTAGATTACCAATCTACTTAATCAAACATCATCTCACTCAATGAAATCCAAGAGCCACACCCAGCTTCTTGCAAAGTCAAATCACAAGGCCATGTCAAAAAAACCCAATCAAAATACCCATTTCACAATGCCTTGGGATCTTGAGTAGCTGCAAGTAATCCACAAGACTCAATCCGGTCCTAATGCAATCCTTCCTGGTTTAGCCATCAAAAGATAGCCAAGTAGTTCCGGCCTCATGCTCCGCATTCACCTTCCACTTACTCAATCAACACAACAAAGCTCTTTACGCATGACTTGATGTACCAGGTGTATGCACCCTAAAATGGTCACCTAGACTTTGGGTCCCCATTCATCAATTTATCAAATCCTTGAATCAGTATTTTCAAAAATCAGCATTTTATCAATTATATCAATTTCCTTGATCAAATCCTATTTTATCATTTTCAATTATTCCTTGGGCTAACCATTTTATCCTAAAGTCTTTATTTATTTAAAAGGAATATTTCCTCCCCTTTTAATAAATAAAAAGCCCCCACTTTTCATCTTATCCTAAGTTGCACAAATAAAGCATTATTCTTATTTTATAAAAAGAAGAAAAGCACTTTTTGTCTTATATGGACACAAAAGTCAACTCTTATTTTCTCATTGGAGGATATTGTGTACATGGATTGCTCCTCTTTTATACTCCACCCTTGATTAATACTTTTGCCTCTTAATCTCCATCATCTGTTGTTTCTCATTTCCTATAAAAGAAGAGCTCTCTTCCTCACTTTCATGCGAAAAGTGTCAAAAACATGGAAACTTGATTCATGCTCCAGGTAGGGAGCTTATTCCTTCTATTTCTCATTGGCCATTTCAGTGCCGGGCCTTTGATCTTGTTGGGAAGATTCATCCCAACTCATCAAGTGGACATAAATTCATTATTACTACTACTGACTACTTTACCAAATGGGTAGAAGCTGTTCCACTTTCTGTTGCTTCAGGGAAGACAATTTCTTTGTTCATCTTGAATCACATCATCTATCGGTTTGGGATACCTTCTAAAATAATCACTGACAATGGAGGTTAGTTTAAAAATAAGGACCTTACACACCTCTGTAAGAAATTTAAGATAAAACAGCATTGGTCTTCCATTTACTTTCCACAGGGAAATGGACAAGCAGAGGCTTCGAATAAGACCATTCTCAAGATTCTCCATAGAACAGTTCACAAGAATGGTAGAGATTGGCACCTACAAATAAATCCAGTCTTGTGGGCCTACAGAATGAGTATTCATACTCCAACAGGGGCTACACCTTTTTCCCTCACCTACAGTGCTGAAGCAGTGTTACCTTTAGAGGTAGAGATCCCTTTACTTAGAGTCTCCCTCAAGGGTTTAGTGATAGATGAAGACTACCGTGCCATGAGGTTGCAAGAACTAGAACTCCTAGATGAAAAGAGAAAAGCATCTTTTGATCACATGAGAGTCTACCAAAAGCGTATGTCCAAAGCATTCAACAAGAAGGTTCACCCTAGGGAATTTCAAGTGGGGGATCTTGTCTTGCGAGAAAACCCTAAGAACCAACAAAATAGAGAGCAAAAGGGGAAGTTCAAACCTAATTGGCTTGGACCATACATCATTACTGCAACTTTTGGTACATGATGCTTATTTACTATCTGATCCAGAGGGGGAATAGCTCCCTAACCCTATTAATGTTTTGCACCTCAAGAAGTTCTATCCATGATGCCTATTCTGTCTAGGGGCATCCTTTGTACATATTTATTGGTCCTGAAAAAATTCCAAAAAAATTCATATATGATGCTGAAAAAATTCAAAAAAGCATATAAAGTCATGAAAAAATACAAAAAAATTCAAAAAATTCAAAAAAATAGAAAAAGTGCCTTGGTGAAAACCTAGAAACAAGCGCCTTGGTAGAAAAAATACAAAAAAATTGAAAAAATCAAAAAATTCTTCCAAGTGGTGAAAACTTGGAAACAAGTGCTACTTGAGGCCTTTGCACCCTTGTCTTTTAGCATCCGTCCTCGACACTTAGCCTTTCTCCATCATGCCTTGACCTTGTTGCCTTGGTTTGGAATTGGTCTTTATCTTTGTCTAGGGGGCATAACTGTGTTAACTTTGGTCCTTTAGGATGCATTGGTCTTTAAGACATCTTGCAAACAGTGTTTCTCAACACTCCCCGATAGTGTTTTTCAACACTACCCTAGCATCAAGTGTTTCTCAACACTTATCAGATATCCTACTCTACAGTCTCCCATGATATGATATTCTCACTAGCAAATGTGATACTCAAAGTTTGACTCTATGACCTACACACAGGCACTTAAACACTCAACTCGCTGAGACTTGTTTGACTTTATTTTCCTTGTGTGCTGTCTATGATGATTTCTTTGATGAGTGTTCTCTCCCTATGATAGTTTTCAATGATGCATAGCTAGAAGACTGAGAGCATGAGGACATGTTTTATTGCTTTTTTTTCTTGTGGGTATATTTTGTTGATCCTAATTGTCATTAGCATTTATGCTTGATCCACTTGACACCTAAGATCTACAAAGTATTATCCTTGACTGTTCACGAGTGCATGCTTATAGCCATCTTGATCTTCTTGTGTCCTGATGCAAGCATAATTTCGCTATAGCAAACTTAGGTAATCTCACTACACTAGTCATCTTGACCTATATGTCTTTGGTGCCTAGGTGGTATTCCCACATTCTATTTGATATAGATCATATTCATATACCCATAGTCATACTAGTGTGTATTGTATGATCTTGTGATGCTACCAATAAAGCTCAATGATGATTATTAGATGTCTATTGGCATTGTGACCTTGCAAGTCAACCACTTTCATAGTAGCTTGCATTTCTAGGTTCATGTTAGATTAGTTTTACATCTTGCACATGGAGAGAGCTCTCCTTTTATCTTTTACAGACTAGTCGGTCAACTATGCTCACCTTTCCTTTTCCTTGATCATGTCTTTCACTCCTTATCTTTCACATCACATCTTTTTCCTATCATCACAAGGGGTTAATGAAGTTGAAAATGACCTTTTTACCCCCTTTTATAGCATTTTGACTTTTTGACCAAATTTTCAAAACACCTCAAAAATGCATGAAAATTGCACCACTAGCTAATTTCGACGTCCTGGATCCATTTTCGAACTTGAAATCAAAATTTGAGTTAATCTTGATAGTCAAAATCACATTTCAAAATTTCACCCTCTTCTATGCAATTGGCTGACCATTTGAGACTTGATCCTTCGATCTTTGTTGGGGCATCTTCATTTCTTCATCCCCATCTCTTTCAACCTCCTAGTCTTTCATTCACTTTCATTCACTTCATCTCTTTGAGGTTTGACTTCATCTTTATCCTATATCTTTCTCAGTCAAACTGGGGCATATCTTCACTACTTGATGGTTATCCTATCATCTTCGATTGTGATTTCTAGTGACTTGATCAAGTTTATCTATTTGTTGTTTCTCCTCTACCTGATTTTGATTTCAATTCTGAGGGGGCAGTACCTATCAGCTTCAAACTCTTGATTTAGCTATATCATTCAACTGATCTTGAGATTCTTATTTTGAGACTTGATTATCACTTAACAACAACAGTGTTGATCTTGTCTTTTGATTTCAGACTTGACTATCACTTAACAGCAACAGTGTTGGTCTTGTCTTTCAGCCGATTTATTTTTGTCCTGATGTGTTCCCATTTGTCAAACACACATCTAGATTGTTTTGTGATCCCAAATCGATCCCACATTTCAATTCTTCTTTGACCACATGTGTTCCCAGAATGATCACACATTAGTCAAATAGGGGAAAATGTATGCACCCTAAAATGGTCACCTAGACTTTGGGCCCCCATTTAGCAATTTATCAAATTCCTGAATCAGTATTTTCAAAAATTAACATTTTATCAATTATATCAATTTCCTTGATCAAATCCTATTTTATCATTTTCAATTATTCCTTGGGCTAACCATTTTATCCTAAAGTCTTTATTTATTTAAAAGGAATATTTCCTCCCCTTTTAATAAATAAAAAGCCCCCACTTTTCATCTTATCCTAAGTTGCACAAATAAAGCATTATTCTTATTTTATAAAAAGAAGAAAAGCACTTTTTGTCTTATATGGACACAAAAGTCAACTCTTATTTTCTCATTGGAGGGTATTTGTGTACATGGATTGCTCCTCTTTTATGCTCCACCCTTGATTAAGACTTTTGCCTCTTAATCTCCATCGTCTGTTGTTTCTCATTTCCTATAAAAGAAGAGCTCTCTTCCTCACTTTCATATGCATTTTTTGAATACTAAAGTTATACTGTAGGTTTTCTAGGTCACTTTGGAGATTTTGAAGATTTGGAGCATTCTTGGCTTTTGCATCTACATGCTATCATAGTTTCATTTCTTGCATTTTCATGGCATTCATAGCTTCATATTAGCTTAGTTTCCTTTATGCTTTAGATTACTTCATCTAGCTTAATTAGGAGGCTTTGTAATACTTGTTCTTTCATTTTCATAGCATAGCTTGCATATTTCCTTTCATAGCTTAACTTGCATCTCTCATTTCTAGCTTGCATATTCATCTTAATCTAGTTTGCATTTGCATTTCATAGTGATTCTTGGGGATATTGGCATTCTTGCCCTTGTCTTCATTTGAATCTCTCATTGTGTGGTTGACTAGCAAGGTCATTAGCTTAATAGCTCTAGCTGAGAGCAAATTTTAAATAATCTTGCAACTTCATGAATAGAGAGCTCTAGGTCACTTTCTAAGGTTTCCTCTTCATGGATTCCCTTGGATATAATGACTTAGAGAAGTGCACCATTTGAGTGTGTACACCAGGTTACAACAAGCATGACAACTTGCAATCACGACTACATAACAAAACTCAACACTCCATGCCAAGTCGCACAAAACCAATCTGTACATTACAATCACATTTTATAAGGGAAAATCACTTTCAATGAAAAATAGCTCAAACTTGCATCAAGATAAGAAAAAGCACATCGTGCCCACTTATTTGAAACTTGACCAAGAACAAGGCTAGGCATACCTTCCGACAAGGAATACTAACCATTTGCAATCCAAACAAAGACATCCCCATCTCACGGTTCCAATACCCAAATCCATCTGAGCACTGAATGAACTTAATACCGCACTTCGATCTCTGGTTATGGATACCTAAGGAACCACCCTCAAATTTTCCAACTTTGACTAAGGAAAAGTAGCTCAACTCTAGTCATAGGCTAGAATGCTACATCAAAAGACTTCCTCAACCTTAGCATCGCCAAGAATCCAAGGAAACCCAGATCATACACGATCTTGGTGCAACTCACTTTCTCTTACTCGGACTAGCTCACCAAAATCAACTTTCCCTCAAATCGAGCACCGAACCATTATCAAAATAACAACTTGCCAAAGTTGTATACCAAATAGTCACCAAAACCGTTCATCAAATCGCTCCTCTAATATCAACTTACCAAAAGACAAGTATCAAAGTATTCGATGAAACTACTCTGATACCAGATCGCCAGATATAGGTATCAGATCAGTAACAATTTTAGCTCTAATACCAGATGTCATGGGGTCAGAGTTTTCACCCATGCAGCACCGCCTCTAGATGTCAACAAATAGGTAACAAAATAATCTAGTACAGACTACGCCTAACCCATATGAGCACGAATAAGACTTAGGCAGAAACTAAGTCAACTCACTCCCAAAATACAACATAGCATTCCAACAGACTCAGCTCCAAGACTTTTCATCCAACAAGTCACCTAAAGAACTAAGCTAGAGAACTTTCCAACCTATGAGACGCCCTCAAGATGTGGACCTACGTCCAGGGGTGGACTTGTGGCCTGCACAAGCCAATCTCATGAAAACCTCCTACATACCTACAACCAATGCAGCTCAAAGTCACACATAGTTCTAAATCAGCTCGCTTTACCAACAGTTTGCAAATATTCCTAAATCTATCCTGGCCAAGTCCCCGACTTCCCATTCCTAGACCTAGTCGATTTCACCTCAACTCGGCTCCAAACCTTGCCTATGCCACAACTATGAGTAACTAGCCTGTGACATAATTTGAATGACTATGAATGCCTAGTTCATCTCATAGCCCCAAGATTGCACATCGGATCCATCCCAGATGAAATCCTTCACCACAACTATGTTGGCCCAATGCACAACATAGCCCCATGTTCATCAAGTCAATTAACAATGCATCGGCTAGATCTAAATCCTTTTTGATCGAGACATAGCAACCCAATGTCGCACTTGCCTAGATTGACTTGAAATCCAATCCGACCCAATGCTAGCTAACCCGATTCCAAGTCCATCATTAGTTTTGATCCGATCCTCATAGCACTAAGCCATACCTCAGAACAATGACTTCCTTATCCGACAAGCTTACCCAATCCATATAGAACAACTTGCCTTGAAATAACTATGCAAGAACCCAATGCATAGCATTTCATCCGACATGGTATCAGGTAATGCATCCAACATATCCATGAAGAGGTCACAAATCATTTGTAACAAACATTCTCACGTAATGCATCCTCAATTCATTGCGGCCTTGAGGATTAGAAGACGAAGAGACATGCCAAGGGCAGACAACAGGCTCTAGAATCCATCTAGCTCGGGTCCAATCTTGAAGGCCATTACAGAATGGGTCTTTATATGTGGTAAATGGGTTGACAGAGCTACCCGTCAACATCCTGTTGAACACAGATCAAGAAATTCAAATTGCTTCTTTTCGGGTTCCCAGCTTCCTTACCTTAAAAGAAATAATTTGGGCTTTGGAAATAAACAAAAAAGAATATTGTATTCGGGGCTCCAAAACCCTAAACAGGCTTAATAGAAATTTGAAGTCTAAAAAGGCTTTCCCCTGAAACTATCTCCCGCATCAAGAGTTGAACCTTCTCTCCTACGTTAAGAGCTAGGATTACAAATGTTGCAAGGCAGCTAGATGCAGAACTTATTTGGCAGAATTTTTTTTGAATCCACTGTAAACTATACACAAATAGACAATAAATGAAACCCCAACCTGGCCTACATCCCAAAAAATTCTATGTTTTAAGTGTAGAAATAGAGATAAAACTAGCAATTGCACCTTGGTGTGCAATGGGTACTCAAGATATATTGAAGATAAATTAGGAGAGAGAGAGATTAGTGGTATTATGTAATGACCTATTCCTTTGACTAAGTTTAAAATGTCAAAAAGAGAATCAAAAAAATGGAAAGCACACAAGAAAATTAAATAATTTGATTTTGGTTACCTAGCTCTTTTGTCTTCTTCCTTTACCTTTGATCATGAATAGAGACTAAATAAAATTTAAAATCTAATATTTTTTATTGATAAAAATATTAATTAATAAAAACTTAAAATTCAATACAATTGAATTTATAAAATATTGATTAAAAAAAATCAAAATCTAGAAACGGGATAATATTTTTGATTAAGATAACAACAGGTTTTGAAGGGAACCCGAAACCCTTTACAATCCTGGGATGAAAGGTAAATCTATTGAAGTTCCATTAATACAACAGTCCAGCCAAAAACAAAGGACCGAGCACCTCAAGAGCACACAAAAGATAAATCATTACAAGCACCCATGACGAAACAGTCCAACCAAAAGGAGGAGGGACACTAAGACCAAAACACACAGAGAAGCCTTAGAGCAAGGCCTAAATCCCCTTTTTATGAGATCAGAGGGTCATGTCGAAAGATGAGGAGGATTTCTTTGAATTTTTCCCTTTGACAGTAATCCAGCCATCTTCAACATTCGTTGCCTTCTTCTGCCAGCAAATCAAATCCAGAGAAACAACCCCCAACAAAGAATCTGAAAAGCTCCAAGCAAGAGGGGCAGTGACAACATTACCAGAAGAAGAAATCATACCAGTAGACGTGGTAGGAAAAACAAAATTGGGAACAAGGCTTTCTAGGCTTCCTGCAAGAGAAGCGATAGCACCAAAATCCACACCAGCAGGGCTGGCAGGAACAACGTTCATTGATCCACCAACAGAGCTAGCAGAAACCACCAGCAGAAGAGGAGACGGAACCCTACAAAGGCACAACAGGTCTGACAGAAACTTCATCCACAGAGCCACCTGAAGGGGACTTAGGAATATCTAAATCCAGCGAAGACTCGGGAGAGCTTTTGAGAACAATATAATGTTTAGTGGAGGCATCCTTCCACCAAGTTTTAGGGCCTAACTTCACTTTGAAGTCAGAATCACCTTTTGAAGCATGATGACCCGTTTTAACACATTTTATACATCTAAAAGGGATACCCTCATAATCCAATTGTTGCAACCATGAACCTTTAGATGATTGAATATTAATTTTAGCAGGAAGACCCTGTGAAATATCAATATCTACCATAATGCAAGCACAGGTAGTATGGAACATATTGGAAGTATTCTCATCAATAATAAAAAACTCCCCCAGAGCCTCCCCCACTCCTCCAAGACAACACCTTGCCAAAGATGAAGAGGAAGATTGGGAAGCCTTACCCAAATAGGCATATTGTTGAAAACTTCAGAAGAAGGATTAAAATTCGGGTGCCATGGTTTTAACATAAGCAAGAATTTGTCCTCCTCCTAGGAAAAGACATTTTCACATAAAATTTTATTTCTATCCTTAGAACTATCAAATTTAGCAACGAAAAAACCTTTAGCTAAAGGGATGATATGAACATTATCTGAGAGTATTGGTTCCCATTTTTGGGAGATCCAATCATGAAGTTGTGACAACATCGGCCAGAACTCCTGAAACTGACATATCAGAGCTAGACCCATAAGGATCTTAGAGAAAGACTCTAGCTCCCCAACACCAACAACAAAGAGCTGGACGGAGAGGGCTCCAAAGGCAAAAATAGGCACAAAAGAAGGCACCCCACAAGAGGAACCCCCAAACTGAGACCGAGATGAGGTAACAACTTTAGCATAGGATCCCTTCATGCCACGAGCTGAGGCATCAATCGTGGCCCTGGAGGAAGCATTGACTTTAAGGGCATTCACAGGATCCAAAGCCACACCTGCAAGAACATGCCCCTGTGCAAAAACAACAACAAAATCCAGGCCACTAGACACTGTATTTTGAAAAGAGTTTGAGCGGGAAGGAGGAGGTCAATTCTTTCAAACCCAGACCCTCACCCGTCAAAGGCAACAACGACACAACCAAGGGAAGACTCTTAGCAGCAGGGGCCAGAAGATATGATGCCAGAGCAACCGAGCTTCCAGCGCAAGGCACAACGGGAGCCCTAAGTGCTGCAGTAGCAGACAAAGCAGCGCCAGGATGCACAACAACAACGGGATCTCTCATCATTTTTTGATTTAGCAATAGGATAATATTAATAATGTCTATTATAATAAATTTAATTTATAATTATCTAGAATTTTAATAAAGACCTTGCCTTTGAGCCCATGGTATGTTAAATAAATTAAAAATGGAAGTGAATTAAATAGATTAGAATTGAAATATGATAATATATAATAGAGTATTGTTAAATTCATTTTTTAAATTATATATGTTATTATTTGAATATAAATTGTGTTAAATGTGATTAACTATTGGTTTCTTTTGTTTTATACCAATTAACTCTTAAAGAATAACAATTGTTATTGGGTATACCGCTTCTTAGTGCAAGACGATTGAAATCATCATCTCTGTGCATTTGTATTTATGTTCATGACATTAATTAAGCATTTCCATCAATACAATTTAAATGCAATGTTAAATAGATTGGTAGAGGCATTCTATGTCGGGCATTAAATATTGTAAAATAATATTCTATTATTTATTTTAAATGTGAAATAATACTTATATTTATTAATATAAGCAATAATATATTATATAAGATTTTACAACTTAAAATATATAATATAATTTAGAATGTATACTTAATATAAATATATGAGATGATTTTTTTAAAACAATATATTATTTTTAAAATAGTAAAATAATAGTATGGTTATTTTTTTATCTATTATATTTATATTAGAAATTATTAAATATAATTATTGTATATAATATATCATATAGATTTTATGTACTGCAAATTGAATTATATATTTCAAAAATATATCTAGCAAATACTTATGTTATTGTGAATAAGATTAATTGATTGTTAAAATAATTTATCATCCAAATTCTATAATATTAATGTAGATTATTTTAATATTATATAATTTCAATATTATAACATAAATATGAACCTAAATTAATTTGATTGTAATATTCTAAAAAAAAATCTCATAATTTAATAATCTATCTTTTCATTATACTAAATGTATTAGATTATTTGAAAAGATTATAGCAATTTATTCTCACAATAAACATGCAAAACCATCCAGTTTATTTGAAATAAATGACACGTAGCCATTATTTTAACTTTTGTATAGAATAATAATTTAATTTTTACTTTTATAATAATTGTATAGATCATGAGTCATCAAATGTTTAAAATTCTTACCAATTTTTACTCGGCAAACCGTATCATTATATTATTAGAAACAAAGCATAGAATGACACAATTTTTTTAAGTACTTTTTATCTTTTTCGGTAGTGTAAAACACAGTGAATTCCGCTTTTCACGGGGTGCAAATGTCAAGGACTGTTGATAGTTATTAATGAAAAAATTGTATATATATATGAAAATAATTTTATTATATTATAATTATGTATGATAAATATATTGTAATGTATATTAATAATTTAATAGTAGTTTATAATTTTTTATTATTAACATACAATTATAATACATACGATAATTTAATCTTACTATATTATAATTATGTATAGTAAATATAATATATTTGATAGTATGAATATTTTATTTATATATTACTAATTATGCTTTATACACAACAAGTAAACATTTTATTTATTATAATATAATCAATACTTACTATGATATTTGATAATATAATATCAATATATTATAATAAACAATTCTTAATATTAAATATCAAATCTTAAATATTATAAATAATAATCAACACTTCATATAATATTATTAATATAATCAACTAATATACAATTAATATTAATTCATTTTAAATTTTCACTTCATGATTTTAACATTCCCTTGTTTCAAATTTGTGGAAGGTCAACAATTAGATTTGAAAAAGAATGAATTCTAGTAGAACATCTTGCAAATAATGATGTTAAGAATTGATCAATTCAAATCAACAATGCATCTACTTACAAGGATCTAATCATTATTGAAACAAAACCTCTTAATGAAGAAGATAATTAGGGTCCATTATCAATGACTAATCTAATACATGTTCCTTTACTTAAGGATTGAACAATTCACCTTTAAGACCTCTTAGATGTATCCATTTCATATAATAGTCACATATTTCTTTTGTAGATAATGAAATACATCCAATTAATAAGAAAAGGAAGTAGACATTGAAGAATAAGGTAGATGCATGATTTTCTTACATGATGATGGGGATCTAGTACGTGATTGACAATGGTAGAATGTTGTGGGACATCTCATGACTCTAGTAGTTTGAGAGCAAGTATGGTACTTGCAAAATTCTAATATTTTATTTGATATTATGTTTAATAAGATGTAGAAAATAGATTAATAGCTTGACACGTTAACAATCATTCCTTTGTCAATAGAACTTAATAGATTAGGCAACATTGCCTCCAACAATGCCCATCTAGTTCGTCAACATCTCACAAATATATATCAAGGAAAGTGGGTTGATAAAACTCTCGAAGCTAAATCATCCCAATAAGTCATGATGAGTGTCGGTAGGTGCCTGTTAGAATGACATGGATCATATCAGTCCATAAATCACAAGGTTGGTCCATTGAAATATAAAATGAACACTATTTTCACTACATGAATATGTATGTTAGTCAAAAATATTTTTTTTAATCATAAATACACTTTGTTCAAAATATTTATGAATCTAATTATTATTATTATTTATTTGTTAGTGTAAGTTCATGTTGTTAATTCTATATCAATTGATTTTTCCATGAGCACTATCACAATTATTAGAGATGTGGATGTTGTGGAAATAATGACTACATGATACATGGGATATATTAGAACTTTTAAATCAGATGAAACAAGTAGAACTCTTGTACATAGATCAAATATAAAAGATCAAAACAATAATGCACCATGTAAGCTAAAATATATACTTCCTAAAAACTAATGTAATTCAAATAAATTTTTAATTTGGACTAAAACATAATCTTTTCAAAATTGATTTATATGATGCAATTATTTTAATACATTTTCTTATATGTGTTCCCATAAATTGAACCTTATAGCTTAATTAGGATTCAATTGAAATGAATAAAATTCAATTACCTTAAGTGGGATATAGCCTAACTGAAAATCATATAAACTAATACGTTGATGCGCATGTAAATCTTATCAATAAATATTTACTATTATCTACCACATCTAGCTAGTACTTTAATATTTCTCTCATCTCATGTTTTGTTTGAGAGCAATATATATTAGGTTCATTACAAAGTGAACAAGGCTACAGTGCAGCATAGTTTTTAGCCAATGCCTATAATTCTAGGTCTGCCACAGGAACTAAGAAAATACCCCATCTATTTAATAGAGGAGTAAATCTTATTAAATAGAGCACTCGAACTATTTTGTCTTATTTGAAAATTTGATTGTCTTTTCTTAAAAATGAGAATCTGATTATCTTTTCTTGAAAATGAAAATGAAAATGAAAATCCAAATGTCGTTTCATGATTAGTGAAACAATGAAATCTCTCCAAGTCAATACTTGTTTCAAAAGTCTTCCCTGCTTGAACCTCCAAACCTCCTAGTTTTTGTTTTGCGACCATATAAATTCTCAAAAACCAGCTAATCCTGACTTTGCAGAGTAGCTTTTTGTATTATAAACTATGTTGCCAGAAACCCAACGTTTGGCAGCCGTTGCGCATTTCAACGGAGACGAAACATTTCAACGCAGAAACGAAGTTTTCAAACGTGCGTTTCAGCCGGTGAAAACTTCGTTTCTTTCCGTTGCTTAAATTTTAAATCTCATGCGCTCGATTTTGCCAGAGATTTCATGCCGGAGATTTTGTGTCAAGTTAGGCAAGAAATTTGGGAGTATTAAGGGTTGAACATTTATTTGATAGGTTGTTTAATATTTACTTTTGCAGATTGAAGAGGAGTATTAGAAAGTTTTGAGATAATAAGGTTTTGACTCAAATTCCAATTCTGCAAACAAATGGAGCCCTTAAGGAGATTTTTGGAGCTTTTCACTCTCCACATACAAATGTTGTTTCTCCAAACATTTCATTACAAAGCCGAATGGAAGATGATTTGGGGTTGGGAATGATATACATTCACATGTCTGATTTTGTATAGAATGTTTTGGCAAATCTTTTGGGGTGAATTCTTTCAGCTTTCAGCCATATAAACCGAAGAAACGAGCATCAGACTATTTGCAACTGCTCTTACAAAATGAGGGAACTTTAACATAGAGAACGAACCTCCACTGTCAACAGTCTTTAGCAAATGACAACCCACCTTATCCAATTAACATAAAAATCCACTGAAGGTAAATAAAGTTGAGTTGCCCATTCAATAGAATTCTTAGGCAAATAACGTTGATGCCTAAGAGCACCACACAAAATGTGACCACCACTCCTGCTGCACTCCAAGTTGGTGTGATTCACATTTTTTACTTACTTTTTGAGTCGAGATTGAGCTAAAGACATGCTGCTTGACTTCCTCCCGACACGCTGCCTCTTAATCTTTTACTTTGGCTTCAATTGAAATGCTTACAATGTCCATGTTAAAGTGTCCAACTAATTGGACACCCAGAGCACAGAGAATAAAGGCATTTCAGGGAAGCCAAATAACCCAGGCCTTACATATATCCCATGCAACCAACATTTTGGAAAGCACTCTGCTTCCATTAGAACTAAAATACTTCATAAGTCTTGAAGAACACCACCTACCACATTGTATCTCCAATTCTTAAGGACAAGCGAATGCACAATACACACACATCATTTGAGCTCTGTATATTGAAGCGCTGGAAAGTGAGAATTGTTTGTCAAATCAAAGTGAAAGAGATGGGCATCTTTCTTTCCCCACCATCCTGGAAAATGGTGTGTTTTGCTACAAGTCTTGATACTTGACGCTTTAACATGGAGGGCGTTAAAGCAAAGAGCAGGCCCTTGTGATGCCGCGCTTTAGCAGGCGGAGAGTGGTCAAAGGAAAAGAAATCTCATGTTAATGAAGTTCAATGGAAGCCGTAATGACAAGTGTCCGTGCTCTTAACATTACTCCTGAACTTGCACATTTGAAACTGTTGTTCCAACTAATATATTCTATTTAAACATCATTCTCGTCCAATGAATTTTACACTTCATCCAAATTAAAAAAATGTTCAATACTTGTTCTAGTTTGATTGATGATGTGTGATGCTTAAGAATGGTCACAACGGAAAACAAATATATGTTAATAGATCTTTTGTCTATTGATGAAGAGGAATGGTTCTAAATGAGCATACTAGAATCAAGTCTTGTTGAGTGCAAGGTCCCAACATCATAAGAGGTGAAGCTAGATTAGTACCTTAAAGCAACATTATTGAATGGATACACCTTAGCCTTTGGCTCTAAATTGCTGAAGTTTTAACATGAAGCTTGTGCTCCCATATTAGATAGCTAAACTATTGTGTGGGATTGATATAACAACCTCCAACAAAATAAAGTGAAGATTCTACATTTAAGAGCAAATAAAAAACTATTTTTCATAACTAGTTATAAATTTAAATATATTTATATTAATATGTATAGGAAAATAAACATTTTTTTTGTTGGAGAGTTTAATATCAAACTCGCAAAATTGTTTAGCTATCCGATATGGAACCATGAGTCTTAGGCTGAAATCTCTTCAATTGATTCACCAAAGTCATCCAAGAATGATCTCAATCTCATCTCTTATAATGTTGAGACCATGCACTTAGCGAGACTTTATTCATGGCGGGCTCATTCAAAGTCATTGAACTTCACCAACATATTTAATATTTAATTAATAAGTTTAAATAGAATAAATCAATGAGCAATAAATGTAATTGAACCTTAATTAATATAGGATAAATTGATTAGTTGAGATTCATTTAATTTAGTCGGACTAAGAAATACATGTATTGAAATGATTTAGATGGACTACAAGTTACTAAATGAATTCATTGTGTTGTTGACTCTAAAATTTGAGATGATATGATAGATTCCTATAAACTGGGAATTGATATTGGATATGGGACCAAAGATCTAAGATGGTTGAAATTAGAGAATCTTGGGACTTCAGATAATATTGCATATGTATGTTATCTATTACATAGACACCTATATGCCACATGGTTCTTTGTACTATACAATTGATTATTTAACACCCATAAAATATGTTTTCCTTGGTGTAAATTTATATTTGAGAAAATGTAGCTCTTAATAGAGCATCATTAACAATCTTGTCATGTCCAAAGGTATATATACCCTCCCTAATAATAGACAAAACCCTAGTTAGATGTGACAACATCAAGAAAGATAAAAGATGATAGTCAATGTAAATTAGTTGATTTTCAAAGTAAACCAAAGCTAATGTATGTTTTGTATAATATAAACTTAGATGTTAGATGCAAATTATGATTTATAATTGGCTTTTGTCAATCTTTTAATCAACAAGATAGACGTAAGTTAAAAAGTAGTAAATTTTGATATGTTGATTGTTGGTTTTGATTCTAATTGAGATTGAACTATGAAATTTAATCCATCAAATACTGACCTGTATCATATTTAGATTGATGTTACTTTTCTATGAGGTTGTACCAACTTTTTAAGTGTCCTAAAATGATTTTCTTAAAAGCAATCATGATCCCTTCTAGTACACTATAACTCTATCTAGTTAAATTTTTATTTTTTCATGATGATAATTGAACAATAATTTTCATATTAGATATATTGATGTCTAGATTTCTAAAACAATGGTTCTTATTAACTCAATAATTGATAACTAGTGTTAAATTCATTTGAGACGGGGTAATAGATTCTTACATAAATATTCTAAAAGAAAACTTTGATGAAAGCGACTCATTTAACTCCCTTCCAACATAATTCATGATAATGAATGTGTATTAGATATATGTCATGACAAGACAAAAAGTGAGTAAGAAAACTCTACAAGGTAAAAAAAAAAACAAAGAGGAAAAGAGGATACATGGAGATGTAAAACGTAGATCAAAAGGACATTAGATAAAATTCCAAGCACTTGGATGAGATAAGGGATGTTAGGACAAGGTGTATGCATGTCTTAAAAGGAGATAAGAGAGCTAGAAAGCTATGATTGAAGAGGGGAAAGAGGGAGACTAAGATACATAGTAGTGGTTAGCAAGCTCTAAGATGGCCTATAATTGATAGATAATAGAACTACAAAATTAAGATCCTAAAGCATAATTCATACTTGCAAAGAATTTGAAGAAAACTTAGACAAGAGGAAAGCCAAAGAACATATGAATAAGAAAAAAAATAGCTTCATGATCAAATGAGGGGGAAGATGACTTATTTCTAAATTGAACTAGAAGATTCTAGATAAGAGACGAATATAAACTTAATAGGTTTCTAGATTGTTGGAATGTGAACTCATCACAGATTGCAAGTAGTTGTGGTTGAGTCATCGTGGATGGTTGAGTCATCAATTATTGTTGATTCATCATGGATAACCACTTGTGTGTCATTAGGACTCTACAACTCGGTTGTTATGTGCAACTTGAAGTCATGACTTGAGTAACATTTTGAAGATTGTTGTAATTGTGAAAATTCCCGAATTAATACAAAAGATATTTGCTTGTGGTTTTTTCTTGGTATAATTTTACTAGGTTTTCCATGTAAATTTATGTGTTATGTGTAATTGATCTTCTCTGTATTATTTCAGCACTTGTAATTTCTATAACATAGAAATGAGAGAAATAGAGACTTAGCAGGTCATTATTAATAAGACTAACAATAAAATTTTGTAAAATAAATAAGCAAAAGATTAATCTTCTAATGTTTTTAAGATTTGGCACATACAAAAGATGATAAAGTTGGCACCCCTAAAATTGAGTGAGTAGTAATGGAGTCAAAAAGGTCATTTGCCTCGAATGGGAAAGGATAGGAGATTTTATAGTCTACAATATTAGCCAAATATTTTTGGGTTTACACATGGTGAGAGTAATATGGAAATTGTGGGAGGCACCTAATTATGCTACAAACGAGGCACACATACCTCACCTCATATAGAATTTAAAGTTGTGACCATTGTTTCAAGAACACAAGTTCTCCACCATGAACAAAATTCAAACTTACATTTCTCAAAATAGTACTAGGGAAAATGGAAAGGGTTATTAAGAGTTATAGGGTTGTGTTGGTTACAGAGAGGGGGGGGGGGGGTGAATCAATAATCCTTGATCCCAAATACCTTAAAAACTTTTCTCTGATTAACTCAGTAGCAGCTCAGTAATACACAGTTCACTATTTACAAAAAATAGTAAAATAAACTATAACAATCAGTAAATCATTCACAACATGTAACACTAATATTTAATGTGGAAACCCATCTTTGGGAAAAACCACTATGGGAATTATCACCCACTAAGAAAATACTCTTCTGAAGTACACACAGTTAAGAGCCAATTTGGTTAAAGATTACAATACACACTATTAGGTGTGACCCGATCAAGAGATTTACCTCAGATCTATTAGGATCTTCATCCTATTAGGAGTGGCCTTGTTAGAGGGTTTTAAACACTCTTTAGAATGTCACATTTTTCAAGGATTTTACAATAAGACTGCTAGGTCTACTCTTTTAAGAGATTTCTCTATTACAAATGCTAGTAAGCAACAATAAATAAAATTGACCTCTAGATTTGTAACTATCTTTGCTCAATTAGATCCTTGTGTGCTCTTCAATCTTCACTTTAATTATCCATTATCCACTGGCATCAACACTTCATCAAATCCTTCTTTTCCACTTGAAATATTTTTGTTCCTTCTCCACTGCAATAGTCAGTAACCCTTCAACTATTCAATTTGCCAGTCATTTTTCCATACAAGATCATCCTTTATAGATACAAATTTTGCCTCTTAATCTCATATATTACATTTTCCTTTAATCAATCTTAACCATTCAATTCATTATTCCTCGAATTTGAATCTCGGTAACATGTTTTCTTTTCACCTAGGAACTTGAACTTTTTTAGAAACTTGTTCCATCTCTTTTTCCACTTAGATATTGTTGTAGATCTTCACCTTGAATTTTCCTATCTGTAGATCTCTTGTAACTAACTTTCCTCATCATCATGATCATCCAACTCATTAGAGCTAATCATTAAATGTCAATTCAATCCTTATTTAATATCTATTCCTCACTCGATGTTTTTCATTTGAATTTTGGTTACATCGCTCGGTGCCTTGAGTTCCTTTTTCTTTACTAAGTGACCTTTCCTTTTACCTTTACCTTACCAAGTGACTTTTCTAGTCGGTAGCCAAAATAACTTAACTTACCAAATTGTCAAATCATCATCACCATATTTTACCGACTTAACATAACCATATGTTCAGTAGAAACAAATTATATCAACATAATCTAATCATTGTCAAATCTATATCAGTTGCCCAATTAAGTTCTTCAACTTCTTAACTTCTCATTTCTTCTTCTCCTTAACTCATTCATCTTATATCATTATCAAATGATATGGAAACATAATATAAACTAGAAATCAATTGCTTAACATCAATGAAAAGATGATAACTGATCTAACCTTTCTACTATCATGTATTCCTCTAATCTTTGTTGGTCTTCATGATGTAGTCAAGGATGGTGGATCCAATTAAGGACAGTCCAAACCTTGCAGCCAACATAATTACATAGTGGAATACTCAACAAAGCAACACAATGTAATTGTTTGACTCTAATTTTCATTAACATGCTCGGTTGTAAGGCCTTCCAAGTTAGGGCCAATTACAATCAAAAAAGAATTTGGCAAGATCCATAACCAGATCCAATACAATCACTAGCTAGTTCAACTCTCAAGACAATCAGAAGCTGATGGAAACCCTAAGGCAGATTTAAAATTGAGCTCGCAAGCCTCCAAGCAATCTCCTTGTTCCCAAGTATGCAAACCCCTAGCTCTACTACAAATAACTATCAGATTACAATCTGATCTGCAAGATCATCAAGAACTTTTCCACAACTTTGCTTTTGAGATCCAGATCTATTAAGTTCCTCTCCCTTTGTTCTATCCCAAAACATCTACCCAAACCCTCCTTAAATACTAATCATCAGCCACAAGTTGGCAAGATGAAACTCTTAACTCTCCTAAACAAATAATTAAATGCCATACAAGTCGGCTTACAAAATGTATACAAATATTTAATTCAGCATGTCGGCTAGAAATCATTAGCTACCAACAATAAATGCACCAAGTCAGCCCAACAAATCACATAGAACTCTAGTCGGTAAGCCAGAACTACCGAGCATTAGTGAATTAACCAAGTAAGCCAAGCATCAAAGAGCACCAGTGTCAACTGAGCACCACAGGCATGACCAAGTAACACTATCACCGAGCACTAGAGACTACCGAGTTCCTTTAGTGACCGAGATCGTCGATCAAGGCTGCAACTGAGAAAAACTGTCCAAAACACAAACACTTATGCAGTTTTACCGAGGACACAGAATGTCCTTGCCTTAACCTTGGATCCCCTTGCATCACTTCATCATCAGCTCCATTAGATAATCAATCTTCAACATTACTATAAGTTATAGTAACAATCTCCCTCTTTGGCATTGTTGGCAACACTAACAAATTCAGTGTTCAATTGATGATGGTATCCTTTAGTATCCTTCACCTTCATTCATATTTAGTACTCCCTTTGAGTTGTAGCTTTTCCTTTTCTACTCTTGATCTTCCATCTGTAATCTGTCTCTTCTTGTCAGTAACAATTTCCATTTTGATCCCATCAGTAACATTCTCCTTTTATGAGCAGACTTCTTCATGTCATTCATCTTTCTCATGATAATCTATCATCAATTACTTTTCTCCCTCTTTCAGTAAACTTCTCCTTCTTACATCAATTGACTTATTCATCTCCCTGCTTCATATATTCATCTCCCTCTTTGATATATTCTCCCTCTTTGACAACAATACCAAAGAAACATAGTTTTCTCAGACTATACCTCAAGTGTATAGATTTTCATTGCAGTCATAAACTTCCTTCACAACTTTAGGCTTCACCTAAAGAGTGAACACTAACATCAATTCACAAGATAGTTATTCTATTGAGTCATTGAATTGATGTAGCATGCATCTTTCCTTAATGAACATTGGATAGGGGAAGAACCCCTAACTTACCTTGGAGATAATCAAAATCATCCTTCGGTAATGGTTTTGTAAATATATCAGCTATATATTCTTTAGAATTCACATACTCCAATGTCACATACTTATCTTGTACTTACTCTCTCAAGTCATGATACTTAATAGATATATGCTTTGTCTTTGAATGTATCACATGGTTCTTTGATATGTTAATAACACTGGTATTATCACAATAAATTATAATAGGATCATTAATCTCTTCATGCATACCTTCTAGTAACTATTTGATCCATACAGTATTTGAACAATTCATAGTTGTTGCAACATATTTAGCTTCAACAATAGATTGTGAAATACAATTATGTTTCTTGCTTAACCATGTCACTAGTCTTTCTCCTAAAAAGAAATCCCCACCACTAGTGCTTTTTCTATCATCAATATTTTTAGCGCAGTCAACATTAGTATATACCTTGAGATAATTTCCTCCTCTAGTGTATAAGAGACTGAAATGTTCAGTCCCTTTTAGATATCTAAATATCCTCTTAACTATAGACAAATGTGTCTCCTTTGGGTTTGCAGAAAACCTTGCAACAATACCAACAAAATGTGTAATATCAGGTTTACTATGTACACCATATTGTAGTTTACCAATCATAGATTGATAAAGTGTCTCATTCACTTCCTTAGTGTCATCTTCCTTAGATAATTTACAACCACTAGCCATCGGTGTTCCAACCGGTTTTGAGTCTTCCATATTGAATGTTTTCAGGATCTCCTTGATCTACTTTGATTGAGTTATGCAGATCCCATCCTTTACATGTTGAATTTGAAGTCCAATAAATAATTTAATCTCTCCTATCATAGACATCTGAAATTCCTTTCTCATTTCCTCAACCAATGATTTAGACATTATCTCATTACCACCAAAAAACTTATTCTTCAAGAATTTCATTCAAAAATGCAAATTTAACATCCATTTGATAAACTTCGATTCCTTTGTAAGCAACATATGCAAGCAATATTCTTACACCTTCTAATCTAGAAATAGTTTCAAAAGTTTCACCATAATCAATACCTTCTTCTTGTGCATACCCTTTACAAACTAATCTTGCTTTGTTTCTAATCACATTTCCTTTCTCATTGAGTTTATTTCTGAAAATCCATATTGTTCCAATCACATTCTTGTCCTTGGGTCTCGGTGCTAGTGACCAAGTGTTATTATTTTCAATTTGATTAATTTATTCTTTCATAACATTCATCCAATCTTCATTTCCTAGTGCATCCTTCACTAACCTTGGTTCAAATTTAGAAATAAAACATGTGTTGTCTTTCAACTTACTTCTTGTCATGACTCCTACATTCTTGTCTCCAATTATTCTGCTCGGTGAGTGGTGTATCCTCACATATTTTGCTAATACAAGTTCAGTAGACTGATCATCAATATTTTCATCTCTTGATGGAGGCTCATCTTGTTCATCATTTTCTTCTTGTTTTTGTTCAGTTGTCAGTCGAATTACCTTCCTAAACATAAACAAATCTGTTATAATCCTTAGGTTCCTTTTTTCTATCCTCTTCATTTCTTTCTACAAATTCATCAACTCTTACATTTGTATTTTCAATATTTTTGTTAGTATCCTTGATTAAACATTTATATGCTTTTCTCTTTGATGAATAACCAAGAAATATTCTTCCATCTCCTTTAGAGTCAAACTTTTCATTTCTAGCATCTTTCAGTATGTAACACCTACTTCTAATTTTTTTGAAATAACTTACATTCGATGTGTGACCAAACCAAAGTTCATAGGGTGTCTTGTTGGTACCTTTCTTCAACTATACTCAATTGAGAGTATAAACTGTAGTACTTATAGCTTCTCTCTAGAATGTTTGTGCAACCCTTTTATCAGTCAATAAAGGTCTAGCATAGTCAATAATGGATATATTACTTATCTCAACTAACCCATTCTGTTGTGGAGTCATTGGTGCAGATACTTGTCTTTTAATTCCATGTTCATTGTAGAAGATAATAAATTCATCAAAGATAAATTCACCTTCTCTATCAGATCTCAAACACTTTGATAGTTGTTTTCCTGTTTCCTTCTCAACTTTTTCCTTATACCACTTAAACATTTGAAATGCATCATATTTTTCTTTTAGAAACATAAAAAACATCATTCTTGAATAATCATCAACAAACAAAATAAAGTATTGATCTCCATAATAGCTTTGAACTTTGACAGGACCACAAAGGTCAATGTCAACCAATTCCAAAATACCATTTGTAGAGTAAGATTTTCTTGAAAAACTTGACTTAGTCATCTTACCAATTTGACATTCCTTGCACATCACTTTATCAGTTTTGTATAACTTCAATAGTCCTCTAACTCTACAATTCTTATTTACTTTGATCAAATTATCAAAATTCACATGACACGGTCTCTTATGCCATAACCATACATCTTGAGTTTTAACAAACAAGAAACTCTTTGTATCAGTATCAAGATAAAATAAATTACCCCTTGATTGTCCTCCAATTCAAATTATATCTTCATCAACACCATAGATCTTAACTTTTCTATTCTAAAATTCTTGTATGTGACCAGTATTGTTCAGTTGTGCAACACTCAATTGATTTTAGTTCAATCCTTTAACCTAATATGCATCATTACATTTCATCTTCTCATTTAATACAATAGATCCTTTACCTTTCATAGGACATGGAGCATCATTTCCAAATCTAACAAATCCTCCATCATACTCTTCTAGATTATCAAACTTGTCAATATCACTAGTCATATGATGTGAACAACCACTATCAATAATCCATGGGTTTAGTGTACTTACATGAGAAATAAGTTCTTTTTTATCATCATTCTTTTCCCCATCTAATTCTTCCTTTACAATAATATAGACAACTTCATAACCTTCTTTGTTATCATCAAATTCATCATCAGTTACACCTTCCTCAGCTAGGTAGCAAGACTTCTTACCTTTGTCCTTAAAATCTCTAAATCTTCGATGCCAGTTGTATCTTGTTACATTCTTATCATTTCTATCATTGTGAGGACATCTAGATGCAATATGTCCAATCTTATTACAATTAAAATATTTCAATGGTAATTTTCCTTTGTACTTTTCTTTACCTCTAGGTAGTCAGTTAGCCAGCAGTGCTTCCAATTCTTCCTACTCTTTTTCTTCATTCAGAATACTGTCATACTCATTTCCATATGAATTACTATGATTTTATCTTCTTGAAGGTCAAACGCTCATAGATGAATTTAAGGTATTTTCAATGGTCGGTAGACCATCATCATAATTGCTAAGCTCAAATGTAGTCAGTTTAGATGACCGAGTGTAATCTAGTTAGCAGTCCCATGGAGACTAGTTGCAAGTTGGTCAAATCTGATGATTCACTTGAGATAAATCAATCTAGGTACATATCTATGATAAGTATCTTTCTTTATTTAATGGCTTCAAGACCCAATTTAATGTAGGAAGTTTGTTTGGTTTCTTGGTATAAAGCTGCACCTAGACAATCACACTTGAATGTGATTAAAAGAATTTTTAATTAAAAAAGGTACACTAGACTATGGCTTGTGGTATCCTTGCAATAATGATTTTTCACTGGTTGGTTTCACTAATGTTGATTGGGGTGGTTGCATGGATGATAAAAGAAGAACTAGTGGTGCTTCTTTCTTTTTGGGTGATTGTCTCGTTGCTTGGCATATATAATAAGCAAGAGTGTGTCACATTATCTATTGGAAATCTAATATGGGAAAGTGAGATATTGAGAAGCAGAGGGGGCTAAATCAGATATCCACTACTAATTCTAATTTGACATAAATTCAACTTACATGCCATAAACATGAATTTCAATACTGAAATAGATCTAACAATATAATCACAACCATTAATTGAAACATATAACATAGATTTTGGTTACCCAAAAACCCTTGAAAGGTAAAACTGGAATGGGGATGACACCCACAAATCTTCACTACTACAGTATTAAAGTTTTCCTATTAGGGCTACAAAGTTTGATCATTTCTGATGATCTACCCTACGAGGGGTCTACCTTGTTAAAAGCTTACAAACTTATACAATCTACCTTGATTAAAGGATTAAAAATTTACAACTAAGTAAGCACTCGGTTAATAGATTTACATAGGCCTATAAGGACCACTCTATTAAGAGATTTATCCTGATTCACCTGTTAAAAAGTATCAGTACCTGATCCTTTGGTTTGCATTGAAAATGTTGATAACATATCTTCTCCTTCCAATACTTATCTAATCTCAAAATCAAATGTATCTTTATTCTGTCCTTCACTTCTTTTCTTGGTCACTCTGACTGATCTCTGCCTATATAAAAAATACTTCTTTGTTCTGTGTACATGAGATCTCCTTTATCACATCCATCCATACATCATTTTAGGGTTAATATCTTATATTATATAAACATCTAATCAACCCCCTAGATCAAGATCAATGATCAAGATTCTCTACTTTTGTCGCTTAAGCATTCCCTTGTTTCTGATAGGTTACATGGCTTACATAGGGATTAATGATTAGAAATACAAGGTGTAATTAACTTATTGATTCCCTCAACAAACATTAAATATTGCATAAAGGTCAGCAAAAATAGTTTACCTTGGTGTTTGTGTCATTACAAACACATATGTCAAAATTGGCTTGCTTGGCATATGAAGTCTTTGATGCTCAGTATTTACTGTTCTTCATATACCGGTGCTCGACACTGAATCTTCTATACAACTCAGCATAAACTGCTCAATGACTATTGATGTACTTGATGACCTCTAACTTTCTCTATAGTAACTACTGCTCAGTAATTATACAAAATACAAGTCTAAACATAACTCAACATTTACAAGATGGCTCGGTCGCAGTGATGACCGACCAACATTGCCTAGAAAATGAATAAGTGCTAGACACTAATAGACAACAAAACTTAGAGATCAACAATCTCCCCCTTTCACATTAGTGGAAAAAACACTTTGTTGTGAATTTTACATTATAAAAGAGTACTTAGTAGTTTGAAGTGGAATACTCCCCCTAGACTTTGACTCAATCTTCAAAAGATTTTGCATATATACATATGACTATTTGACATACAATGAATATATATATTATGAAATAATATGTCATACCTTTCTATACATTCCTCAATCTATTTTCTCCTTGTGTTACTCATGTCATTCCCCTTTAATTCATTTCATTTCCTCCTTATGTTATTCCTTTTGTGGCATCCCATTTCCCCCTTGTTTTTGTCACTTGAAGCTACTCGGGTGTAGGGGTAAGAAAATACTTATCCAAAAATGGTTTATGGAGTTGCAAAATCATTCCTAAGGCATTGTCCCATCCTAACCCGATAGACTCCAAAACCTGTATCTTTATTTCTAATTGAGCAGCTAGATCAACTAAACTCTCAGTAATAGAGAGATGAGGATCTCTCTGTATTAACTCCTTTCTCAACATCAATTCTTTTTGCATAACCTCTAGATGCGGTGTTAACATAGTCTATATAGAAATTAGCTTGGCTCTTATTCACCCATCATTAGCCATCAACTCAGATAATCTCCCTTGTGCATGATGTAACCTTGTGAAATGAATGGAGCTAGAGCTTGCATCCATTCTCAGTGAATGACTGGTAGACTTCAAGTCTAGTTGCAATTTATCAATCAATTCTTGATTGTCCTTAGTAAAAATTTCTACATTACATAGCTTCTTGTATAGAGAATGAACATTCTACACAACCTCTTCTAAATTATTCACTAAGGCAGAAAGTTCTACCTATTTTACTGCTATGTCGGTTGAGACCTTTTCAAGTACCTTTGTCTCGAACTTTCTTTTGAACAACTACATAAGTTTCTCATTTGCTTCACTATCATCACTATTCACCTTCTTAACAATTTGAACTAGTTGTTCGAAAATAGGCAAGGTTTCATTCACATCATCCATTTCAAAGGCTTCTATGAATTACCTTTGATTTCATGTCTTGTTTATGTTGATGCTCTCACCTTAACTCTTCTTGCTTGCTTTTCTTCTTCAAAAGATCTTGTTAAATTTGCATCTGCTCATATGTCAAGTAATTAGTGTCCTGCTTCAGAATCACTATAACTTCGTCAAGTGTAACCTGTGTACCTGGAGATTTCTCCTTTTTCTTATGTGATTTCTTCTTAGTTTTATTTCCACTCAACATATATATTAAAGCTTTAATAGCCTCTTGTTTCTTGGGCTCTGGATTCTCCTCGGTTGTTTCCTCCTTAGTCTTCTTCTTTTCCTCCACATGAGGACCATTCATTACTAATGCAAACTTATCTTCTTGATCTTTTAGGCTCTCCTATCCTTGTTCTTTCTTATCCTTCTAGGTAGGTGCATTCTCAATTGTTATTGTTAGTTTGTCCTATTTCTTGGTACTTGTACTATGTAACACTTGTTGCTCAATAGTGACCCTGTGTGAGCTTGAAGGTGCATTGTCTACAATTGAAGTAAATTCAATCCATGTATAATCATGTACCTATATAATAATGGTATTGGTACTTGGTAGAGAGTGCCAAAAGTTGCCTCAGTAAGAAGTTGACTCTTTATCTCTTCCACGGTCAATGCATTGGTGTTAACTGGTGTATCCTCAAGGATATCTTTAACGGTGATCACATCCTATGATCCACTCACTTCTACCTTTTGTCCTTCTTCTTCTTCAATATTCTAAGGCTCATCAATGTATTCCTTATTATCCAGTTCTACCTGGCTAGATGTTCCTTCACCTAGTTGAGGACTCTTATCAATTAATAGCCCAAAAATTATTTTCCACAACCTTTTTCTTTGCTCAACAATGTCTTCAACCTTGTGTTTCAAAATGGAATAGGCCCTAAGCTTAGGTAAAAACCTATTTCTGTACAACTCCATATATGTATTTATGTGTTGTGGTGATAGATCAGGCATGATCTAAGCTAATGTACTTTCCCTTATCTTCTTTTCTGTCATTATGGCCTACTTCCATTTTTTATCAATTCTATTATACATTTTTTCAGGGATGAGATTCCCAATCTATAGAGGTGTCATCTTGAAATTTCATATCATCTCTAGTATAGCCTCTTCAACTCTTTCTTTTCCATCATTACTTAGTTTTTCAAATTTTATAGCTTGAAACCTGCTAATCTAATGGTGCTTTTGATATTGTGGCATTTTTCATCCATAGTCATTGGACATCTATGTGATGCCACCTTCACCTTTGTATTGTCATATGTTTTTGTCTCTTCATCATCATCATCATCCTTCTCTAGGACTAACTTCCTTCTCAGTTTCTTCCTGGGATGACTCGGCGCAGCTTTGGTTTGAACTTGTTTTCTTTTACCTGGCCCTTCCCCTTCTATTTTCTTTTCTGGTGTCTTTCTCTGGGGCTCAGAAGATGTGGCAATTGAAGCTTCCCTGGTCCTCGGTCTAAGTGTTGCAGGAGGAGTGAGCTTTTATTTCTGCAATTTCCTTTTGCCAGTCTCGACAACTGATACCTTCTTGCCCTTCTTTTGAGTTTTAGTTTCCTCCTCATCACTTCCTTTAGACTCACTAGATTTATCTTCTCCCAGACCTTGTGTTAGTTCAAGAGGTGCATTTACCTCTTCACTTTCTCCTAGCATCTTCTCTAGGTTCTTGACTATTTTCTTTCTCAGATTTGTGATTTCCATATCTTTTTTGCTCAACTCTTGATTAGCAAGTAGTAGTTGATATACCATATCTAATTGATTGTTTGTTATCCATTGTATGCCACATGTCCTTTCATCATGTCTTATATACATTTGTCTTTTGTCTTCTTCAGCCATTGTGTTGTCTTCTTCAACTTTCTTTTTCTATTCAATTACTTCACATAGTCTTACTAATTGAATTTCTTTTTCTCTGTTCAAACTTTTGATATCTTCATTCAGTATGTTGTTTCTTTCTAACAGAAATTTTATAGTTGCATCACTTTAAATGGAATTTTCATTGTCAAATAGGCTTTTAGTGTCTTCTTCTTGATATTGTGTATCATTCTATTGAATTTCCAATTCTTTCCTTCTGCTTAGGGATTTCTTCAATTCACCTATGCTTGCTTCAAGCTAGTGAACTGCAAGTTGAATGTCAATCTTCTGATCATCTATGATCTTTCCCAATTTATAAACCTCTATCTCCAAGACCTTAAATCTCAAGTGATTAGACTCATTTTAAGAGACCAATGCTCTGATACCAATTGTTGGAAAACTAATATGGGAAAGTGAGATAGTGAGAGGGGGGGGTGAATCATATATCCACTACTAATTCTACTTTGACATAGATTCAACTTACATAACATAAACATGAATTTCAATACTGAAATAGATCTAATAATCTAATGACAACCATCAAAGGAAACATATAACACAAAGATTTTGGCTACCCAAAAACCCTTGAAAGGTAAAACTGGGGTGGGAATGACACCCACAAATCTTCACTACTATAGTATTAAAGTTTTCATGTTAGGGCTACAAAGTTTGATCATTTCTGATGATCTACCCTTTGAGGGGTCTGCCCTATTAATAGCTTAAAAACTTATACAATCTACCTTGATTAAAGGATTTAAAACTTACAACTAAGTAAGCACTCAATTAAGAGATTTACATAGCCCTGTGAGGACCACTCTATTAAGAGATTTACCCTGATTCACTTGTTAAAATGTATCAGTACCTGATCCTTCGATTTACACTGAAAATGTTGATAACAAATCTTCTCCTTCCAATACTTATTTGATCTCAAAATCAAATGTATCTCTGTTCTGTCCTTCACTTCTTTTCTTGGTCACTCTGACTAATCTCTGCCTATATCAAAAATACTTCTCTATTCTGCGTACATGAGATCTCCTTCATTGCATCCATTCATACATCATTTTAGGGTTAAGATCTCATCTTATATAAACATCTAATCAACCTCCTAGATCAAGATCAACGATCTAGATTCTATTCTTATGTCGCTTAAGTATTCCCTTTTTTCTGATAGGTTACATGGCTTACATAGGGATTAATGATTAGAAATACAAGGCGTAATTAACTCCTTGATTCCCTCAACAAAAATTAAATCTTGCATATATGTCGGCCAAAATAGTTTACCTTGGTGTTAGTGCCATTACAAACACATATGTCAAAATTGGCTTGCTCGGCATATGAAGTCTTTGATGCTCAACATTTACTGTTCTTCATATACTGGTGCTTGACACTGACTCTTCTATATAACTTGGCATAAACTTCTCGGCGACTACTAAAGTACTCAATGACCTCTAACTTGCTTAGTAGTAGCTATTGCTCGGTAACTATATAAAATACAAGTCTAAACATAACTCAGCCTTTACAAGATGGATCGGTCGCAGTGATGACCGATCAACATTGCCTAGAAAAAGACTAAGTGCTAGACATTAATAGACAACAAAACTTAGGGATCAATATTATCTACTCCAAAATCTGAATACATTGTAACTTCTACATGATATACACAGTTGGTCTGGATGTCTTATCAACTTGTTGAGATGGGGATTACTATTCCTCAACCTATTTCAATTTTATCTGACAACACAAGTGCCATACAACTATCTAAGAATCCAGTAGGTTACTAGCCATTTGGATACTCCATTGTTGTTTTTATAGCTAGCACATTTACTGTTAGTGAGCTATTGATCTCTTTAATGCTTGCAGGTTGCAATTTTGACTCTAATCGCTTTGGGCCATTGTTTATAGGGCCCTAACACCATTGGTTTTCCACTTTTAATATAAAAAATATCCATATTATTGAAAAAAATTAACCATTCAACTTATTAAATTTTTAAATAATTTTTTTTATCTTTGATGAAGATAATAAAAGTAAAATTGATGAATTTAAGGGAGATCTAATGTACTCAAACCCAAATCTGAAAAACTGACTTGGAGAATCCTTATTGATTTAAAAATTAAAAAGATTCATTATACATATCTTGCATTAATGAATTTCAATCAAAATAGGTCTCAAAATTTCAAAAAATATAGCAAAGATAAGAAATGGAGGGATACAATGCATCTAGAGTATAGATGTTTAATTAGAAACAAAATGAGAGAATATTGTCATCTAATCCTTTTTTTTATTGTCCTTGTTTATATAAAGTTAAACACAACTTCAAGCATGAAATAGACATGTAATGCAATATTGTTCACTATAAGTTTGACTTAGCAGTTAAATTTTGTTTTTTTCTATTTTGGTGCTTTCAAAGCCCTTCATCCCAACAATTATCTTCCAATTATGTTTTAGAAGTTTTAGGATATTTTTAATTGAGACATTCCTATTGTTGCTAGAGTTTTTTGACCAACAATGTTGCTTAAATAATTTAATAAAACCTTTATTGTCCTTATGTCTAAGAAGGGTGAAGATATTACTATAAATAATTTTAGGCCAAACAATTTATATAATAATATATATAAATTTTTTTCTAAACTTATTATCTCTTGAGTCAATCTTTACTTCATGAACACAAAAAGGCTTTGTTCTTGGGTAGAAAATATCCTTACTATGCATGAAATTCTCCACTCTATGGAAAATAATAGGAAGGCAAGTGTGGTCCTTGATCTTGATATTCAAAAGGCCTGTAATAGAGTCTCTTAGCCTTCTTTTTTGCTACACTGTGAAATTTGGATCTTATTAAGAATATGCCTCTATGCCCTTTATTTATTATTATAAATGGCATCACGAGGAATTTCTCTAGTAGTCAAAGTCTTAGAAAAAAAGACCCCATTTCTCCTTATTTATTTTGACTATTGAAGTTCTTTGTAGAAATATCTCTAAGTTGATTCACTATAATGGCTGTTTATCTACTTCTTCCTTTGCCACCTTTTCATCAACAATTTTTTTTGTTGATAGTTAAGAGATTCTTCTATTATTGAATCTAAGTCATGGAAAGACATTCTTAATCAATATGCTACAATTTCACCTCATAACAAGAAAAAGTATGTAAAATTTAGTAAACACATTTTTCACATTTTTTCTTACAGTAATAGAAAATATAAGTTGAAATTTATTTTTTAACCTATTGAAAAAGTATAGCATATTTTCAATGTTGTACTATATGTTTTGTGCAAATGCTTGTGTATTTGTTGGTATATACACAAGAAAGGGTTAATTCATTATCCACAACTCGTTGATTTGTCTATATTGTTTTTTAAACACATTAATGTGATGCTTTATACTAAAAAATAGATATTCAAATTAGAGTAAAAACAACAACTAAATGGGAAAAAAGAAATGATCAATCATTCTTTATATTTAACATTGAATAATAATATCTTGCTTATCATATGTTACCACCTTATAATAAATAAACAATATGTGTAGTTGGACAAGAACACCATTCTTTTCAATTTACAAGTAAATGATGATGTGTGCAAGTTAAAACACTTTAAATTTTTATAAGCTATTATCCATTCATTGTATAGACATTTAAATACACATCTATTGTTGGACATACAAATCAAGTTTTTTTGTTTGCTTAAGGTAAATGATTTTGACTAGAGATGAACTAGAGATGGGTTGAAAGGACCCCAAAATATTATACAAAAATATGAACAAGGAAATGGAATAAAGAAGACCAAAGAATGAGCCATCGAAAGGCCCCCAAAAAAGACAATACACAATAGAGCCATTGAACAAAAAGAACCAAACCAACAATCAACACAACTTGAAATCAATCTAACCAAATAGCTCTAAATAGGAGCATGAATTAAATGAAAATTTATAACTTTTTCAAGTATTAATCTACGCACAAATCTAACTCCCTATTATCTTTTTTCATGTTTCAAGGGGAAATATAATCATCATTGGAGAAGGTCCCCATAGTGGTTTCCATCACCTTATTATTAGGAGCAAACAACCCTACATTTAGCTTTTCCTAAAAGGATAACCTATGGGTATCCAAAATATTTCCTTTGTGTATCAACTAGGAGAACTCTTTAGTCAATGAAGATGACTCATAGAGTTATTTTCTCCAAATACCTTGCTTGGAGCATAATTTTATATTGCTTTGCAAAAGATTACTAGTTTTGACACAAACACAAAATCTAGCAAAGGGGGATTTTTTTCAAAATATTGCAACATGTTAATGACAACAAATTGGCCAATAAAATTATCAATATCCTAAATGATGCTATCTTCCTAGAATTACAATAGAAAATCAAGTATCCTAATTCAAATGGAAGCCATGCTTACTTTAGTAGTATCAAATCCAAGAAACCAGTATAATGAGTGGAGATAAACCTTACCAAGAAACTAAGATCCTCCCTAAAGCACACATAAAAAACCCTTCAAAGGTTGAAAGAATAATAATAATTAAATTATTTAACATATAAGTTGATGCAAGCGCATACAGGGTGTAAGAGCAACCTTGCATCACCAAAAAAGAAATGTTATGTTTTTCTTTTATTTTGTAGTTTTCTTTAGCTTTTTGGGACTCCACTATAATAGATGCACTATATAAGATGTATAGAAGCTATAAATAGTGTAAAATAGTCAAGTGCTATTTTTTAGGAATTTGCTTGCTTGGGGTCATGTTTTAAGGACTGTTTCGATTTTGGTCATGTGGACAAGAAAATTGGTCCCAAGGAGCGTAATTGAGAAATCAAGACATTGGAAAAATAATCACCTCAATATCATGAGTAGTTTGAAAGATATTAATATTTTTGTCCATAATTTTTTTTTCCAATGATGCTTAAAACTCAAATTTGAAGATCTTAGAGGCCTTTGAAAGGTCTGAAATCCTGTCATACAAACATTAAGCTATGTGTTGTTGTAGATCTCTTGATGAACTTTCCAATTATATATTATAAAAGAAAATAAGATGCCCGAGTCAAAATTTATGGCTTCCAGAATTTGTGCCATCAAGGCTCAAGTTTTGAAACAAAAATAAAGAGAGAAAAAAATCGCTTAGGTGGGAATCTGAGTTAATAATCTGTTGGGTGCCAAATAAGAAAGCTTTCTTTCTAGAATATTTTAAGGAAATTGTTGGTGCTACATATATAGGGATGAAGGTGGGTTTCGAGGCTCAGTTCCAGAAGTGTAGATTGTGGCTCTATTTTTCATATTATTGTAATAAGAAGGTCTATGTGATTGTAGTAAGTTATTTTCTAGAATGTTGTAATATCATTTCATTTCATTGAAGATAATAGAAAATAATTATTTCTATTCTTACATTTATTTATTTATTTATTCTTTACCATATTGTATGTGTTGGATTAAATAAAGAGAGTACCTTTCATCATAAATAACATGAAAATTGCTAGAAATATTCTAACTTTTAGATGTCCAACAATAAATAACATCAATGTTAGGCTAAAATCCATAGTATTCCAATAAGTGCAATCTATAACCTAACAAAAGTTATATCCACCAAAGCATTGGGATCCTAAAATGGTCGATGGTGATGATAACACTAAGCCTTGCACAAGAGGAGCTGGAGGTAGAACACGAGGCTCTTTACCAAGGTACTCCTATTTTTAGTTTCTTTCCATTGCAATATAAGTTTCATTCTTTATTCTTAGTTATCAGTGCTTTCAGGTCTGGATAATCATGATTGGATGGCCATAGCACCTACAAACTTATACAGTGGAAGTCCATATTGAAGTTGAGACAAATTTTATTGATTCTTTTATTTTGACTGATTTTCTCAAAGGGATGTCATTTCATGGAATGCACTGGTTGCAAAATTTGTAGAAAATAGATTTGTTTAAAAGGCTTTTAAAGTTTTCAAACAATGCAATTTACAGGTATAAAGCAAAATTATTTGATAATCTCATCATTACTATGAAGGAATGCATACCAAGGGAGTAAAGGTACACCAAGGCTCCCATCAGAAAGAACATCAATTTATTTATCATGTATTGGTATACCATCTCCAAAATAAAGAGAACACACATAAATCACCACCCTGAAACATTAACCACTTAACTTTAAATTTGTTAACCATAACTTTTATGTCATTCCATTGTTTCACCAATTCATATTGATAAAAGGCTTATGAGTAGAGTAGAGGATAAACACCAAACTACAAAACAATGAAAAAATTGGTTAATGGTTCTCCATAATTAGCATTCAATAATGAATTCTTTCTTATCACACACTACCACCTCATAACAACAAAACAATATGTTCAATCTCGTAACACCATTATTTTTAATTAATAAGCAAATAGTGATGTGCATATGGTGAAAAATATTATTTTGTAAATATATGTAAAACTTAGATAAAGAGGAGAAAAATAACAAATTACCCATCAAATAATGACAATTAATAAGAGTCTAAATAGTGCTTAGATTTTTTTTTAAATGGGTGAATCATTAAAGAATCTACTTACTTATTACCACCTCATACTAAGAAAAACAATATGTCTACCTTGGTAAATACATTATTTTTCAATTTATAAATAAATAGTGGTTTTGTCAATGTATTTTTCAATGTTGTGTTTTTTTTCTTTTAGTGTGTTTTGATTGAATTCATCTTTCACAATTTGTTATCTATACTAGTTTATCAACATAGATTTTAAGAATAAGGAAACAAAACAAAATAAATACAAAACAAATAGAGTTGAATAAAATGTGAAAAATTAAATTAAAAGGAAAGAGAAAAGTGAATATATGCTTCTTCATTAATTAAAATTAAAATCATTTTTTATCATGTATTAGTACTTCATAAAAATAAATAGTTCTATCTATTTTTATCTATGTTTATCTTTTAGTTCTATAGGGTTTCAAAGCTCCATCAAAACCTGTTTTCCATAATAATAAAAAATAGTATATCTTCTAGAGTACAAACAACGTACTTTTAATTTTTAAGATAGTTAGACTGAGGATGGCGATTGCAACAATGAAAATTAGCAGGGAAAATGGATAGGAAAATGCAAAACAAGCATCTTCTTCTTTGCCTTCTAACAAGGATCGCTATGTGAAGGTAGAAGGATAGGTGGACCCGCAACAATTATTTTCAGGCAAAGTTTCAAACCCTAAGTGGGCAGACATTCTATTTGATGAAAATAATTTTGTAGATTTGGCTCATGTCGCCCATACACCACATTGGGTTTTTAAACAAGGAAAATGGAAGGATCTTGCCTGTGATAAATGCCCCACTTTAGCTTATTTTCGATGTTTTACATCTCAATAGCACCTGCGAGGAAGAGGTCATCCGTCTTCGCTTCCTAGGGCTCCAATCTATGAAGGTTTGCTTGGTCCTCCTCCTGATCAATAGAAGCAAGGGTTTCACAGAGATGGTCGTGAGTTTGTTTATTTTCATCCTCCTTTTCATGGATGATGTCATTTGATTTGTGATCCTCAACCCTCATTTGACATTTGTGAAGGGGCCCCTTATGAGCCTACTATGTTCCAATCACCGCGTCATTTGGTGGAAAATGGAGGAGGGTCTAAAATTACTAGGGCTCCCTTCATTCTAGCAAAGAGTTACACAAGGTCCCCAAGCTTCAGGTACCCATGTCTATATTCATAATAGCTTGACGTCACCTAATTCTGGGTGAGTCATTATCCCTGAGCACATGACTCAATCTACTGTTAATTTTTTACAATCTTCTGCCCTAATTGGTAAACTCTTCTCCCTTTTTCTTGCCTAACTTTTCTAAACTGGGCTAAGCTGTCATGGAATGGTATGACATTTTTTTTACTCAGAAGGATTCCTTATTTTTCATTGCTATTTTTGAATCAGGTAAAGATATGGATTTTGTGCATAAATTTAAGGGTTGTTTTTGTAAAGGAATTGCTATTTCTACTATGGCATGGGTTCCTCACTTTAATCCCTGCTCCACTCCTGTATTATTCATGTCGACCTGGGTTTCTCTCTCAGGATTTCCTTTAGAGTACAGAGACCTGGATATTGTTGAAATATTAGCTAATAAACTAGGTATTTTTATCTGCTATGATCTTGTGCCATATGAGTTGGTTCATTTACTCGTTAGGTTTTTCCTATTAATTAATCTCTTGAAACCTTTCTTGCTCAATATTTCAATATGTTCTAAGTATGGTAATTGGTTACAATCGGTTCATGTTCTTGATCCATTGTCTATTTATCTACATACAGATTTGTTAGGGCATTTAAATTTTTAGTTTTAAGGGCCTTCTAAGGCCTCATCTAAAGTTTTTCCTAATCATTATTTGGATTTTCATAATTGTCCCCTTTTTGGTAAACCTTTGACTGTCGCTTGCTCACCTTTGTCTTCTGACACATCTATTTGTGTGGGCTCTAAAGGCACTTCCTCTCACCCAGGGTTTGATTTGAATGTGGATATGTCTTTAAGTTTAGTTCCACAAAGTTATTAGTGTCATTCTAGGTTCTTTTCTTCTACCTTGAATATCTGGGATGGTTTATCAAAAATGACTTTCAGCCTGCTCGACAAATTTAAGCTTTCATAGGGTAACTTTACTATCTTATTTAACTTGGGATATTTGGCTATATCAGTTGGGTCTGATGCATTTTAGGGATCTCTTTCACTCCATTCATTCTTTTTATTTCATCAACCTGGTCAGCTCCCCCTTATTCCAAAAATTATCAAACCCCCTAGTCTCCTCTATTAGACTCCTTCCCTCCATCCAATTATCACTATGTTCCTTCTCTTTGTCCTGATCATCCTAGGAATGATTATATTATTCATAGCTTGATGTTTAATGGTTAACCTTTTCTTCCTATGACTAAGAAAATTTATTCCCCTTTCATGTTTGAAGATGCAATACAATTATTGGCTAACGATGTTCTAGTTTTTTTTGCATCAAATTTGATAGATGAAATTGCACTTGAAGAATTTCCTCCTTTATTCTCCTCCTTGATCTCTTAGGAGGTGGATTCACAGACATGCATTTCTCCCCCCCCAACTGGGGGTTGGTGAGTTTGATTTCTCCCATAAATTAGCACTAGACCAATATCCTTCTAATTCCCCTCTAGTTTATGATGTTAAAACTCCTAAAAAAGAGGTCATAAGCCATTGGTTGTTAAGAATAAGGAAGAGATTGATGCTGGTATTCAATCCACTATTGTAGATAAGTTTACCTCTCAAGTTAAGACTAGGAGGGCCTCTTTTTCTCCTAGGCCAACATGAGAAATTATCTCTCAGAATGTTGGGGGTTTGAATGCCCTTAACAAAAGGGGGAGAATCAAGAAGTTCTTGGTTTCTTCCCAGCTTGATATCATTCTTCTTTAGGAAACTAAATTGTCTCTGGATGCTTATAATAAACATTTTCATAATTTGTCTTTTTGGGAATTAGTTCATGTCCCCTCTTTGGCGGCTTTAGATGGCCTGATTACATTATGGAAGCCCAAGTCTATCAAGGGATATCTTTTGTACCATAGTTCCAACTAGCAGATTCTAAAATTTGAATGGTTTGATTTTAAGTTTGTGTTGTTTAATATTTATGGTCCAGTTTCTCCCAGTGACAAACTTAGCCTCTAGACTCCACTTAATAATTTTATCCAACAATATGATGACTCTTTTCTAACTTTGGGAGGGGAATTCAATGCTATCACTTCTCCCAATGATAAACAAGGAGGTAATTTGACTACTCATAAAATTATGGAGGAATTTTCTCAGTTCATTTTAAATAATGCTCTATCAGACTTTCTACCTTCCAATGGGTCTTTCACTTGGACTAATAGGAGGTCACACTCTTATATTTCCTCGAGCCTAGATATATTTCTTATTTCACATGACCTTAGGCTTCAAAATTTTACTATAGATTCAATTATTCTCTCAGTTGTTGAGTCTGATCACTTCCCTTTTTCGCTCAATTTAGTTAGTGATGATGTTGGGTTTGTGTGAAAGCCCCCTTTGAAATTTGAACAAATGCGGTTTACTCATCCGCATTTTCTTGTTCTTCTTCGTCAATGGTGGATTTCGGCTCCTTTCTCTAGAGGTAATCGAGTGTTTAATTTTTATAAGAAATTACAGTTTGCTAAAACTAAAATAAAAGCTTGGAATAAAGAAGTCTTCAAGAATGTATTTCATGAGAAAGCCGAGGTTGAAAAATAGCTTGGAACCATTAATGATCATATTATTAAATTTGGGGTAGATTCTGACTTGGTTGCTAGATGAAAATTGTTGCAATCCTATTGGGAATTACTATTCTCCAAGGAGGAAATCTACTGGAGATAGAAGTCCAAGGAACTTTGGCTAAAGAATGGGGACAAAAACACTAATTTTTTTCATTCTTTAGCCAAGATTAAAAGGGTTGCCTCTTCTAATTTTAATAGTAAATCCTCAAGTTCGGGCTCTTTCCTCTCTAATGCTAAGCAGATTTGTGCTGAAGGGGTCTTATTTTTCAAGAATTTGTTAGCCCCTATGGTCTCCTTTGTTGTAAGTGAGCATAGTATGGATTTTATTATAAATGCCATTCCCAGTCTTATTTCCCAATCAAATTGTATCCTCTTAAAATGGAAGCACTTCCATGTTAAGAGCATTTAGCCCTCCAAGTAAGTGGTTTGGGGTCATGTCAAGAACCTTGAATAGGTCTTTGCATGGATCTATCTTTTTCCCCCTGTTCTGCTTCTCTCTCCACCTATTTCCAACTTTTTCCTAGCACTTGGTCCTAAGAACTTAAGATTTGAGACCTCAAGGTCAAGGTCGACCTCCTGGGTCAAGGTCAACCTCAACCCTAACCTAGGGCAGAGTTAACCTCAACCTCAACCTAACAAAAAGTTGACCTCGACCCTGACCTTGGGTCCAATTTTCAAGTTCTAGAGGTTTCAGGATATCGGGCTTCGAAAAGTTTTATTTTCCCACTTCCAGGTCGGCTGTTTCAGATTTTGGAATGGTAAACTCTTAAATTGCATTTAATCTAGGTCCATTTCTAGGGGTTAAGGTTAATTGGGATTTAATTCTCCAATGTCAGCCTCTCTAGAAGTTTGTGCCCTGGATCACTATAAAAGGAAGCCTTCCTCTCTCATTTGCACATATATTATTCATCAAGAGCTCTTAAAGAGATATCCATAATCAATCCACTTTTCATGAGCAAGCATCCACTCACCATTGAATTCAAGCAAGTGAAATCAAGCAATCAAGAAGCAAGAAAGAAGGAGAAGGAAAGCATTCAAGTATTCATTCATCTTCAAGCATTCAAGCATTCAAGATCCAATTCATCAAGGAGATCCATTGTTAACTATTGAAGGATTCAATCTCTATGGAGCCCTCTTGTTGAAGATTTATCCATTCACATTAATCCAAGCCTCTTCCTATGCTAAGATCCATTCAAAATTGGTGTTGAAGATCTAATGTCATTGATTTGAAACATCCTACATACATTTGGAGCATCCCTACTTGTGGATTCAAGGATTCAAATCCTCCACAAGGATTTCAACATAAGCAAGGTGAATAGTTCCATTTACTTTATTTATATATTGTATTTCAATTACATTTCAAGGTTGATTCTAAATTGGGGTTTGACCAAGGCAAACCCCCCATCCAAATAACAAAAACCATTTTCCTTGCATGCATAAGTATAGGACAGCAAATTGCAGTTTAGATCTGGATACCCTTTTCGGTGAACTTTCGAGATCTATGAATAGAATTTCCATTGGAGCTCTTTCAGGTCAAGGTCAACCTTTAGTGAGGGGTAAGATTGTGCCCTGGGGTAAGATTATTCCCTGCTATCTGGGTCAAAGTCAACCTCCCTCAGAATTGAAAAAGTTTTCTAGTTTTTCTCTGTCTCGACATTTCCAGTTGGGAGCAAGTTGCAAAATCCCCCGAAACTGTGCACAAACATCAGAAAACACCCTTTTCCAGATTTACCCTATTTTGAGGTTAGTATTTTTCTTCAATTCATTTCAGTATTTAAACACATATTTTCTATAGCAAAGTATAATATTTTCCCCTTTCTTCATATTCTCTATAGTTTGATTCATTTGTGTATTGATCACTTCTTTGTGATTAATCAATTTGGATCTCTCCTTTTGAGAATTTGGATTAGGGATAGATCTTATATTTCCTCTATTCATCACATAGATATAACAATATTTTGTAAAGGGTAAAGATAGACCCCCTACATCTTTACCACTATTCATTTTGGGGAACTCGACAAGCTTACTCCCTTTTCTTTTGTGGAATTAGATGTCCTATTGTGTTTGTGTGCTAGATTTCCCTTTATATATTTTTGGTGTTAGATTTACCTTTTATGTTAAATCTTGCATGCTCATAAAATTACATTTCTTTCTTTTATATTTCAAAAATACAAAAAAACTGCAAAATCTCTTTAAAATACAAAAATATTCATTTGTGCATGTTCTATGTTTTCCTAGTTTAGTTCATTTGCATTGCATTGGTATATGAGCTTTACTACCTCTAGTCCTACTTATAACATTCCAGTTAGAAGAATTCATAGACTCATGGGTGCCTTTGATCCTGAATCTTCCTCTCCTTTCTTTAGGATCTCGGATGACAATTTGATTATTCATGATTCCAATCCTATTATGGAACAAAACTCTTCTCACTCACCTCATGATGATGATGATGCTTTAAGAGTTCCTCCTGAACAAGTCCAAAAACTTTCAAGTGAACTTGATAAAATGGGTGATTGGCTTATTCAAGAAAACCATAATCAAGACTCTATTCAAGCTATCAAGGCTCTTAAGAAAGTTCTTCATGATAGTGATCAAGGTGTTAATCTCTTGCGTGGTATTACTCATCTTGTGCATTCAAATGTTAAACTTTTAGCTCAAGAAGCTCAAGATTTAGGGTTAATTCCTCTGGTTACTAGTGTAGAACCTTCTTCTATTCCTTTATCTAGTATTGCTACCTATACTCCTTATTTGGTGACTATGATGGTTCCCTCTATTCCTATGAGTGTTTCTCATGTGTCCCTTCCTACATCACAACATTCTTACCATAATGTTCCTTTTACTTATTCCAATACTCTTCCAACTGTGGTTCCAAGTGTTCCTCCAGTTGTGTCTTCCATTCATACAGCTTCATACACTTTACCTAGTGTTTCTAATGTTACTATTCCTCCTATTTCCTCTAATGATTCAACAATCATCAGTTTGGCTCAAACTGTGTCATCTTTACAACAACAACTTGCATCCTTGACTCAAAACAAGTTTAGCATTCCTACATGTGACATGGGAAGTCCTTTGTCCCTAGACATCATTCGTACTCTCATTCCTCAGTAAGTCGATATGCCTCGTCTTGAGAATTATAATGGTAAGGGAGACCCTGTTCATCATGTTAAAACATTTCAAATCCTTTGTAGTGATTATGCTCATGACCATAGGATTTTAGCCAAGTTGTTTGCTAGAACTTTTCATGACAAGGCCTTACAATGGTATTTTTCCTTGCCTCCTTATTCTATTGATTCATTTCCAAAACTTGCTAATGCTTTTATTCAACAATTTCAAAATAGCATTGGTTTGCAAGTGTCTTTGACTGATTTGATGCATTGTAAACAAAGTGTTAAGGAAAAATTGACTGAATTTATTGGTAGATTTAAGCATTTACATGCTTAGATTTCCTATCATGTTCCTGATATTGATATTCAACGTATGTTTATTTCAAATTTGCAAAAGGATATTAGAGATAAGATTATGCTTACTGAATTTACCTCTTTTCATTAACTTTGTAGAGCGCTTCATCATTATCAATTACAAGTGAGTCAATTTGAGAGCAACACTCCAATGGCTCCTGTTCCAGTTGATAAGAGTGATGTTGCTCCTAATCTAAACAAATTTAAAAAATTCAACAACTATGTCAAGATAAATAAACAAGAAAATGTAGTTTCTAATCAAGTTGTTGCATCTCACAATGTCACATATGCATCCACTTATTTTTTATTAAATCGCACATTCACTCTTTGTAAATCTTTACATTCTATTATGAATAGGTTGTTAACTGCTAATATGATTACTTTATTTCCTATTCAACCTCTTTTACCTACTACAATTGCATCTAAATCTTTTGATCCTAAAGCTTTTTGTCAATATCATCATCAAAATGGTCATGATACTGAGAAATGTTATTCTTTAAAATATAAGGTTCAAGATTTAATTAACTTTAATGCCTTATCCGTTGATAATCTTGATGGTAGTGGGAACAAATTTGTCTCTCCTCCTAATCAAAACCTTAAAATCTATGTGAATCCTCCACCTACACATGAAACTAATACCATTGCTCAACCATCTTCTATGGATATTGTTTATGATTCAAAGATGGATGATCTTAATCACATTTTTAATCAAGTGGAGCGTGTTGTTCAATCTATATCTCCACCTCAGCCTCAACCTCAGCTTCAATCTCAAGTTCCATCTGAACCTATATCAAAACCACAGCCTAAATTAAAAATTCAACCTAAACCTTGACAACAACCTAAGAATAAATGACCTCGGGAACTTTTGAGTACCTTTGATGATTCAGAGACTATTAAGGCTCCTGATGGTCCCCTTTACATTTATGCTAGGATTTCCTAGATACCTAATCATGGTTGTCTTGTTGATCCTACATCCTTAGTCAATGTTAGTAGTGAAGAAAATCTTTTGGTTCTATTAACTTGCCAATTGAACTTTGTGGTAAAATTGTGAACACTACCTTTGTTGTTGTTCCTACTTCTGATCAGTTTCAAGTTAAGCTTGGTTTGCTGTGGTTAAATGCCATACATGTTGTTGCTTCACCTATACATAAGTGTCTTAAATTCAGTCATGATGAAGAAGTGAAGATGATTAATCATAGTTTATATCAACCTTCTAGGCCCAGGGATTGTGTTACTCTTGACTTCTTTTGGCCTTCATTACCTAATTCATGTCCTTCTCGACCTGATAATCTTTTCTTCTCATGTCAAGCCTATAAGCATCGTAAGATTCTCGAATTAAGCATACCTCCCATGGATCTTAATCGTGGTCTTTTTCCTACACCTTCCATGCCTCCTTTATCTATGACTTCTACATCTGTTAATGAGGCTCCTAGTGTTGCTTGTCAGTCTGTTGATAATCATATTAATCCTCCTAAAGAACCTGTGAAGGATCCGGTAATTGCTCCTCCTAGTTCTCAACATATTTCAAGTAAGACAAAATGTAATCGATTTGCTAATGAACATCGTAAGAAGCATCATGCTCAAGCTAAAGCTCATAATTATGTTCTTCAAAATTCTTTACCTTCTTTTGATAAGCCTATGCATGATGTTTTAGAAGTTGATGTTAAAATTCAAGATTATGATGATCCTATTCATATTTTAGATCCTATTTTGATTAATCTAGATGAAGAAGATACTCTTGATGATGTTAATGATGAATATAAAACTATTGACATTGACATTGATTTACCTAATATGATTTCATCACAATTAACACTTACACCTAGTCTCAAACATTATGATTCTTAAGAGGATCCTTGTTTGGAATTGGCTATCATTTCTACTGTGTTGGATATAGTCCCTCTTGTGAGTTACCCACCTTCCCTAAATGATATAGAACGAGATGGGGATAGTGGGTGGCACACTTGATCGGCTTGTTCATTCTGATAACTTTTTTGTGTGTTTGTCTATTGTATTGTGCTTCTCCCATGATGTGTTTGCTAAATGTTGTTAGATTCTTTTATATGACCCTTGTTACTTCATTGGTACAAGGTGATACAGGAATCAAAACTATTGTACAATTCCTCTATATGTATCTCTACTCTTCCATATGTTGTTTCATGTTATGTTGTACTTGTGCTATTGTTCATGAATGTTTCCTTGTGTAGTCTTCTTGGATTCAGGACTTGGTAGCACTGATTCTTTTTGGTCTCCAGGTCATGGTCCGGAAAGATTCTTCTTCGTATCTCTTATGTGATCTTTCCTCCATTGTGATTGTAGTTCTACTTTCTTTAGGGAATGATGTCAATTCATTTGCAATAATATCATATATATATATATATATATATATATATATATATATATATATATATATATATATATATATATATATATATATATATAATCTTATGATCATACTGACCCCACAGCAGGTAGATCCCTTCTGTGTTCTTTGTATGTTTATGTGGTATTACCCTTGATTTGTCTTTGTTTGGGGGCATCTCGTTAATCAGTGGATTTGTTTATGTTTCCGTTAAAGCCATTGCTCCTATTAAAGTGTTAGCAATGACTTTAACGTGGGGGCATATGCTCTACTCACCTATTGCACACACTCACTTTTCGATATACATATATTATTTTTCAAGACACTTTTCTCCTTTTATGGATTAGTGACTAATGCTCAAAGCATGGATTTTTATTTTGGATCTCTTGATCTCTCTAGTTTCAAATTTTGATCCCTCAAGATTGAAGGTGTCCTTGAGACTGGATCTCTTTTGTTTTTGGTTTTACTCTTGTGGAATAGAATATTCCTAAGGGTGAATCTTTGATGGGTTGACTAGTGAGTAGCCACATTCACTAGGCACAATACAACATTTGGGGTCAAATTTCAACACCAATTTGTCACGCCACTACAATTTGTGTTTATTTTTTGTATTTTTTTTGCAAGTGCCCCTGACGGTGTCATAATAGCGATGATATCATCATAATTGCGACACCCATTTGGTTATAAACAAAAAAAAAAAGAAAAGAAAGTCTCATTTGTAATTTGTGAATTCAAAGAGCTGTCGTGAAGATGACACTGCACATTTGCGTGGTGCTAAGAGGGCATTCGAGTTTGGCATGCACAAAGAGGATGACACCATGTGGTAAGAGGGCACTGGCACTTGAGGTAGGCATTCAAGTTGTCTTCTCATTAAATCAATTTCAGTGGCATTGTTTACATCTTAGCATTGTTAATAGTGGCATTGTTTACATCTTAGCATTTGGAATGCTCGATGACCCGCGAGCTTTCAGAGCTAGGGCATCATTGCTATTACCTTAAAGGCATTGTGTGAAGTGTTTGATCTCTCTTTATTTGTTTTGTTATTGATATTCACTATGTGTGTACTCTCTATTTATGATCATTTCACGAAGAAATATCTTGATGGCTCGCAGGTTGCAAGCTAGGGCCTGATACATTATTCATGAGTTCACTGTTTAATACTGGCATTATTTACATCTTTTCATTTGAAATGCTTGATGACCTGTGAGCTTTCAGAGCTAGAGAATCATTTCTATTACCTTCAAGGCATTGTGGGAAGTGTTTGATCTCTCTTTATTTATTTTTCTATTGATATTCACTATGTGTGTACTCCCCATTTATGATCATTTCATGAGTAAATGTCTTGATGGCTCGCGGTCTACAAGCTAGGACATGATACATTGTTCATGAGCTCATTGTTTAATACTGGCATTGTTTACATCTTTTCATTTGGAATGCTTGATGACCTGCAAGCTTTGAGAGCTAGGGCATCGTTTCTATTACCTTCAAGGCATTGTGTGAAGTGTTTGATCTCTCTTTATTTGTTTTAGTGTTGATATTCACTATGTGGTACTCCCCGTTTATAATCATTTCATGAGGAAATGTGTTGATGGCTCGCAGGTTACAAGCTAGGGCATCATACATTGTTCATGAGCTCACTATTTAATACTGGCATTGTTCATGAGCTCATTATTTAATATCTGGCCAAGCCATGTAAATGGTACCAGGCCAACCCTACCAGCCCAACAAAATGTGTCATGTTTATCTTTATCAAATACACTTGTTCACCATTTTGTTCTTGTTCTTCACACAAATATTGCATCAAAAATAATTGTAAACAATGATTCAAAGAAAAAAAACAACTACAATAGATCAGACCCCAAAAGAATACACTCAACTACAATAGCTCACAGTCTCAATGAAATAAATAGTGTATAAAACAATATATGGTGCACAACAAGAGCAAGCATGCAATGACATCAATAACATTGCATGATAAAATTCAATACTCTTAGTTTTTATTCAAATCTATTCAAAACTTTTATCAACTCATTGTCCAATAGTTAAACTAACCTATGACTTCAAATGAGGAATTATGAAATATAGTAGTAGGTAGTTATCTCTTCTATAATGAAAATGGTACCAAGCCAACCCAATCAGCCTAACAAAATGTGTCATGTTTATCTTTGTCAAATACACTCATTCACCATTTTGTTCTTGTTCTTCACACAAATATTGCATCAAAAGTAATTGTAAACAATTATTCAAAGAAAAAAGAAACAACTACAATAGATTAGACCCCAAAAGAATACAGTTAACTGCAATAGCTCACAGTCTCAATGAAATAAACAATGTATAAAACAAAATATGGTACACAACAACAACAAGCATGAAATGACAACAATAACATTGCATGATAAAATTCAATACTCTTAGTTTTTATTCAAATCTATTTGAAACTCCTATCAGCTCATTGTCCAATAGTTAAACTAACCTATGACTTCAAAGGAGGAATTATGAAATATAGTTGTAGGTAGTTATCTCTTCTATAATGAAAATGGTACCAGGCCAACCCAATCAGCCCAACAAAATGTGTCATGTTTATCTTTGTCAAATACATTCGTTCACCATTTTGTTCTTGTTCTTCACACAAATATTGCATCAAAAGTAATTGTAAACAATGATTCAAAGAAAAAAGAAACAACTACAATAGATCAAACCCCAAAAGAATACAGTCAACTATAATAGCTCACATTATCAATGAAATAAACAGTGTATAAAACAATATATGGTGCACAATAGCAGCAAGCATACAATGACAGCAATAACATTGCCTGATAAAATTCAATACTCTTAGTTTTTATTCACATTGTACATGCATAATTGTAAATGAGGATTAGCAATAGGGTGTCAGGCATTGGTTAGATCCAAAGGATCTAACCCCATCTTTTCCTTCCTTGTAGGTTTTGGATCATACAAGAGCATACTAGATTCAACCCTGGGTCAACACTTCATTACTTCAGGCAATGGCTGGTACCTTCATTATTTATGTTCATCCACTTATGTATGTTTGTATTCATTCATATTCTTCTGAAAGTTGGCTATTAGTGACTGTATATGATGATTCTTGATGTTTTTGGGTCATTTAGTGAAAAGATGTAAAAGTTTATATTTTTTATTTCAATTTTTAAAATCATAAAATGAATAAAATTTAAAGATAACAAATTAAGATAATCTTTGTCTTCAATTAAAACAAAAACATAAAGCTCATAAAGCATGGTAAAAGAGGGCCCTAACTGTGGTAAAATGAGAAAGTTGCCACCTTGCACTACTCCTCATATGGCAGCTGCGAAGGAACTATGTTATAAAATTTCAAGGCATGAAATTTTATACTTTTTGACATCATATTTTTTTCTCCTTAGCATTGAGTTTACAATGTGGGGGACTCAAAGAAAATATATGTACAGTTATAAAATTTCATGCCTTGAAATTTGGCATGAAATTTTATAACATAGTTCCTTAGCATTTCATCTTTATATGGCAGCCATGACTTGAGGTAGGCATTCAAGCTTTGTCTTCTCATTAACTCAATTTCATTTTGATGACATTTTTTGATTTAATGACAAAATATAGATGTTAATACTGACATTGTTTACATCTTTTCATTTGGAATGCTCGATGACCCACGAGATTTGAAAGCTAGGGCATCAGTAATAAACTAGGTGTTGGAATTAGGAGAGATAGGTACTGAGAGGGGAGGGGTGAATCAGTGCCTTCAAAACTTTACTTGTAAAACATTTCTGATCTATAACTGAATACTGTAATAACCGATCAAAATAACTTGAATCTAATTGCATAAATCAATCATCTAGTTAACTTAAGAAAGTAATCAACATGAAATCAATATGAAAATCACATAACACAAGTATTTTGGTAACGTAGAAACCCTTGTTAGAAGGTAAAAATTGCGGTGGGGATGACACCCACAAATTCTTCACTACTGCAGATAGAAAAGGTTTGCCTGTTAAGGCTACAAGTTTTGATCACTTCTAGTGATCTTACCTTGTTAGGAGTAATATATTAGATCAGCTAGATCTACCTAGTTATAGGATTTAACAACACCAAATGAAGTGTGTACTCGATTAAGAGATTTATACAAAGACTGTTAAGTCTACTCAGTTAAGAGATTTCACAAAACTCTATCTCAATTGTCAGAAAGTAATAGGTAATTATCTGCTATTTGACAACTCAATTGTCTAAAATAGATCTATAAATGCTCATCAATATATCACCTTATCTATGAAGGTTCTCTGCTCTGTTCTACTCGGTAGTCTTCTCTGATTCTGCTCAATCTGATATCCTTTGTACTCTGTTCTGCTTGGTAAACTGATTTTCTTGAAGATAGGCAATGTCTTCAAGTGCTCCTTGATTCATATATATTAGTTCACCAACCTCATAAAAATGGTGTGAACATATATAATATATAGTGTTCTATTTTGCCACCTTAGCAACAATTAGGTTACAAAGAATAATCATAACCCTAAGATCTACGGTGCAAAATAACCTAGATCAACTAATACAAATAAGATAATCATTACATTTAATCAGTATCTATTTACAATAAATGCTCCTCGATCTTGGTAAACCATTTTACGATCTTGTTATAACCATTTGCATAGAATAATGTGTCATTTTAGATTACTATGCTATTTTCTATTATCATCGGTAAACACTGTATAATTTGCTCGATTTATACTGCGATGCTCAGTGTTTACTGACCGTCGGTGTCAGTGTCACTGGTGCTCAGTTAACTATGTGATGCTCGGTGTAAAGGCTTTACCGACTGCTCTGTCTTGTTTCAAGTTACTAACTGACTTAATATAAGTAACCGACCAACCTGTTTACTATCCTTTTGATACTAATGACAACCTTAAATGCTCAATAGAGATTAACAATCTCCCCCTTTGGCATTAGTATCAAAACTTTGATTGTATATAGACAAAAATGTTTCTATATATTCCTTATGTCTCCGCCATATACATATCCACAACAAAAATTTCTAAGTACAAAAAAAAGTACTCCCCCTCGGTGCATGCTCCTGGCAGTATGTAATATAAATATCAAAGTATACTTATTTGGCATATACATGGTTTTCCCCCTTTTTGATAATAATGTCAAATGCAAAAACATATATAATGTATACTTACATCTTATCAAAAATGTTTGGATGGGTTTTCTGTACAGATTCCAAGAGGTTGTCTCACTCCTCTTTCAAGTTGGTAAGAGCAATATGCTCAAGACCGACTTGTGCATGCATGTCAAAGATATTATCCAACACTGAAATCTCTGGTGTTGCCACAAGTTGCTCAGCTTTGACAATATGTACTTCAAAAATCTTTAGGTAAGGAATGAGTTCTTTCTGTAACTCTATAACCTGATCGGTGATAAGCACTTCTTGTTTCCTTAAGTCTGCTATCAACCGTTAGAGTTCCTAAACTTGGTTAATATGCTTTAAGAAAGTAGTTGGCTTGGCGATAGCTACTTGTGTACTAAACTTGATCTCTTCTTCTAAACCTTTTATCTTTTCACTAACTTCTACAGTGAAGGTGTCTAAAGTACACAGCTTGATTAGAAGTTGATAGATTATTTGAGTAATAGATTTGACCTCGGTAATGACTTTAGATAGTTTTACTTTAATCAGTGCTACTTATGTGCTAATCCTTTCTGCCAATTTGTTCTAAATCTTTGATTCTGCCCTTTCTTCTATTTGTTTGTCTACATCTGTATTACGGGCATTGATTTTGTCAGCGAGTGTGGCAAGTTAATCTATGATGGGAGTATTCTCATCAATATTTGTTTTCAGTACTAACTGTTGTAGAATATCCCATACATCATTTAACACTTCTTTGCATCTTTGTTCTTGCCTTAACTTTTATTGTGCCACTTTCCTTGAACATAATTCCCCATATCTACTTAGTTCCTCAGGGCTTAGGGTTCTCGGGTCACATTCTGGTATAATGATAACTTCATCAATGGTGACTAGCCCTTTGGCTTTCTTCTTCTTCTTCTTCTCACTTATGACAATAGCTTTTTCTTCACTCCTCGGAGTGTCCTTCCCATTTGACACTGTATCATCCTTCTTATGCTCCTCAGTAGATTGTGTGGGAGTCTCAGTTGTAGTGTTAGGTGGGTTCACCTCTGTTGACTTGGTTTCTTCAGGTTCCTTTGGTTTGGTAGACTGTGCCTCTGGTTTGTTAGGCTCATTTGTATCTGCAGGTTTCATGGGTGCTTTGATTTCAGTAGTATCTTTATTTGGCTCAGGATGAGGTACATTGGGTTGTACTTGTGAAATTATTTCAACTGCCTTTGCAAGTACAAGTAGTTCACCCGATAGAGATGTACACACACTATCAGTGTTTAATGCTTCATCTTTATATGGTACAATTGTCACATCTTTGTCATCCTCATCATCAGGATCACCGTTAGTGATGTCCTCAATGAGTGCATCATCATCAGTTTTGTTTTGCAAGTGGATCTTAACTTGATCTGGTCCAATGACCTCAATAATTGATATACCGGTGTCTTCTATTTTCTTACCTTTGGTATCATCAATGAAAATACCTTTATCTTTTGAACTATGTCTCTTCTTAGACATTTTTGGGAATGCTTCCTATTTAGCTTTCTCTTCTGCTTTCAAAATTGATGTCCATAGAGAATCACATATGACATCCATATCATCCACATTCTCATCCATGATCTACATTGCTCTATTCTTGAGTAGAAATTTACTCTGATACTTTGTCATGTATTCACTTACCACAGCATAGCTAAAGTGTGAGGTTGCACAGATTAGTGACCATTCTCTTTTCATTTTCTCTATATCTAATGCAATAGCCCATCTCTTACTTATTTTGTCATCAATTTTTTTTGGCAATTGACATGCAAATTCCATTGGTACTCTCTTGAATTTTATCATCATTTGGACAATAGCATGTTCTATCTTTGTTTTTTCCTCAATTGACATTTTGCCAAATTTGTCTATGCCTGGATCTGTAAGATTTCCATTCTCAATTATATCTTCAATTATTTCTTCTATAGTACTTTCCCTGTTACGAACTAACTTGAATTGATCAGGATCATTTTTAGTTTTTGTATCCTCTAGATCTTCCTTATTTCTTATGTATTTCCTCTTTTTCTTCGATGGCTCAGCTACCTTCTTGTTCTTTCTCTTTATGTATCTCTTCATCGGTGTAGCTGCTCTTCTTTTTACTACTTTTACTACTTCTACTTTCTTGGTGGATTGTGTAGCAGTTGAAGAACGTGTCCTCATTCCTTCAGGTTTTGGTAGCTGTACTTCTTGTTCATCAATTGTGGGAGGAACCGGTGTGTGATCCTTTTCTTTATCTGATTCAGTCTCCTCGCTATCATAGGGCTTGTCAGCCAATTGTAACTAACTTTCAGTTGCCTCATCAACCGGTGACTCCTTAGGTGAGTCAGATACATTTCCATATTTTGTTGAGAGATCCTTTTTCATTTTCTTCGGTCTTCTTGACATTTTTTTGATCTTTATGTCTGTTGAGATTCTAGACTTAGCTTCCTCATATACACCAAACCTACTAGCAGTGATGTGTATCGGTAATGCCAGCAATGCATTAATATATTTCAAAGTGAAATCATGATTCATTTCATATCCCATCAGTGCTAGCCATTTTGTTCTCAGTTCTACTGCCTTTATCATTGAGTGGTCTGTGCTAACCACAAAGCATATGTCATCTGCGAATTTACTTACTAATTCCCTTAGAATTCTACTTCTTTGTTGCATTTTTGTTTGAGATTCCTTGAAATATGCATTGAATTCCTTATTTAGATTGTCTCCTAGACTTTGCATCATTTCATCGATTTGTGCAGTTATTGGTTTGTCCGATTGCCAGTTTACTTTAATGATACCCAGTACATATTTTTGTAGCTAGAGAAATGTACATACAAGTAGTGATCCGTACTTACATGTATTGGACTTCTTTTCCCTTATTGTCTTCATATTATCATGTAGTTGGTGTAGTAGTAGCTTGACAAGATCAACCTAGTGATCTTTCTTTACAATTTTGTAAGCCATGTCCATGGTGCTGCAGGGTACACTATTTGGTCTGCTAGATTGGAATATCTTGTACCCGATGACATGAGCTATGAATTTTACCACTAGATCTTTGATAGTTGATATCTTCAATGCCCTACCATCCCATTGAGCTCCAGTGTTCTTTTCTATGTCGGGACGAGATGAACTTCGAAAGGCTTTGGCTTTGTCAGTTGTAGGGTACCCAGTAACCCTACTGATGATCTTCTTAGTGACCTCAACAGGTTTATCTAGACAAAATTTCCCATCATCAAATTTGCTTAGCATGATTCTTATCTAGTCATTGTGGAAGGATTGCGAAAAGTATGTGAAACACGGTAACTCTGACTCCTCAATCTTCTTATATTCAGATTTAATCTTACCATCTGGTCCACAGACTTGCTAATAAGCTGCAATGGTCTCAAAATTACATACTTCACCAATCTTACAGTGAATGTAAGCCCTAACATCTTCTGTTAACAAAACCCTATCTGGAATACTCGAAAATGCACCCATATCGTCTGTTTGTGTTGCGACCTTGGGATGAGGTTTGAATTTCTCTTCGGCAAAGTGTGCCCTAACAATTAATTCCACTTCCTCCTCAATGTTCTATGATTTTCTTGCGGTCGATGTCGATGACATAAATTGTTTCTAGGGTTTCGGCAAACAAGAGATAACCAGTGTTTGTTAGGGAGATGAACTTACTCGTTATCGTCGAAGAATTGTCATCAGTTCAATCTACAATAGCTTGGAATCTTTTCTGAAAATCTTTAGCTCAAAATCTTCTCTATAAGATCTCCTTTCTTCGAAATCACAATGTAACAATGAACTCTATTTCCATGTATTTATAGAATTTTCAATATTCCTGCTCAAACTTTGATGCATTAAATGTGTGACCTAACTTTCGGTATGAAATGGCTATCAGCTCGGTAATGTCTATTAATTTATTTTTCTCAGTTAACATAGAATTTCTTCATTGGTTTGCACTATTTTCGATTAACCTTGTATAGTGATTACCGACGGGTAACCAACTCACTTTTCTTCCTTTGCCGACTATATGACATTTGTAAACTTGTAACACATAAACCATGGTGCATCTTTATTCATGCAGATTTGGTATTTGTACATCATATAAAAGGAACCGTATGTAAAATGTGATCATTTAAAATGTCAGTTCCATACATACCTTTGTCATCTTAAGTGGAGGTACCGATGTCACCCAATCTAGTGGACAAGGTTTCACCGACAGTGTTACTTGACTCAGTATTCTCATTAGATGCCTTCTTCCACATTGTGTTCCTTAACTTCATAATTTCTACAATGTTATATCCACTCTCAAATATTAGGTTTTCATCTGGTGCTCGGTCTCTGCAGTTCTTGCTTACATGACCAACCTTGTGACAGTGCATACATGCCATTCCTGTATTTGTCCAGTTTCTTGACTATCCAATCCGACTATTTTTGTAACAGTTTGCTGCAATATGTCCATACCAACCACATGCTATATAGTTAGTCCATGTATTGTAATCCCAAACATATGAGTTACCTTGTCTCTTCAGTTCATATGGCTTTCGTTGTAGTTTCTCTTTAGGTGTCCAGACTTGTTTCATTTTTGCCTTGCAGTCCCTTGCAGTGTGTCCATGCTTATTATAAGTATAGCATATTTTCTCCTCAATAGTATTATTAGCAATGTCATTCTTCTTAGCTCTGCATTCATAAGCTGGATGTCCAAACTTACCACAATAATAACAATATCCATTGAATTTAGGAATGACAGGAGGTTTACCTTGTGCTTTTCTTTTGCACACATTAGATGTATGTCCTGGTTTTCCATAGTGGTAAGATGTCATCACTTTAGGTTTCTGAGTTTGATTGTTGTTGACTTTTTCATCTTTTTGTGATGATTCTCCTTCACCGGTGTAGCCTATACCGGCTTTGCTTCTGAATCTTCTTTGATTAGTCAGGAAGTCATCAATCTTTTTAGAACTGTCCTCATCTATCTTCATCATCTCATTATGTTGCTTTTGTGTCTTTATTTCATTTCTCATTTTTTCATTATCTTCTCTGAGTATTGCAACATCTTCAAGTCTTCTTGATAATTCTCCATTTACTAGGTTCATTTCTTGATTAACTGTCATCATCTGATTTGATACTTGGAAGTGACGATTAGTGAGTCTCTGTATTTCACTTTCTTTTACTTGTAGTTGTTTAGTCATTAGTCTTCGGTGTTCAATAGCCAGATTCTGATCTTGTTCAGCTTGTCTACCATTGTTCATGATTTCCACCATTCTCACCATTTGAGATTCATGACCGATTTGAAGTGCTTTCACTTGCTCAGATAGATGTTGATTCTTTTCAGATAATTCAGAGATTATGCTTTTAGATCTATCAGAGATGCTTCCAGAGCTTGATCCAATATGATCAAATATTTCATCAATAGGTTCTTCATGATAACTGATTTCATTCTATTGAATTGCAAGGTTCTTTCTTTCAACCTGTTATTTCTTTAGTTCTTCCTTGGCTTGTTTATACTGTTCCATAAACATCTGTATTTGTATCTTCTGATTCTCAATAGTCTTGTCAAGTTTATATCTCTCCATGACTTAGATCTTTACCCTTTAGTGGTTAGACTGTTCAACAAGAGAACTAAGCTCTGATACCAATTTTTGGAATTAGGAGAGATAGGTACTGAGAGGGGAGGGGTGAATCAGTGTCTTCAAAACTTTACTTGTAAAACCTTTATGATCTATAACTGAATACTATAATAACCGATCAAAATAACTTGAATCTAATTGCATAAATCAATCATCTAGTTAATTTAAGAAAGTAAACAACATGAAATCAATATGACAATCACATAACATAAGTATTTTAGTAACGCAAAAACCCTTGTTAGAAGGTAAAAATTGTGGTGGGGATGACACCCACAAATTCTTCACTACTACAGATAGAAAAGGTTTGCCTGTTAAGGCTACAAGTTTTGATCACTTCTAGTGATCTTACCCTGTTAGGAGTAACATATTAGATTAGCTAGATCTACCTAGTTATAGGATTTAACAACACCAAATGAAGTGTGTACTCGATTAAAAGATTTATACAAAGACTGTTAAGTCTACTCAGTTAAGAGATTTCACAAAACTCTATCACAATTGTCAGAAAGTAATAGGTAATTATCTGCTAGTTAACAACTCAATTGTCTAAAATAGATCTATAAATGCTCATCAAAATATCACCTTATCTATAAAGGTTCTCTGCTCTGTTCTGCTCGGTAGTCTTCTTTGATTCTGCTCAATCTGATATCCTTTGTACTCTGTTCTGCTCGGTAAACTGATTGTCTTGAAGATAGGCAATGTCTTCAAGTGCTCCTTGATTCATATATATTAGTTCACCAACCTCATAAAAATGGTGTGAACATATACAATATATAGTGTTTTATTTTGCCGCCTTAGCAAAAATTAGGTTACAAAGAATAATCATAACCCTAAGATCTACGGTGCAAAATAACCTAGATCAACTAATACAAATAAGATAATCATTACATTTAATGAGTATCTATTTAGAATAAATGTTCCTCGATCTTGGTAAACCATTTTACGATCTTGTTATAATCATTTACATAGAATAATGTGCCATTTCAGATTACTATGTCATTTTTTGTGATGATCAGTAAACACTGTATAATCTGCTCGGTTTATACTATGATGCTCGATGTTTACTAACCATCGGTGTCAGTGTCATTGGTGCTCGGTTAACTGTGTGATGCTCGGTGTAAAGGCTTTACCAACTGCTCTGTCTTGTTTCAAGTTACTAACTGACTTAATATAAGTAACCGACCAACCTGTTTACTAGCCTTTGATACCAATGACAACCTTAAATGCTCAATAGAGATTAACACTAGGGATATCAGTAATAACTACCTACAACTATATTTCATAATTCCTCCTTTAAGTCATAGGTTAGTTTAACTCTTGGACAATGAGCTGATAGGAGTTTCGAATAGATTTGAATAAAAACTAAGAGTATTGAATTTTATCATGCAATGTTATTGTTTTAATTGTATGTTTGCTGCTGTTGTGCACCATATATTATTTTATACACTATTTATTTCATTGAGACTATGAGCTATTGTAGTTGATTGTATTCTTTTGGGGTCTAATCTATTGTAGTTATTTCTTTTTTCTTTGAATCAGTGTTTACAATTACTTTTGATGCAATATTTGTGTGAAGAACAAGAACAAAATGGTGAACGAGTGTATTTGACAAAGATAAACATGACACATTTTGTTGGGCTGATTGGGTTGGCCTAGTACCATTTACATGACCTGGCTAGATATTAAACAGTGAGCTCATGAACAATCATCCTACTACTTATACTGCAATTTCTATGTCCACTTACAATAATAAATTATAGATTTTCACTGCAATTTCTATGTCCACTGGCATTAAAATATATCACTCTTCCTATTATATAGGCATCCTTATCATTAAGTGTTTCCATTAAAATATATCACTCCTCATGTTATATAATGTATATGCATACTTGTTTCTCTTAAATATTATTACCATTTGACTCAAATTTATATGACATTAAATTCAAGCCCAAAATGTATACATACGTGTAAGTATAGGAGGATCTGGATTCTGCAACTATTGAAAAAAAAAAACTATACCAATAGCAGCTTACGAGAAACTATACTTGTGCTTACCACACCATACCTCAACATCATAATGCTTATCATTTTCAAGCTTTAGTGAGGCTTCATACCACACATCATCCATAGATTTGTATGCAACACTAATTTAGGCTAGAGGTAAACTACATGTGTCATGTAAACAACATGGTTGAATGCAATCTCTTTTGCATGTTTTCAAGATTTTTCCCACCAATACAAGCATAAATAATGCATTGAACATAATCTACAAACACTGTGTGGTATGAAATCTCACTGAAGTTTGAAATATATCACTTCTCATGTTATTGTCAAAATTAAATTCAAATATTTTTCAAAACATTTATTCTTATAAAATTAAGATATCCTTATCTCAATAACAAAACAATCTTACATAATAGATTTTGAATCACATTAACACATACCCATATTGTTCTATAGCATAATTCATTTTAAAAGTGTATGGCTTGACTATGCACATGTATAATTATAGATGAAGATCAATAATAGAGTGTTAGGCATTGCTTAGATCCTTTGGATCTAACCCCATCTTTTCCTTCCTTGCAGGTTTTGGATCATACAAGAGCATACTAGATTGAAGCCTGAGTCAACACTTCATTACTTTAGGCAATGTTTGGTACCTTCATTATTTATGTTCATCCACTTATGTATGTTTGCATTCATTCATATTTTTTTGAAAGTTAATCTTTATGAGTTTAAATTCAAAATTGTATGTGTATTATTTTATTATTGATGTCCCTATTTGATGTCCCTATTTTATTACTGATATCCCTATTTGATCTAATAGCATTAATATAACAAACAGAGCACCGACCAATCAAATAGGGACATGAGGTGCTCAAACAGTGAGCTCATAAAACAATATATTTAATTTTAATAAAATCTTATAAAACAATATATATTATGTTAAGTGTTTGATCTCTCTTTATTTATTTTGGTGTTGATATTCACTATGTGGTATACCCTGTTTATGATCATTTCATGAAGAAATATCTTGATGGCTCGTGGACTACAAGCCAGAGCATCATACATTGTTCATTAGCTCATTTTTTAATACTGACATTATTTACATCTTTTCATTTGAAATGCTTGATGACTCGCGAGCTTTGAGAGCTAGGACATTGTTTCTATTACTTTCAAGGCATTGTGTGAAGTGTTTGATCTCTCTTTATTTATTTTGTTGTTGATATTCACTATGTGGTATTCCCCATTTATGATTATTTCATGAGGAAATATCTTGATGGCTTACGGACTGCATCTAGGGCATCATGTATTGTTTATGAGCTCATTACTTGAGCACCTCATGTCCCTATTTGATTGGCCGGTAATCAAACAGTGAGCTCATAAACAATACATGATGTCTGAGCTCAAATTCAAAACAGTAAGTGTATTATTTTATTAAGAATAAATATATTATTTTATTAATATTTTATTAAGACAAAGTATTTTGGGTTAGTTTTATGTTGTTTTATAAGATTTTATTAAGACTAAATATATGATATAAACTCATAATTATACTTGATATATATATATACTTCAAAAGAGGAATTATGAAATATAGTTGTAGGTAGTTATCTCTTTTACAATGATGGAGGAGTGAAAAGTAATGATCAATGAGGTTGCTGCTATTAGATCATACATTAACACACTTACTGTTTTGAATTTGAGATCGGGCATCATGTAATGTTATTGTTGTCAATGCATGCTTGCTGCTGTTGTGCACCATATATTGTTTTATACACTATTTATTTCATTGAGACTGTGAGCTTTATTTTTCTTTCAGAAGTGTATAGCTTGACTATGCACATGCATAATTGTAGATGAAGATTAGTAATAGGATGTCATTCATTACTTAGATATTTTTTATCTAACCCTCATCTCTCTTTTATTTGCAGGTTCTGGATCACACAGGGGCACACTAGATTCATACCTAGGTCAAAAAATCATCACTTCAGGCAATGTCTAGCACCCTTATTATTTATGTTCACCCTCTTATGTATGCATGTACTCTTTCATTTTCTTCTAAAAGTTATTTTTCTTATATAGTATATACAAGTTATTTTTCATATATATACATGTAATCTTTAGATGCAAAAATTTCTTTTCCTTTACATGTATCTTTGCATGAAATGAACACAAATTAAACAAGATCATCTAATAATACAAACTAGGGTACTATAGTCACTCATCTAGTAATTAGTTCCCCAAACCATTACTAAGGATTGAATATAAGTCTAAGTCCCCAAATCTATTGTTCTATGTGTATAAAACAATATATGGTGCACAACAAAAGTAAGCATGCAATGACAGCAATAACATTGCATGATGTCTGAGCTCAAATTCAAAGAAGTAAGTGTATTAATATATGATCTAATAGTAGAAACTTCATTGATCATTACCTTTCACTCCTCCATCATTATAGAAGAGATAACTACCTACAACTAGGGCATCATACATTGTTTATGAGCTCATTGTTTGAGCACCTCATGTCCCTATTTGATTGGCTAGTGCTCAAACAGTGAGCTCATAAATTGTGACACTCATTTGGTTATAAAAAAAAGAAAAAAGAAAAAGAAAGTGACATTTGTAATTTGTGAATTCGAAGAGCTATCGTAAAGATGACATTGCACTTTTGTGTGGCGCAAAGAGGGCAATCAAAGTTTGGCATGCGCGAAGAGGCTGGCACCGTGTGGGAAGAGGGCACTAGCACTTGAGGTAGGCATTCGATCTTTGTCTATTTGATCATAAACAAGGAGTATCACATAGTAAATATCAACAACAAAACAAATAAATAGAGATCAAACACTTTACACAATATATGTTTCTTTATAAGATTTTATTAAGACTAAATATATTATTTTATGAGCTTACTGTTTGAGCACCTCATGTTCCTATTTCATTGGTTGGTGCTATGTTTGTTATATTGATGCTATTAGATCAAATAGGGACATCAGTAATAAAATAATACACTATGTGGTACTCCTTGTTTATGATCATTTCATGAGGAAATATCTTGGTGGCTTGTGGGCTGCTGCAAGCTAGGACATGATACATTGTTCATGAGCTCACTATTTAATACTAGCATTGTTTACATCTTTTTATTTGGAATGCTTGATGACCTAAGAGCTTTGAGAACTAAGACATGGTTTCTATTACCTTCAAAGTATTGTGTGAAGTGTTTGATCTCTCTTTATTTGTTTTGGTGTTGATATTCACTATGTGGTACTCCCTGTTTATGATCATTTCATGAGGAAATGTCTTGATGGCTCGCGGGCTACAAGCTAGGGCATCATACATTATTCATGAGCTCACTGTTTAATACTGACATTGTTCATGAGCTCACTGTTTAATATCTGGTCAAACCATGTAAATGGTACCAGGTCAACCCAATCAGCCCAACAAAATGTGTTATGTTTATCTTTGTCAAATACACTCGTTCACCATTTTGTTCTTGTTCTTCACACAAATTTGCATCAAAAGTAATTGTAAACAATGATTCAAAGAAAAAACAAACAACTACAATAAATCAAACCCCAAAAGAATATAGTCAACTATAATAGCTCACAGTCTCAATGAAATAAATAGTGTATAAAATAATATATGGTGCACAATAGCAACAAGCATGCAATGACAACAATAACATTGCATAATAAAATTCAATACTCTTAATTTTTATTCAAATCTATTCGAAATTCTTATCAGCTCATTGTCCAATAGTTAAACTAACCTATGACTTCAAATGAGGAATTATGAAATATAGTTGTAGGTAGTTATCTCTTCTACAATGAAAATGGTACCAGGCCAAACCAATTAGCCCAACAAAATATGTCATGTTTATCTTTGTCAAATACACTCGTTCACCATTTTGTTCTTGTTTTTCACACAAATATTGCATCAAAAGTAATTGTAAACAATGATTCAAAGAAAATAAAAATAACTACAATAGATCAAACCCCAAAAGAATATAGTCAACTACAATAGCTCACAATCTCAATGAAATAAATAATGTATAAAACAATATATGGTGCACAACAGCAGCAAGCATGCAATAATAGCAATAACATTGCATGATGCCCGAGCTCAAATTCAAAATAGTAAGTGTATTAATGTATGATCTAATAGCAGCAACGTCATTGGTCATTACCTTTCACTCCTTCATCATTATAGAAGAGATAACTACCTACAACTAGGACATCATGCATTGTTTATGAGCTCCTTGTTTGAGCACCTCATGTCCTTATTTGATTGGTCGGTGCTCAAACAGTGAGCTCATAAATAATGCATGATGCCCTATTTTGCAGCCCGCAAGCCATCAAGACATTTCTTCATGAAATTATCATAAATGGAGAGTACCACATAGTGAATATCAACAACAAAACAAATAAATAGATATCAAACACTTCACATAATATATGTTGCTTTATAAGATTTTATTAAAACTAAATATATTATTTTATGAGCTCACTGTTTGAGCACCTCATGTCCCTATTTGATTGGTTGGTGCTTTATTTGTTATATTGATGCTATTAGATCAAATAGGGACATTAGTAATAAAATAATACACTATGTGGTACTCCATGTTTATAATCATTTCATGAAGAAATATCTTGGTGGCTCGCAAGCTGCTGCAAGCTAGGGCATGATACATTGTTCATAAGCTCACTGTTTAATACTGACATTGTTTACATATTTTCATTTTGAATGCTTGATGATTTGCAAGCTTTGAGAGCTAGGGCATCGTTTCTATTACATTCAATGCATTGTGTGGAGTGTTTTCTCTCTTTTTATTTGTTTTGGTGTTAATATTCACTATGTGGTGCTCCTCGTTTATGATCATTTCATGAGAAAATATTTTGATAGCTTGTGGGTTGCAAGCTAGGGCATCATACATTGTTTATGAGCTCACTATTTAATACTGGCATTGTTCATGAGCTCATTGTTTAATATATAGTCACACCATGTAAATGGTACCAAACCAACCTAATTAGCCCAACAAAATGTGTCATGTTTATCTTTGTCAAATACACTCATTCACCATTTTGTTCTTGTTCTTCACACAAATATTGCATCAAAAGTAATTGTAAACAATGATTCAAAAAAAAAAAATAGCTACAATAGATCAGACCCCAAAAGAATATAGTCAACTACAATAGCTCACAGTTTCAATGAAATAAATAGTGTATTAAACAATATATGGTGCACAACAACAACAAGCATGCAATGACAACAATAGCATTGGATGATAAAATTCAATACTCTTAGTTTTTATTCAAATTTATTCGAAACTTTTATCAGCTCATTGTTCAATAGTTAAACTAACCTATGACTTAAAAAGAAGAATTATGAAATATAGTTGTAGATAGTTATCTCTTCTATAATGAAAATAGTACCAAGCCAACCTAATTAGCCCAACAAAATGTGTCATGTTTATCTTTGTCAAATACACTTGTTCAACATTTTGTTCTTGTTCTTCACACAAATATTACATCAAAAGTAATTGTAAATAATGATTCAAATAAAAAAGAAACAATTACAATAGATCAGACCCCAAAAGAATACAGTCAACTATAATAGCTCACAGTCTCAATGAAATAAATAGTGTATAAAATAATATATGGTGCACAAAAATAACAAGCATGCAACGACATCAATAAGATTGCATGATGCCCGAGTTCAAATTCAAAATAGTAAATGTATTAATATATGATCTAATAGCAGCAACCTCATTGATCATTATCTTTCACTCTTCCATCATTATAGAAGAGATAATGACCTACAACTAGGGCATCATGCATTGTTTATGAGCTCACTATTTGAGCACTTCATGTTCCTATTTGATTGGTCGATGCTCAAACAATGAGCTCATAAATAATGCATGATGTCCTAGCTTGCAGCCTGCAAGCCATCAAGATATTTTCTCATGAAATGATCATAAACGAGGAGTATCACATAGTGAATATCAACAACAAAACAAATAAAAAGATATCAAACACTTCACACAATATATGTTTCTTTATAAGATTCTATTAAGACTAAATATATTATTTTATGAGCTCACTGTTTGAGCACCTCATGTCCCTATTTGATTGATCGGTGCTCTATTTGTTATATTGATTCTATTAGATCAAATAGGGACATCAGTAATAAAATAATACACTATGTGGTACTCCCCATTTATGATCATTTCATGAGGAAATATCTTGGTGGCTCGCGAGCTGCTGCAATCTACAGCATGATACATTGTTCATGAGTTCACTGTTTAATATTGGCATTGTTTACATCCTTTCATTTAGAATGCTTGATGACCTGTGAGCTTTGAGAGCTAGGGAATCATTTCTATTACCTTCAAGGCATTGTGTGAAGTGTTTGATCTTTCTTTATTTGTTTTGGTGTTGATATTCACTATGTGGTACTCCTCATTTAGGATCATTTCATGAGAAAATATTTTGATGGCTCGCGGGCTGCAAGTTAGGGCATCATACATTGTTCATGAGATCACTATTTAATACTGGCATTGTTCATGAGCTCATTGTTTAAAATCTAGCCAGGCCAACCCAATCAGCCCAACAAAATGTGTCATGTTTATTTTTGTCAAATACACTCGTTCACCATTTTGTTCTTGTTCTTCACATAAATATTGCATCAAAAGTAATTGTAAATAATGATTCAAAGAAAAAAAAAACAACTATAATAGATCAGACCCCAAAAGAATACAGTCAACTACAATAGCTCACAGTCTTAATGAAATAAATAGTGTATAAAACAATATATGGTGCACGACAGCAGCAAGCATGCAATGATAACAATAACATTGCATGATGTTTGAGGTTAAATTCAAAACAGTAAGTGTATTAATATATGATCTAATAGCAGCAACCTCATTGATCATTACCTTTCACTTCTCCATCATTATAGAAAAGATAACTACCTACAACTAGGGCATCATGCATTGTTTATGAGCTCACTGTTTGAGCACCTCATGTCCTTATTTGATTGGTTGGTGCTCAAATAGTGAGCTCATAAATAATGCATGATACCTAGTTTGCAACCTGCAAGCCATCAAAATATTTCCTCATGAAATAATCATAAACGGGGAGTACCACATAGTGAATATGAACAACAAAACAAATAAAGAGAGATCAAACACTTCACACAATATATGTTGTTTTATAAGATTTTATTAAGACTAAATATATTATTTTATGAGCTCACTATTTGAGCACCTCATGTCCCTATTTGATTGGTCGGTGCTCTATTTGTTATATTGATGCTATTAGATCAAATAAGGACATTAGTAATAAAATAATGCACTTACTATTTTGAATTTGAGCTCATAAAGATTAAGATATCCTACTGTTTTAAATTTCCATGTGCTTTGAGCCAATAAAATTTTTATCATCATGATGAAGTAATAATGCATTAAATATCTTACTTATGTCCTTATTCAGTTTTAATTTTATAGCGAATTCATGATTTATAATTCAGTTGTAGTAGCTCAATGTGTTTGAACTCAAAAATACCCCTTACTTGGTTTTCTACAAAGCATTTGGTGAAATTTGTCAAAAAATGAGAAGCTATGAGAAGGTAACATGAAGCTAATGAAAAAAGACATCTCCAATTTATTTTGCAGATATACACATTAAGGATCAAGTTAGATAATACCAGGGGATTCAATCAAAATAAGGAGACAATTGCTAGATTGTTGTCTAACTTTCAAAAAGAAGTCAATGACAAATGTTATTGTCCATGCAAAAGTTGTAACGGCTTAAAGACAAGAAGAATCAAAATCAAAACAACAAAGAGACATTATAGGGAGAATGGTCACATGGAAGGGGGGTTTGATTATAATTTAGTGGTAAGTTGTTTGTTATATTGTTTTCATAATTAATATACATATGAACCATGGAAGGAGGTTTGATTATCATCATTTTTATATAGGTCGATCTCCCCAGTGTGAATATAGAGGAACATGGATGAGTGAGTATTGAAGTTGGAGATCATGATCCATGGAAGATAGTGATCATATGCTAGAAAACACATTTGAAGATGATGGTATGAATGCATTGATCGTTGACACATTTGGTACTAATGTTGTTATTGCTACTGTTGCTGATGATGATTATGATGAGGATGACATTGATGACATCAATGATATACCTCTATTTGAGAAGGCAGACACAGTCCTTTACGAAGGCTCCCAATCTACTCTTCTCTCTATTGTATTATTGTTGGTGAATTTGAAAGTTATGAATGGTTTATCCAACATAGCAATGTCACGTATGTTAAAGTTTATCATATATGTCATTATAGTCTATAAAAGGTGAAACATGTACCATTAAGATTGTTTATAGTAATGACTTATATTATTTGTTGCAGATTGATAGGTGACTTTCTATTACCACAATCAAATGTTCTCCCTCCCTCGTACAGAGAATTATGTGCCACTATGAAACATATTGGAATGGAGTATCAAACAATAAATTCTTGTCCTGAAAATCATATTATTTATTATAAAAAATAGGAAAATGCAATAGAATTCCCTAAATGTCATATGAGTAGATATCAAGATGATCAAGTGACAAAAAAAGTGTCTCGCAAGGTTCTTTGTCACATCCCCATTATTCCACGTTTGAAATGATTATTCAAGTGCAATAGTTTGGCACAATTTATGGATTACCATGCATGTGGCAAGAGTCAAGATGACACTATTCGAATGCATACAGATGGTTCATCATTTATGGACATAGAGGAAAAGTGGCCACACTTTAAAGAGAAACCTCAAAATCTCAAAATTTCTCTGGCAGCAGACGATGTCAATCCACATATAGATATGAGATCTGTTTGCTCAATGTGGCCTATTTTTGTTATAAACAATAATCTTCCTCCATGGATGTCAATAAAGAGGAAGCACATTATGTTGGCAATGATTGTTCCAAGTATCTTATTATTTTATAGTTATCTACATGTAATTATAAGTCTTAGAGTGAAATGACCATAATAATTATCTAATGTTGTTGTTAATTCAACTAGGTAAGTACTAAGTGAAATATATGAATGTATATATTGCACCTCTTATCGACGAGTTGTTGGTGTTATGGAATGGTTTCACTATGTATGACATCTCCCGACCAATTAGACAAAGAGAATTTCAATTTTATGCAATGCTTGTGTAGATAATTCATGATGCTCTAGGGTTGACACATTTCTGTGGTATGTTATGGTGAATTATAGCTGTAAGGGATAATTCAAATTTTAAAAATATACATATTTAGTCTAATTTTATCATTATCTTGTAGGTCTTCAAATTAAAAAAAAAATTGCATGTCCAATCTGTGGTCCAAAAATGAAATCTCGTCATTCCAAAAGTTTAAAAAAATAGGTGTTTGATGAGTATAGGCAATTCCTCCCTAAAAATCATAAGTATCGAAGTGCAAAAAGTCATATTTTCATTAGAAAAGAAGAGACTACATCAAAGCCCCGAAGAATGACATCTCACCTATCGCAGTTGGAATATAATAGAATTCAAAGTAATATCATTCCACGTAATGGTCGATGTTTGAAAATTATATATTTTGATTGTGTTTTGTTGGCTAATTATGTAGTTGATGATCTTGAAGGTTGTAAAAGCATCACCGACCAGCTTCCAAAGGGACTAAAATATTATCCCAGAGAATTTAGTAGGCTTCCCTATTATGAGCATCTACAAAATGTGCATTTGTTTGATACTATGCATATTGGAAAGAATGTAATAGAGATGCTGCACAAAATATTAGACGGAAGGTGTGACAAAGAAAAACTTAGCAAAATTTGTAGTGACATTCATGATTTCAATCATGCAATGAAAAATATCATTGAATCAAATAGCAATGGAGACCAAATTAATGCAAGTGTTCTTCCTTGGTTATTAATAAAGCAGCAAAGTAATGTCATAAAAGAAGTGATCCAAAAAATTTGATTTCTTACAAGATTTGTTGCAAATATAAGCAATCTCATATCAAAGATAAATGATTTTGGGTCAAGGATGAAAATACATGATTGACATACTTTCATCAAGGTAAGTCGTAGTCTTTTGTATTTACAATATATTTGTGTAATTGCATTCAATTTTCATTGTATAAAATGATCAATTGTCAATTGTTGCAGTATTTTCTACCCCTATCTCTCCCAGAGAACTTCGACAATAATATCAAACAAGTGATATATGATTTTAGAAAATACATGAGGTAAGTAGTGATATTTGTTTAATATATCAAACAAGTAATATATTGTAAAGTCTCGTATTTATATATTTATGTCTTGAATCCTTTGTAGGTGGTTGTCGTCTAAAGAAATTCATAAAGAAGATATAAAATATTAGAAGAAAAAAATTTGTCGATTAATGCGTGACATGCAAAAGTGTTTACCTCCAATTTTTTTCAATGCACAAGAACACTACCTCATACACCAAGTTGAGGAGATTGAATTGTGTGGACTTGTACATGCTAGGTCAATGTGGATGGTTGAGAAACACTTAAAAATTTTTAAGGGTTTGGTAGGACAAAGAACACATCCCAAGGGTTCTATGGTTGAGGGATATATGATATACCAGATGATGGTGTACGCTACTCAATATCTTCCTAATCTTGCAGCAAAGACCCATATAGATTGCATTTAGGATCTCGACTCAATTAAAAAATTTGAAAGGGAGTACTTGGTGGGCAACGGTAGATTTAAGAAACTGAAAAGTAATAAATTATGAGATGTTATTGTAGTAAATTAATTCTTAATCTTCAAAATAAATCTATTGTAAGTCATCTATTTACTTTTGTACAGCTACTAAAGAGTGGGATGCAATATATTTATTTATTGCAAATAATCAAGATTGGATGATGACATAGATTAAACGATGTCAACATGATGGTCATAGATTAATATGGAAATCCATGGCTTCATTGGTTATACAAGCTCATCGCAATGGAGATCTCAATGTTACACAAAAGAAAATAGATTTAGCATATGGTTTAAGAGATCACTAGGTATTTATAAATTTGTTAATTAATTAATTGTATGTTTTTCAACTCATGATGCAATAATTTATACATGTTTAACATTATTGCAAGTGAAACACCACAAGGCTATGTTTTACAATGGTTATAAATTTCGCATCAAAAAGTTGGATGACACGAAAAGAACTTGTGATTCTGGGATAAGTGCAGTGTTTCAGGTGACTAATATTTTATTTAGAAACGACTTACATCCTCGAGAGTCCCAAAATCGATACTATGATATTTTGGTTGATATACTTGACTGCGACTTCAATTCCTTCAAATTAGTTCTCTTCGTTGTGAAATGGTACAGACTACGACTCAATAAATATGATCTTAATAGAACTGTTATTGAACATGACAATAGATTTTCAATGATTAATACAAGGTTGTTTGAGCCAGTTGGAGAAGAGCCCTATGTTCTTCCAAGCCAATGTGAGCAGATATTTTACTTAGAGGTTCCACATAAATGAGGTTAGTCATTTGTTGTTAGACATGATCCAAGAGGAAGATTGATGAAGTATAATACGATGGAAGAAGATACCGAGGAAGATGAAGAAGTGGAAGATGATGTATAACCAAATCACGATCGAGAGCTAGTCGAAGCAGAAGACGACGATGATGCTGCTACTGATGATGATGATGATGCTGCTATTAATGAGGATGATGATGACAATGACGATGACGATGATGATGATGGTGATGACGATGACGACAATAGTGGTGGTGATGATGTCGTCGACGATGATGATTTTGATGATGACATGGATGAAGAAGAATATCAATGACATGAATGAAATGTACAATTATGCTAGATGTTTGGCATGTTCTAACGATTATTTTATATGTACTACTCTTATTCACCTTATTTTATATGTCCTACTTATATATCTTTGATCTTTTGTGAAGAGAAATTTCATTCTAAAAGATTGTATTTAATCTCTATATGCTTAAACAACCTCACTAGTTAAGACTGTTCTCATTTGTAGTGGGTATGAATAGAATCAAATCACTTGAAAGATACTAGTATTTAGACATGTACAAATCAGTGACGTGATTAAGTAAATTACCTTTCTTTAGAATTGCATGGTTGTCTTTGGTTTATCATTTTGTTTTGAGTGTCTAGTGATTTAAACCAAAGACTTCGACTTAGCCAAAAAATGTGCAAGTCTACATTATTATATTTTTTTTATTGTAATTATAATTAGTATGAATGAACAAAATAATGACAATGCAATATTTGTGATAATGCAATATTTTTTGAAATAACGTCAATGACTTCGATCAATGTGCCTATGTGTCAATGTGGTGTTGGCCCATGCATGTTGAAGATGTCATGCACAACAAGTAATCTTGGGTATCAATTTTCGGTTTTCCCAAATAGGAAAAAGGTCTGGATACATAATTATATTTTATGTTTGAAAATAATATGACAACTAATCATTTTATGAAGAACTAATGTAAATTTGGTATTGTAAGGGAAATACTGGATGTCAATACTTTTGGTGGGTCGATCAAACCACATTTACATCTACCCCATCTACATCTATACCTGATGTAGGAAATGAGTGAAACTTGTGCAAGGCTCGAGAGGTAGCTAGTGCTTCCAAGATTGCTTCAATGGCAAAAGCAGAAATCATATTTCTACGATGCTTTCTTTGTGTAGTTTGTGCACTACTTTGTTGGGACCATATGCGTAAATGTGGTTAATAGAGGGCTATTGTAGATACTGAATTTTTTTAAAAATTTCTAGTAGATACACATAAAGAACATGCACATAAACATGAAAAATGAGAAACATAAATGTAAATATCACAACAGCTGACAAACATAAATATAGGCATCATAATCATAATTTTTTGGAGACACAACATAATTGAATGGTATACCCAGACGATACAACACAACTATATATCACTCCTCTGGTTCCAAGTTTACACTGTGGTAAACAAAATCCATAGATAAAAAATAAATTTAGAGAGCGAAGGAGAGTGAGAATGACCAAAGTAATACAAGTCCCTATATTATTTCGATCATTATCGCTCTTCTGTGCTCTCTAAATTTATTCTTTATCTTTGGGTTTTGTTTACGTGGTGTAGACATGGAACTAGAGGAGTAGTTGCATTGCATCATCTGGGTATACCACTCAATTATGTTGTGTTTCCAAAAAATTGTGACCATGATGCCTACATTTATGTTTCTCAGCTGTTGTGTCCCAGGAACCCTTATGACCCTTTACGACCCTTTACGATCCCTAAGAATACATCTTAGAGATCTTAAAATATCGTAAAGAGTCATAAGAGGCTCCTAGGAGGGGTCAGATGAGCTTCCACCTTCACGTGGTTGGCCTTGTTAAGTAGAGAATGTTAAATTATTCTCGAAACAAAGAGAAGCTCAATAATTTAAGATCTCAATCTATGTATGAAAAATACATATCGATCCATCTCAATGGCTACCAAATCAACAGATCTCTGTCAAGAACCCAGTCGCAAAGAAACACCATAGACCACACCGTGAACCCGCACATCAAATTCAGACTAAAGAAGTCAAGAAGTCGCTCAAATCATATTCGAATGCAATCAGGTCCACATATATCCCATGAACACATCAGGAAGAATGCATCTCTAATCACCGCACTAGCTTCTTTTGCTGGAGTAGTCGTTGTCACAAGTCTTGATTCGCTAGGATCCATTCCAAATCCAAGTCTCTAGACTCGACTCAATAATCCACGATTCACTACCGAATCTACTGCAAAGTTATCTTTGAATTGTGCTGGAGTGGTCACTATCAAAAGTCTTGATTCGGTAGGATCCATTCCAAATCCAAGTCTCTAGACTCGACTCAATAATCCACGAGCCGCTACCGAATCTACTGCAAAGTTATCTCCAAATGATCCATAACCAAATCACGAGTAGGAACCATATCTGGAAGAACACCATTCTGAATCGCTACCAACTCGATCGACAAATATATATATATATATATATATATATATATATATATATATATATATATATATATATATATATATATATATATATATATATATATATATATATATATATATATATATATATATATATATATATATATATATATATATATATATATATATATATATATATATATATATATATATATATATATATATATATATATATATATATATATATATATATATATATATATATATACTGATTATCATAGTAACTACGATGGCTTTAAAATAGTGACAATTATCTGTCACAAACATCTGACATCCATCCATCGCATTAACAGCGTTGCTGTCAAAAAACAACCATAAACGATAGATATCTGTCGTAAATGTCCAACGCATGTTCGTCGCATGTACAGCATAGTTGTCGTTACAAACCACAAACGACAGATATGCATTTTAAACTTCTGATGGATATTCGTTGCATTAAAAGCATTTCCATCGGTGAACATGTTACAAATGATGGCTACCCGTCAGAAGATTCTGACGAGTCACCGTCATTTTTTATTTGTTGCGACGGGTAGGCATCCCAATTTTGATGGCCACAAATAGGTCCGACGAGAGGCTCGCTATGTTGTCACCCTCTTTTTGCAACGGCCATGGTTGTTGTAATTATGACACCTGACATAACCGTTGATTTTTCTGACTAGAAAACTGTGACGTCAGGTGGTGTCACTTAATCAATAGTTTACTATCTAAATTCACACATTCGGCCATCGAGAAAAGGTCTCAAATGTACTAGTGGCGGTTCAATTCCATCTTTCCAGTCGCATTGTTTTCTTGTGTGGTTCACAATGGGACATAAGTTCTCATTCGTCGAGATAATCACACCCTCTTTTCTCTCTTTTCTAGAGATGCCTCTCTTATTATGATCTTGGAGTTGATGAAGACTTGAGTCCCTGGGGGCTTGAGGATTTTTTTCATTATGATCTCCTTTACAAGGAGTTTGCATCGAGTCCATACTCTTGCTAAAGTGGGGGCTTAATGTATCATCTTAAAATAGAAGTACTTCCATGTTAAGAGTGTTTAGCCCTCTGAGTAAGTGGTTTGTGGTCATTTCAAGAACCTTGAATAGGTCTTTGCATGGATCTGGCTTTTTCCCCATGTTCTGCTTCTCTCTCCACCTATTTCCAGCTTTTTCCTGGCACCTGGTCCTGAGAACTTAAGATTTGAGATCTCAAGGTCAAGGTCAACCTCGACCCTGACCTAGGGCAGAGTCAAACTCGATCATGACCCTAGGTCCAATTTTCAAGTTCCGGAGGTTTCAGGATATCAGGCTTTGGAAAATTTTGTTTTCCTGCTTACAGGTCGGCTGTTTCAGATTTTGGAATGACAAACTCTTAAATTACATTTAATCTAGGTCCATTTCTAGGGGTTAAGGTTAATTGGGATTTAATTCTCCAATGTTAACCTCTCTAGAATTTTGTGCCCTGGATCACTATAAAAGGAAGCCTTCCTCTCTCATTTTCACATCCATTATTCATCAAGAGCTCTCAAGGAGATATCCACAATCAATCCACTTTTCATGAGCAAGCATCCACTCACCATTGAATTCAAGCAAGTGAAATCAAGAAATGAAGAAGCAAGCAAGAAGGAGAAGGAAAGTATTCAAGCATTCAAGATCCAATTCATCAAGGAGATCCATTGTTAGCTATTGAAGGATTCAATCTCTATGGAGCCCTCTTGTTGAAGATTTATCCATTCACATTCATCCAAGCCTCTTCCTATGCTAAGATCCATTCAAAATTGGTGTTGAAGATCTAAAGTCATTGATTTGAAACATCCTACATACATTTGGAGCATCCCTACTTGTGGATTCAAGGATTCAAATCCTCCACAAGGATTTCAACATAGGCAAGGTAAATAGTTCCATTTACTTTGTTTATATATTTCAATTTCAATTACATTTCAAGGTTGATTCCAAATTGGGGTTTGACCAAGGCAAACCCCCCATCCAAACAATAAAAACTATTTTCCTTGTAGGTACAAGTGCAAGACAGTGAATTGCAATTCAGATCTGGATACCTTTTTTCGGTGAACTTTCAGAATCTGCGAATAGAATTTCTGTCAGAGTTGTTTCAGGTCAAGGTCGACCTTCAGTGAGGGGTAAGATTGTGCCCTGCTATCTAGGTCAAAGTCAACCTCCCTCGGAATTGAAACTTTTTTCTAGTTTTTCTCTGTCTCGACATTTCCAGTCTGGAAAGGTTGCATAATCCCCCGAAACTGTGCACAGACATCAGAAAAACACTCTTTTCCATATTTACCCTATTTTGATGTTAGTATTTGTCTTTAATTCATTTCAATATTTAAACACATTTTCTATAGAAAAGTATAAGATTTTCCCCTTTCTTCATATTCTCTATTGTTTGATTCATTTGTGTATTGATCACTTCTTTGTGATTAATCAATTTGGATCTCTCCTTTTGAGAATTTGGATTAGGGATAGATCTTATATTTCTTTCATTCATCACATAGATATAACAATATTTTGTAAAGGGTAAAGATAGACCCCCTACATCTTTACCACTATTCACAAATAATAATTTTCTGATGCAACCTTTTACCTTGGAAGAATTGCATACTATAGTTTTCTCTATGGCTTCAGATAAATCTTCAAGTCTTGATGGTTTTACTCTACTATTTTTTCAGAAATGGTGGGATGTAGTTAGTTTTGACCTGCTCCTCGCTTTGGAAGAATCTATAAGGGAGGGATTTGTCTTAATTTTTTTTAATTTTACCCATATTTCCCTCATTCCTAAGAAAAATGACCCTTGAACCTTTGTTGATTTCAGGTCCATTTCTCTATGCAATTCAATTTATAATTTTTTTACAAAGGCCATTTACTTGAGACATAAGGCATTAATCCCCATTATTATTTCTCCTCGGCTGGGAGGATTTTTTCTGGGTAGGGAGACCTATAATGGGGCCCTGATTACTCATGAAGTTTATATGCGCTCTATTGAGTCTCACAATATTCCATCTTTTATTATTAAACTTGATATGATGAAGGCCTATGATCAAGTAAATTGGGTGTTTTTTTCGAAACTCCTTCGTAAATTTGGTTTCTCTAAAAACTGGTGTAAGTGGATTAGAAGTTGTATCTATGGAGCCTTCTTTTCAATTATTATTAATGGTACCCCCTCGGGTTTCTTTTCTACTACCTAGGGAGTTCAGCAGGGGGATCCTCTTTCTCCTTTCTTTGTTTATTATTATGGCAGAAGCCCTTAGTAGGAAAATTCAAGCTCAACACCATTTGGGTATTTGGAAAGGAGTGCACATTCCCAATATGAAAATTATGATTACTCATAATCTTTTTGCAGATGACACCTTGTTGTTTGGTAGCTCTAATGTCCTAGAGGCTAAACTTATTAAAAAAAATCTTGATGTTTATTCACTAGGTTCGAACCAAGTCATTAATCCTCAGAAATCTAAAATCTTCATTTTTAACACTCTAGTGATTATTCAAGGGAAGATTGTGTCCTCCTTAGGGTTCTTCCTAGATTATCTTCCCTCAACGTATTTAGCTATCTCATTCTTCATGGGTCAAGATAAACCCTCTTATTGGAATAATGTCATCTCTAGGCTTAAAATTAGAATATCTACTTGGAAAGCTAGATGGTTATCTTCATTTGGTAGAATATTATTGATCAAGACTGTGTTGGCTTCTATCTCAAAATATTATATTTTTGTTCTTCATGCTCCCAAATCTTTGATTTCTCAAATTGAGAAAATTAGTAGATCCTTCTTATGGAATACTAACATGTCCGAGGTAAAAAGGATTCCTTTGGTATCATTGAAAAAGTTATCTCTTAGTAAAGATGAGGGCAGGGTTGGTTTATTTGATATTTCAAATAGGAACAAGGAATTTGGTGGTAATCTTGTTTGGAATATGTATGCCAAGTCTTCATCTCTATGGTGTCAAAATCTCCAAGCTAAATATTTAGACTCTTCTAACCCAACTAGGATATTTACTATTTCCGATCCCCCAATTGGTTCAATTATTTGGAATTTCATGATTTCCTCGAGGGAAGTGGTTTCAAATTATCTATCTTGGCAAGTCCATTGTGGGGATGAGGTGTTATTTTGGAATGATTCATGGAATGGTCTCCCCCCTCTTAGAAGTATAGTATCTCTTCAAGATTCTATAGACATCTTCATTTCCCACTAGGGGACTAAACTTATTGACTACATCGACTATGTGGATATCATATCACATAAAGTATATTGGAAGGACCCTTCCCCTGTGCCTATATTCCCTTTACAAATTTTGACATTTAACTCAGTTATTAGGTCTAGAATTGTTTATCTTTCTCATGGAAAAGATGAGATATTATGGTGCCCTTCTAAATCAGGTAAATATTCAGTTAAAGAAGGATATCAGGCTATACAGCATATCAATAACTAGTCTTTGTATCAATGATCTTTTCTCTTTTGTTGCAACAATTCAGTCCTTCCCAAGGTAGGTGTCTTTTCCTAGCTTTCTCTCTAGTACAAGTTTATTACCAATGATAGTTATCTCATTTGTAGATTGCTCCTCCCTTTCTCTGTGTCCTTTCTAGTAAGTTTGATAAAATTGTGGATCATCTCTTTATTCATTGTGACTTTACAATCTAGTGTTGGTCTTTTGTGATGAACAAGTTATCAATTTCTTTTCCTCTTCCCTCCTCATTGTGGGATTTGTTTCAGTCTTAGACTATTTATTTCATCTTTTAGCTCCTTCACAGTCTTATCCAAGAGAAAATTCTTCTTTAGTTCCTCTTCAAACTTTTTTCTATTTGACACATAATCTCTGAATGTCTTAGCTAGCATGTTCTCTAAGTCCTCAACCACTTTTTTATTCATCAAGGATGCATGATGTAGGAGATTTGCTATCTCTGATCTTGTAGTGTCCTGCAACCTCCATATTAATTGGCTACTATGTGTTGTGTCTTGGATGTTAACCAATCTAGGCTTATTAGATTCTGGGGCCACACACCATACTACTAGTGTCTAAGTGTCCATATTGAATCCAAAACCCCTTTGTAGTCCATCAGGGCCAAAAGGATCATAAGCTACAGCTTTATCTTGCCTCTTGATTTGGTCAATTAAGAATGAGGACTCCAAGTCCCATCGAGGAATCAACAACATACCACTTCTCTTCACAAGATCTCTTGCCTCCTTCAAGGTTAATATTTCACTGTTGGGATCATAGGCATGTAATTTTTCAATAATTTCAATAGTCTTTTCCTGTGATTCCCCTAGTTGCAAAAATAGTGTTAATTCATTCTTCTTAACTCTAAAGAGAAAAAATTTAAACTCATCAGACTTTATGCATTCATCATCATCTATAAACTCTTTAGCTTGGATGACCCTGTCTTCCAATCTATCTGCAGCCAATTCTAACTCATCTAGGGCCTTTTCTCCCTCATCTTCTTGTGATCTCAAAAATTGTTGTCTTAAGTCAGAAAAGTAATGGCTATTACCTAGAAGGATTTTTCGTGCCTTTTACCTTGCCTTTTGTGGTACATTCATCAACTTTTGTTTCTTTGATGGCCCCTACTCAGATGTGGATGGCTCAGCTTGTTCTGTTTCTACCATAAACACCACATAAGGTTCAACTTCCTCAGGGTTTATTCTATCCTCCTCCTTCTCCTCAGGGATGTTTGGCCATTTAGACATAATATCTTCATATCTCTATACACATGTCAATTATCAGCATGTATTTGAGATCAAGAAAGAAACCAGGGAAGGTAGGGTTTGCCTTTTTCAATTCTTCCTCTACCCTTACAATATTTTTCCATTTACGGCTTTTCTTGTCACAGATATCTTGACTAGGCACATTTATAATAACATCATCATCTACCATAGGATTATTTAGAGCCAAATTGTGATTCCTCATTTCTCTCAATGCTCCTCTAAATAATTCTTTAGGTTCATACATACTTGCATTAGGAGAGGGCAATCTGAATTGTCTCAGGAATTCATGGATTTGGTCCACAACATCTTTACCTATAGAGAAATCCCCTATTTGGAACCTCATTTCCAGAAAGGTTCCCTTATGTCTTTTAGGGCCTAAGTGTTCTCTATCCATCATGATAAGCTTCCACAGGAATTCTATTATTACCAATCTTTCTGGGACATATTTTGGCAGTATGTGTGGAAGTTGAGGGCAAGCATACACTCTCATAATAGAAAAATTATTTTAAAAAACATATCACCTCAATTGTGCTTAATTTCATTGTCAATTTGAAATGCAAAGGGTCTTAGCAATTTTCTGACAATTAAAGGAAATCTATCCCTCACAATAACTAACATTTTCATTATTGGATCCACAAAATCACTATAAAAAGCAATGGAATTAGAGAAATGGTAACTTCTATCCCATAACCTAGTCCAGAGCTAAAGCAGAATAGTTCCTCCTGCATTCTCAGTCTCATTGATGAACTTTGGGTTGATGTAGCCAATATTGCAATAGAGGATCAGGTGCATCAACATGGAGTAGTGATTGAACTTGAAGCTTTTCAAATAAGTCTTTGCATTCATCAACTCAATGTGCATTACATTGATTATGTGCCCCACATAATCAAACTACTTATTGGTGTACAGGTCCTGAACATCTGTAGCTATGACATAAATGTCAAGACTCACTATCAAACCTCCATCTATTCCAATAACTTTGTGTAGACCGTAGATGGTATTCTAGAAATAGGGAAAGAAAAGCTCAATATCAAATAAATTTGCAACCTTCTTTGGCAACAACCATGCCTCTTTATTTTCTCTGGGAATATGCTTCCTCATAACCCTTCAAGTGTAGTAATGTTTCTGTCTATTAAATAGGGCCTCCTCTTCTACTACGTCAATATCCACACTCATAGGTCCCTGAAGGTCGAAATCTTGAATAAAAGTCTCTATATCTAACATGCAGAGTATAGACTTGTCCTTCTTGTGGAAAGCTTGTGTCACTAGATTGTATGCTTGAATTAGCGCTTTCATGAGCTCTACATCCAAAAATACCTTAGGTACTATCAACTTTCCCGAGTTCATGTCTTGTTGGTTTGAAACAAGAGGGCCTCTCAATCTATAGTTATAGAAATACATAAAGAGATCATACCCAGTTGTGTTTGGGTAGACAACATCCCTGCAACATGAAAAGGGTCCCTCCATTCATAAGCATTAGTTGATTGCAAATTTGAGGATCCAAGCAACAGTTTCATCCATTCTTCAGCGTATATGTTTGACCTCTTTGTTCTTGAATGCACACTCTTTACCAGTACTACAACAACCTCGGGAGATCCTTGTTCTACCATTCTTTATGTATACTAAACTCTAAGTTCCTTTTTTGCACTTAAAGGTTTCAACTCTTTGTTTCTCTTCGACTCTGAAAATTATGGACACTCTGTGAAGTGTGAACTATCTTTAATAACTAATAAGAAACTCACAACCAACCACCAAGCCACCTACTCTATTAAAAATTAAAATGTCATCAAGCGCACATGCATGAAATTAGTAATTACCTTTTTCAAAAAAATGTCACTGTCAACTGTCACTTCTAGCATAGATTTGGCGGTGATCTGAGAGAAAATAATTGGCGTGTTACCAAAGTTACACTAAGTTGCTAACGGTACATCTAACCCTAGGTCCCTATCTCAAATTTGCTACCTACAAATCAGGGGCCTTGGCCCTTGGGCCTTTGAATTTGAAATCCTAAAACTTTGAGACTTGTGAAGTCACGCAACACCTTTTCGAAACTTCGGGACTGTTAAACTGACCAGGGAAAGGAAACCTTGAGATGTTACGACACAGCTTGACATGACTTCAGATGTCATTCTTGAGTTGAGTCTAGACACTTGTACTTTGTAACCGTCATCACAAACGGCCAAGAAACCCTAGCGAAGCTCTACAAACATTCCATTCTTTGGCACTTTCCACGTGGCATGCAACTTACTCTCACTTTTCAACACCTTCTAAAGTTACGTACATAATTAGTTGGGACTTTGGAACCCATCACCATCATAACAACTTAACCATTGAGAAGTTACGAAACAACCAGGTGTAACTTTGAAGCTTGGAGTGGCTTACTTACAAGTTACTGCTAGTTAATTTCAGAAATCAGGAGGTGGGAGTGGGTTCCAAATTTCCATGTTCCATGTGGGATTTAGATTTTATAAGCGTCGGGCTTCTCATTGAGTCAGTTTCAGTTAATAGGTATTTATAATTTTATAGAGAATCACAGTCCACAGATACTTCAAAGTTCAAGTTAATTAATAATTACAATTTACATATTTTTCAATTTATAAAACTATTGTTCAATTTCATGATTCGTGTAACATGTTACTGTATTGACTATTGATTCATTGAAATTTGAAGTATAAGAAAATAACGCATAAAACACTATTTGAAAAAGAGTCTTCTCATATGTATTACTATTCATTTCAAAAATGATACTCAATACATTTAAATTTTTAGTTTGTATATATTTCTGCTATACATACTACTGGTAACTGAACGGTTGTGGTTTCCCCAGAAGAAGCAACAAGCTTCCAACCATTTCCAAAACCAAAATGAAAAGTATATTCGTATTTACAAATTGCAAGTAACAAAAATTATCCTAAGATCCTTTCAGAGGAAATTAGAAAAGCCTAGTCTGACTCCTACATATCCTAATACTAATAGTAATTTGTTAATATGTTATAGTATAATACAATAATAATAATATCCACAAAGAAAAAAAGATCAGTTGATGCAAAGACCAAAAAATAACCAGATCATCTCCTCCTGGAACCCCTCATGGTCGAAGCCGTGATCGTCAAAAATGGTGTGCATCTCCACCTTGTCATGTTCTACTTTGAGTTCAAACATGTCACTTTTATATCTATCGTAACTGGTAGCATGATCCCATGCTGCAGACATAAGATGGCTGAGGACATCCTGCTGAATCTCCTCCATATCCCAATTTGGTTGGATAACAGGTTCTGGGTTCTCATTTGATGATCCCTCAACTACTAGAAGACCCATTCTGTCATCCAAATTTAGAAATTTAGAAAGCGCCCTGTGTTCTGCAATTCCACTACCGAGGATTATATAAAGAAATTAATCACCAATTTTCCAGTCGTAATAAATTTTGAAGGAATGTTTCACGTAAGGTGGCTTGCCTCAGAAAAGGAAATTAATGAATATCGATTAAAAAAAAATTGCAGACACTTGTATCCAGTGTAACTTGGCTCTGAAGTTGAAAAGAAAAATAATGAATGTTGATGAATCACATCTCATATCCCGTACAAATTATCCTTTTTAATGTCTAATCAAAATCTTGGCCTGGATTATGTACTACTGAAGTTACGCAGACTGCCAGTGTGACCTTGAAACCACCATATCCTAGCTGAGATTTTAAATTTTTAATTCGCAACTTGGCAACTGCATTAAATTTTGAAGGAATGTTTCATGTAAGGTGACTTGGCTTCGAAAAGAAAAATAATGAATGTTTACAAATCACAGTTCATATCTCATACAAATTATCCTTTTTAATGTCTAATCAAAATCTTGGCGTGGATTATGTACAATACTAAATAATTTAAAATCGTTGATAAGTCTCATTAATTGCACTTCAGTCTTCAATGTCACTGTAACTTTGCGGCGAAGTTACACAGACTGCCAGCTTGACCTTGGAACCCCCATATCCTAGCTGTGATTATAAATTCTAAAGTCAGGCACACTATCAACCTGTCATTTGCATATCTTTGTGGCCTTCAACTCCAAATTGCCAACATAACCGCCGAAGTCACGCATGTCGTCAACCTGACCATTACGTATCTTCGTAACTATCAGCTTCGACCCTCATTTTAGCGTGCCGAAGCTATGCACACTGTCATCAGTCACCACAAACTGACCTCAGACGTGGCCTTTGCATATCTTCATAACCATCATAATTGACCTTCAATTTAGCCTGTCAAAGCTACGCAAACTGTTAACCACAAACTTACTTGACCTTTGCATATCTTCATGGCCTACAACTCTAAACCGCCAACATAACAACCGAAGTCACGCCCACCATCAACGTGACCTTTGCGTATCTTCATGGCCTACAACTCTAAACCACCAACATAACAGCCGAAGTCACGCACACCATCAACATGACCATTGTGTATCTTCGTAACCGTCAACATCGACTCTCCTTTTAGCTTGCCAAAGCTACGCAAACTGTCACCACAAACTGGTCATCAGTAAATGACATGTAGCACCCAACTTGTCTTCGTCTGCATACTTGGCTTAGCACCGTGCGCATGTGTGGTCAAGTTTTGGTCTTAGTCCTATCACTATGTTTTGAATATTCACCAATATATTGTTTTTGTACTATAAATAATGTTTTTTATTCACCAATGTATATTATAAATACTATAAATACTATTTTTTATTCGCCAATATATACTATAAATACTTTTTTTATTTGCAAGATTTTCCGCATAGTTTCAGAGAGCATAAATGATTCATCAATTGAGATTATTATTTTTTCTTTGCAAACTGAATTTTTTTGCCAATAAAATTAATATTTTCTTTTGTAGTTTTCCAAATTTCGCCAATTTTTTACACCTTTTTTGAAGGGGGGTTTCTTAAAAATTACCTTGATGCTCGGTTCCTTCTTTTCTCTTCTTGGTGCATGTCTCTCATTTGCCTTTATCGAAATTGTCGAAATTGTCTCTGCCTTTACCGACTGTACTGTTTGCTATATCGACTGAGTCTTATGACTCCTTTCACCAAATGACTTTTACAATCAATATGATTTTAACAAAACTAATGCCAACAAAATAACTCTTTAAGAATAGCAAAGTCTTGCATAACTAATATTATCATTCCAATTTAAAAGCATAGACAACAATAATATTACAGTGATATATGATTCAATAAAAATAGTGAAGGAGAGACTATAAAAGCCTTATAGAATCCATGAGGATGCAAAGATGGAATGATGTTTTTCTTGAAAGTTGACATCATATAGGGCTTACCTAAGGGGCCTCATATAGATCGTGATATATCAAAGCCAATAACAATGAAAATGACGAAAGGATGATTCTATGTGATAGTCATGATTCTATACATTCAGAAATTTATGTTTCAAGTGAGTGTCGTTAATAGCAACTAGAAACCCTCATTGAGTGTAAATAAAGATACATAATAGAGCCATGGTTTGTGTTGTGGGAAGGGTTTTGTTCTGTCAAACTAAATTCACTATGTGAGATATTTTATATAGGTTCTTACATATTTCAAAGGCACAGTTCAACTTGTAAATAAAGAACATATCACGGGATTTTGTTTTTATATATGCGTTAGTGGTTTCAGTCTTGTACGTTCAACCATGTAGGTTTTTCATTTTTTTGAAAGGAAGCATCCAAGAACACAATGGGTATGGAATGTCACGACTTGTAAATGGAAACCCTCAAATGACTTAAGCTCATAGATACAAAACAAGAAGCCCTCACAGATTAGAGATGACATTTCTTGCAATAAAACCCTTAATATTTCCTGGTAAATGGCATGTGCAGTTATTTCAAAAAGGTAGGATTCGTGCAAATTTCATTGTTTCATTCACGAATAGAGGTCAAAGATCACAAGAAAATATATATATATCTCCCTTGTTTTTCACAAGGATAGAGCTTGCGACTTCCTGAAAGAAGAACGTACCTATAACATAGTGGATTTGCATACAATAATGTATATGGAAAGCTTCAAATCTCCACAAAGAGTCCAAGCCTCAAACCCTAGGTCGTCAATCAGATAGAGCTCTAAATTGAAAGAGAAAAATATAAAGCGAGAATGTAGAGTTTTGATGGGGTTGTGTTAATTTAGGGTTTTCAAATGCCCTATTACCCTGCGAGGTAGGAAGGGCTTATATGTCTTAAAAAATAAATAAACTTTCATTAATATTTATTATATAAATAAATAGTATTACTTAGTAAATGTTAATTAAAGTTGATATTTATTAAGTAATATTTTTTATTTATATAATAAATATTAATATAAATTCTATTTATTGAATTGGTTAAATTGTGATTAATATTTATTAAAATGATATCTTATGAACCATTCGATATATATTAACTTAAGATTCAGTTGTAGAAACATAGGTTCTTAAAGGTGTAGAAACATAGATTGAGATTATTTGATGGAGATCTAACTGGGGATACATGTGAAGATTAGTTTGAGGGTTTTACATGAAGGGTTTTTATTTCTTTTGCATGATTTAAGGAGACAGATAAAGGATTTTTTGTCCTAATGTTAATGTATGGATTATATCATAAATAATGTTTATTATGTGTAAATTATAAACGCTTAATAAACATTATATTTTAATGCAAAAATAGGATGATAGATTTATATGCCTTGATTTATGATCAGAGATTTGCATGAGATGAGGAGTTTAGATTGAGTTCATGAGCAGTTATGGATCAATTATGACTTAAGAGGAGGTTTGAGGCACTTTAGACCATGTCATTATCATTTCACCCTCCTTTTTGTGGATTTTATCATTCACATCCGACCCAAAGGGGATTTTCATGCATTTTGGAAGGGAGAGATGGTGGAGTGTACTTAACTTTAGTTCAGTTTAGTTCTATTTTTAGCTCCACCTCCTATGTGATTTTTTACCTTTTATTTAAAGATTTTTTTATTATATTATTGATGTCATTTCTTCTTCCCTTGGCTTCTTGCACGCAACAAGAAGGGTTTTTGAGACTCATTTTCTGAGTTTGTGACAACGAGACTTTTGGACTTTTAATAAAATAGCAACAACATTACTTATTGATATTTTTGGTATTGTGTTATGAAAGGATGATTTGATCGATTTTTGTGATTTATGTATTTTTATTTGTCTCATTCAGTCAAAATTCAATATGAGGGAATACATGGTTAATGCAGGTCCGACAATATGTTAGATATTTTTTATGTCTTGTAACTGAAAAAATAATTGGATTTTCCTCTATGCAAGTGTTAGGTTCAACCCTTTATAGGAAATACTTATGCATTACCTCTTTAGTTGAGTTGAGAGAGCTTCAAGGTTTTTTGATTGAAAGTTTTTCTAGTTTGATAGGTTGTAGATCTTAGTTATCATTTTCAGTGCATCACATGTTAGTATAGGTTTTAAATTACAAGTTTCTTCCTTCCTCTTTCCCTCATTCAAAATATAGTATTATGTGAGTAGTGAGAGGAACTAGCCTTCTTCGAAGATTAATATTCACCATAGGCATACCCACAGGCCTACAAATCTTTCCATGTTTCATAAGATCGCTTAACTTACAAACTTGGCATAGTAGGTGTAGATCTTAGTGATAGCAGTCTTCTCTTCTAACTCTTTCACCTTCCATTTTTCTCTCCACTTTTAACTCTCACTTACTAATATCCTTTTCCACTTAAATCTTTTCTCCTCCACTTAACTTACGCATTACTCCTCTTTTCCTCCACTTGCAAATGCCATTTTTTTATAAAAATAAAAATTTTCAATATTTATTTTTACTTAACTCTATCTTATTTATATTTCCTCATCCACTTGGAAATGCAATTTCTAATTTATCACCTCTTAACTTGTGCTCATTTAATCTTATCTATTGATTTCTTGAGTTCCAAATTGATCTTGGTCTTCCAATCTATCCCATTTTTTCTATAAGTTGACCACTTTTGTCCTTATTCTTAAAAACCACATTTTCTAGTATCCTCACTCTTATTTTGTTAATGTGTCTACACTTCATTTCATCTTATTGGTGCACTTATCCATTGAGAGAAACATATCATATTAGAGGAGAAAGAAAAAATAATAAGGGTATGTTTGGTTGCTGGAATTAAATAACGTTGGAATTGTCAAATTCTTGTATTTAACATTTCTGGAGGTTTTAAATCCATAAAATGGTTTTTGGAATATGGTTGGAACCATTTGGTTCACCTAGAATTAATAATTAGAATATGTAAAATGTTTTTTGCATATGGATTTCAAAATATTATAAATTTTGCTTCCCCCCCAATTCCCATTTAAGTGGAATTGGAATTGATTTTCCAATTCCACCTATTTAGATAGAAGATTCAAATGTTGGTTTTGGGGGTAAATGGGCACTAACAAATCCCTATTCCAATTTTATGTTTTGAACAAAAACTTTAAAAAAAGTCAATTCTAGGATTTGACAATCTCAATTACAATCTAATTCTAGCAAAAAAAAATGGGCCCTAAGGCTTCATCAAAGGAGTATTGTTGGTTAGATTTAATTTATCATGTTGTTTACTTTGTTTTGATGGTCTTATTGGTCTGATTAATACATTTTTAATGAAATTTAATTTTGTGGTAGGGATTTTGATTTCATATTTTCTAACCCCAATTTCCCTAGTCAATGGTTCACAAATCTTCCAATACTCTGCAAATTCAGTTTAATCAAGTTTTGCTGAAATTGACTGAATATCAAAATTTTAATGTAAATTGATTCTCACTTCTTGCCAATTTGAAAACATTAATATTATGAACTAGAAATTTCTAGCTATATTGACAATAGTTGCGAGCCAAAAAGGGTGGTCACTTCTATAAACCCTTATATCCAATGAATTTGGAGTCTTAGAAGGTGATTTATAGCTTCCTATCCATACAATGAAAGAATCATGTAGATAAAGATGGTGGCTCTCAAATGAACACAATAAGCAAGATCCCTACAAGGTGCACTATAGAATGGAAGATTCAAGTACACATAAAGAAATGAGAGTGCAACTATCCAAGATCTCCATGATGAACGCAAATGCAAAGTAATCTAAGATGAGATGCAAGATTAAGCTAAGATAAAAAGCAAGAGTGCAAGGAAAGTAAATCTAAACTAACAAGATGAAAGATTACTATCCATGCTAATTAGAATAGATTAACTAAGCTAAATGAAAGAAAATAAATAAGAAAGCTAAGCTAAATGATAATGCAATACCTCAAGATGTAACATAAGATAAGATGCAAGGATGAGCCAAAATGCAAAAATAATGAAAACCCAAGATGCTAAGATTCCAAGACTCTAAGATGCCCCCCAAAGAAGCAAGAATAAAGAGAGAGCCTCCTTTTAAAGAAATTAGAAATGAGCGAACGGTCAATATTAAGAGGCAAAAGAATGAGAAACGGTGGAGATTAAGTCTTGGTTGATCCATGTGCTCATGTCTTTAAGAGGCAAAAAGCAAAGAGTAAGATTAAGAGGCAAAAAAATGAGTGGTTGAGATAAAGAGGCAAAACCTTCTTCAAAAGTAAAAAGATTCCATCTCATTGGAAAGTGCACTTTTATTTTTATTTTACAAAAGTGATTTTCATGTGCACTTAGGATAAAGGGGTTTTTTATTATTTAATTAAAATGGAGCATGTTCTTTTAATTAAATAAACAATGAAGAAAGTGGTCAAACTTTATGATATAATCAAATAAATGATTAATTAATTAAGAAGAATTGATTAAATGAAAAGAAATTGTCTAATATTTTAATTTAGTTTTTCATTAAGAGGGCTTATAGTTTACTAGGCCAAAATTGGGTGATTACATTTTCCTTCTGTGAGTGAGTGTGCAAGCGAGAAGATTGAGTCAAATAAAATTATGATAGACAGATAGTTGATATGAAGTGGTGAACTATCCTGAGAGACGCTATCTCTGAACCTGATCGAATGAAGCACATCAAGGTAGTAAGAGTTTCAATGCACAGTTTGATGTGAAGTGATGAAACTGAACATTGAGACTGAGGTTGAAAGATAAGATAATACCATAACTAATATGATGCAATGAGAACTGATATGTCTAAGATCATATTAAAATGACTTGAAGAATCTCAAATTCATGTGAAGTGATGAAGTTGAGATGCCCCTAGCGATGATAGTATGGTCAATTTGCATCTTTGAAAGATCGAAGATAGATTATTCTTGCCCCCTATGGATTGAAATCAAAATGATGTTGAGGAGATTAAAAAAATGAGATAAGTTTTATCAAATTGAGATTAGATAGGGTCCAAGATGATTGATGATCGATTCAGAGAGACTATAAAATCATTTGGACCAAGTATGATCACTAAGCAATGAGAATTTTCCCCATTTTGAATTAGTTTGACCAAAAAGGTATAACATTATAATTAGGTCAAAGAAAGAAATTATGAAGAAATGTGATCAATTTTTGCTTGAAATGATAAAAAGATAAGCCTCATAAGAACAAAAAATGAACTTGGATTTTGATTTTGATCCTAAAATGAATCAAGGACGCTAAAAATAGATGACCAAAGTTGTCTGATAATGATGAGACAAAGACTCTCTCCTTACTCAATTCAAGATGCAAAGACTAAGATGCAACCAAGGATGAAAATGCAACTGTAAAGCATAGGGATCTTACTCGGTCCTTATTTTCATCATTGAGTCTTATTAAGGGACATCGAAATATCATACAATCATCACTAGTGCAAGCGCAACTATGAAGATGAATATGATCTATATTGGGTAGAATGTAGGAAACTAACATATGAATCAATGACATTAACATCAAGATGACTTAGGTTAATTTTCCAATTAATATTGCAATATTACATGAGCATCAAAGCATAAGCACCAAGATAACCATGAGTACAATCTTGCATAAAAAAAAACACAATGCAAACAGTCAAGGACATAGTTTAGACTCACCTAAGTGTTCAAATGAATCAGGTCGAGGTATATGCGATGTTCTAATTGTGATAGAGGCACTTATCATAGACATTTGATGCATCAAACATATAGGATCATTGAAACCACACCCACAGTAGAAGACAAAGAAAATATGCCCCATGACCCTAGTCCTCTAGTCAAGTGACATCCTAGAGAGACTAATGAGAGAACATCAACAAAAATAATCAATAACAAATAGCATACGAACAAAATATCATCAAGCATAGCTCAATCATTTCAGTTTAAGGGCAGTGTAAAGATTGCCAGTGACATTTATAAGACTTATAAATGTAAGTTTGATAGAAATATATGACTTGGACTACTAACAAGGTGTTGGTTCAAGATAAGCTATTCTACAAGTATTGAGAAACACTTGATGTCTAGATGGGGTAGTGTTAAGAAATATTGGTGTGTCCTAGAGCAAACGATGGCACATAATTGCCCCATGTTGGAAAGTTAAGGTTCTTAGAGGGGGGTGAATCAGAACCTTATAAAACTTTTAGCCTTCAATAACTATTTTAACCCCTTTAACCTTTGCATGCATAAAATTCAATAATATAATTGTTGAATGTAAATAAAGTAAAGTAAACTCATTCATCCATAATGCATAACACACATCAACATAATTGACACAATATTTTGGTTACGTAGAAACCCTTGGTTAGGGGGAAAAACTATGGTGGGGATGACACCAATAATTCTTCACTACTATAGTATAAAGGTTTTCTCAGTTAGAGAATACAAAATATCACTTCTAGTGATTTTACCCTATTAGGAGTAATACAAAATAAGTCCTGCTAAAGTCTACCTAGTTATATGATTTTGCAACACTCATTAAGTGTGCACTCTATTAAGATTTTTTACAATAAAAGCTTTCTAAAGCCTTCCCAATAAGTGGGATAAGAGAATACAAAAACAATAGTGTATTCAAGTAATAATTGATCTATAAATATGCATCGACCTATATGCTAAATCAGATCCATTGTTATCTATGCATTATAATTGTCTTTCTCTGATTGATTTCACTGGAATTATCAACTTCCTATGCTCGATAGCCTTAGTTGTCTGTTCTATGTTCTGATTTCACTGCTTCACTATAATCACACTCTATGTCTACTTCTTGATCCATCCTTATATGTTGTTTTAGTAGCTTCCTAAATACTTGACCTAATTAGCGTTTAGATCCTTCTAGAAATCTCAATAAAATAGATCAACGATCCATATTTATTTATTTTATGCAATAAATATCTACATTATTATCATTGGTTCAATCTATACATTGGGATCATACACAATCATGTTTTTATTCTCAATAAATCTTACTTAACATTTACCTCGATCATCATAAACCATTTTATTTTCTCAATAGATTATGATCAAACTATTAAATCCATTCAATATCACTCAATTATTCTTTCATGTTCTTCTCAGTTAACATATTGTTCCTGCTTGGTACTTCCTTTACTCGATTGCAATACTTGCTCGATACTTCCTTTACTTGGTTACAATACTTTATTGGTACTCTTCCTGTTTGGTAACCATTGTGCTCGGTTAAGTCTATTTGTTCAGTCTTCATTCTTCTCGATATACACCATTGGGTATTTTCATAGCTTTTTTATTAGTACTTCTCTATGTTGTCTTACCAACTCTCATGCTCTTTACCGACTATTTTCTTTTCACTGACTGACTTCTTCATTCATACCAACATGATCATTTCTTCACTAATGGAAACACTAAATACATTTAGGAGTAACATTCTACTCATTCAGCATTAGTGTCAAAAAATTATCAAAATTTGGATATCTCCATATATGCCAACTTAGTAAAAATTATGCAATAACTCCCCCTTCATATATGCTTCTCCTATTTTAAAATCTTTCATTATCTCCTTATTTCTCCATCATATATACATAGTGCACTATCTACTCTCCCTTCTATTATCTCCTTATCCCCTTTTTTTGATAATAATGCCAAAAACAAAAGTCGTAAGACATCACAAAATACTTATAGTTTATCAAACAAATCTTTGAAAGTAGATTAGCACTGTCATATGTTGTTTTTCATGTTTCTTGTAGTGCTTCTAGTGCTGAAAGTTGAGCTTGTAGTTGTGAGGATAGATCTTCCATATGATCTAGAACTGACATCTCTAGTGTGGCAATAAGTACTTTTTCTTTCTTCACATTTACTTGTATAACCTCCAATTGAGGAATGATTTGAGCCTGTAGCTCAAGAATTTGTGTTCTTATTTTCCCCTCCTCCCTTAAATCAAGTCGTAGACTCATAAAATGTTTAATTTGGAATAATGACTTTGAAGTGTGTGTGAGTCATCGGACAACTTATTGGCACTGTCCTTAAGATCTTCATCTATTTTCTTCATCTTGTCTAGGAATTTCTAAGTAAAATGATAGATATTGAAAATTTGTTAGAGTAATTGAACTATTACCTTTACTGTATCTTCCAACTTGATTGTAATTATAGATAGGGAAACTGTTAGAATTAATCTTTCCTTGGTTGTCACATTTACTAGCATAAACCAAGGTATCCTAAATGTTATTTTCCTTGTAATTTCTTATTCTAGATATTCCTCCTTATGAGGAATCCTACACTTGTCTCACACACTATTGAAATGTGGCATGCATAGAAATGGGAGTTACAATGTAACTCCTTCCTCACATCTCTATTAAAGAGATGGCTCTCCTTCTCTCTACATATGAGATAATTCTTCTTCTCGAACACTATTGTATGAGCTAAGCTCTCACTCTCACTCTCTCTCATTCTTAGGCATTTTTTCCCATTCATTATATCACAGGGTTTTTTTATGCTTTCCCCCCTTCAAAATATTGTCTCCTTTGTTGCTTTTCTCTTTGGTGAATGCTCCTAGTTTTGTGTTAATTCATGGTAAATCTTCTTAGTCCTTGCTCATTGAATTAAACAATTTCCTATCTCTCTTTATTTTGTTATTATTTTAACATGGTATCAGAGCAGGTTGGTTTAATCATGTTTTGAGTGTGTAGGTAAAGAACCTACCATATCTTGGTGCACTCCAAATTCAAAGACATTGTTTAGAGAGAATTGAACTTCATTACTTTATTATATTTCATTTCTCTTTGCAAATAGTTTATATTTATTGGTTCATTTATATATTATTTCTAAATTTCGGTTCATGCATTACTAATTTAGTTTCTCATAGTTTCGTCATCTCTCTCTTAATAATCTCATATATATCAGTTCATACATTTTTTAAATCATTGCATTGATATTTCCTTGCATGCATTTTTTTTAGTTTCCTTGCATGTGTTTTATTATGCAGTCTTTTATTCTGCGTTTTTTTTATCATTGCATTGATATTTCCTTGCAAGCATTTTTTTTCCATAACTTGATTAGATGACTCCCCACCTCCTTTTCGTGCCTTCTTATTCTCATTGTAGCATAGATATTGTCATTGTCTCCTTAAGAGAAACACTCAAAGAGCCGCTGCCTTTGATTATGCCCTAGCCGCTGCTTTTCATTCACGTGCCCTTGCTGATTCATGATGCCTTCTACAGGTAGAGGAATGCAAAAAAAAGGCTCTCTATCTACCATTTCTCTACCATTATCCTCTTCACGGGAAGACTATGTGGCTTTGGTTGCCATTCCTTAAACTACTACCATTTGTGTTCCATCGGAAGCCTCATTGTCCTCTTCTATATGGGCATCACTTGTCTCCTCTAGTTACTAAATCAAGTTTAAGCTTCTTTGCACGGGTCTTTGCTTCCTGCCTTGATATAATCTCTTTACCTTGTTCAGAACTAAGCCAAACCTCTGGATCAATTATCTCTGCATTAAGATGATGACCATTTTGTTCATTTGCAGCTTGTACCTTATGGTCTGATTTTTCTCCATCATTTCAAGAAACTCAACCTTTTGCTAATCTGTTAGTTTTTTCTCATTTTTTTGTTTCTTGTATTAAAAGGATAAGTGCGAGTTAATTTAAGGCATCATTTTTATTCTAACATCATAGCTATATTTTTTTTAATCTGGTTGTGGTATTAATAAGTTATTAGCTCAAGTGCTAAGGGTTTTAGTTAGATTCTAAACATTTTTTATTCCAGATTACTAATCACTGCTGGCTCTTTGCAGGTAAATGGGGTTCAATAGATTTAGTTCTTTTTCTCATTATATTAATCGTTTAAATCTGCTTCCTAGATCATTAGCATCCACTTGAATTCTTAGTTCTATAAGCGTTCCATTCTTTGGTCTGATTAACATTTATTTTGTAGGATTGTGTTGCCTTTCTTTGTTAACATGATTAGTTAGTTTATTTCTCTCTTTGTCTCCTTTTTGCATGCTTAAGTGTATAGCTTTCTCTTTGCATGCAAGAGATTCTTGTCATTATCTATTAATCAATAATAGCTTAACAGAGATTTGTTAACTCTTAAGTGTTCTTGGTTTCAGTTTTACCTCTGGTAGTTGTTTTTTCCTTGCATGCCTCCTTGGCATAAGCTTTCACAGCTTTTTGTTGTTCTGTGCAAGTGTATAAATGCATAGTCTTTTGGCTTCTCTCACAATGCTCTTGCTTTAAAAGTTTCTTTTCTGGGTTCTGTTAAGGGTTTTCATTTATTTATCTCAAGTTTAGGTGTTCTTTACATTAAATCTTTGTATTTAACGATGACCACCCTAATGCCAGAAATAAAGTTAACTAGTATAAATTATCATGCATGGAAAATGCACATGACCTTCATCGTTAGATTCAGACATATTTTAGATATTACAACTAATGCCAGTTCAAAACTAGTAGCCTTTGCTCCTTAAGCTGACCAACTTACTTCACAGACTAAAAATGAGGAAGCACTTGGTTTAATTGGGATCTCCTTAAGTCCCGAATTGTATGTCTTAATTTCTACTTGTACGGAAGCCCATCAAGCTTGGGACATCATGAAAAATACCTATGACAGTGCATACGAGACTTGCAAAATCCAGCTTCAAGACCAACTTGAAGACCTTAGGTATACCGATTTCAACTCTGTTGATGAGTTCTTGCTCAAATTTGATTCAATTAAAGTTTTACTAATTGGTTTACAAGTTCCTCTCTCTGATTTAAGGATAATCCACATAATTATTCGTAAATGTTTGCCTAGACAATTCTAATAGTTTATTACAAATATTTACTCTCAATTAGCTATTCCTTCTTTAGCATCTCAATTAACTTATGTCATCTTTCAAAATATGTTGCATCAAGAGGAAGAAAAATTGATTCAATTTGGTATAATTAAAACTCACGAACATGCCTATGTCTCTCAAAGTCACAATAACAATAGATCTTCTAACACTAACCAAAATTATCAAAGATCAAACAATACTAATAATAATAATTGAGGCCAACAATTTATTGATCATTACAATTCTAGGCCTTCCAATAACTATTATAATAGTAATCATTCAAATAAGCCACATTGCACCTACTACGGTAAAGATGGTCACTCAATACATAATTATTTTAAGAAACAAAAGGATGATCAACCTAATTCTCAAAACTACTCAAATGGAAATCAATCTCATTCTCTTTTTACTTTCTGTTTTAATGCTTCTAAACCACTTGAATGGATTATTGATACTAGTGCATCTCAACATGTTACATCTCATAAGGAAGTCTTTGATTCTTTGCAACCTAATTCTATGAATATTCATGTTTCTTTAGCTGATAATTATTGTTGTCAAGTTGAAGGAACTGGTAATGTTTATGTTCCAAATGGTAAATTACATGATGTACTTTATGTTCCTAATTTGAAAGCTAACCTTATTTCTGTTTCGCAATTATGTCAAGATTATAAGGTTGAGTTTCATAAAAATATTTTCCATATCATTGATCCCAATACTGATCAGATAGTTGCTAATGCTAAATTGGATGATGATAATCTCTTTAAATTTTATCAATTTGCCTCTCCTAGATATTCATTACTCACTACTGTTGATTTTCACATTTGGCATGAGAGGCTAGGACATTTAAATTCTGATTATATCTCATTAATGCAAAAATAAAATATGGTAGATGGGCTACCTAAGTTTACTCCTTCTAAGTTTGATTGCAATGGATGTATGAGTGGTAAAATGCATAGAGAATCTTTTCCCCATAAATCATCTTGGAGAGCTAATAATAAGTTAGTTCTCATTCATAGTGATATTTTAGGTCCTATGGAAAATACTTATATTTTAGGCTCTAAGTATGCTTTAACTTTTGTTGATGATTATTCTCGTAGAACTTGGATTTATTTCTTACATAGTAAAGATCAAGTCCTTGATATTTTTGTTGAATTTCATGTTTTTGTGGAAAGACAAAGTGGTTGTAAAATTCAGATTCTAAGGACTGATAATGGTACTGAATATGTTAATCATGCTTTCCATTCTTACATAAGATCTTTTGGTATCAAACATGAGCTTACCGTTCCTTATACATGAGAACAAAATGGTGTGGCAGAACAGAAGCATAAAACAATAGTAGAAATGGCTAGATGTTTTTTACATGCTAGAAATATGGATTATAAATTTTGGGCTAATGTCATGGCATGTGCCACCTATATTCTTAATAGAACTCCTACTAAGGCCCTACCAAATAAAACTCCTGAAGAAGCTTGGTCAAGAAGAAAACCCAATTTGTCTCATTTACGGATTTTTGGCTCCACTGCTTATGTTCACACACCTAAGAAGAAAAGGAAAAAGTTAGATCCTAAATCCTCACCTCATATATTTGTTGGCTATTCTGAGAACACTAAAGGTTATGGAGTTTATGATCCTCTTACTAATAAAGTTCAAATAGCTCGAGATGTTTGTATTGCTGAAAATGTTGTCCATGACTGTTCTCAAATTTCAAATTCTGATTTTAGTCACAGCAACATAGTTCTTGTGGAGGACCAACCTCCGTCTCTCAACCCTATTCCTCACATTTTTGCTCCTAATGTTTTTGTTCCTCTTGTTTCTGCTCCTAACACTAAGGATAATACTAATACTCTTCAAAAGGATAATGATGAACATAAAGATAGTAATGATACTCCTAATGATTTTGTTCCTTCTAGTAGTAGTAGTAATGATGATGATGATGGTAATATTCTGTTTACTCCTCCTAGTAATATTTATGTTAATTCTAGGAGAAATCCTAAATGGTTTAAAGATTTACTTAATGAAGGTGATGATTATATTTCTATAATGGGTGGACTTAAACTTAGAAGGATAAACTACTGCAATTATTCTCTTATGACTTCTCTCTCTAAATCTAATGATCCTCAAACCTTTGATCAAGCTAAAAATCAACCTCATTGGAAAACTGCTATGCAAGAAGAATATGACTCTTTGATTTCTAATAACACTTGGGATCTTGTTCCTTTACCTCATGGTAAAAATCTGGTTTCCTGTGAATGGTTATATAAAACTAAGTTAAATTTCAATAATGAAATTAGTAAATTTAAGGCTAGACTAGTTGCACGTGGCTTCTCTCAAATTGAAGGATTAGACTATAATGAAACCTCTACTCCTGTTGCAAAAATGCCTACCATTAAATTTTTTTTAGCTTTAGCCTCTAAAATGAATTGGCCTATTGACCAAATGGATGTTAAAAGTGCTTTTTTGAATGTTGATTTGCATGAAGAAATATACATGTCTCAACCTCCTGGTTTTATTCAACAAGGTAATGAACATTTAGTATGTAAACTCAAGAAGTCTATTTATGGTTTAAAACAATCTCCTAGAGAATGGTACTCTAAAATCAATTCTTTCTTCATTTCTCAAGGTTTTGATAAAAGTTAAAATGATCCAAACTTGTATATCAAGCATACTGAAAATGACATTTGTAGACACAGAAAATTGGCAAAGGCTTAATTCAATCAAAAGGTGCATCAAGTCATCAAAATAGCACTAAAAATCGATAAATAGAACAAAAGGCAATTCAAATCAAAGAAAAATTCAATTAAATGATTAAATGATTAAATAAGGCTTGAAAAGGGGAAAAACACTAAGAAATTGATTAAATTCAATTGATGACATAGTTGTTGAAATGAAAAATCAAAATGAACCTCTTACCTTTCATGGCTAAATTTAATTGCTTTAATTAATTAATAAATATAAAATTCCCTCAACAAAGGAAAAAGGAGACAAAATGGACACAAATCACTCACTTTTGTTGAAATGGTCCAGCCTTTTGAAACCATTTAAATGTTTGTCCCCCCATTTAGGGACAAAGCAAAGCCAATTGACCTTACCCAAGCATAACCATGGTTATCTCACTCTACCCCCTACCCTTGGGAAAATCTTATAAATAGAAGGCATTATTCATCCACTCCATATCTTTGAATTGCAGCAAAACTCTTGCAATTTGCATCCACACCACTCACTTAGCATTTTCATTGATATTTTAGCTTAATTGTTGATCATTTTAGAGATTTTCTTATCAAATAGAGCTAGAATTTGATAATTAGATCTATTTTGCATATCATTCTTAGTTCAATTCTCATAATTAGAGTGTCACTAGTGAGGATTTGCAGCTGAGAGCCTCATTTACCACTTTATTTTAGAGAACCATGAGATATTTAGATTAATTGTGCATTATTTAGATTAGTTTGCTTTGAATAGTGTAAATTCTCTTTAAATCTTGTTATTTCATGAAGGTGTAAATCACTCACACACAAATGGCGCCCACCGTGGGGCTCTAGGCCTCAAATTTATCAAAATTTTCACGTTATTTGCAAATTTAGGCTAGAATTGCATGATTTTGCTCACTGTTTGCAGGTTACAGGAAAGAAATCACGCCTACCAGTAAAGAAATCACGCCTACAGTAAAGAGATGTCGCTCGCGGGAATTTAGATGTCGCCTGGAGTCTGAACACTCACGCTTCTTACCAGCAGAGTCACGCCTCTGGTTAAAGAAATCACGCCTGCGGACATTAGATTATCGCCTGAAGCACAAAGATATGATGCCTTTGGCCATTTTGATCTCGCCTACAATGAATTAAAAGTCGCGGCCGATGAATTAGTTCACGCCTGGTGTAAAGGGAGTTTACTGCACTTTGCTTTTTATTTGTCGCTTCTATAATTTGAAATGTCGCTTTCATTTAATAAGATGTCGCTTAGCTGAATTACTTTGTCGCTTTTGGATAAACAGTTTGCGCGTTCATTTAATTTGATATCGCACGTAATTATTTTAATCTCGCTTGAGCCCCTTTTGGTGACGCTCGCGGTTAAATTGATTACGTCTTTGTTAAATTAGATATCGCCTTTGGTAAAAGAAATGTCGCCTGGTATAGCATCTATTTTCTGTTAGTCTAATTGCTGTTGTCGCCTGTAAGAAAGATTTCACGCGTTTGTTAAATTTAATATCGCGCTTGCCTATTTTAATCTCGCTTGAGCCCCTTTTGGTGACGCTCGCGGTTAAAGTAGTCACGCCTTTGTTAAATTTAATCTCGCCTGTAGTCTGGACAATGTCGCCTGGCAGTATTTTCACTATTTTGTCAAAATAAGGACTGTATGCTAACTTTACTGTCATTTTTTTTTATATCAGGAGCATGGTCTGTCATAAGAAAGTGCAAAAACCAGAGAGAAGATACAACTTAGAGGAGAAATTGATCTCTAAGAGGATAAGGAAAGAAAACCGAGTACATTCTACCTTTGTTCTCAATAATAATTTAGAGAAAGAAGTAGAATTGCATGCCAAATATATTGCTGTTGTAGATGCTTACAAACGAAAATATGTCTCATTGAATTGGGAATTTAGTCCTTAAATTTGTAAGAATTTTGCAAGTATTTTGGTAAAAAAAAAGAATCAAAAGCATAATCAATTACATCATTTTTAGCTTTGATTTTGGTTTCCCCTCACTTTGTTTGTATTGTGCTGACTAACTTGTTGGTGGAGGGAACATTTTGCCAAGGTAAGAGAAGGATTTGGAGAGAAAACAAAAATCTACTACTTAAAAATGCGCCTAGCCTTTGCTAGCATCGTTTGAGGTATTTTTCTCATCAAGCTTGCACTTCCCTTAAATTGTGGCATTTTCAAAGTTCAAAAACATAGTTTAATCATAAAAGGAAAAAAATAAACACTTCAATTCTAAGAACCCCTTTGTCACGGGGTTGAAAAAGAACCAATTTGATTGTGAGTGTTTGGGATAAGGGAAAAGCAATAGGGATATGCTCTTCACTCTTTGAGTGAATCAAATTCCCAAACTTGCTCTACCAAATCCATTTTTCATGCTTTTCAATGAATATGTTTAAAACTTAGTGGGCTCGCCTCCCGAGATTGCCTTAGAAGGGCCGGTGAGAGGGACAGCCCAAAGTGGGATACACTTGCTTTTTCCGCGAGAATCCGACCCACTATAAAACGAAACGCGGGTATCCTTAATGGGGTACACGACAAAAGGATTTTAGCTCTTTCGAACTTCCTCTAGTAGTCCTAACGGATTGCGCAAAATCGTGCTTTTGTGCGTGTGGGAAGCCCCTTAACATAGTTGGGGGATGAAAAGCTAAGATCTCTTTTGAACGGAAAACTTACTACATAACGGTAAAATAGCAAAACTACCTATTAGAGCCATGTTTACGAACCAATTATGTGCTAGGTAGATTGTGTGGAAGCTATTCTTGTGTTAAACCTGTGAAAACGTTCAAAAATATACACATTAGAGCATTCTAGGGATATGGTACCCAATTGATGTGTGTGTTGAGATTGTTTTTATTTTCAAACAAGATATTCCAAAGTTATTGATCAAAACACCATTAAAATTTTAAACCATTTAAAATTGATCAAAAACTTTTACCTTATTCCAAAAACAGCTTATCAAGAGAAGAAAGTCAACATACCCTTAAAGTTTGTTCATGCCTGTTATTACAAGGTCATTCTCTATAAGGAAAGCATTACAAACAGACGGGATCTACAACGGAGAAGAGCTCCCATTTCCAAAGAACACTTTCATTACTTCACAAGTGACTGAAAATCCCACTAAGGCAAAGGACATTAACAACATGTTTAGTGGTACCCTAGGAAATATCGATCCCACCAACCAAGGGAACAACATGAATGGGGGCATAGATCCCAATAACAACCAAGGGAACAACATGAATGGAGGTATGGATCTTAACAACAATCAAGGAAATTCTAATAATGGAGGAAGAGACCCTAATTCTCAAGAGGCAAATTCACAAGGCAACAACTTATTGCCTCCTCATAATACAAACTTACCCCCAACTGCAGAAGAAGCCACGATTGAAAGAGCATTAGAGGCAAGACAATGTCCTTATTTCATAGAACTAATGAAAAAGACCATGCTTATGGATAAAGAAAAACACTTCATGGACTTAATACAAACGGGGGTAAAGCTACCTAAAGATTTTGACATAGAACAATTAAAGCCCAAGGAAATAGAAGACCCTATGGAAGCAATGAGGAAACAATTCAAGGCATTACAAATGGAAATTGACAATTTGAAACAAAATGGGGCTCCTAAACCTTTCTCTATTGAAACATTATGCCCTTTTCCATTTGATAAGAGTTTGGTCATGGTGCCTTTTCCCATTAATGTAACATTTCCTAAATATGAGAGATATGAAGGAACATCCGACCCACATGATCATCTTCGGGGGTTTTGTGCATTGAGTCTTGAATTCATGCATGAATCAACCTATTTAATGAGACTATTTCCAAGAAGCTTGGGAGGAACAGCCATGGATTGGTTTTCAAAACTACCATCCGGCATAAAATCCTTTGAAGAGTTAGCATCTAAATTCGTGACTCATTACTCTTATAACATCAAACATGAGGTCACCATGATAACGTTATGTAACACGAAGCAACAAGATGGAGAAGCCTTTCTCACATTCTTGCAAAGATGGAGGACTGCATTTGCTAGATATCCAAGAAGTGTACCGGAGAAAGAAAAAATGGATATCTTTATTAACGGTTTGAGAAGCGAGCTGAATTATAGACTAAGGATGCAATGTCCCAAAACCTTTCAAGATCTAATTGATAACGGAATTACAACGGAAGAAGTGTTGATTAAGAGTGGAGAGTTGAAATTGCACAAGGAAAATAAGAATAACTCTAACTCCAACAACAACAATACCAACAATAACAACAATCCAAATAAAAGTTGGTACAACAACAATAGCCGTTATGCTGCAAGGAATAACAACAAAGGTATTGTTAATGATGGTGTAGTGGAATCCAGCAACTTGAAGGTGATTCCATTTGCCCTTACAAAGACACCAAATCAAGTGAATAATGCTAATCAAGCATATAATGCACCTTCCAACAACAACAACAATGCCAATAAGAATAATCAAGGAAACAAGGATCAAAACAGCAAGTATGATAAGTATTTGAAACCCACTCCTGCAAGACACTTTACACCCTTAGGAGAATCACTTGAAACGGCATTAAAGACTCTCATAGCTAACAATGTTATTACATTACCCGCCATTAAACCTTATGAACCAGACCACAAGCCGGGTTGGTGGGATGCTAAGCATCATTGTGAATATCATAGGATTCGGGGGCACCCTACAAATGAATGTTTACAATTAAAGAATGTGGTGCAAGACTTGATAGATAATAACATAATCACTGTTGATGGACCCCAAAATAATGAAGATCATACGGCCTTCAAACAACCTTTTTACAAACATGATAAAGGTGAGTCATCAAATGGCAAGAAACAAAGTGCCAATAATCTCAACTTTGCGCCATCATATGATCATATTGTTAATGCTATCATCATTAATGAACAGCCTCAAAAGGAAGCAACAAATGTCATTACAAGAGGGCAGAATTCTAGAATGACTTTACAAGGGATAGTCCCTCAAAACACCAATATCCCACCATCCAACATTGTGGTCAAACAATCTCCTACAGCAGCAAGACCTTATAGTTTGGTAGACCAATTGCAACGTACTCCAGCACAAATCTCAATCTTAGAGTTATTGAAGTTGTCACCAAATCATAAAGAGATTTTGGAAAAAGCTTTGGAAGAAACACATGTTTCTACTACCTTAGGGGAAGAAAAGTTTCAAAATATGGTAGGACATCTTGTGGCTCCTCATTGTCTTTCATTTTCAGATCAAGATGACATGTCTATAACTCATCCTCAAAATTTGCCATTACATATAGAGGTTTTGATCGAAAGGCATAGAGTCAAAAGAGCCCTTATTGATGGAGGGGCTGGCCTTAACATATGCACATTGAGTCTTGTAAAATCCTTAGGTTTCTCCGAGTCTTGCATTGACCCTACAAAGAAAATCACCATAAAAGCTTATGATGAGGCTGAAAGAGCTTCTAAAGGCATGATTGTGTTGCCCATCCAAGTGGGACCAGTTAAGAAGGAAACCAAATGTCAAGTGTTGGACATGAAATTAACCTATAACATTTTATTGGGAAGACCTTGGATTCATGAGATGCAAGCTGTCCCCTCCACATACCACCAATGCATCAAGTTCCCATACATGGGTGAAGAAATCACAATTGGAGGAGACTCAAATCCATTTCAATATTGTAATGCACTCAAACCCTTGCATGAATTATACATTCCACATAATCGTGAAGGAGTTGTTCCAAGAATCACCAATGAAGATGCACAAAATCCTCTTCAAGCTAGCTCAACTACATCAACTAAGGGCAAGGAAAAAGTGAGCTACGAGGGTCCAAATGTGATGGAAAGTCCATGTGTGGCACCTAAATTGGAAACAGTGATCTACAAACCTACTAAAGAGGAAAAAGAACAAGCTAAAGTAGATCATTACCAATACATGAGTGAGATGATGAACAAATTTGACAAACAATGCAAGATTAGTTCAAAAGGGGTAGGAGAATATTCAGTTTCTCTATTTGACATGCCCATGTCTCCTAAATCACATGGAAAACCCTCCAAAGAACATCTTCCACATAAGTATAATTCTTATTTTGTGAGGGAAGATAGCAAAGCAACATGGGATAAGGAAGAGGATGATGTCCTTCAATGGCTTTATCATGATGAGGATGGTACCCTAGACACTCCCATGGAAAGAATTCAGCATGTTAATATACAAACAGAACAATATGGGAAAGGATTTGATATTATGCAAAAGATGGGATACAAAGGAAGAGGACCCCTAGGCCAAAGAAATAGAGGATTATTAGAACCTATTGAACCTGTTTGGAGGGCAAGTCATGAAAAAGCCGGAGTAGGTTTTCAACATAAGGGAGAAAGTTCAAGTCCAATGCATGATTTTCATCCTCAAATAAATGCATTAGAATCCGAAGGAGATAGTGATGATTCTAGGGATTATGAATGGGATACTTTATCAGATGAGTCATGTCAAGATAAAGAAGTCATTGCTATACATACTTATGCAAAAATCCCAAAACAAGATGCTCCAATTAATGAAGAATCTTCTATTCAAAGGCCTAATATAGAACAAGCATCTAGTAGTGGAGCATGGATAGAAACATTTTGGACACCTTCAGAGGAGGGAAATTCAAACGTTAGTTTTAACCCGCTTGTGGCTTTTCCCACATTGTTTCCCGTAGAGGTCGACGAGGATTCAAGTGAAGGGGACTTTGACCCTACTTCCATGGATCATCTTGAGGAAGCACACATCATAGACCTAAATGATACAATGTATGAACCCTCAAACGAAGTCATGTCCATAAATCCTATTGATGATACCTTACCCAATAATTCCTTAATTTTGATACATCCAGACCTCATTGATTGGGATCAAACTGAACCACATGACTTACTTTACTTCCCAAATGACCAAGCCACAAACCAATACCTCAATGCGGTTGAACCCTCTTTCACCAACGAACTCAATACGGACATGATGACAACAGCAAGGGTCCAATCTCTTAGTCAAAAAAAAGAAAAAATAAAAAAAAATAAAAAAATGAAAAGTTCTATTGGTGAAAACCCAACTGTGGCACCCTTAGAACCAAAAACAATGAAAATAAAAGACGTTTCTTTTGGTGAAAACCCAACTGTGGCACCATTAGAAGAGAGATTGGATACTTTTCCTGAACATGAAGAAGAACGGTCATCTATTCTTATAGAACCAACAGAAAAAGTTAACATTGGCACGGAACTAGAGCCAAAGGTTGTACACTTGGCTGCATCACTTACATCTATTGAAAGAAAGGACTTTATCAAATTCTTCCAAGAACAACAAGTAAATTTTGCATGGTCATATGCCGATATGCCTGGATTGGATCCTGATTTCATAATGCATCATCTGAATGTTAGACCCGGAGTTAAACCTGTAAAGCAAAAACTAAGGAAAATGCACCCACATGTGGCTCTTCTAGTCAAGGTAGAATTGGAAAAATTGTTAAAGGTGGGGTTCATAAGAACAATAGCATATGCTGATTGGATCTCTAACATTGTGCCAGTTACTAAACATGATAAATCTATCCGTGTGTGTACGGATTTCAGAGATTTAAACCTTGCATGTCCCAAAGATGACTTCCCATTGCCAAGCATTGATACCATAGTGGATTTGACAGCAGGTCACGCAATGTACTCATTAATGGATGGATTTAGTGGCTACAACCAAATCAAGATTTCTCCCGAAGACCAAGAAAAGACAGCATTTACTTGCCCTTGGGGTACCTTTTGTTGGAATGTTATGCCCTTCGGTTTAAAAAATGCTGGAGCTACATATCAAAGGGCCATGACAACTATTTTCCATGACATGATGCATACTTTTTTAGAAGATTATGTGGATGACATTCTAGCAAAATCCCACAATAGAGAAGAGCATTTACAAATCCTAAGAAAAATATTCATTCGGTTAGAACAATTCAAAGTTAGACTAAACCCAAAGAAGTGTGCCTTTGGTGTCCAATCCGGCAAGTTATTGGGTTATATAGTGTCAGCAAAAGGCATTGAAGTTGATCCTGAAAAAGTACAAGCAATTCTAGAAATGGAGATTCCAAGAAATATTAGCCAAATGAGGTCACTCCAAGGAAAGATTCAATCAATAAGGAGATTTATCTCTCAATTAGCAGAAAAGTGTCACTCCTTCACCAGATTGTTACACAAGGATACTACATTTATGTGGGATGAGGAATGTGATAAGGCCTTTGCTACTTTGAAGACTTATTTGATAAACCCACCTATTCTTATGTCACCTATCAAAGGTAAAGAACTGTTGTTATACATATCAGCCACAGAAAGGTCTCTAGGCATATTGTTGGCACAAGAAGATGAGCAAGGAAAAGAAAGGGCAATCTACTATCTTAGTAGAACCTTAATAAAATATGAACTCAATTATTCATTCATGGAAAGAGCATGTCTAGCAGTGGTTTTTGCATCTCAAAAACTAAGACATTATATGTTGATGCATAAGATCAAATTAATTGCCAAGATTGATCCTCTCAAATACTTACTAAGTAAAACTGCCTTAACAGGTAGAATAGCAAAATGGGTCATGATCCTAAGTGAATTTGACATTGAATATGTTGATAGAAGAGCAATTAAAGGACAAGTGATAGCAGATCACTTAGCAGATAACCCAATGGAGTCTACACAAACCATGCAAATTGAATTTCCAGATGCAGAAATTGTCAACATAGAAGCAAAAACATGGAAGTTATATTTTGATGGATCTTACACACAAGGAGGTTCTGGAGCAGGTATATTATTGGTTACTCCTCAAGGATACACCATTCCAAAGTCTTATAAACTCTTATTTCCATGCACCAATAATATAGCGGAATATGAGGCATTAGTCATTGGCATCAAAATGGCTTTAGAATGGAGTATTGCAGAATTACAAGTGTATGGAGATTCCCAACTCATAATCAATCAGGTTAATAATGAATACAATACCAAGGACATAACATTGATGAAATATAAAGCCTTGATTGATGGATGGAAGAAGTACTTTGCTTTGATCACATTTGAACAGATTCCAAGAGAAAAGAATAGAGCAGCAGATGCCATGGCTACCTTGGCTTCATTGTTACAAAAACCAGATCAACATGAGAAGTATGAGTTCTTGGTGGAAGAGTTGGTAAAACCGGCATTTAACCTTCCTGACACCCAAATTGTTGCTCTTTTACATGGACATGACTCTCCTTGGTATGGACCCATCTATACTTACCTTAAAGACCAAGTACTCCCCATAGACCAAACTCGTGCCCAAAAACGTAACTTCATACGCCAAGCCGCCCGTTACCTAATCCTTTCAGACACATTGTATCGTAAGGGTCTTGATGGGACGTTACTTAGATGTCTAGAGGAAGAAGAGTCTAAGTTAGCTTTACGCGAGGTCCACGAAGGCATTTGCGGGTCACACTCAAGCGGTTTTAATCTAGCTAAGAAAATCCTTCGTCTAGGGTACTTTTGGACAACATTAGAAAAGGATGCTTGTCAATTTGTGAAGACATGCAGCAAATGTCAATATCATGGTAATATGATACATGCACCGGCTCAAGAATTACACCCATTCATTACACCATGGCCTTTTTATCAATGGGGTTTTGACTTGATTGGAATCATATATCCTCCATCTTCAAACGAACACAAGTATATCATCACAGCAACAGAATACTTCACCAAATGGGTGGAAGCAGTTCCATTAATAACAGCAACCGGCAAACAAATTTCAATGTTCATTTTGAACCACATAATTTGCCGCTATGGTATTCCACATGCCATTATCACGGATAATGGGAAACAATTCAAAAATCAGGATATTGATGAACTTTGCATGACATTTCACATTACACATCATTCATCATCCATTTATTATCCACAAGGCAATGGACAAGCTGAGGCAACAAACAAAAATATCCTCAAAATATTAAAAAGATCAGTTAACAAATCAGGAAGAGATTGGCACGTGCAAATAAATCCCGCACTATGGGCTTACAGAACTAGTATCAGAACACCTACAGGAGCCACCCCATTTTCTTTAGTCTATGGAACTGAAGCAGTTCTACCATTAGAAGTTGAAATTCCATCTCTACGGGTTTCATTAAGAGGATTGATCACTGATGAGGATTATAGGATTGCTAGACTACAACAATTGGAATTGTTAGAGGAACATCAGACTCAAGCTTATGAGCATTTAAAAGGTTATCAAAACAGGATTGCCCACAATTATAACAAACACATCAAACCAAGAACTTTTCAAGTAGGAGACTTGGTACTAAGAGAAAATCCCAAAAATCAAGTTGAAAGGGAAAAGAAAGGAAAGTGGGAAGCTAATTGGATAGGCCCATTTGTTATAGCATCATCCTTTGGAACTGGAACATATAAATTATCAGATTGTAATGGTGAAGAATTACAAGAACCCATAAATAGCATTCATTTGAAGAGATTCTACACCTAAAACAGATGAAAGAGTATAAAGAGTATCAGATGAGAGAGCATCATAATTATTGTACATAATTGAAAATGGAAAATACCAAAAACATTTGAAAATGGAAAATACCAAAAACATTTGAAAATGGAAAATACCAAAAAACATTTGAAAATGGAAAATCCAAAAACATTGGAAAAGAAGAAAGATCAAAAACAGTGGAAAATTGAGCCTGAAGAAAGCAAAAACATTTGAAAAATTATCTCTTGGTGAAAACCTAGCAAATAGGCGCCAAGTTGATAATAAAAAAAAAAAAAAAAAAAAAAAAAAAAAAGGAAAAAATGAAAAAAATGAAAAAAGAGAAAAAGTGCCTTGGTGAAAACCTAGCAAATAGGCGCCTTGGTAGCAAAAAAAAGAGAATACCCAAAAGTGAAAACTTGGTAACAAGCGCTTTTGGTTCCCTTAAGTCATTTCCTTCCTAGTCACATGTGTATATAATGCATCTCATCATCCCATTTGTCTAAACCTTCATTGCATCCGTCATTTGTACATAGTCATAATAACAGTTGGTAGCACCATCCTTTGCATTGCCTAAAGTTGTCAAAGTTGATACATCAAATACTTGGGGGCAGCATAAACGGATTGGAAAGTGGGTACCTCAAAATGGATTCATATGAACAACATTCAGTCACAAGCAGAAAGAGATCAACATTTTCAGAAGAGAGATCAGATTTGTGTAAACCTTTGATTGATAACGAAAAAAGTTGACTACCACAACAAAATTCCATGAGCCTAAATTGACTTATTATTCAGGATTAAAAATCAAAAATCATGTCATGATCAAACACTTGGAAATATATTTTGTTGAAAATCAGAAAACAATGCAAAACACTTAGATAGATTCTTTTGAAAAAGTTGGTTAAAAATCTGTTTACTTACATTCATTCAATTTGTATCAAGTCTTTTTAGCTCATCAATGATGTTTCGACTAGATTGGCAATGATGGAGACATGATATTTTTCTTGAGTATGATGTGACTGTTTGGAGGAAAATTCATTGCCTTATGAGAATTCATCTGAAGACATGGTCATCAAAGAACCATCGAGGATTATCTTATAAAATAATGAGTTAACCTTTGTTTGTTTACGCAACCGGATACCTTGGATATTTAGATTCTTCATATCTAAATGACAAAATCCACTTGCAACATAGAATCCGACAAAATCGGTATTCGTACTCTCATGATTTTTTTTTGAAATCAGTGATAGTCGTATCGATGAGACCGATGGGAAAGCAAAACGGAGGTTACCATATGAGCAGAAAATAAAAAGCGATATTCATATCATCATGTCAGTGGGCAGTGGTGGTTGTATCGACTTTCCGGTCCCAAGTGCTCAATGATGAAAATATATCCTCAAGGCATTTATTTGCTAAAAGCTAGTGACACTTAGCTGCATTCATAAAAAGGTTAAATGCATTCTCATATTAGATTAATTGCATGCGCATTTTTTTTCCCAAGGGTTTTATTTTCGCATCAAAAAGGGGGTACATGACATCATTAACAGGGTTAAATCAACAAGGACAACATCATTTCAACATCATCTTTTCTACAAAAATAAAAATATATGAGATTATACTTTTTGCATTCATTCCATATCATTAATCATTACATAGATATTATCAAAGAAAAGAAGGAAATAATCATTTACATTTGCATACAGATTGCATACATACAGATTGCATACATGAGAAATAACATATCAAAACTGCATCCATACATGAAGAAGAAATGCATCCATCTATCTATATCATACATAAGATACGTTGCATCCATAGCCAATATCCATCCAAAAAAAAAAAACAAATGCATTAGATAAACACATATAGCAGCATCTAAAGGAAATCTCATATATCATCAAGTAAAAGCAGGAAAGATCACAAATGTTCTCATATCACACGTCTACTCATAACAATGATGTCATAAAACTCAACTCTATAATCGCCCATCAACAGGGGCATCAATGTCAAATAAGTGTCAAAATACAACTGGAAAGGTGACACCAAGGTCACAAGACTATGGTACAATATCAAGTATCTCAGTATCAGTACATAAATGATCAATAAGAGCACTCATGGCTCATCTCTCGTCACCACTGGGAGGAGGTCCTGGAGGAGGCTGTGGAGGAGGTCCTGGAGGAGGCTGCTGAGGAGGCGTCTGACCAACCATAGCAACAAGGAGAGGAACCAAGGGAGCCAAACCCGATACCAACTGCTGAATCATAGATGACATCTGTGACACCTCTGTCCGTAATGCTCCCACATCTGCTCGTAGCTGGCTAGTACTAGAGCTCTCTCCAACCTCATAGGTACTCTGAGGATCACCTGTATCTATAGGAGCTTTTCCCCGATCACGGGAAAAAGCTGCTGGCATCTGCTGTGCACCTGTGTCCTGACCATCCACAGTAGTCTACTGTAATCCTGCTCTCGTATCCTGTCCTGTCCCTGGATCCTGTCTGGCAGCCCTCACATGATCCTGACGATCTAACCTCTGTCTCTGTGCTACTACAAGACGAGGAGGAGGAGGTGGTGCCTATACCTGTGCATCTCTCGCTCGTCCTCTGAGCCGAATCACTGCCCTACCTCGGGGTCTACCTCTGCGTCTCCTCCCACCATCAACATCATCACCATCATCATCTCGCCCAGGTACTGGCTCTGCAGGGTCTGTAAAGCGAGGCATCGGATGCTCCATCAACCAAGCTAGATACTCCTGTGTGACTCTGGCATCTCTGATGTGTAACCTCATGTCCCAATCCATATAACCCAGTAATGATATCTGCTCTATAGCGTCATCATATGAAGGCATGTGACCCCAAGTAGCACGCTCTGCACTAGAACGAGCATATACTGCAGATCCCTGAGGCATAGGCTGAATCCGCCCAAACTGTCGTAATACTCTCCCTGCCAAGAATCTCTCAAGAACAGAGTCAATCCTGCCGATCATCCATCGAGGAGCAAACATATAGGGTAACTCCAAGCTATCCTCTCTCCAATCCTCGACCTCAACATATGGCCTCCAATAGACCTCATCCATGTCATCAATCTACCGTCGCCAATACTCCAAGTGACCCAAGTGATGCTGTGTCACCATACCAGTATACTGCCATGTAAAAGGATATCCTAGAGGACGATCTCGATCTGATATAGGACGACTGACTGGTAAGTGCTCCCATATCCACAACTGTAAAATATGAATCCCAGCAGATAATGAGGCTGATCTCCTGTAAACCACCTCATGCAGATCATGATAAAGCTGTGCTAGCACACAAGATCCCCAGTTAAAGCGTCGAGGATGATGTAGCAAATCCTCGATAATCCTGCCCCATCCCACTGAAAATCCGCGACCTCGCCGATCAGGTAATAAGACACCACCAATGATAGCACCTAATAAGGCTGGTAAAATAGGAAATGAGGCAAACTGAGGCCATAAGATACAGTCATCACCAATCGACGGATCTCCGAATACTCATCGACAATATGTCCCGTCATAGACTGCGTCATAATATACTATCTCTCCATGAGTCGGGATCCGTAGCAATCTATAAACATCCTCCGGTGTAATAGTCATCTCGCCCTGTGGTAGCCAAAATGTGTTTGTCTCAGAGTGCCAACGCTCTGCGATAGCCGTAATCAAACCTCGGTTCATCTGGAACCGAGGAAGCTCTAGTACGCACAGTAAACTGCAGCGCCTAATCACTCGCCTCTCGGCGTCAGTCAACTGAGTCCTAAGCTCCATCACCCAGTGTGGTACAGTCCGAAGGTACAGCACAGGGACATCCTCCTGTTTAATCAAAACAAGGAAACCACATGAGTAACTTACTATCAGGAAATCAAACAATCAATCATGGTCATCAATTTAAATATACCTATCAGACTTACCAATCCTAACTCTAAGCGTTGAGGAAGGACGATCCTAGTTTTATGTCTCTAAGCATTTGAGCATAAAATGAATGGACATTTAGATCCATGATCTATCATTCATGATGAAGATTGATTAACCTTATTCTTCGATATTATAGTTACCTATGTCCTAATTCGTTGTTGAAATCAAACAAAGGGAATACCCTAACTAAACATTCGATTGAATTCATTGACGTGATCGATATCAATCAAGTTGACGCAATCGAGCAATCAGACGTCTTAGAAAAGTTTGAAACAAATTTTTTTTTTACTCACGCGACTTTTCTTTCTGGCGTCATTTCTTTTACCAGAGGCGACATTTCTTTGTTCAAACGCATGATTTTATTCAACCGCGTGACTTAATTTCACGGAGGCGGTATAAGATTTACCGAAGGTGACATCTTATTATCACGCGACACCTGATTAAAAATGTTTAAAACCTACGCGACATTAAATTTTCCTTAGGCGACACTAGATTTTCTAAATGCGTAAAAATACCTAAGGGACGCGACATAAAATTTACCACAGGCGACATTTAAAATTTTCAGGCGATACTAAAATGCACGGAGGCGACATTTCTTTTCACGCACGCAGAATTAAAATTTTTAAAAGCATTAAATAAGGTCATAAATGCGACTTTAAAGACATGAGGAAAATTTGAATGACATACCGGAGGACCATCGGTCGCTCTCCGACTGAACCGGCGCGCTCTCTCAAACCGATGCTCGCGATGTGGGACCACCATTGTCTCCAAAAGGTTAAAATCAGAGCTCAAATCTCAAGAAGGAACGGTGCAAATGAATAGTAAAATGAGGGGTTTTACCCTATTTAAGGTGAAATTGGTCCTCATAAACACTTAAAACAATGCACTTTGAACCTATCATAGGACATTTTCATTAATCGGGGCATAAATCAAATTTGATTATTTCTTTCAAACGGTATCAGAAATCAAAACATATTCCAACTACTCAAACTCGTTCAAATCAAGGACTCAATATGTTTTATTTCTGAGGGGGCATCAGAGTATCAAATGGGCATTACGTCAAAAACATTTATCAGTGGGGCATATCATATCATAGCAGTATCATATCATATCAGTATCATATCATATCATATCAAGTTTCATATCATATCAATTTCATATCAGGAGGCAAATCAATTGCATATCAGTTTCATATCAAATCTATCATCATATCAAACCTATCATCATGTCAAACCTATCAACATATCAGCAATCAATCAACCCAGGACCTTTATCAGTGAACCCAGGACCTATCATCATATCAGGACCCATATCATATCAGAGGCATCAGAACCATATCAGCACCATCATCAGAGGCACATCATCATCATCAGGAAGTACATCAATCAGAACGATCAAAGGCATATCAGTGAACCCAGGACCTGAATCAGATCATCATACTAAGGGAATCTTTGAATCGGTGTTCTTCGCACATCGACTCAAAGAGGGGCATTTGTAGACACAGAAAATTGGCAAAGGCTTAATTCAATCAAAAGGTGCATCAAGTCATCAAAATAGCACTAAAAATCGATAAATAGAACAAAAGGCAATTCAAATCAAAGAAAAATTCAATTAAATGATTAAATGATTAAATAAGGCTTGAAAAGGGGAAAAACACTAAGAAATTGATTAAATTCAATTGATGACATAGTTGTTGAAATGAAAAATCAAAATGAACCTCTTACCTTTCATGGCTAAATTTAATTGCTTTAATTAATTAATAAATATAAAATTCCTTCAACAAAGGAAAAAGGAGACAAAATGGACACAAATCACTCACTTTTGTTGAAATGGTCCAGCCTTTTGAAACCATTTAAATGTTTGTCCCCCCATTTAGGGACAAAGCAAAGCCAATTGACCTTACCCAAGCATAACCATGGTTATCTCACTCTACCCCCTACCCTTGGGAAAATCTTATAAATAGAAGGCATTTTGAGGCATTATTCATCCACTCCATATCTTTGAATTGCAGCAAAGCTCTTGCAATTTGCATCCACACCACTCACTTAGCATTTTCATTGATATTTTAGCTTAATTGTTGATCATTTTAGAGATTTTCTTATCAAATAGAGCTAGAATTTGATAATTAGATCTATTTTGCATATCATTCTTAGTTCAATTCTCATAATTAGAGTGTCACTAGTGAGGATTTGCAGCTGAGAGCCTCATTTACCACTTTATTTTAGAGAACCATGAGATATTTAGATTAATTGTGCATTATTTAGATTAGTTTTCTTTGAATAGTGTAAATTCTCTTTAAATCTTGTTATTTCATGAAGGTGTAAATCACTCACACACAATTATCTTATATGTTGATGATTTAATCCTTACCTATAGCTCTACTCTTTTACTTTCTAAAATTAAATTTCAACTCAATCAAAACTTTCAAATGATAGATTTAGGCATCTTCCACTACTTCTTAGGCATGCAAATTTGGCAAACTTCTAAAGGTATATTTGTTTCACAATCTAAGTATGCTCAAGGTCTCTTACAAAGATTTGATATGACTAATGCTAATGATGTCTCTATTCCTTGTGAATTAGGAACTAAGTTAATGATATATATGCAATCTCCATTCATAGATGCTACTCCTTATAGAGAACTTGTAGGTAGTTTAAATTATCTAACTCTCACTAGACCTAATCTATCTTTTAGTGTTGGTTTAGTTTCAAGATTCGTGTCCAAACCTCAACAAACACACTTCAAAATTGCTAAAAGAATATTACGATACATTAAAGGTACTATTAACTTAGGATTATTTTATGATGCAAATGTTCATTTTTCTTTAAAAGGTTTTATTGATTTAGATTTAGGTGGAGACCCCAATGATGGGAAATCTACTTTTGGGTATTGTTTTTCTCTTGGTTCAGGTGATATATCTTGGAAAAGTAAAAAAATCAATCTGTTTCTCAATGTTCTACTGAAGTTGAATATAAAAGTTGTACTCATGCCTCTAAAGAAGCTCTATGGCTTAGAAGAATACTTGAAGATTTGGGTCTACCTCAACAAGAACCTACACCATTGTATTGTGACAATCAAAGTGCAATAGCCTTGGCAAAGAATCTAGTTTACCATGCAAAATCAAAGCACATTTCACTCCACCACCACTTCATTAGAGAGCACATTGCAGAAAAGAAAGTCTCCCTCATCTTTTGCAAAGGAGAAGATCAAGTTGTAGATATATTGACAAAGCCTCTTTCTAGAGAGAAATTCCAGATTCATTGTACAAATTTGGGTTTAAAACCCTTTGATTGTAAACCCCCAAGTAAAGATTAAAGGGGGGTGTTAGAATTAATCTTTCCTTGGTTGTCACATTTACTAGGATAAACCAAGGTATCCTAAATGTTATTTTCCTTGTAATTTCTTATTCTAGATATTCATCCTTATGAGGAATCCTACACTTGTCTCACACACTATTGAAATGTGACATGCATAGAAATGGGAGTTACAATGTAACTCCTTCCTTACATCTCTATTAAAGAGATGGCTCTCCTTCTCTCTACATATGAGATAATTCTTCTTCTCAAACACTATTGTATGAGCTAAGATCTCACTCTCTCTCTCTCTCTCTCATTCTTAGGCATTTTTTGCCCATTCATTATATCACGAGGGTTTTTTTATGCTTTTCCCCTTCAAAATATTGTCTCCTTTGTTGCTTTTCTCTTTGCTGAATGATCCTATTTTTGTGTTAATTCATGGTAAATCTTCTTAGTCCTTGCTCATTGAATTAAACAATTTCCTCTCTCTCTTTATTTTGTTATTATTTTAACAGAAATGTTTTGTTCAACAACATTTTGCATTAGTTTTTCAACTATCTTTTCTTCATCCTTTTACTCTGTTATCTTCAACATTCTCTCCTCAATTTCAATATCGAATTCATTTACCTAACTCACCAGTGAGACTAGATGATCAATTATGGAGGCATTTTCATTAATTGGAGTCTCAGGTGCAATTTGGAGTAAGATGTCTTTTACATCAGATAAAATATTTTGTTATTTCCTTTCTTATTTTAGCTATTCCTATGCTACTTTCCTTTTCATCAATTCTCCATACTTCATTATTTAGTTTGGGTTCATCTTTTTTGGATCACAAATAGGTATTACAATTTCTTAATCCAGTGCTATTTTCTCATTTTTTTCTTTTCTTCCTCTTCTTTCTATGTGTGTTGAGTGCACTTTCACTAGGTGAAATAGTTGGAGGAAATGGGGCCTCAGTTTGTTTCTTATTTGTTTCTTCAACCTTTTCTTGCTCATCTTCCTTTAAAACTTACTTTTCCTTTTCCTTTTCATGTACATTTATTTCCATACCTGTAGAATAAGTATCTACTTTCTTTGTAGTTGTGTTCTCATAGCCTTTCTCGGTGGTAGTGGGTTCATCACCCTTATCAGTTTATTTATGCTCCTCGATGTCCACTATTTCCTCAACATCTTTGGTAACATTTGTATCAATTGTATTACTTTTTTTAGGTGAAACATCACTAGGTTTAGGAGCCAGATATGCATCTACTTAATCCAATATTATTGCATCTTTCATCAATTGATAAAATTTAGGCTCGGTAACTGATATCTCCTTGCTCGGTGTTCCTCATTTGTGTACATGGTATGTTGATCCTTATTAACATTTTTATCTAGATCCTTTATAGTAATTCTTCAATTATGACCTCTTCATCTGTGGTGCTTATCATACAAGGAATATCATCTATTATTGTATTTATAGTAACCTCAGGTTTGTTTCCCAATCCTCTACATATACATCGGTAATAAGCTTGGTATCTAAAATTTCAATTTTCTCAGGTTCAATAGGTTCTTCAATTTTAAATATCTTCTTCCAATCTTTATTAGTCTCATCTTCTACCTATTGTGCTATGCCTATCAGAATGCTCAATGATATTTTATTAATCATAAATCTTTTCTTGTAGTTTATAAGGATTTCATCAACTTCCTGAACTGATAGAGATGGTACAGATACTAATAGTGATCTCTCCCTTATCTTTCTCTCACTTTCAAGTGCATATTTCCATCTTGCACTAATCCTTTCATAAAAACCTTCAAGTATTTTCCCTTTTAGTTCCATCGGTATTATCCTGAATGTATACATGGCATCAATTGTTTCTTCTTCAATCTTCAATTTATCATCATCACTTAACTTATGAAAATTTACATGTATAGAACCAAAATGTCTAGTTATCTTTAGATCTTTGACATACTCATTAATAGTTTTTGGTATAGAGTTCTTTACAAATCATAATTGATTTTCATCATCTAATCCTGTTCTTTCACTATCATCATTCCTTTGTTTCTTCATCACTTTGGTTCATGCATGTTTTGTGTATTTTCTCTTCTGATAAGTTTATTTTTACATTGAGTTTCCTCAACTATGCTAGATTTTCCTCTCCCTTTCTTTGTAGGAGGTGTGAGGGTTGATGTTTCTTTAGTCCTCAACCTAGTAGCCTTTGGACTAGCATTTTCCTATATTGTTTTCTTCCTTCCCCTCTTTGGTTTAGATGTTTCTTCTTTCAATTCCTTAGTCTCTTCTTCATCGGTCTCTTCATCAACTAACCTATCTTTCTCTTCACCAAATTTATCTTCTAGTGTGTTCAACATTTTTCTAGACTTCTTTTGAATCTTTGGACATAGGATCTCAAGCCTTATAATTTTCTTCGCTTCCTCAAATGTTCCAAACCTTTTATCAGTCCTATTTATAGGTTGTTTCAAAAAAGTTTATATGGCTAGAGTAGCTCGGTCTATATCTAACTCATACCGCATCGGTTATAACCATGATGTCCTTGGTTCTACATCCTTGATTAAACATGTATCTGTGTTAGCTAGAAAACAAATTGAATCTTTGTAGTCTTCAATTAGTTGTGGGGGTATTCTAAATCTTTGATGCATTAATCTAGTCTTGAATTGTTCAAAGTACTTACTCATAACCTTATCAAAAATATCTCCCAGACCATTGATATAGTCATTAATTTGATAGGTAATATGTCTTTTTGTATTCCAATTGATATCACTGATTGTAGGAAAAAAAATTTGCAAATAGAAAAAGATACATACCAAAAATGATCCAAACGTTGAATTATTCTTCTTGGCAACTCGAATGGTATGCATATTGTCTTCTAGTTCCTTCATGAGAATCTTAGCTAGGTCAACTTTGAAGCCTTTCTTCACAATTTTGTAAGCAAATTCTATTGCTCCACCTGGTACACTATTCGGCATGTTTGATTGATAGCTTCGGTAGGATTTTACACATGTAGAAAAAAATTTCTTGACATAATTGATAGTGGACACTTAGAGACCCGACCATCCCATCTCACTCTGGTGTACTTTTCTATTTTAGCCTTTGGTGCCGACCTCATAGCCTTGGCCTTCTCAAAAATTGGATAACTAGTCACCATGTGTATGACATCATTGGTGATCTTTATAGGTTCATCAAGCCACATTTTTTGTTTGTGTACTAAGCTGAGAACTATCCTAATTGATTCATCCTTGAAAACCTTTGGGAAATGGAGGGCATGGTTCAAACCCTTCATTTCTAGGTTCTTGTTCTCATCCTTCAATTAAACATTCATACAAATTGTATTGTACAGATCCTAAAGTTCATTATCATAGATTTAATTTATCTTGCAATGAATATATGACCTAATGTTGTGATCCAATAAAACCTACGGAGGAAAAGATAAAAGTTCTCCAGTCTCATCAATCTTTACTGCAATGTCTGGATACAATTTGTAGTTAGGCTCTTCATAATCAGTAGTCTTCAGTAGTCTTTATCAAAGTAGGTCTAATAACCTTAGGTGCCTTAGGTTACGCCAAAGTAGAGGCCATTTTTAATTAACTAGAGCTTCATCAAATGAAGGTAAAATTTCTTGAGAATGCTTGAATCCTTTTACCAGATTACTCAAATCACTCACACTATTAACAAATTCAGTTGGTTTAGCTTGAAATTTGAATGTAGATTGAAATAGCTCTAGTCACTCTTCTGTGTTCTTCGATTGAAAAGTGAAAAATGAAGTTTTGACCTTGTATTTATAGTGAAAATTTATTTTAGGGTTCGGAGAGGTGCAATAAATCCTCATTAACTAACCAAATAACTAAAAGTCATACCAACCACAGATCATTTCTCAGTAACCCAATACTTTTCTACCAACTATCTAACTTACTATGTTGAGCTTACCAACCATTTTGAATTTTGAATTATAGAGTTATCCTATTGCATCTTTCCATATGATGATATAGATATTAATTCATGACTATGAGGAACTATTGTAGGATAGAAACAATTCAAATATAGTTCCATACCTACCTGTATGGATTAGTTTGTGGTGGTGGAGTAACCTAATACAAAGGATGATGTGTCACCAACTAGTCCAAATGATGTTCCAATATCTTAAGTCTTTCTTCTCCATATGATGTTCATCTGATTACAAATTTCATCAACATTTATTGTGCCTTTTCCTTTAGAGTCTTCATCATTAGGTGCATATTTTTGATACCTATAGTCTTTTCTCAAATGACTGGCCTTATGATGATGAGAACATGTCATGCTAGGTGTCTTCCAAGTACCAATGTTACCTCTCATATGCAATCTTCTATCATTTTTGGAAATATGACCAAATCTCCCACAAGTAGTACAAGTGATCTGTGTGTTGTAATCCTAGTTGATAGTGTTTTCTTCTCTACTCGGTATCCATTTGTTTTTCTTTTGTGACCTGCAGTCTTGTGACTTATGTCCATACTTTTTCAATGTATATCACTAGCCATCAAATCTCTCTTGTCTTGGAGTCATATCAATTTCAGATCTACACTCAAATGCTTTATGACATTACGTATTGCAATTATAATAGTATCCATCAAATTTAGGTGTAGTAAATGTCTTGTTGACCTTGCTTTTGCATACATTTTCTCAGTGTCTAGGTTTTCCACAATGATAGCATGTTGGCTTCTTTTTTTTTGGAGTTATATAAATAGTTTTCTACTTATCTTACTTGGATGACTCTCCTTTCTCAGTTGTGGGGTCCTTGGTAAAGCCTAATCCACTGATGTCTCTCGGTATGCTCTAATATCTTACCTATTCATCAAGTTTCCTTATACTTTCCTCATATCTCTTTATCCTTTCATTGGTTTATGTTTTAGTTTTCATCTCATTCTTTATATGTTCATTTTCTCATCTCAATCCAATAATCTCTTCAACTTTCCTTGCAATTTACTTATTAACATAGATTAATTGATCTATCATGTTATAGTGATTTTGTGTCAATATCTATATTTCAACATCTTTCTCATTCAATCTTGCACTCATTTATTCAATCTTGCACTCATTTACCTTCTCTCATCTTTTATCACTCTCTTGTCATATTCAGCTTTTCTCATTTGTTCCAGAACTTCACACATCCTTACCGATTGAGCTTCTTGTTCCCTCTTTAATGACTTTACTTTCTCGGTTAGGGTTTTCTTCTTTTAAGTCAAATCTGATATAGAAGCCTCAGATTCATAAAATAAACTTCCCTTTGATTGTTCTTAAATTTTTTTAACTTGATCTTGAGTGTCTTTCAATTGATGGGCTAACTCCTTTCTCTTGTTCAGTAAATGATTCAAATTCCTTCTTAGCTCATCAATCTATTCATTTGTATATTTTAGTTCCATGTTCATATTTTCAATCACCTTTTCATACCTATAGATTTCCATCTCCAGATCTTTCCTCTCAAGTGATCAAACTTGTAAATAAGAGACTAATCTCTAATACCAATTGTTGGAAAGTTAAGGTGCTGAGAGTGGGGGGTGAATTAGAACCTTATAAAACTTTTAGGCTTCAATAACTATTTTAACCCCTTTATCCTTCCATCCATAAAATTTAACAATCTAATTGTTGAATGTAAATAAAGTAAAGTAAACCCATTCATCCATAATGCATAACACACATCAACATAATTGACATGTGATTTTAGTTACATAGAAATGCTTTGTTAGAGGCAAAAACTATGGTGGGGATGACACCCACAATCCTTCACTACTGTAGTATAATTGTTTTATCAATTAGAGCATACAAAATATCACTTCTGGTGATTTTACCCTATAAGGAGTAATATAAAATAAGACCTACTAAAGTCTACCTAATTACAGGATTTAGCAACACTCATTAAGTGTGTGCTCTGATAAGATATTTTACAATAAAATCTTGCTAAAGCCTTCCCAATAAGTGGGATAAGAGAATACAAAAATAATAGTGTATTCTTTTAATAATTGACCTTCAAATATGGATCTATCGGTATGCTAAATTAGATCCATTGTACTCTCTGTATTATCATTGTCTTTCTCTGATTGATTTCACCAGAACTATCAACTTCCTTTTCTCGGTAGCCTTAGCTTATTTTTCTTTGTTCTAATTTCACTACTTCACTATAATCACACTCTTTATAATTCTTGATCCATCCATATATATTGTTTTAGTAGCTTCCAGAATACTTGACCTAATTAGGGTTTAGATCCTTCTGAAAATCTTGGTCAAATAGATCAATGATCCATATTTATTTCCTTTATCTAAGAAATATCTACATTATTATCATTGGTTCAATATATGCATTGGGATCATACACAATCATGTTTTTATTCCCAATAAAACTTACCTAATGTTTACCTCGATTGTCATAATCCTTTTTCTTTTTGATTCTAATCAAACTATTAAATCCATTATGTATCACTCGGTTATTGTTTCTGGTTCTGCTCAGTTAACATACTATTCCTACTCGGTACTTCCTTTACTCGATTACAATACATTCTTAGTACTTCCTTTACTCAGTTACAATACTTTCTCAATACTCTTCCTGTTCGATAGCCATTGTGCTTATTTAAGTCTATTTGTTTGGTCTTCATTCTTCTTGGTATACATTGTTGGGCATTTGCATAGCTTTGTGCTCGATACTGCTCTACCTTGTCTTACTGACTATCATGCTCTTTACCGAATAACTCCTTTTCACCAATGTACTTCTTCATTCATACCAACATGATCTTTTATTTACCAATCATAGCACTAAATACATTTAGGAGTAACATTCTCCTCCTTTGGCATTAGTGACAAAAACTTGTCAAAATTCTCATATCTCCATATATGCCAACTCAATAAAAATTCCACAGTAACTCCCCCTTAACACATGCTTCTCCTATTTCAAAATCATTCAAAAAATCTTTATTTTTCCATCATACATACACAGTTAACTATCTACTCTCCCTTCTATTATCTCCTCAAGTATATATACTATTATCCCCCTTTTTTAACAGTAATGCCAAAAACAAAAATTGTAAGACATCACAAAATACTTACAGTTTATCAAACAAAACTTTAAAAGTAGATTTAGCACTGTCATATGTTGTTTTCCATGTTTCTTTTAATGCTTTCAATTTTGAAAGTTGAGCTTGCAATTGTGAGGATAGATCTACCATATGATCTAGAACTGACATCTCAGGTGTCGAAATAAACACTTTTTCTTTCTTCACATTTACCTATATAACCTCCAAATGAGGAATGATTTCAGCCTATAGATCAATAATTTGTGTTCTTATTTTCTCCTCTTCCTTCCTTAAATCAAGTTGCAGACTCATAAAATGTTTAATTTTGGAATAATGACTTTGAAGTGTTTGTGATTCGTCAGAAAACTTATCGGCATTGTCCTTAAGATCTTCATCAATTTTCTTCATCTTTTCTAGGACTTGTTGAGTAAAATGAGAAATATTGCAAAGTTGTTGGAGTAATTGAACTACTACCTTTAGTGTATGTTCCATATCAGTTGCAATGATAGACAAGGAAAAAAAAATTCAACGATCTTTTGCATTAGTTTTTCAACTATCTTTTCTTCATCTTTGCGCTCTGCTATCTTCAATATTCTCTCATTAATTCCAATATCAAATCCATTTACCTGAGTCACTAGTGAGACTAGTTAATAAATTATGGAAGCATTTTCATTAATTGGAGTCTTAGGTGCAATTTGGAGTAAGATGTCTTTTACATCAGATAAAACTTTCTATTGTTTCCTTTTTTGTTTTAGCTTGTCATGTGCTTCTTTCCTTTTCAATAGTTCTCCATACTTCATCATTTCATTTGGGTTCATCTTTGTTGGATCATAAATAGGTATTACAATTTCTTCATCTAGTGATATTTTCTCCTTTTTACTTTTCTTCCTCTTCTTGCTATGTGTGTTGAGTGTGCTTTCACTAGGTGAAATGGTTGGAGGAAATAGGGCCTCAGTTTGTTGCTTATTTAGTTCCTCAACCTTTTCTTTCTCACGTTCCTTTAAAACTTCTTTTTCCTTTTCTTTTTCATGTGTATCTATTTGCATACCTATAGCAGAAGTATCTTCTTTCTCTGTAGTTGTTTTCTCTTGGCCTTTCTCAATGGTAGTGGGTTCATCACCCTTAACAATTTATTTCTACTCCTTAATGTCCTTCAACGTTTCCTCAACATATTTAGTACCATTTTTATCAATAGTATTACTTTGTTCAAGTGGAACTTCACTAGGTATAGGAGTCGGATATGCATGTACTTGCTCCAATATTGTTGCATCTTTCATCAGTTGAGAAATTTTGGGCTCAGTAACTGATGTCTCCTCGAGGTGTTCCTCAGTTGTGTACATGATGTCTTAATCCTTATTAACATTTTTATCTACATCCTTTTCAATAATGTCTTCAATTATGACCTCTTCATCTATGGTGCTTATCATATAAGGAATATCATCTATTACTATATTTTTAATAACCTGAGGGTTTGTTTCGCAATCCTCTAAATATACATCGGTAGGCAACTCGGTATCTGAAATTTCAATTTTCTTAGGTTGAACGGGTTATTCAATTTGAAATATCTTCTTGCATTCTTTATTAGTCTCATCTTCTACCTCATGTGCTATGCCTGTCAAAATTCTCAATGATCTTTTCTTAATCATAAATCTTTTCTTGTAGTTTATAAGGGCTTCATCAACTTCCTAAACTGATAGAGATGGTGCAGATACTAATAGTGATCTCTCCCTTATATTTCTCTCACTTTCTAGTGCATATTTCCATCTTGCACTAATCCTTTCATACAATTCTTCAGGTATTTTCCCTGCTAGTTTCATCAGTATTATCCTAAATGTATACATGGCATCAATTGTTGCTTCTTCAATCTTCAATTTATCATCATCACTTAACTTATGAAATTTTACATGTATAGATCCAAAATGTCTAGTTGTCTTTAGATCTTCAGCATACACATCAATAGTTTTTGGCATAGAGTTCTTTAGAATTCAAAATTGATTTCCATCATCTAATTCGGTTCTTTCACTATCATCATTCCTTTGTTTCTTCATCACTTTGGGTCCTACCTATTTTATGTATTTCCTCTTTTGATAAGTTTTTGTTTTAGTTTGATTTTCCTCAACTATGCTAGATTTTCCTCTACCTTTCTTTGTAGGAGGTGTGGGAGTTGATGTCTCTTTATTCCTCAACCTAGTAGCCTTTGTACTAGCATTTTCCTATGTTGTGTTCTTCCTTCCCTCTTCAATTTAGATGTTTCTTCTTTTATTTCTTGAATCTCTTCTTCCTCGATCTCTTCATCAACTGACCTATCATTCTCTTCACCAAATTTCTCTTCTAGTGAGTACAACATTTTCTAGACTTCTTTTGAATCTTTGGACCTAGGATCTCAAGTTTTATCCTTTTCTTCGCTTCCTCAAATGTTCCAAACCTTTTAGTAGTCTTATGTACAGGTTGTTTCAAAAAAAATTTTGTTGGTAGAGTAGCTTGGTCTATATATAACTCATACTCCATCGGTTTTAAACATGATGTCCTTAGTTCAATAGCCTTGATCAAACATGTATCTATGCCAGCTAGAAAACAAATTGAGTCTTTCTAGTCTTCAACTAGTTGTGGGGGTATCCTGAATCTTTGATGCATTCTAGCCTTGAATTTTTCAAAGAAATCATTCAAAACCTTATCAAAATTATCTCCCAAACCATTGATATAGTCATTAAGTTGATAGGTAATAGGTTTGTCTGTATTCCAATTGATATCACCGATTGTAGGAAAAATGTTTTGCAAATAGAAAAAGATACATACCAACAACGATGCAAACTTCAAAGTATTTGTCTTGGAAACTTGGATGGTATGCATATTGTCTTCATGTTGCTTCAACAGGATCTCAGCTAGGTCAACTTTGAAGCCTTTCTTCAAAATTTTGTAAAACAAGTTTATTTCTCCACACAATATATTGTTCAACATGCTTGATTGATAGATTCAGTAGACTATAACACATGTAGCAAATTTTGTCTCAACAAAATTGATAGTGGACTCTCAGAGACCTCGACCATCCCATGTCATTCTAGTGTGCTTTTCTATTTCAGCATTTGGTGTCGACCTCATAGCATTTGACTTCTCAGAAATTGAATAACTAGTCACCATGTGTATGACATCCTTAGTGATATTTACAATTTCATCAAGCCACATTGTTTGGTCATGTACTCCACTGAGAACTATCCTGATCCATTCATCCTTGAAAACCTTTGGGAAATGGAGGGCATAGGTCAAAACCTTCATTTCTAGGGTCTTGTGCTCATCCTTCAATTGATCATTCATACACAGTGCATTGTACGCATCTTGAAGTTTATTCTTATAGATTTCACCGATCTTGCAATAAATATATGACCTAATGTCGCGAACCAGTAAAACCCTTGGAGGAAAATATGAAAGCACTCTGGTCTCATCAATCCTTATTGCAATCTCTGGATACAATTTGTATTTTGGTTCTTCATAATCAGTAGTCTTTATCAAAGTAGGTTTAATAACCTTAGGTGCCTTGGGTTGTGTCGAAGTAGATTCCATTTTTAATTAACTAGGGCTTTGCCAGATAAAGGTAAAACTACTCAGGAACGCTTGAATCTTTTTACCAAATTACTCAAATCACTCATATTGTTAACAAACTCACTCGGTTCAGCTCAAAATTCTAATATAGATTTAAATCGCTCTAGTTTATCTTCTGTTCTCTTTGAATGCAAAGTGACAAATGAATTTTTGACCTCGTATTTATGGTGAAAATTTATTTTAGGGTTTGGAGAGGTGCAATAAATGCTCATTAACCGACCAACCAACTAATAGTCATACTAAATGTTGGAGCTCTAAAATTTAGCTTTAATTTTAGAGTAACTAGTTTGAAAATTTCCCTAAAGCACAAATCATTGCCTCAAAAGACCTTTTAAAGAACCCTAGTTTGAATGCGAGTAAAAAAGGACCTGTGGATTTTCATGAGATACCACTTAAGATGTGTTCCTTGGCTATCATTGAGAAAATGCAGTGGGTTACAACTCTCAGATTTTAGTTCTGATGTGTTTTGGAGATCCATTTGGAGGTCATTGCCCAAATCTACACTTTGTATATATTCTATTTTTACTGAATGACCTACTTCAGAGGTTTGTGTCTAACACCCAATTGATATTCATGGCATATGGAATGTTGTAGTATATTGTAGGCATGAAAGTGAATCTCCATGCCCATTTTCAGATTCCAGTGAGTTTGTATGATCAGTTTACCAAGGCCTCTCTGGTTGCATTTTATTCAGTTTATCTGAACATGAAAATGCAGAATTTAAGTAGCCTATTTTGAGATCATACAAGTTGTACCCAATTCATGATTAGGAGAAATCAATTGTTCCTCTACATTGTAAACATGGAAATGATTTTTCCTGGTGATTTTTAGACCATGACCAATCTATTGGATCACTTTTCTCAGTCAAATCCAAATCTGATTTCTGCAAGTTTCAATGTTTTAAAGTTCAGGAAGTTCCAAAGGGGTGACTTTGAAGATCAATTCTTGATGACTGGTTGATCATTTGGGAAATATAATTATAACCTTGTTTTCTATGTATGAAATTGAATCAACATCTAGGGTTTCAGACCATAAGGGTCCCATTTGATAGGTTTCTGAAGTCAGAAGAAAAGGTGCTTTATGCAAATGGCTAGTGCTGACAAAATCAACTGCACAGAATGGTTACTTTCAAAAATTGGTAGCTTGTTACCTGATGCTTATTTCCAGATGGAAGTTATTTCCTTTCATTCCTTATATTTCAATCTACCAGGATCAGCGGTTGAGCCTCGGGTCATCATTTGATATTTTTAGTACATCTTTTTGAGAGGCAGTTCCCTATGATGTTAATTTGCATTTATAAAACAAATTTAAACAAGTGATTTAGAGTTTTAAAATCCTTTTCCCTATGTAACTTTGTGGAAATATGTCCAGTGGAGTGACTTTCTATACTATAAATTTCGTGCTCACCAAGTGTCGATGTCAACTAGGGTTATGGATTCATCAATTTTTCAAGGGAGTTCTTGGAGGCAGTTTGTTCAGCTTGGCGACTTGACAAAGTAATGAAAATCAGAGTTTTTGAGTGATCTAGTTGTGTTCAAATTAAATCCAGTTGCAGGAACTGGTCACTTAGATCACATTTGGGGCTCAGTTATTTGAAAAAAAAAAAATTAGCCAAACCCACTTTGGGCCCAGCTTGCCTCATTATTTCTAAAGAGTCGTGTCATCTTCATTTTATTTCCTCATGCACCATACTTCTTTAGGCATTCGCCCATGCCTCTATCCACATTATGCACCCATCCATTTCTTGCACTACTGGTTTGTTCTTCTTCTTTCTTGGCACATACATGTATCCATTATTGCCAAGTGTGCCTTCATTTTTCTTTACCATGCATTGGTGTTCACCTTAGTGCTGGTGCCACCATTCATCTTTCATATGCTGCTGCATATTTTCCTTAGTGTGTGCACCCTTTCCTTTTGGGTTGTGCATACATTTGTGGAAGCTTCCTATGTTTCCTTTGGGAGTGTGTATGCCCATTTGCAATGTGTGCACACCATTTTGTAGTGTGTGCACACTATTTTTGTAGTGTGTGCACCACATGGAGGGTTGCACACACCTTTGTGGGGTGCTTCGTACCACATGGTGAAGTATGTGCCTCAACTAGGGGGGACTGCCAAGGGCATGCCCTGTAGTGCACAAACATGACACGCCACAAAATGAAAGAGTTGGTGCACGCGTAGGCATGGTGGAGTGGCCACAACAAGTGGACTTCCATGTGGTTTATCCCACATTTGCCCTGCTTAGTATGTAAGAAGTGTTTAAAAGAAACAATGCTCAGTAGGTTGGTAAAAAAGAAAGAAAGGTAAATGGAGAGCCTCCCGAATTTATGTGGGGCCAGTTAGTGCATGCCAATTGGGCACACACTAAGAGGTAATTTTGAAGAAAAATATTATAAATGAAAAGGGATTTATCCCACATTGCCGGCAAAAAGGGAACAACAGTTATTAAAATAGAAAAGTGCACAAACATAAGGTGTCCAAGTGTTGACACCCAAGTGGACTCCCTCATGTGTGCATGTGGATCAAGGTGATGAGATGGAAAATGACTGGAGGATGATGTGGCAATCAGTCCCACGAGAGGTAAGAAAATTTTGACACTATGAGATAATGAACTTGTCAGATGCGTCAGGATGCATGCCCAAGATCAATGGTAGGTGTGATTGCTCAATGAGAAAAATTACCGAAGGTTAGCCATCGTGGAATCACACCTAGTCAAAACATGTCCCACAATGATGTGGCAGACAAGATGCAGCTTGGAGGCCCATTTGGCGAAGCACCAAATCAACGGTTCACATGTGGCAAAGATAGACAAGTTACGCCAGTGAGAGGGCAGTGAGATGGATTGATTGACTAATAGGATGATGCCATGTGGCATGTGGACCCACATCAAAGTTTAAAAGGCCTATGTAAAAATTAAAGAATTCATATAAAGTCAGACTATACGTTGAAATTCAAAAATTTGAATGACTTGGGCTATTCACAAAAATTTGATCTGGTGATTGAATTTTTATTAGAATATGCAAGTATTATATATCAACGAAAATGGCGCGAGATGAGGGATTCAATGATAGTAAAGGAAATCAGATTTGCCCAAGTGGGTGAGAGAAGTAATGGTATTTGTATTTCAAAATCAGATTTTGGGAAGGAAGAAGATATTTTGTAGAATGTATTGTTCTGGAAGGAGACATATGCCAAGTAGATATGTGTTTTAGGTCTCTTTTCCTTTTCCATATATTCTCATCCTTTTCATTTGGTAAGGGTTCCAAATTCTCTGTAATTTTTCAGAGCTGGTTCCAACAATGGTTCCTTCTGTAAATACTGCCCTTTTTTCTTCATATAGGGTGTTCTTCTTTCCTTTTTGGTTCTTAGAGGAGAATATAAATTGTAATAGTCTATCTTATGAATAACATTTCAGCATTTTGCATGCTATTATCAAGTTGTCTCAATTTTGCTTCCTGGGTCACATGGTTGAAACATCAAGGGTGTTTTGGTTTCTTCTATTGAAAGATCTCAATAGAAGTTATTTCAAGGGAATAACTGGGATTTCATATTTGTCTTCAGATGTGTATGAGTTGGGATATCAAGGATACGTCAAACTTGTCTTTCAGTGGATGTTGATTAATGTATTGCTTATTCTAGGGTCTCTTCTAAGGGCAGGGTTAAATTTTTTAAATAGGTAGTTGCATAGTTGAATACACACGTGGATTCACAAGTAGAACTTGATCAATGGTGTATGATTGATGTAAGTCATTAACATATTAGACTGCATTGTCTTCTTTATTCATAGCTTTCTATTGCAGTATTATATTTGACTCTGTTGCCCATTGGATAAGGCACTAGTCTATGAGAGATTTGGGGTATTTCAAGGATCCATTCATTCCAAAATATAAGCGAAACCATTTTCCCTTTCATGTTGATAGGAGGATTTAGAAGTATTTCTAGTTTTCAAACTTACTCTATGCGAGTGGGATATTGCACAAGATATGGTCAAAAGAACTGAGGTACAGGTTACCTAAAGGGGTTTGAAAGCTATTCCATATTTATGTATATGCAAGCTATTGTTTATCAAAGGAAGTTATGTGTGTGTAGATGAGGCAATACCCACCTAAGTGATGTGGAGCTTGAAGTGAAGGAGGTATTTGTACCTTGTTCTGTTGGATTTCTCTTGTCTCTTTTCCACTGGCGGTGTTGAGTTTTTGTTCCAAGTTCTCAATCCTGCAACTTGGTTCCTGAGTTTCCACGAAGGAAAAGAGGTTGCAAGAAAAAACACCAACAAGATGGTGACTCTACTGGGGAAATGTTAAATGAAGCTTAAATAACGTAGGTGTAAGTTGAGCTAGACTCTTGGCCTTCTTATTTATCTCATCTAGTGGTTACCATTGGTAATATAGAGTCAGGTTCAAATATTTTATATATCTTCTCACTAAGTTGTGAGAGGCGACTCGAAAGTTCTCTATTTGATCAGTACATGTTTAGAATAAAAAATATGATGTATGTAGTTCTGATAAACAAATTTAAAAAATCCTGGTGAGGTTTTTTTGTTGATTGGAAAGAGGATACAAAGATTGTGAAGTAGTAAAATATTCTTCCTCTTCGAGGAGGTGGTGACTCTATGTGAAAAGAACCTGATAGAGCTACAAAGTGGGCTCTAAGATCTACTATATTTCCAGCCAAAGAGAAAATAGTAGCAACAAAAAACATACCAATTATTTCCCATTTAATATTGTTGTATTTGCATGGTCCTTATTGGGTGAAAAAGTCACCATAGAAAGGATTATGGATTGTGGTTCTACATATTTCTCTAGATTTGTTGAAAAATCTTGGTTATATTTTTGGAGAATATTTTTGATTTGAGAATCTTTATGGCTACATAAGTTGTTCATGATAAGAATTTGAAATTTTCATTAAGAGAAAGTGTAGCACATAATGGATTTGTGTAGAAACTTTTATGCACAAAGATATGCGCCATTATTTTTTGATGGCATTGAAGGTTTCCCAAATAAGTTTCCTACTGAGGTTAGGGAATTTTTGACAAAATTTAGTGGTGATGGATCATTTTCAGCAGGTGAACATTTAGATGACCATTCTATGACTTAATGGTTGAGTTTGAGATTGAGCATGAAGATGTTGCAATGAAAATATTAGTGCAATCTCTTACCAAGGATGCGGGGGATTGGTTCTTATCCCTACCATCATGTCCACTCCCTTCTTGGAATGTGTTAAGAGAAACATTCATAGAATATTTTGATGAGAGAGTTAGTAAAGATGAGTGTGATGTAAAAAATGAAGATTAGTACCAAGACATTGATGTCTCTGTTGATCGCACCATCCATGAAACTGATTATGAGGATTTATTCATTAAAATTGCTACTCTCAAAAGAGAACTTGCAACGAATGATGTTGTGTGCTAGCAATTGCAAGAAGAGAAAAGGTTGCAAGTAATTGCTATTCTTCATTTTGATGATGAAGAGGCCAGTGGTGATATATGTATTGATGATCTTGTGATGGATCTTCTTTCAAATCTTACACCATCTTCTGAAGTGTTATTTGATTCCATGATAGTTGCCACATGTGATGCAGATTATGATGCTAATATTGAAGTCAACAAATGTCAAGATATTGAAGATGAATTCATATTTGACAATGTTCCTGTTAAGTTTGTAAAACTCTCTTATCAGCATGAAAGGACACTTTTCTTGTCTCAATTCAAGTAAGATTTTTGTGAATAGAAAGAGGATGATTATGATGCAGATGTAAGTTGTTGTAGTGATTTCTTTGCATAAGAAGACATGAGCCAAGAGATTTCAATCCCTGTTCCAAATGGGGAATATATTTGCAGCACTGAGAATGAGGCCAAAGAAATTGAACATGAAGAATAGCAATTTTCAAAGGTATGCACCTAAATTTGATTCTAGAGTTTCATGCCCAGTAGATATATGTTTTGATGAAGATGATACTAGTGAGGGCATGAAGTGTGATACATATGCTGACATTCATTTTCCTATTTTTGAGGAAAATAATATGTAAGTTGAAAGTACATATGACTGTGATAGATTTGATGATTTCATATATGATGAATATGAAGATATATTTACTAATATGGATTCAGGTTTTTAAGAGCCTAGTGTCAACGATACTTGTATACACCATGATGCTAAAGAAGGGGACAAATATGAATATGTTATCTCAGATTTGCAAGTGATTAATGAGCCATTGACTGGCAATGTTTTTCCCTTTTTAAAAGATGCTAATAAGAATTGTGGTCAACAAGCTATCTATGATTCTACACAGTCAAATTTTTGTCGAGATGTTCTATTCTAGTTTGCAAAGTGCTAATATAAAAGAATCTTGTTCTTTGGTGCAAACTAGTATTCAGTGTATGGATCTTTCTAGCCATGAGGATGAGGAAGAATGTTTCCTTTTTCAGAAAGTCAGTGATAGTAGATGGTGTGATATTTTGATATCACAAAATGATCAACATTCATGGTGGTTTGACAACTTGGTTTTGCCAGTTGGTGGTGAGTATGCTGATTATTTTATATGATGTGCTGAAGATAAATTACAGTGTTTTTGATCAGTCAGATGGAAGCAATGGTTTCAGTTTACTTTTGATCTATGGGGATGAAAATCATATGTTCGACAGAGGTAAGGATTGAATCCAATTTTGGGGCTTTGAGCCTTTGCAAATAATGTATTTATTGTATAGTTGTTTTCTTTACAGTCATGTGGTGTGTTTTCTTTCAGTAAGGATCCCTATTTTTGGAGAGAAGAGAAAAGTCTGATTTGTTTCGAGTGGTATGCTCTCCCAAGAGATTCTAAGTTATCTTCATGCCCACAAGGGGCACGCATCCCCAATCAGGGCCACTATTGGAGCTCTAAAATTTAGCTTGAATTTTAGAGTGACTAGTTTAAAAATTTCCCTAAGGCACAAATCATTGCCTCAAAAGACTTTTTAAAGGACCCTAGTTTGAATGCGAGTAAAAAAGGACCTGTTGATTTTCATGAGATACCGCTTGAGACATGTGTTCCTTGGATATCATTGAGAAAATGCAGTGGGTTAAAACTCTCAGATTTTAGTTCTGATGTGTTTTGGAGATAGCCATTTGGAGGTCATTGCCCAAATCTGCACTTTGCATATATTATGTTTCTACTGAATCACCTACTTCAGAGGTTTGTGTCTAACACCCAGTTGATAGTAATGGCATATGGAATGGTGCAGTATATTGTAGGCATGAAAGTGAATCTTCATGCCTATTTTCATATTTCGGTGAGTTTGTATGATCATTTTACCAAGGCCTTTGTCTTTGCATTTTATTCAGTTTGTCTGAACGTGAAAATGTAGAATTTAAGTAGCCTATTTTGAGATCATACAAGTTGTACCCAATTGATTGTTCCTCTACATTGTAAACATGGAAATGAGCATTCCTGATGATTTTTAGACCATGACCAATCCATTGGATCACTTTGCTCATTAAAATTTAAATTGATTGTTCCTCTACATTGTAAACATGGAAATGAGCTTCCTTGATGATTTTTAGACCATGACCAATCCATTGGATCACTTTGCTCAGTCAAATTTAAATCTGATTTCTGCAAGTTTCATTGTTTTAAAGTTCAGGAAGTTCTGAAGGGGTGACTTTGAAGATCAACTCTTGATGACCAGTTGATCATTTGGGAAATATAATTATAGCCTTGTTTTCTGTGTGAAATTGAATCTACATCCATGGTTTCAGACCATAAGGGTTCCATTTGATAGGTTTGTGAAGTCAGAACAAAAGGTGTTTTATGTAGATGGCTAGTGCTTACATAATCAACTTCGCAGAATGGCTACATTCAAAAATTGGTAGCTTGTTACTAGATGCTTGTTTCCAAATGGAATTTGTTTCCTTGCATTCCTTATATGTCAATATTCTACTAGGATCAGTGGTTGAGCCTCAAGTCATCATTTGATATTTTTAGTACATCTTTTTGAGAGGCAGTTCCCTATGATGTTAATTTGCATTTACAGAACAAATTTAAACAGCTGATTTTTTTTTGAGTTTTAAAATCTTTTTCCCTGTGTAACTTTGTGGAAATCCGTCCAGTGGAATGACTGTCTATACTACAAATTTTGTGCTCACCAAGTGATGATGTCAGGGGTTATATTTTGATCAATTTTTCAAGGGAATTCTTGGAGGCAATTTGTTCAATTTGGCGACTTGGAAAAGTAATGGAAATCAAAGTTTTTGAGTGATCCGTTTGTGTTCAAATTAAATTTAGTTGCGGGAACCAGTCACTCAAGTCACATTTGGGGCTCATTTATTTGAAAACAAAAATAATTTTAGTCGGACCCACTTTGGGCCTAGCTTGCCTCATTATTTTTAAAGAGTCATGTCATCTTCATTTTATTTGCTCACACCATACTTCTTTAGGCATTCGCCCATGCCTCTTCCCGCATTGTGCACCCATCCATTTGTTGCACTACTAATGTGTTCTTCTTCTTTCCTGGTCCGTGCATATATCCATTATTGCCAAGCGTGCCTTCATTTTTCTTTACCATGCATTGGTGTGCACCTTAGTGCTGGTGCCACCATTCATCTTTTATATGTTGCTACTTATTTTCCTTAGTGTATGCACCCTTTCCTTTTGGGATGCGCATACATTTGTGGAAGTTGCCTATATTTCCTTTGGGAGTGCGTATGTTCATTTGCAATATGTGCACACCATTTTGCAGTGTATGCGCACTATTTTTGTAGTGTGTGTGCACCACATGGTGAAGTGTGTGCCTCAACCAGGGGGAGCTGCTAAGGGCATGCCCTTCAGTGTACAAACATGGCACACCACAAAATGAAAGAGTTGGTGCATGTGCAAGCATGGTGGAGAGGCCAGAACAAGTGGACTACCATATGGTTTATCCCACATTTGCCCTGCTTAGTATGTAAGAAGTGTTTACAAGAAACAATGCTCAGTAGGTTGGTAAAGAAAGAAAGAAAGGTAAATGGAGAGCCTCTCAAATTTTTGTGGGGCCAGTTAGTGCATGCCAGTTGGGCACACACTAAGAGGTAATTTTGAAGGAAAATATTTTAAATGAAAAGGGATTCATCCCACATTGTTGGTGGAAAGGGAATAACAGTTATTCAAATAGTAAAGTGCACAAACATAAGCTGTCCAAGTGTGGATGCCCAGGTGGACTCCCTCACATGTGCATGTGGATCGAGGTAATGAGATGGAAGATGACTAGAGGATGATGTGGCAATGGGTCCCATGAGAGGTAAGAAAATTTTGACACAATGAGATAATGAACTTGTCAAATGCCTCAGGATGCATTCCCAAGATCAATGGTAGGTGCGATCCTTCAATGAGAAAAATGATCAAAGGTTAGCCATCATGGGATCATGCCTGGTTGACATGTGTCCCACAATGATGTGTCAGACAAGATGTAGCTTGGAGGCCCAAGTGGGTGAAGCAGCGAATCAATGGTTGACATTGGCAGAGATGGACAAGTGGTACCAATGATGAGGCAGTGAGATGGATTATCTGACCAATAGGATGATGCCACATGGCATGTGGGCCCACATCAAAGTTTAAAAGGCCTATGTAAAAATTAAATAATTCATATAAAGTCAGACTATACATTGAAATTCAAAAATTTAAATGAATTGGGTTGTTCACAGAAATTTGATCTGGTGATTGAATTTTTATCATAATATGCAAGTATTATATATCAACAAAAATGGCGTGAGACGAGGGATTCAATGGTAGTAAAAGAAATTAGATTTTCCCAAGTGGTTGAGAGAAGTAATGGCCATTGTATTTCAAAATCAGATTTTGGGAAGGAATAAGATATTTTGCAGAATGTATTATTCTAGAAGGAGATAAATGTCAAGCAGATATATGTTTTAGGTCTCTTTTCCTTTTCCATATATTCTCATCTTTATCATTTGGTAAGGGTTCCAAATTCTCTTTAACTTTTCTGAGTTGGTTCCAAGAGTGGTTCCTTCTATAAATATTGCCCTCTTTTCTTCACACAAGGTGTTCTTATTTCCTTTTTGGTTCTCAGAGGAGAATATAAATTGTAATAGTCTGTCTTGAAACATCAAGGGTGTTTAGGTCTCTTCTATTGAAAGAACGCAATAGAAGTTATTTCAAGGGAATAACTAGGATTTAGGATTTGTCTTCAAATGTGTATGAGTTGGGATATCAAGGATATGTCAAACTTTTCTTTTAATGGATGTTGATTAATGTATTGCCTATTTCAGGGTCTCTTCTAAGGGGAGGGTTAAATTCTTTAAATAGGTAGTTGCATAGTTGAATACACACGTGGATTCACAAGTATAAATTGATCAATGGTGTATGATTGATGTAAGGCATTAACATATTAGATTGTGTTGTCTTCTTTATTTATAGCTTTATGTTGCAGTATTTTATTTGACTATGTTTCCCATTGGATAAGGCACTGGTCTATTAGAGATTTGGGGTATTTTAGGGATCCATTCATTCCAAAATATAAACGAAACCATTTTCCCTTTCATGTTGATAAGAGGATTTATAAGTATTTGTAGTTTTCAAACTTACTCTATGAAAGTGGGATATTGCACAAGATATGGTCAAAAGCACTGAGGTATAGGTTACCTAAAGGGGTTTGAAAGCTATTCCACAATTATGTATCTTCAAGCTATTGTTTATCAAAGGAAGTTATGTGTGTGCAAATGAGGTAATACCCGCTTGAGTGATGTGGAGCTTGAAGTGAAGGAGGTATGTGTACCTTGTTCTATTGTATTTATGTTGTCTCTTTCCTGCTGACGGTGTTGAGTTTGTGTTGCAAGTTCTCAATCCCACAACTTGGTTCCCAAGTTCCCACCAAGGAAAGGAGGTTGCAAGAAAAAACACCAACATTGACCACCGATCATTTCTTGGTAACCCAATACTATTCTACCAACCATCTAACTTACTCAGTTAAGCTTACCAGCCATACTGACTTTTACAATTATAGTGTTATCCTATTGCATCTTTCCATATGCCAATTTGGATATTTATTCATGACTATCAGGAACTGTTGTATGATAAAAAAATTCAAATACAATTCCATACCTACCTATATGGATTAGTTTGTGGTGGTGGAGTCACCTAATCCAAAGGATGAGGTGTCACTGACTGGTCTAGTTGATGTTCCAATATATTCATTCTTTCTTCTCCATATGATATTCTTCAAATTGTGATTTTCATCAACACATATTGTTCCTTTTCCTTCAGAGTCTTCATCATTAGGTGCATATTTTAGGCACCTATAGTCTTTTCTCAAATGAACGAACTTATGAAAATGAGAACATGCCATGCCAGGTGTCTTCCAAGTATGAATATTACCTCTCATATGAAATTTTCTACAATTTGTTGCAATATGACCAAATCTCCCACAAGTAGTACAAGCGATCCTTGTGTTGTAATCCTAGTTGATAGTGTTTTCTTGTCTACTTAGTATCAAGTTTTTTTTCTTTTGTGACCTACAGTATTGCGACTTATTTCCATACTTGTTGCATGTATAGTAGTAACCATCAAATCTTTCTTTCCTTAGAGTCATATCAATTTGTGATCCCCACTCAAATTATTTATGACCATACTTATTGCAGTTATAACAGTATCCATGAAATTTAGGTGTAGTAAATGTCTTACCGACCTTTCTCCTACATACATTTGTTGTGTAGCTAAGTTTTCCATAGTGATATCATGTTGGCTTCTTTTGTTTTGGATTTGTATACACACACTTTTTTGTTCAACTTTATTGGATGTCTCTCCTTTCTCATTTGTGGGGTCCTTGGTAAAGCCTAATCCACTGATGTCTCTCAATCTCCTCTAATATATTAATTATTCATCCAATTTTCTTACAATTTCTTTATATCTCTTCAATCTTTTATTGTTTTCTATTTTATTTTTTAGCTTGTACTTCAAATGCTCATTTTCTGATCTCAATCCAACAATCTCTTCAACTTTCCTTACAATTTCCTGATTAACATTGATTAACTGATCTTTCATGTTATAGTGATTTGGTGTCAATCTTCGTATTTCATCATCTTTCTCATTCATTCTTACACTCATTTTCCTTCTCTCATCTTCTATCACTCTCTTGTCATCTTTAGCTTTTCTCTTTTGTTCCAAAACTTCACACATCCTTATCAATTGAGCTTCTTGTTCCTTCTTCAGTGACTTTTCCTGCTTGGTTACGATTTTGTTCTTTTCAATTATATCTGATATAGAAGCCACAGATTCATCAGACAAACTTCCATCTGATTGTTCTTGAAGTTGTTCAACTTGATCTTGAGTGTCTTTCAATTGATGGGCTAAATCCTTTCTCTTTTTCAGTGAATGCTTCAATTTTTTTCTCAGTTCATCAATTTGTTCATTTGCATATTTCAGTTCCATGTTCATATTCTCAATCACCTTTTCATACCTATAGTTTTCCATCTTTGGATCTTTCCTCTCAAGTGATCAAACTCTAAATAAGAGACTAAGCTTTGATACCAATTATTGGAAAGTTAAGGTGCTAAGAAGAGGAAGTGAATCAGAACCTTATAAAACTTTTAGCCTTCAATAACTATTTTAACCCCTTTATCCTTGCATGCATAAAATTTAACAATCTAATTGTTGAATGTAAATAAAGTAAAGTAAATTCATTCATCCATAATGCATAACACACATCAACACAATTGACACAAGATTTTGGTTACACAAAAACCTTTGGTTAGAGGGAAATACTATGGTGGGGATGACATCCACAATTCTTCACTATTGCAGTATAAAAAATTTCTTGGTTAGAGCATACAAAATATCACTTTTGGTGATTTTACCCTGTTAGGATTAATACAAAATAAGACCTGCTAAAGTCTACCTAGTTATAAGATTTTGCAACACTCATTAAGTGTGCACTCTATTAAGATATTTTATAGTAAAATATTGCTAAAGCCTTCCCAATAAGTGGGATAAGAGAATACAAAAAAAATAGTGTATTCCAATAATAATTGATTCATAAATATGCATCTACATGTGTGCTAAATCAAATCCATTGTGCTCTCTGTATTATCTTTGTCATTCTCTGATTGATTTCACCAAAATTATCTATTTCCTCTACTTGGTAGCCTTAGCTACTTGTTCTTTGTTCTGATTTCACTACTTCACTATAATCACACTCTCTGTCTACTTCTTGATCCATCCTTATATATTGTTTAAGTAGCTTCCTGATTACTTGACCTAATTAGGGTTTAGATCCTTCTGGAAATCTCAGTCAAATAAATCAACAATTCATGTTTATTTCCTTTATCCATGAAATATTTGTATTATTATCATTGGTTCAATCTGTGCATTGGGATCATACACAATTATATTTTTATTCCCAATAAATCTTGCCTAATATTTACCTCGATTGCCGTAAACTATTTTCTTTGCTTGGTAGATTCTGATCAGAGTGTTAAATCCATTATGTATCACTTAGTTATTCTTTCTTGTTATGGTCAGGTAACATATTATTCCTTCTCGGTACTTCCTTTACTTGATTACAATACTTTCTTGGTACTTCCTTTACTCCGTTACAATACTTTCTCGATACTCTTCCTCTTCGGAAACCATTGTGCTCAATTAAGTCTATTTTTTCAATCTTCATTCTTCTCAGTATACACTGTTAGGTATTTGCATAGCTTTGTGCTCGGTACTGCTCTACCTTGTCTTATCAACTATCATGTTGTTTACAGAAAAACTTCTTTTCACCGACGTACTTCTTCATTCATATCGACATGACCATTTCTTCACTAATGACAACACTAAATACATTTAGGAGTAACACCCCCTAATGAGACTTAGATGAAGACCAGTTCCAAACCATAGAAATAAGTGTTGCAAAAGTTAGCTGGCTCATGTCCAAAGCCACAAGATGATAGATGAATCACAAAGGTACAAGTAGCACTTGTTTCTAGGTTTTCACCACTTGGAAGGACTATTTTTGCTCCCATGACACATATTTTCATGTTTTCACCATGACACTTTTTTCTTATTTTTTTATTTTTTTTATTTTTGATACATCAAAGCACTAGTTTGCTAGGTTTTCACTAAGATGATCATTATTTTTAGAAATTTTTATGATTTTTATGATTTTCTCAAGACCATATATCAATTTTTTTTAAAAAAATTTAGAATCATATATCAATTTTTTAAAAAAAAATTAGCATCATTTTCTATGTACAATAACTTTAGATGAAGAGAATGTCAAATATAGAACTTCTTTAGGTGATGAGTATTGATAGGCTCAGAGAGTTTTTCTCCCTTTGGGGTTGAGAGTTGATAAGCACTAGATCCAAAGGCAACTATAATTATATAATTACCCAGCCAGCTAGGTTCAAACTTTCCTTTTTGTTCATGATTCTGTTGATTCTTAGGGTTCTCTCTTAAAACTAGATCACCAACCTCAAAAGATCTATGGTGTACTTTCTTGTTGTATCTTTTTGACATTCTTTTCTGATATACTCTCATGTGATCAAACATGGATTGTCCATGTTCATCTAGTAGTTCTAGTTCTTGGATGTGAGATATGCGATAGTCTTCATCTGTTACAAGCCCTTTTAGGGAGACTCTAAGTGAAGGTATTTCTACCTCAATAGGTAAGACAACTTCAGCCCATAGACGAGGGAAAAAGGTGTAGCTCCTATTGGTTTGTGTATTCTTTTTCTATAAGACCATAAAGAAAGATCAATTTGATGATACCAATCCCTTCCATACTTACTAACAGTCTTGTGCAAGATTTTTAAAATAGTCTTATTTGATGCTTCAGCTTGTCCATTTCCTTGAGGATAATAGATGGATGACCAATTTCATTTGATATTAAATATCTTACATAATTAATTCAGGTCTTTGTTCCTTAATTGTCATCCATTATTAGTACCTATAGAGGATGGCACACCATAGCTAAAAATTATCTAGTTCAGGATAAACATGGACACCTGATTTCTTGTAGCAACAAAAAGTAGTATAGCTTCAACCCACTTACTGAAATACTCAGTAGTAGTGATGATGAATTTGTGTCCTCCTAATGAGTTTGAATATATCTGACCTACTAAGTCAAAGGCCCACTGCTGAAAAGACCAATGTGTGATAGATGGAATAAGCTCCTTGCTTGGAGCACGTATCAGAGTGCCATGCATTTGGCATTTCTTACATGATTTAGCATATCTGATAGCATCAGTTTGCATAGTAGGCTAGTAGTAACCCGCCCTAAGTAGTTTTTGTGCTAGCACAAGGCCATTAGAGTGAGACCCACATACGCCCTCGTGGACTTCAGCTAACGCACATTCAGATTCATCTCTCTCTAGGCATCTAAGAAGTGTTCCATCTAAACCCATCCTAAACAAGTCATCATAATGATTGTATAATGGGAGGCATTACGAATAAGTTGGGATTTTTCATTACAGGTAAGGTTATCAAATATAGTTTTATCACGTAGGAAAGAATCTATTTTAGCATAGCGGGAGGAGTCATGACCAATAATGGCATAAATGACGTGATTATCAAGATAGTCATATGTGGGGAATCGTAGCTCTTCCACCAAGAATTCATATTGAGATTCATGTTCTTGCGACTATAGAATGGAAGCAAGTGTAGCCATAGCATCAGTAAAATTTTCCTCAACTCTAGGAATCTATTGGAAGATCACAAAGACAAATCAGTTCTTAAGACCATCAACCATTTTCTTATAAGGCATCATCTTCTCATCCTTGGTTTTATATTCATTATTTGTTTGATTGATGATGAGATAAGAATCTCTAAAGATATGTCATTCAGGTCCACTCAATAGCCAATTTGATCCCATTCGTTAAAGCCTCATATTCAACAATATTATTTGTGCAAGGGAACAACAACTTGTATGCTTTAGGTATGGTGTATCCTTGAGGTGTGACAAAGAGAACTCTAGCACTCAAACCATTTTGTGTGTAGGATCCATCAAAGAACATTTTTTAGGTGCACTCAGTCACGTACATAATAGATGAATCAGGAAAATTAATCTGCATAGGTACATTATCCTATAAAGGGAAGTCAGCCAATTGATCAGAAATTGCTTATCTTTTTATGGTTTTTTGATCAACGTAGTCAATGTCAAATTCAGAAAGAATCATCATCCATTTAGCTAGTTGACCAGTAAGGGTAGCTTTACTTGGTAGATATTTAAATGGATCAATTTTTTCTACAAGTTGTATAGTATGTGCTAGCATATAATGTCTGATTTTTTGGGACACAAACACCACTACAAGACAATCATTTTCAATATGTTGTAATTAATCTCATAAGCTGATGATATTCTGTTGATGTAGTAGATAAATCTTTCTTTTCCTATCTCATCTTGTTGTGCCAGTAATGCTCCTAAGGATGTAGCTATAGCCAAAATGTATAGAATAAGAGGCTTTCCAGGAATAAGAGGCATCAAGATAGGTGGATTAGCTAAATATTCCTTAATCTAATTCAAACTTTTCTAACATTATTCATTCCATACACACTTAACTCATTTATACAAGTTCTTGTTAAATGGTTGTGCTCGGTCAACAAGTTGAGAGATGAGCCTCCTAATAGACTATAGGCATCCTTGTAGACTTCTCATTTGACTAATGTTTCTTGGTGGTGGCATATCCATGATAGCTTGAACTTTTTTAGGGTCAACCTCAATTCCTTTAGCTGATATGATATAACCAAGTAGTTTTCCAGAGGTAACCCCAAATACACACTTTTTAATATTTAGTCTTAGCTTAAACTACTCCATATGATCTAGGATTAATCCCAAATCTCTAAGATATGTGTTTCTCTTATGAGACTTAGCTAGAGTGTCATCCACATAATCCTCCATAGTTTTATGCATCATGTCATGAAATATTGTGATCATAGCTCGTTGATATGTAGCTCCATCATTTTTAAATTCAAATGGCATAACATTCCAACAAAAAGTTCCCCATGCACAAGTGAAAGTTATTTTCTCTTGATCTTTAGGAGCAATTTTGATCTGGTTATATCTCAAGAATCCTTCCATTAAAGAATATACCTCATAGCATGATGTCATGTCCACTATCATGTCAATATTAGAGAGTGTAAAATCATCCTTAAGATATACTTTGCTTAGATCTTGGAAATCAGTGCATACTCATATAGATTTATCTGATTTAGACATAGGTACAATGTTGGATATCCATTCAGCATAATCAATAGCCTTTATGAATCCATCTTGAAGGAGATTTTCTAGTTCATCTTTGACAAGGAGAGCTACATGAGGATGCATTTTTTGTATCTTTTGTTTCATGGGTTTAACACCAGGAGCTATAGAGAAGTGATGCATGATAGGATTAGTGTCAAGCCTTGGCATGTTTGAATAAGTCCAAGAAAAATTTATCTTTTTTTCCAAGAATAAATCTGTGAATTGTTTCTTCTCTTCCTCTAACAAAGACTGAGCTAAGTGTATGATGTGAGGTACTTCATGTGTCCCAATGTTGATTAGTTGAGTAGGTTCTATCAAAATTGATGATCTTTCTTGAAAGTAGATGGGTAGACTACCAAGTATCTCATCCATCTAGGTGCCTTAGAGAGGTTTTCACCCTTGGATACGTCTTTTCTTTTTACTATTTTTGGCTCTAACACCGCCACAAAGTGGATTTCTCCATTAGAACGCCTATTATTTTTTATTTTTCTTTTAATCTTGTGACTAAGATACTTGATGTCTGACTCAATCATACTTGTTGTTGGTTCGCTGGTGGAAGAGACTCCAGGCTCAAGAGAATTTAAGTAGCAGGCAATCTCATAGTCATTTTAAAAGGTCAAGAGATCATGTTGTCGATTTTGTCACGACTAGTTAATAAGGTTGGCATGCATAAGAAAAAGGGATGTGGAAGGTTCCAAAGTATTGATGTGGTGGGAATCATTTCCAGTGACAAGTAATTCAAAATCTATAGGATCCCCTTCATATATATCTAAATCAATAAAAATCCTAGCATTCTCAACTTGGTCAACAAGGACGATATGAAGATCTGACTCATCAAACCCTACAAGTGACTCATCTTCTACCTCGGGTTGATTAGCATAGCAGTGAATGACATCAACTCCTACCTCTGTAGATGCAACCGAGAGGGAATCCCACTCATATTCCCCAAAGTCACTGCTTTTAGTTCTATGTACCAATCTAGCAATAGTTTCATATATGTGTTCTTCCTTAGGATCTTCAATATCTAAAGCACAATTATGGTGAGAAGTAAAAGCTTCAGAGGTGTGAGTATGTTTTTCAACTTCTCCCCAAAGAAGAGTAGTGGAGGGGACAAAATCTTCTCTCTTGAGAAATAGTGTTAATGGGTTTTGTACACACTAAATAGTGCACTTCTCTAAGTCATTATATCCAAAGGGATCCATGAATGGGATATCTTAGAAAGTGACCTAGAGCTCTCTATGTATAGAGTTGCAAGATTATTTGATTGCTCTCAGCTAGAGCTATTAAGCTTATGACCTTGCTAGTCAACCACACAATGAGAGATTCAAATGAAGACAAGGGCAAGAATGCCAATATCTCCAAGAATCAAAATGAAATGCAATGCAAAGTTATACTATGAATGAAAATGCAAGCTATGCAAGCTAAGCTATGAAAGGAAATATGCAAGTATTACAAAGCCTCTTAATTAAGCTAGATGAACTAATCTAAAGCATAAATGAAACTAAGCTAATATGAAGCTATGAATGCCATGAAAATGCAAGAAATGAAACTAGAATAGCATGTAGATGAAAAATTAAAGAATGCTCCAAATCTTCAAAAGCTCCAAAGTGACCTAGAAAACTTGCAGCATAACATTAGCATAAAAAAATTGATATGCAAATGAGGAAGAGAGCTCTCCTTTTAAAGGAATTGAAAAGGAATGGACCATGGAGATTAAGAGGCAAAAGTCTTAATCAAGGGTGGAGCTTGAAAGAAGAGCAATCCATGTGCACAAATATCCTCCAATGAGAAAATAAGAGTTGACTTTTGTGTCCATATAAGAAAAAAAGTTTTTTTTCTTCTTTTTATAAAATAATGCTTTATTTGTGCAACTTAGGATAAGAAGAAAAGGTGGGGGCTTTTTATTTAATAAAAGGGGAGAAAATTCCTTTTAAATAAATAAAGACTTAGGATAAAATGGTTAGCCCAAGGAAAATAATCGAAAATGATAGAATAAGATTTGATAAAGGAAATTGATATAATTGAAAAATGCTGATTTTTGAAACTATTGATTCAAGGATTTGATAAATTGTTGAATGGGGGGCCCAAAGTCTAGGCGACCATTTTAGGGTGCATACATTTGCCCCTCTTTGACTAATGTGTGATCATCCTGGGAAAACATGTGGTCAAAGAAGAAATGAAATGTGAGATCGATTTGGGATCACAAAACAATCGAGACGTGTGATCATTCTGGGAACACGCCAGGACAAAAATAAACCGACTGAAAGACAAGACCAACACCGTTGTTGTTAAGTGATAGTCAAGTCTCAAAATAAGAGATAAGAATCAAAAGACAAGACCAACACCATTGTTGTTAAGTGATAATCAAGTCTCAAAATAAGAATCTCAAGCTAAGCTGGATGATAAAGTTGAATCAAAGATTAAAGCTGATAGGTACTGCCCCCGCGGAATCGAAATCAAAATCAGGTAGAGGAGAAATAGTAAACTGATAAACTTGATCAAAGCACTAGAAATCATGATCGAAGATGAAGCATGATAGGATAACCATCAAGTAGTGAAGATATGCCCCAGTTTGACTGAGAAAGATATAGGATAAAGATAAAGTCAAACCTCAGAGAGATGAAAATGAATGAAAAACTAGAAGTTTTGAAAGAGATGAGGATGAAGAAATGAAGGTGCCCAACAAAGATCGAAGGATTAGGCTTCAAATGGTCAGCCAACTGTGTAGAAGAAGGGGAAAATTTGAAATGTGATTTTGACTATCAAGAGTAACTCGAATTTTGATTTCGAGTCCAAAAATGGATCCAGGACATCGACATTATCTAGGGGTGCAATTTTTGCGCAATTCTGAGGTGTTTGATAAGATTAACCCCTTCTGATGATAGGAAAAGGATGTGATGTGATAGACAAGGAGTGAAAGACATGATTGCAAAGAAGAAAGATGAGCGCAGTTGACCAACAGGTCCTTAAAAGATGAAAGGTGAGCTCTCTCCATATGCAAGATGAAAAACTAACTAACATGAACCTACAAATGCAAGCTACTATGAAAGTGGTTGACTTGCAAGGTCACAATGCCAATAGACATCTAATAATCATTATTGAGCTTTATTGGTAGTGTCATAAGATCATACAATACTCACTAGTATGACTATGGGTATATGAATATGATCTATATCAGATAGATATGTGGGAATCTCACCTAGGCATCAAAGACATATAAGTCAAGATAACTAGTGTAGTGAGATTACCTAAGTTTAGTATAGCAAGATTATACTCGCATCGAGACACAAGGAAAGTCAAGATGACTAGAAGTATGCACTTGCATAAACAATCAAGGATAATACCTTGTAGGTCTATTGTCAAGTGGATCAAGCATAAATGCTAATGGCAATTAGGACCAACAAAATATACCCACAAGCAGAAAAATCAATAAAACATGTCCTCATGCCCTCAGTCTTCTAGCTATGCATCATCGAAAACTATCATAGGGAGAGAACACTCATCAAAGAAATCATCATAGACAGTACACAAGGAAAAAAAAGTCAAACAAGTCTCAGCAAGTCAAGTGTTTAAGTGCGTGTGTGTAGGTCATAGAGTCAAACTTTGAGTAGCACATCTGCTAGGGAGAAATATTGCATCATACTAGACTATGGGTAGGATATCTGAAAAGTGTTGAGAAACACTTGACGCTAGGATAGTGTTGAAAAACACTATTTGGGTGGCGTTGAAAAACACCATTTGCAAGATGTCCTAAAGACTAACGCATCCTTGAGACCAAAGCTAACATAGTTATGCCCCCTAGACAAAGACAAAGACCAATTCCAAACCAAGGCAACAAGGTCAAGGCATGATGGAGAAAGGCTAAATGTTGAGGACGCATGCTAAGAAACAAGGGTGCAAAGGCCTCCAATAGCGCCTGTTTCTAGGTTTTCACCACTTGGAGATTTTTTGATTTTTTTAATTTTTTTTGTATTTTTGCTACCAAGGCGCTTGTTTCCAAGTTTTCACCAAAGCACTTTTTCTTTTTCTTTTGAATTTTTAAATTTTTTTGTATTTTTTTCAGGACTTTATATGCTTTTTAGGATTTTTTTAGCATCATATATGATTTTTTTTAGAATTTTTTCAGGATCAATAAGTATGTACAAAGGATGCGCCTAGACAGAATGAACATCAAACTCCCAAGCAAGATCACATTGTGTAGTCCCAATTTCTAGCAAGGTGGAGGACAAGAGGGATTAGCAAGCTAGTGGAAGAGATGGAAGACAAGAGAATGAAGGGGAATGAAGGGAAGAAATCCTCAAGGGAAAAATCGTCAAGAGTACCCAAGCTAGGGAAAAAATTGTCATGTAAAGCACATTTGGATAAGCAATGAAAGGCCAACATAGGATAAGTCACAAAAGCGTAATGCAAAAGAAGGAAAGGATGCAGTCCAAAGGAGTAGACATGTCAAGAGGCTTCATAGCATCGTGTTTTACTCTTTTTTATTAGATCAAGACCAAAGGGGAAAATGATAGCAAAAGGCTCGAATGAATGGAGAAAAAATAAATATGAACACTAAACATGAATGGAATGAAAGAAAGATCATCATAAGATAGCTCACAAGATAGCCAAATCTTCATGTATAGGTCAACATTGTCAAGATCAAAGAGAGAAAATGAAATGGATGAAATATGTAGAAGAACTATGCATGATGCCTGATTGCCAGGTTTTCATCATGGTACTTATCCAAGGCGCCACAAGGGAGTGGTTTTCACCATAGGGTGAATTTATTTCTCTTTACTTTTGCTACCAAGGCGCCTGTTTCCATGTTTCCACCAAGGCACATTTTCAATTTTTTCATTCTTTATTTTTTTTTTGCATTTTTTTGTTTTCTTTTTAAATTTTTCTATTTTTTGAATTTTTTTTAATTTTTTGGAAGAAAGCAAGCTTTTTAGATAATGCTCCTTGAAAGGATAAACCATGATATGCCAAGGATTCAAAATAATATGCTCAAAGATGCTAAGAGGGAAAGGAAGATGAAAAAGAAAAATGGAGGATAAGGTTTTATGTAAAGTGAGTGAGGTTAGAAGATAGGAGGAATAGGAAAATGAGAAAAAAGGATAGAAGGTAGAAGGATAATGAATGGAAGAATTGTGAAAGGGTAGATGGAAAAGAAGGCAAGATCAACATAAACACACACCTTGAAGGGTTGTGAGAGGATGGAGCAGACGTGAATGAAAGAATACGAGAAGGAATATGGTGAATGTTTAGTAGAGGTTGCGGTTCAGGTGCATGGAATGGAAGAATGTTTTTGGAAAAAGATGAGGCAGAAGCCTTTGGAAGCTTGAATGTCAACTTCACTTTTTGTTCAACATCATACTCTTTCAAGAGAGATTTTGGAATCCATATAGCCCTAGGCTTTTCATTTCTTTTTGATGATTTAGAGAGAATATCTTCAATGATGGATTTTGGAACCCATACTTGTCTTGTAGTTTTCTTCTTAGATATCTCTTTTGACTTTATGTCTCCATGTCGATTAGAGGAGACATGGTGATCTCTTTTTTTGATGGATTCTTGTATTGCTTCTTTTTCTTGTATTGAACATTCAAGTTACTTCCAAAAGACTTAGGACTTGTGGAAGAAGAAGGAGGATATGACTGGTTTAGATGGGTAGGTGGATGAAAAGGAATCAAGGGTATGCATCTATGTTGATCTTGAGGAAAGATAGGAGATGGAGGGATGTAAGGACCCAAGATGGATGATGAATTAGGAAAGTTAGGAGGGGAAAGTGAAGGGACATAAGGTCCCAAGATGGAAGGAAGACGTGAAGCTCTTGGTGGTAGTGGAAGAGGTCCAAGGATGGAAGTGGAAGACGCAAAAGGATAATCAATAAGTTCATCAACATCTATATGACAACCAAGGACATCAACATCTTTAAAGTGAGCATTAAGATTTTCAATAGTATTGTGAACATCTTGAATAGGAGCAACTTCTTCGATAGGATTTTTTAGATCTTGCAAAGACTTAGGAAGAGTAGAAAGTGGAAGTGAACATGGGGTGGTAGAACAAGAAGATGGAAGACTTTGATCTTGACAAGGATCTTTGGATAGCATAAGCGTATAAGCTTTCTCTTGATTTTCAATATGCTTATCATTGGAAGTAGTAGCTTGATCTTTCTTAGAAGAAGAATGAAGATATGGTGGAATGGATGAGAAAGGGTGTAGAGGATCAAAAGAACCTCGAAATGGATGAGAGACATCATGAAAAGGATTGGATGACATGGAGGGTTCTTGATCTTGATCTTTCTTTATGTTCTTTTCTTTATCATTTTTAAAGTCCTCTTGACATGGTGCCACTTCTAAGGACAAGGAAGCATGTTGGAACTATATGGAAGACTTTGGAAGAGATAGTGAAGGACTAGCTGAAGTAGGCATTATAGCGCATAAAGGCTCTGGATCTTTAGGTTTAGAATTATCGAAAGTATTTGCAGCCAAGTGAAGGTTAGCTTGAGTTTCTTTAAGAGGTGGCCCTTGAGGATAACTATAGGGAACCGCATGAAAAGTATTAGGATTTTTGTTGGATGAAGGATTTGTGAAAGATTTGGAAGACTCGGAAGCTTTAGGAAATGTATGGGTATTGGAGGAAGTAGGGGATGGAAGGGAACCATCACAAGACAAAGGTCCATCATTAACATAATCTTTCTTGAGAGTGTGATCTTTATTTTCAGCATGAATGTTCTTAGAGGAATGATTCTTATAATATTGATGTTTCAAATCAGCACGGTGCATTTTATAGTCCTCTGTAGTAGTAAATGGATCATCATCAAGGTATTGTTCACAAAAATCATCAAAGTCTTTTTCAAAATCAAAATCATACAGATCACCATCACAATCTATCCAATGGGACAATCCTTTAGTAAGCACGAGCACACGACGAGGAGGACTCTTAGGAATAGAGGTTTCATAAATATGACTATATGGTTCATCATCATAGCCATCATAATAGTCATCATAGTCATCAAAGGCGGGCGTGTCACTCTTTGTGAAAGAGGTATCATAAGGATTATCATGTTGCTCATCATGGTATGTCTCGAGAAGAGAAGTAAGACTCTTGGGAGAAGTAGAAGAGGAATGAGATTGTGAAGAAGAGGAAATTGAAGATCCTGTGGAGGAGGAAGACTTGGATAATGAAAAATGTGAATAATGTCTAGAAGAGTCATGGTAAGACTTGGAAGGTGAAGAAGAATGAGAAGACTTAGATGATGAATAATGTTTAGAAGAAGGAGGTCATGATATGATCATGTCTATGATCCTAGCAAAGGTGTTTGATTCAATCATCTTTTCTTTTATTTTTTCCTTAAGTTTGTCACCCATGAGATATACAGAAGGACTATTGGAGGAATAAAATTCTTCGAATTGAGTAATGAGTTCAAGATCATCCATTGTCAAGAGAGGTTCCATAACAAGGTAGTTGAAATTCATGGTTGTAGAAGAGAAGGAATCAAGCATGGAAGAAATAGAAGAGATGAATAGAAGAAGGTAGACTAGATAATAAGAGGAAAGAAATCAAGAAGACATGAAGAATTTAGGAAGAAGAGGAAGAAGCATGAAGGAAGAAGAAAATGAGAGACTAGGAAGACATGGGAGATGTGGAAGAAAGGTGACCAAGAGTCATTTTGTGCAATTTGATACCATCTGAGTTCATTTGGATATTGAGCAACATGTCACAGCACCTAAGATCTAAGATCTGGATTGACCAAGGAAGACTGGGAATGGCAAGAATTAGCTTCAGATTGCAAGCAACAGTGAGACAGCAAAAGGACTCTATGCGATAGTTTCCAGGCTAACAGGGCGATAATTTCTGACTCTTTCGTGTCATCTAATTCTTCATCCAGAGAGGGTCCATTATCAGCAATAGAAAATCCCAAACCAGATTTATCTTTAGACTTACATCCCTCAGTAGTACTTAGTGGTTCAATAAGAGCATGTTTCTGATCACTCAAAGGACCATGAGCTGAATATCCCATTTTAGCTAGAAACTCATATCCCTTGCCATATTTTTTTGGGATAATTTTAGTAGTAGATGTAGAACTCTTAGTGTCTTCTCCATGGTATATCCATTCCCTAACAACTCTTTCTTGATTTTCATCTTCCATAGGAACTAAGGATTGAAAAAAAGTGTCATAGATAGTCATAAAAGAGGAAGACGGTTTCATATCCTCAAAAGGTTTACCATAAGACCGAGGAGAAATGGGAAGTGATGCAAAGGAGTCCAATAAATATTCCCCCATCTCAGTATTTGAAAGTTTCATTTTCCTTTCACATTCAACTAGTGTGCTTTTAGTTTCTTCAGCTGCTCTATTATGTGGTACAAAAGTTTCAGCAATGAGAAAATTGATTGACATAGTGTTATCCCTTGGAATAGAAATCTTAGTGCCATAATAAGGAAACTTGATACATTAGTGATATGTAGATGACACTGCTTGCATGTCATGTATTCAAGGTCTTCCTAGAAAGATGTTGTATGCAAGATGTAGATATAGAACTTGGAAGCCAACATCTTTCTCAACTAGACCTACTCAAATAGGAAGTACAAAAAATCCCTTAGAAGATATTTCTCTTCATCATAAGTTTTAATTCTGATCTTTCTCCTAGGATCAATGGTGTGTTTAGAGAAACCTAACTGTTGCACCAATTTGTATGTACAAATGTTCAACCCAGCGTCTCCATCTATCAACACATGCTTGACACAGGTTTAATGGATTTTGACCTCAATGTGTTAAGCTAGATTGTGTTGATGGTTGAGTGACTTGTCATCCTCCTTAGAAAAGGAGAGGTAATGATGTGCAGTGAGATGATTAACCATGGTCTAGAATCGATCATCATCAATGTCCTTAGGAACATTTTTCATGAGTAATGTTTTATCTAGGATCTCCTTATGAATAGGGGAAAGTTGTAAAAACTCAAATATAGATATCTGAGTGGAATTACATTGCAATTGGTCCACTAGACTGTAGTTTTACTTTACTGAGGATGTGTGCATAGAAGATGAGGTCCCTGACTGTCTAGGTGCTGACTTCTTGGAAGAATGAGGCCCATTAAGAATAATTTTTCATTGACTTCAAGTCACAACATTCAAGTTCTCAGTATATGTATGTGTTGGGGATTTGACTCCTTTAAGGATAATCATAGGTTGTTGTGTTTGTGTGTTTTCAATTTCAAAGTCATAAGACCGCGATCGTGTATAAGAAGAACCAATACCCCTAAGGATAATCTGAGGTGATTCATCAATATTTGAGTCATAGCCTTCCTTCGTACACTTGAACCTAATCATGTTTATGCTCTCATAAGCTAGTTCAAGCATGTGGATAACATTGTCATTATCCATGTAAGTGTAGTTGATCTTAGCGCCCCCATCCTTCATTTTAGATCCTTCTCCTTGTTAGTACTTGGGTAGTGATTCAATATAGACCTTGTGATCAGCATTAGTCATGTGTCCATCCACCCCAACTTTCTTATTATCAATAAGGTCTTGAATGAGATGTTTAAGTCTCATACAATTGTCAATTTTATGACCTTTGTTCCTGTGATAGTTGCAATAATGATCATCGTTCCACCACTTAGGCATAACTTTGGCTTCATAAGGTTTTGAATTGTTTGGTAATATGATGATCTTGTTTGATACCAAAGTTTTCAACACCACTTCAAGTGAGTCTCCTAGAGGTGTAAAAGTGCACTTAGGTTTGGGCATCCATGATGGTTTACCCTTGTTAAATTCATTGGACCTATTAAAATCATAAGGTTTGGAAGCCTCTTATTGTTTGGTAGCTTGGATGCCACTAGTCAAATTGAAGATAGGTTCTTTGGGCTTGTTTGTAGGTGTGTCAACTATACCATCATTCACTACATGCTTGTTTTTTTTCCATGATTGTGATTTACCCTTGTTTTTGCCATTGTTATTGTTGTGATTGTAGTTGTTTTTGTTAGACTTATCCTTGTTCAAACTAAGTTCACCCTTGTTGACTATAACATATTCAATTAATAGGGAACTTTCTATCATCATGTCAAATGTGGAAAAGAGTTTCTTTCTAAGCTCATGTGTAATTCAAGAACAAGGTTATTGACAAAAATATCAATCTTCTCAGTTTCAAGAATTTGTCTAGGGTAACATGAATAAAGATCCTTTCATTGGTGAAGGAAAGCCACAAAGGATTCCCCTTGGCATTGTTTGATATTACATAGATCTAGCATGGTGATAGCATGTTGAATGTTGTAAGAGTATTGTTGAATGAATCTTTGCACTAGTTGGTCAAATGACTTAAGTGGATGAGATAGTTTAGTGAACCACTTCATATCTTGACCACTAAGGCTCCTAGGAAAGAGTATCATCAGATAAGTGGGTTTATGCAATAATTCCATACTTAGTGCGCAAAAATCCTAACATGGTCATGAGGATCTCCACTACCATCATACTTGTCATATTTTGGAAATTCAACCTTACGAGGAAAGGAGGCATGTATAAATCTTTGTCAAAAGGAAATGAACATATAGCCTCAAGTGAAAAGGATGTCCTTGGTCGTTCTTTCTCCTTTGTCAAGCGTAACATTTCTTTCTTCATCTCTTTTATTTGTTTCTTCATAACCTGTAATTTAGATGGTTCCTTTTTTTATCAAGTTGTCAACATCAAAGTTGTGAGGTAACTTAACTCCTTGTAAGACTAAGTGCATGAAGTATTTGTCTTTGTCTTGATTCAAGGACAATTTCATGAATTTTTGCAAATGTTTGTCTTGTTGGAATTGTAGGATGTCTTCCTCAGTTATCTAAATGCCTAAATCATCACTCTATGAACCATGTGAAACATGTCTAGTGTGTTGAGAGGCATGTTGTGAGCCATGTCTAGAGGTATGATAATCAAAGTCTTGGCCAAATGTTCTTGATTTCATTTTCTAAAGTGTTTATCTCCCAATTGTTTCAAAAATTCATCTATCCTATTTCGCTCTTCCATGGTTAGAGTGTAAGAAACATTATTTTCCAACCTAGGTGAGGATAGTGTAGACTCACTAAAAGTTTTAGTAAAAGGATCAAAACCCCAAGGTTTAGGTTCTCCTCTAGGTGATTTTTCAAAGTTTGTCTTGGGTTGCTTTCCTTGGCAGATTTGATATCTAGTTGTAATCAGCATGAAAGAATATTGTCAAGAGCTAAATAGGATGGCTTAGAATGACTTGATTTTCAAACTAGGTAAGCAAAGTGCCCACTTGTCCAAAGTGAAAAAGTGTAAAAAGAGAGAAAAGATAACTTGCCACAAGATGCCCAAGCTGCAGGTAGATGCCCTATGTACTACGCTTATCCAAAAGAGATGATAAGAGGATGGACAAGTGAACAATCTACTAACCAAGAGGATGGACAAGTGAACAATCTACTAACCAAGAGTTTGGTCATGAGATCCAAGTAATCTTTTTCAACTAAAGGTGAATCCTAACTTGCTAGAATGTACCAAATAACAAAAAGAGAAGAATACCAATGGAGAAGTTATGTTGACAATGTTAAGCTTAGTTTGAAAGTTTGACTTCAAAGGATTGTGATGGTTGACTAACAAGTTTAGAGTATTTTTTAGACCAAGTTTGATTGTTTATTTTGAAAGAAAATGATGTGAACAAACAATAGTCTTCAAATAATTCAACAAGGGACAAAGCAACCTTGCGGATACAAGCACTTGTGAGGTCTCAAATTTGTTTGCAATGTTCCAAGAGTGTCAAGTGTATGTTCACAAATATTTCTATTAGTCTCAACACTAATAAAAAACATATCAAGTAAGAGCTACCTAAAACAAATGGCTAGTATCAAAACCTTTTCCCACAACTTGGTATTCTTTAGCCTCACACAAAGTGATGTTGCCCTTTTTCATGGACTATGCATGATGTGGATCAAAAGAAAAGTCACAATGCTCAAATCACAAAGACTCTCAAATGTCACATTCACGCTTTAAAACATCCAAGGGCATACATATGGTGACTATAAATCTTTAGGCAATCCGAGTAATCCACTTGGATCAATCCTTGTACAAAGATTATGATACTTTTGGAAGTAAATAGGGAAGCCTCTAACTTAAGGTATCTAGTAAGGACCTCCATTCATGATTACCCCTTGTAGTTTTGCAATCAAAATTAAGGCCTATAGCCCTACAAACACTCAAAGAGTATAGTCTCGCAAGCAAGATTGAGGCCTCTCAACCCTATACAAGTTGAATATATCCCCCTTGTAGTCTTGTAAACAAGATTGAGACCGTAAGGTCCTACAAGCGTCTAAATAAGCAGTCTTGCAAGCTAGATTGAGGCAACTAGGCCCTATGCATGTTAAAACATTAGGAATAGAAATAACCACGTCTTTCCTATCTTTGGATTCAAGAAAGTTTTTTATTATAATGGGATGGAGTAGTTGGGTTCTCTTGTTCCCCACTTGGGTTCCCAAAAGATTTCTCTCTTGGCAAGCCCTCTAAAGGTAAATGAAAGAAAGTAAAAATAGATAGCTAATGGAGATCTAAATTTTTTATTCTTTAAAGAAGAGAAGAACATACTCCATACTCCATAGTGTCTCCCAAACACATCAAACACATGTTCATTTACCAAAACCAACTAATTAAGCTATGTGGTTATGAAAAAAAAACAATACTAATAAAAGGCACACAAGTTAATTTGTATCTCCAAGGCTAACAACTCATAATTAACTATTTTTATCATGCGGTGAACTATGTGCAAATAAAGTGCAAACTAATCACAAAATGTTTTTTTTTTTTGCTTTTAACCTAGTTAACAAGATTTGATTTGTTTGCTATCATTTTAGCTCCAAAAATAAAAATGCAAAGAAGAGACCCCTGTTAAAAATCCGAGAGTTTTCCAAAAATGTAAAAATTTTAGAAATACCTCTTGATTTGTGTCTTAGATGCCCGTTTTACCAAAACAGACCAATTTTCACAAATCGACTATTTGAACCATGTTCTTGCATTTAAATTTAAAACACACAAAGAAGTAACCTCTATAGAATTCTCAAACCTTTCCAAAACTGTAATTTTTTTTTAAAAAATCGTTGATTTGCGACCATAAATAATTTTTCATAAAAAATTATAACTCACAGAAAAATGATTAGAAAATTTTGATTTTTGAGTTACCTTTGATCCATCCCCAACCTGTAAAAAAAATTTCAAATGAAAAGACGAAGTCGTTTGGAAGATATGACCAAATATTTCAAAAACTTAAAGTTTTTGCCTTCAACTCAACCTGCATAAGGGTTAACTCTAAAAACCAAAATGAGTATTGAAAATTCGCAGATTAGCCCCACAGTGGGTGCCAAAAAGGGTGGTCACTTCTATAAACGCTTATATCCAAGAGATCCAATAAATTTAAAATTTTAAAAAGCGACTTATAGCTTCCTATCCATAATGTGCAATAATCATGTAGATAAAGATGGCGGCTCTCAAATGAGCCCAATAAGCAAGATCATTGCAAGGTGCACTATAGAATGGAAGATTCAAGTAGATATCAAACAATGAGAGTGCAAGTATCTAAGATCTTCATGATGAATGCAAATGCAAAGTAATCTAAGAAGGGATGCAAGAGATGCAAGATTAAGCTAATATGAAATGCAAGAGTGTAAGGAAAGTAAATTTAAGCTAACAAGATGAAATATTACTATCCATGCTAATTAGACTAGATTAATTAAGCTAAATGCAAAAAAATAAATAACAAATCTAAGCTAAATGATAATACAATATCTCAAAATGCAACATAAGCTAAAATGCAAGGATGAGCCAAGATGCAGGAATAATGAAAACCCAAGATGCCAAAATCCCCCCAAAAGATGCAAGAATGAGAAGAGAGCCTTATTTTAAAAAAATTGGAAATGAGCAACAGTCAAAATTAAGAGGCAGCAAAATGAGCAACGATGGAGATTAAATCTTGGTTGATTCATGTGCTCATATGGCAAAAAGCAAAGACTAAGATTAAAAGACAAAATAATGAGTGGTTGAAATAAAGAGACAAAAACCTTCTTTAAAAGTCAAAAGATTTCATCTCATTGGAAAGTGCACTTTTATTTTTATTTTATTATTTTGTTTTACAAAAGTGATTTTCATGTGCACTTAGGATAAATGGGTTTTTTATTATTTAATTAGAAAGAAGCATGTTCGTTTAATTATATAAATGTAGAAGAAAGTGGTCAAACTTTAAGATATAATCAAATAAATGATTAATTAATTAAGCATAATTGATTTAATGCAAAACAATGGTCTAATATTTTAATTTAATTTTTCATAAAGAGCGCTTATAATTTACAAGACCAAAATTGAATAATTACAATAGTCTCCAACAATTCAGTCTACAAAGACAAAGAAAAACTACCAAACAAGATCTCTTCAGAGCATGTAACTGAATCAAAGATTATCACTGATGGCTTCGCCTCCTTATTTAAGTGTGTGCAGTTTAGATTTTTCAGAACATATAAATGCAAAGGTCTGTATTAAATGAACTTAGAACTATAACCTTGAGTAACACACAACTCCTCAATGCAAGCATATGTATTTCGATATTATATCTTAGACAACAAATTCTAGCAGAGTTTGGAAATCCTCTTTTCTACAGAGAGCATGTTTAAATTCAACAAAATTAATTAATGCCACGCGCTCTAATAAACCATCATATCCAAGAAAATGAAATCATTACACCAAGTTCCACCTCGCTCACCTGTAAGAAATAGTGCAATAGGTCACGCCATTTTGGCGGACAAACAGTTTGTTATTGTCATCACTCACCCATAGAGGTCTTTAAATAAAAGAATCCAATAAAATTATCACACCACTTGCCCTCTATCCCACCCCAAAAAACTACTCCAAATTAATTGTAACAATGCAATAGGTAAATCCAGCAGAAAAATCCTCCTCCGAAACATTTCCCAGTAGCTCATTCTGCAATAGCAAAATGGGTGTTCAACAACTTTGGGTAATACCCATGAAATCCACAATCAGTACCACTTGATAGACACTAAGAATCTCACATGAAAATACAGGATAGATTGGGTGATCAGTAAGTCAATATATAAATGAATCTAAATTGCCATCCTCTGATAAACTCTAGTTAGACAAATAATCTCTGGGATCACGGCCAGGTATGTTTGCATATCAGGAGCATTGGTTCAGAATGAATTATAATAATACTGATCAAATTTCTATTGGGAAGATATACCACCCATTATATTTGCATCCTATGTAGGCTAACAATATTTTCTCCAAGTTTAGCACCTGGATGTTAAAATGAATTAGACAGCACTCTGTGGAGGTACTGTTGTGAGAGGTTCACTTCTGTACAATATGCAACTATAACAAATTCTGCTAATCTTCAAGACTAATCAGCCTTTTGTTTAGCAATTTGCCAGATCAGGACCCTTCGGCTCTAGAGTGGTAAGCCCCCTGTAAATAGTCAATCCTTGTAGCACAAGTTTGTAAAACTACACAATCATAATCAAATGAATCAGAATCACTGCCTTGATCTGACGCAGAACCATGGGAATGCTTGTGCCCATTACTAGCTATAAGATGAATCATCTGAAAGAAACTACAATGCAAGAGATATCGTCTTTGCTTTCCCTGTTCACTGCTTCAGTTGCCAACTGCTTTGCTGCTACTTGTGGATCCTTTGTTTTTTTAATAAAATCAACAACCTCCTGATTCTCCATGACCTGATGACAAATAGAGTGTCATTTAAATAAAAGTATTGAAAACTTCTCACTTAATGCAACAAAGCATAAAAAACCCTATTTTACTAAAGAATTAAAAGAAACAAAAAATGTTTGGAAGATCCTTTAGTTAATGTGTCTTAAGTGTTTTAGAAAAAGAAGATCAACCTTCCATAAACCATCACTGGCTAAAATTAGAAATTCAGTTCCAGAACTGATATCAACTACTTTAACATCAGGATCTGATCGAAGATGCAATTTCAAATTCTTGTCTCCAAATGCTCGAGAAACTGCTAGCTGCCCATCTACCCTAGGCACATCTCCTGCAAGGCATTTTTTTCAAAAGTAGACTTCAGTAGAAACAAGCAAGAATTTATTGATCCCTGAAAAAATAAGCTAGCTACAAGGATGCAAAATACAGATGCAACAAGTACATTGATTGACTGCCATTTGATGGTAGGGGGTCTAAACTTTATGAGATATTTTTAAAAGCACATGTGGAGATTTAATCCCAGAAGGGTTTGACTAGATATTTTGCGTAGGGGCACCTCATTTCAACCCCTAGACTACAGTCTGAAGAACATGATTTCCTGAGTTTCCCTTTGTTCTAGGATACACCAAGCAATTCTCTCAAGTATACTAAGTGTGCAAATGAACTCACTTCTCAATAGGTAACTTGAGACTGATAAAAGTGTTAAACATTAACAATTAAAACAAACTGTATTGGATCTAGTATAGAGTATAGGCTATGCCATGAAGTGTTTTAGTGTCTATTCATTTCTCAAATAAATGTTCTCATAGTATTTCCTATCACAAAAAAACAACCTGGCATGTTTGAGACAAAACCACCCCTATGTTCAATGCTTCCACGTTCAGTGCTGGTGCCTGGCTCATGATCAACTGAGAGCTGTATAGCTCTTCCATTCTGGCAAAGAACAGCTCTACTGTCACCAACATTTGCAACCAGGAGCTTTTTTCCATCAATCAGGATAGCTGTTACAGCAGTTGAACCTCCAGGACCCAGCTCTATTGTCTTTCCAAGAATGGCCTTGTCTGTCTTTTCATAGGCTTTAGCAATGGCTTTACAAGGATCAGACCAAAATTCAACCTGTAATAAAAAATTAAACACCGACATACTTACAATTTGTAGAGATAAAAATTCTAAATTGAAGAGTGTATATGAATGATAAGCCGGTATCCATGTAATGCATCCAATACAACTTCAGTGTCCACAAACACCGACTCGCAAATATAGATAGAAGACATGCATTGAAACTGCCTAGAAATTTTTCTAGAAATACAACAGCCCAAACAATTGTAGTGCACAATCTACACAAACAAATCATGGGCTTCACCCAATCTTTATATTCAAGATAAGCTAAAACACAGTAACTCACCTCACTCAAGATACTTTTGAACAAGTTCTTCTGCAGGTACGAGGCCACATTGTCACCTAAGTGACCATCAAAGATGGCATACAACCCCAACTCATGGCCTTCGATTTTCTTGAACTCAGCAACATGATAATCCTCCATAGTATGATTTGACTTGCCTTCTACTAGATGGAATCCATGAACAATGCTCCTCAGACTCTGCTGGCTCTTTCCTTTTCCAGTACTACATGCAGAATTCACACCCGAGACCATCTACACAAAAATATAGGTAATTTTTTGAAAAATGAAGAGGAATGTTCTGATTTAATTTCAACTAGAATGAAACTGCCAGTCTCCAATAAAGTCATCCTCACGACATTACTTCAACATGGTAATGTATACATAAACATTAGACAGACAAAAGTGAAATCCAACTTAAGTTAAAACATCGATAATCCTTCCAGAATGTCTTGCCCTAGCAGTTGAAACTTGAGGTATCTCGTTCCATAACTTCAAATTCTACATACAAAACGAACAAAGGAACCCTTAAGAACCTACTTCCCAGCCTCTCCTCAACATAAATATCATGATTAAAAAATCCTGGCAGAGATTTTGGCAACTCAGAATTATTCAACAGTTTGATCATATGTCAAAACCCGCGGGGTACAAAATTTAAACAATGAGCACAAGATAAAACAAGCATGTCTCCTGGTCCAAACAAGAGGGGAGCTAATATGACCAAGGGGTGTGCTAGCTGAACTGTGACACAAAACCCACAACACAAGCTCCTAGAACCTAATCTACAGCAATCTTAGCATCTGTCTCACTAGAATCATGCAAATGACAGCCAGAACCAATACTTCATGACTCAAACCCAACTTGGCGGTGTCCCCTCCACCTCCTAATTCATGCCCATCGAAGTCACAATTTCAGCAGGATTTATTGAAAGAAACATAACTATGTAAAGAAAAGGTTTGTACAGAGAAACAATCTGATACAGAACTGTAGTTTTTTCTTTTCTTTTTGAAAAGTAGATTAACCCTAACCCATCAGAACCTGATAGTAGAATTGTAAAATTAGCAATTAACCTTACTGCATCAAACCATAAACTAAATTGCGGATATTGTGTTACTATGAACCTATCAGCAATTAAAAAAGCTTCTCCAAAAACGAGATCGGGGAAGCCTTAAAAACTAACCCCGTGGAAGCAGCTGATCCTACGTCTAAACATGCAGCATTCCATGTTGGTGAAGGGAAGCTTGTACTATCAAAATAGCCGGTGATTGTGTTCTCAATACTCCCTCCAAATTGCAAATCAGACGACCTGTGGGATTCATACAATCCAATTCAAAATGACTTTCAGTACCCTAATAAGATCAAAACAAAATGACCCAATTGCACAAAAAACAGAGTACCCAACTCAGTGAAAAGGGCAGAATTCCGTAACATACCAGAGGCTCCAATTGAACATATGGGTATCCAAGAATCGAGCCAAAAAGGCCTATAGAGAAGCACCCACAACCAAATTATTACTGTGATGGGCAGAAAAAAACCCAAAATTAGCAGGCAGAACTAAATGTCCAAAACTATGGTGTGGAAATAAAGAGTTCGCCTGTATTCAAAATAAAAACTGACGGTTGTAAAAACCTGCTTTGTTGGAATCACCGTTTGTACAAAATCAAAGTCAAACAAGCCTCCCAATTCATCACAGTTTCCAAAGTTGAAAAAGGAATCATGCGTGTGATTAGGATATGTTGCCGATTATACTCACACATAATTAGGTTTGTTACAGAAATGTGGAAATCATGGGTGTTTTCTCCACGGTGTACCATATTTTTAGTCCTGCCAGCTTTTATGAAAGTGATAACTTGCCGCCACAAAGACTTGACTGCTATTTAGGCCATTAGACAGTCCCCCAAGTTATCCCATCTTCATTCAGGTGAGAAAAGGGGAAACCAAAACTCAATATATTGTTAAATTGTGTGCTATTTAGAGAAATTGTACTCCAGAAAACCAATGACAAGATTCGAGGCACCAATCAAATGAATCTTCTCTTTATTGACTTTTAGGTTGTAGTGTTTTAAACTTCAATGTTTCCATGGAAGTTTGAACCCGTCCACTGCACAATATTCTTCCATCGAGAGGACTTTCTGCATTTATAATGAGGGAAAATGCATAATTTCCATTTGTGTGGTTTTCTTTTTCACATGTCATGGTAGAGGTGCCCTCTTGCCAATGCAAAAATGATGTGCTAATTTTTTTAGACATTTATTTTGCATCACTTAAAAAATTTCAAAGTCTACTTTCACATGTTTTGAGGGTTTAGGTTTAATTTGATTTATGTGCTATTTTTTAAACATTTATTTAGCTTCACTTGAAAATTATCTTCATTCTATCATCATATATTTTTTAAGATTGGTTTAAATTTATATTTTATTCATATTTATTAAGATAATTGGTGTAGGTAGAATATAATTCTTCATTCTAGAATCATATATTTTTAAAGATTGATTTTAATTTTATTTTATTCATATTTAAGTTAGATAATTGGTGTAGGTAGAATAAAATTCTTAGTAATGTACACGTAAAACTTCATATGCAAATTTTATGTAATCTATTTGACAAAATAAATTAAAAAATATATATTTTAAATTTGTCTATAATATATTTGATAAAAGATATATGAAGATAGTTATCAAAAGCTTATGAATAGAGTTAATATGAAGTACGAAAGATTTACTATAAAATAAAATAAGGTTGGTTAATAAACAATTTTATAACTTAGAGATGTTTTTACTAGTTAGAAGAAATTGATAGAAGAGCAATCAAACAAATTGTTCTCTTCAAATGTTTGTCTCTCAAATCTTTCTCAAATAGTTCAACAAACAAGATGACTACTATTTTTTTTTTGGATTAAACCTTTTTTTGTTGTAATGGGCATTTTGGATCACATAGTGATCCATCCTTAGGAAGAAGAAAACTAATAATTAGATTGCAGATTGATCCTTATAAAGAGTGAATAGCAAGAAACAAGAGATGCCAAAAAATAGAAAATAATAGATTAAAAATAAAATATAATATCAAAAGGAAAAATAGAGATACTAAAAATAACCAACCTACTAAAGAAACCAATCAGAATTAAAATAAAATAGACAAATAAAGGAAACAAAAAAACCAACGAGACTAAAGAAGAACTAGACAACCAATTAGCTTAAAAAATAATAAAAGAGAAATAAAAATCAAAACTAAATTACAAAATAAAATAAAATGCTAAAATAACATAGTTCAATAAAAAAATAACAAAATAAAATTAAAATGTTTGTTGGCCTCATGGTCATGAGAAAATTGAATTGTTTCATTCCCACTTAAATATGAGTGCATTCAATTTACCAATAAACTTGAAACCAACAACCAACTTATTTTTATAGATGTCCACATCATTAGAAAGGAAGATGAAACCCTATCTCATAGTATTTTATGAAAATCCATGCATATTGACCTCTACCTACATGCTTTTTCCCACCACCATCCTACCCAAAAACTAGGTGTGCTCAATACTCGTGCAACCCGTGATTTCTGCAGTGACAAAGACCACATTAATCTCAAACTTTCCCACCTCTTGATAAGTAAGAGATATTTTCCATAGCAATTTGAATTGTGATATTGATATCAAGATTCAACTGTGTAGTTTTTTAGTCAAACTCATTAACCCATGTTTCATGAGTAATGATTCACAAGAACCCATCTCATGAGAATGAATGGAACACTTAGCACTCATGGAATCTAGGTGATGCTGGCAAAGGTGAAGCACTGAGATTTACCGGGAGGTCACCCATCCTAGTACTACTCTAGCTCAAGCACGCTTAACTACAAAGTTTTCTCTATAGTTAAACCCTCTTTTCTTGCAACCCAATTTGCAAAATCTTTAGCAACTATTGTACCTTATGAACCATTCATTGGAAAGCCCCTTAATCTCATTAATTATTGGAAAAATGGTCAGCGCTCGCCTCGAGATTCGTGGCATGGCTAAATAGCCTTATGTGTCTTCTATAAGTCTAGTGGTTGTATTAGGCATTAACAAGTCAATCTTTTGGTGCAATAAAAACCGCTACATGTAACAAGTAGTATCAGAGCTTGGTCACAGGTTCGAATCCCCTCAAGTAACACTGAGGGGAGATTGTTGGAAAAATGGCCAGCACTCCCCTCAGGATTTGTGGCATGGCTTAACTGCCTTTTGTGTCTTTTATAAGTCTAGTGGTTGTATCGGGCATTAACAGGTCGATCTTTTGGTGCAATGACAACCACTACTTGTAACATTAATTGATAAGTAGGAGATATTTTCCACAACAAGTCAAATTGTGATATTGCTATCAGGATTCAACTGTACTTTTTGAGTCAAACTCATTGACCCATGTTTCATGAGTAGTGGTTCTGATGTAAGGAGGAGGGGCCCAAGGGGCCAAATGATGGCACACCCTAAAAATCCAGCCCTGCTCAACAACTTGCAAAAGCAACAACAACACAGTGAGAGAGAGAAAGCAGGATCATTGATATTAACTTCATTCAAATTGATTCATACATGCCGGGCTGTAAGGACTTCTAGGTTACGACTAGATATTACAATGAATTACAGAAGTCCTCTACCATGCGAGGATCTGCCATCAATCTTTTTTTACTATCTTCTCTCTTCTATCCCAAAAAACTCTCTCCTAAACTCTAACTAAACAACTATACTTATACAAGAGGCTACCGAACTAATTTGGCCTTCAGATCCATAATCAATGGAAGGAATGGTCAGATCTAGGACCACACGCTTCCCAATGATGGATACCAACATTAAATCCATGACCATAATCAATACACAAGTTAGCCTCAACATAAACTCAAAATAAACTACTCAGTAAGCAAGGATGACCGAGCAACAGATAAGCATAATTGAGCGCCAATAAAACAACCAACTGCCCAAGAGATAACCGACCATACTCGGTAACCAAAGGAAACCGACCAACTCGGTCAAAGTAGGAACCGAGCAACACAAATAAACTTCAAAATCTTTTTGGTGACACAGGATTGCCAAGGACCCAAGATGCTCCTGTATTAGTTTCACAAGAAGTCGTCTCTCATGAGAATGAATGGAACACTTAGCACGCATTGCATCTAGGTGATGCTCACAGAGATGAAGCAATGAGACTTCTTGGGAGGTCACCCATCCCAATACTACTCTAGCTCAAGCGCACTTAACTACGAAGATTCCTCCATGGTTAAACCCACTTTGCTTGCAACCCCATTTGCAAAACCTTCATCAAGTGTTGTGCCTTATGAACCATTCATTGGAAATCCCCTTAAGCTCATCAATTGATAATTGAGAATGACACAACACTTGCTTAAGGTTTTGCAAATGGGGTTGCAAGAAAAGTGGGTTTAACCATAGAGGAAACTTCGTAGTTAAGAGTGTTTGAGCTAAAGAAGTATTGGGATGGATGACCTCCCATGGAAGTCCCAGTGTTTCACATTTATGAGAATCACCTAGATGCAATGAGTGCTAAGTGTTCCATTCATTCTCATGAGAGATGGGTTCTTATGAACCACTACTCATGAAACATGGGTGAATGAATTTGACTCAAAAACTACACAGTTGAATACTAATAACAATATCACAATTTGACTTGTGGAAAATATCTCCTACTTATCAATTGATGAGCTTAAGGGGATTTCCAATTAATGGTTCATAAGGCACAACACTTTTTGAATGTTTTCAAAATGGGGTTGCAAGAAAAGTGGGTTTAACCATGGAGGAAATTCCATAGTTAAGCACGCTTGAGATGGAGTAGTACTCAAATGGGTGACCTTCCAGGTACTTCACCTCTGTGAGCATCACCTAGAAGCAATGAGTGCTAAGCTTTCCATTCATTCTCATGAGATATATGTTCTTGTGAACCACTACTCATGAAACATGGGTCAATGAGTTTGACTCAAAAACTACACAATTAAATCCTAATAGCAATATCATAATTTGAATTTTTGTGGAAAGTATCTCCTACTTATCAATTGATGAGCTTAAGGGGCTTTCCAATGAATAGTTCATAAGGCACAACACTTGTTGAAGTTTTTGCAAATGGGGTTGTAAGAAAATTGGGTTTAACCATGGAGGAAACTTTGTAGTTAAGAATGCTTGAGCTAGATTAGTACTAGGATGGGTGACCTCTTGTGAAGTCCCCGTGCTTCACCTCTGTTAGCATCGCCTAGATCATGTGCAATGAGTGCTAAGTTTTCCATTCATTCTCATGAGAGATGGGTTCTTGTGAACCACTACTCATGAAACATGGGTCCATGAGTTTGACTAAAAAACTACACAATTGAATCTTGATAGCAATATCATAATTTCCCACCTCTATTGAGTGTTTAGGTTCAATGGTTATTGTAATAAAAAAATCCTTAGAGCCTTCAAGCTTTCCAAAACTATGACCAAAATGATCTTACCTAATGACTCTTAGTTTTCATCTATTTCCTATGTTGAAGGCATCTCTAATAGAATTTCTAAAATTATTTTTGTAAAGGGCATCTCTTGTGTCTTCAAACCCATTGCCATCGCTAGAAAACTCATCCCTTCTATCAAGGATCCTTTACCCCCTCTTCTTCACTCTGGAGTGTACAAAATTAGTTGTTCCTGTGGTACCCCTTACATAGGTAAAACAAGTCATTTTATCAGTATTAGGATCAAAGAGCACTATGATGATATTAAAGGCATAATAGAGTCAATAAGTTGGCCTTAGTAGAGCATTCCCACCATACCAAACACCATACTTTCCCTAAAGATATCAAATTCATGGCGAAGTAAGAGAACTTTTTCAAATGTAAACTTCTTGAGGCCATCACTATCCAAATCCATGTTGCCAACCTCAATCGAGATGAAGGGTTACATATTAATCCTAGTTGGAAACCCCTTCATAACTCTCTCCCTTCCATCCCTTTTTCCTTAGGGTTTTCAGTCTTTCCTTCTCATTTCTCTCCTCTCTCTCCGCCTTTCCCCACCCCACCACCCTTCTTTTCTCCTCAACTAGTGGTTCTTTCTCATCCTTGCATTTACTTTTTAATTTCTTAGTATTATCTCTTTGTTTAGTCTATTATTTTATAGTTTAATTTATCAGATTGTATCTTTTTTCTTCTTTTTCTTTTTTGCCTTTCTTTAATTAATTTATGGTCTTAATTCACTCTTTCCCATTTTTAGAAATTTGTTTTTTAGATTGTATTTTTTTAATTCTATGTTCCTCTTTTCTACTTTATATTGAGTTTTTAATCTTATTTCTTTTTTATTTTAGCCTATTAAGGTCTAGTTCTTCTTTATTTTATTTTATCTTTGTCTTGTATCTTTATAGCCTTATTTATATTTTGTGATTTTAATTTTTTCTATTTTATTTTTTTGATAATTTGTTTATTTGATGTATCTTGTTTTGAGGCTTTAACCAAGGACAACTTTAAGAAACTCCCTTCTAAAAAAAGATATAAAATCTTAGTGAATCTCTCAATTTTAAAAAAAAAAAAATCTTATTGGCAATTAGTTTTGAATCACATTTTTTGTAGAAAATATTGATAGATCTCAAACATTAAAAATAAATTTATTAATCACCATGGCAAATACTTCTATTTAAAAAAATAGAATTCTTATAGAAAATTATTGCGCTAAATGTGGAAATCATTGATGGGTTTAAGGAATAGACTCTAATATTTAGTTCCTACCATTTATTTAAAATATAATCTAATAGCCTCATTGTATTGTGTGAGACAAACATGTATCGATATTTTTAAATTCTAATGGGACCCTAAATTTCTTCAAGACCATTGATTTATATTGAGATCAATAATCCAAAGGAAATTTTAGCCCCCGTAAGCATTACAAACCAAATAGTAATATTTTTACCTAAGAATATAATGAGCATCACTAGATTATATTTTAAATCAATAATGACAACTAAAAATTGGTGATAGAGCCCTAAAATAACTAATAATCATGTTATATTATTGGTAAATAAATTTAAATTTATACAATAACTTATACTAGCAGTCACATGCTTTTGTGCATGCAACAGTGAGCCAATAGGAGATTTGATTTTCACCTATAAAGCTCTATGCCAGATGAAGAAACAATTGTGATGAGGAAAGGACCAACAATTTCATTTTGATTGCTAGAAACCTTACAATATATGTTTCCATTTTGTTTTTATGTACATGATTACAACATGACATTTTGTGTATTGCTACCACTATAGAAAGTGGAGATTTGAGAAAGCACTGGAAAGTTTAGCTTACATACATAATAGCTTCATTTGTAAACACCATTGTTGCACTTACGCAATAAAGTTTTTCCAAGCAAGTCATTTGTAAACACCATTGTTGCACTTATGATGAAAGCATTTCTAATTAGAAAAACTATTTGACTTCCAAAATCAATGATTCATATTTGTGTAGAATCGAGCCTCTTCAACTGATTTTTCATCATTTTTATTTGCTCATATCCATGACTAAAATTCGATGGTCACAATTATATTGCATAGTATAATTTTGAAGTTCAATAAAATGTGTTAATATTCTATTTCTAAGATAATTTTTTATTAATTTAATAGTATAATGAATAATTCATTAATGTGTACTCAATAAATTTTTAATATTAAAAAGTTCTTAAAAAATTAATAGTTTTCTTTTAATGAAAGTATTTCATTTTCATTAATAAGCTAAAATTAAAATTAAAATGATATATCTATGATGTCACAGTTTTATATTATGTAGTATAATTTTGAAGTTCAATAAAATATGTTAATATTCTATTTTTAAGATAGTTTTTAATTAATTTATTAGTATAATCAATAACTAATTAATGTATACTCAATACATTTTTAATATTAAAAAGTGCTTTAGTTATAGAAAGTTACATTGAATTAAAGAAATTATCTTTTTAAATATGAATAGCTAAGTAATATGTATAATTTATTTTATTTTAAAGAAAAAATATTTACTTTAATAGAAAATTAATAAAGATAACTATGATAACTAAAATTTAAAATCAAATTAAAGATATGTTTTTTCAAAAGACATTTTCATTTGTAGAAAGTTACTAAAGCTAATTATCAAAAATAACATTTTAAATTGAATTGAAGATATGTCTTTTCAAAAGATCTAAAACTAAAGATTATATCTATATGTATATATCAATGCTATATTAATAATATATTTTTATTTTCTTTTATAGAAAATTACTAAAGATAATTATTCTAACTAAAATTTAAAATCAAATTAAAGATATATTTTTTTCAAAAGACAATTTCCTTCATGAAAATTTACTAAAGATAACTATAAAAATAACATTTAAATTTGAATTGAGTATATATATATTTTTTAAATCTAAAACTAAAGACAATATATATATGTATATGTATATATCAATATTATATTAATAATATATATAGAAAATTACTAAAGATAACTATCCTAACTAAAATTTAAAATCAAATTAAAGATATGTTGTTTTTAGAATACATTTTTTCTTTATAGAAAGTTACTACAAATAACTATCAAATATAACATTTAAACTGATTTATTATTCTCATTGAGATGGGCATTAAGAACAAACATTCCAAAAAATATCATAGCAAGGACATGCAAAGACAACAGACTTTGAAATAAGAAAAGTCTCAAAACCTATAAAGAAGAAGATTTTTCATGCATGAGTAATATCCCAATATGACTTGCACAAAGGTGTTGATAGCTTGCAAATAAAGCTCTTGTTAAGGTCAAATAAATCACTATAGATCAAAGCCAGACCCCTACCTCTATGCCAAACAAAGATATGTGTGTATTGTGTTACCTATGCAACAACAAAGTTGATAACATCATGTCTTGTTCACATAAATGGCTTCCACTTTTTCTCACCACTTATGCCAACAATATTTGCCTCACTTTTATATGGAAATTTGAACACTATCCACCACATAATCTTAACAAACAATAAATATCAAATATCAATTTTATTTAGCTATATAAGTATAATATGATCCATATAACTACAATGAAAGATAAATATTTGTAGATTAACTAATAAATTGGTAAGACAAAAAAACATTCCATATTGGGTATGTGCAGGATCATGGTATACCAAGCTATGGCCTTAAGTGGCAATGAAAAATCAGAAAATTAGGGTTAGTCAACTTGACGTAAAAAGTTGAACATCTTATCAACCTTATGTGAAAAAGTTGTAAGAACAAAATCTGTAGGAAATTGAATGTAGTTTCTAAACTACTAGCCCTTGTCTGAAAAAAAATTAATCTAATTGTTCAAAATTTTAGATTTCAATGCAATAGTACAAAAATTTTAGGAAAAAGATAAAAAGTACGTGTATGTCTAACCACCTTAATCACAATCAAATGATGATATATTTTCACAAGATTCTAGATATAAGTAGTAGACTCATGCCTGGATGTGACATATATTTTTGTGTAATTTTTTCCCAAATAAATAATTAATTATGATTTTTTTGCAATAACTTATTCAAAATAAAAAAGCTCTCGTGTCTGACCACCTTAACTAATTCTAAAATTTACAAAATTGAAAAAAAAAATTCTTATAGTAGGTGAAGCATAGAATGTGACACATGTTTCAAATTTCAAAAAGGTTAAACCGTTTGAAAGTTATAGTTGTTTTTCAATCAGTCTGTCAATTAGGACTTTTAAGATAACTCAATTAAAAAATAAATAATAATTACTTACTGAACTCAAAATTTGTCAGAAATTAAATTGACGGAAAGCTAATAATGTCTTTAAGAAACCCTTTTCGTTTCATCAATTTCAGGTGAAAAAAAGCCGTCAGCTACATGGTCAAAGTCTGGAGATCAAAGCAAATATGGTGAACACGTCTTTATGGTTGACCATTCATGTTTGGCATTGCAAAATGAAAACCTGAGGCAAATACCAAGCCTAATCAGATATCCAAAACAATATCACATATTCGATAATATCGGATATCCAAAATCTCCCGCCCAATTTCAACATTACAACTTGAATGCTTTTTTTAAGTTTAAGTTATATATTATAAAAAAAATTTATATTAATATTAAATAATTTAATAGCATTAGTATTATATAAATTTTTATATTAGTATTGTATTATATTATTATTATTTATTTCTTTATTGTATAATAGTATAATATTAGTATTAAATATTTATATTATATGTTCAATAATACCTAAGGGAGAGAGAGAGAGAGAGATTATGGATATCTGATAATTTTGGATATTTGATAGTTTTGGATATCCAATATTTTTGGATATCCGATTATTTTTACTGGCATTGAAAAGAAAAAGTTTATTCTCTGGGTCCCCCAATCTGAGATTCATGTTTTTCTACAGAGAATATCATGGGATTGCAGTTGTATGGCCCAGGTGGGCAAGAGTTTGATGTACAATTATGATGTTTCTTGAATAACTTGGAATTTCATGAGGGTTGGGAAAAGTTTGTGAATCGTCATGGGGTGGAGATGGGAGATTGTCTAGTGTTCAAGTACATATCAAAGTCATGTTTCAAGGTTAAGATATTTAAAAGAATGGGGTGTGTGAAAAATCTTACAACTTGTCATTTTATAAATATAAATGTTGATACAAGATGCCCTTCTAACAAATTAGGTAGCTTAACTCAACCAATGGGCAACAAGTTGTTGATCAATTTGGTTTCTGATGAGATAAATAACAATACCATCAATGCAATGGAGAAAAATCAAAATTGTAAGTATAATTATATTTACTACAATTCTCAAAGCAGACATTTAATTATATCTGTACAAGGAGGAATGTTAAAATTTAAAACAAACAAATTATTATTAAATTTTGTTGCAAGCCATTCTGGCAAGAACCCTAAACATTATGAATCCTCTTCTCTAGTGAATCCTACCCTTACTCTCAAATCAAAAAAAAAAATCATTTTGGTCAATGGAAATGTAGTCTCCTGGATATAGGCAAGTCGTATATGCTAGTAAGATCATATTCTCTACTTTCTCATGTTTTAATCAAGAGGAGTATCTAAGTGGAAAGGTTTACCAAGTTAACATGACATAAAATAGTTTTTCAATTACATTTTACTAAAGGATATCTAATGGTCTAATATAATTGGTTGTGTTCTATAATATGAACATCTGCATTTTGTGTGAGTTGTAAGCTTTAACAGGAGTGTATTAAGTCAATGGAAAATATGAATGCATTTGGTCAAAATGTTAACCTTTGGATTAGATCATATAGAATTTTGTTGTTGGGATTAAACATTATGAAGAGAAAAGAAATGATAGATTCACAATATTAGCAATAAAAATCTACCTAATAAAAAAGAAATCATAAATCATAAAATTTGATCCAAAATATTAGCAACAAAAATCTACCTGATCTAAATCTATAATTAACATTTTCACCATTATAGATTGTGAAAACCTTGTGAATTTAAGTAATCTATTTGGTTGAAATAACTTAATTTTGTGTCATGTGGTTTGACATTGTAGGAGTTCCCAAAACCAAATGAATGTCCTCTTCACTTACCAAGAGAAAAAGGTGTGGTATTTTTTGTGGATAAAGAGTGTAAGGTGCACTAAGCATGATTGGGTAGCGATCTTTCGAGGCTCGTATCTCAAACCCCGTGAGAGGTATTGGTGAACCATGAGATGCTACAAGAACATGTTTCTAAGGCCTACAATAACCTCTTTCCTTTCTAGGAGATTCATTTATTTTTTAATTTGGAACACCAATCTCTCTTGATGTCAAAACTTGCAGTGAGGGTCAGTTGAAAGTTGCACCACTGGGTTTCTTCCAAACCATTCATCCTGGCACCGAGTGGTCTACATCATTAGCTTCAGTTAGGTAGATAAACACTAGTGACAACCCTATTTTGACCACAGACTCACTAGAACGTTCGTGACCATGTCAGACCAAAGTGTCCCCAAGGTGCACTATGCACGATTGGGCAGTCATCTTTCGAGGTTCATATCTTGGACCTCATGAGAGGTATTAGCAAACCATGAGATGCTATAGGACCTTGTTTCTAAGGCCTACAATAATATCTCTCCTTTCTGGGAGATTCAAATTTTTTTTAGTTTGGCACGCCAATCTCGCTTGATGCCAAAACTTGCAGTGAGGGTTAGTTGAAAGTTGCACCACTGGGTTTCTTCCAAACCATTCATCCTAGCATCGAATGGTCTATGCCATTAGCTCTGGTTGGGCAGATAAACGCTAGTGACAACCCCATTTTGACCACAGATTCACTAGAATGTTCGTGACCATGCTGGAGCAAAGTGTCCCCAAGGTGCACTAAGCATGATTGGGCAGCGATCTTTTGAGGCTTGTATCTAGGATCCCGTGAGAGGTATTGGTGAACCAGGAGATGCTACATGACTATGTTTTTGAGGCCTACAATAACCTCTCTCCTTTCGAGGAGATTCATTTTTTTTAATTTGGCACACAAATCTCACTTGATGCCAAAACTTGCAGTGAGGGTTAGTTGAAAGTTGCACCACTGGGTTTCTTCCAAATTGTTCGTCCTGGCACCAAATGGTCTGTTCCATTAGCTCTCATTGGGTGGGTAAACTCTAGTGACAACCTTTTTTTTAACGCGAAGTCACTAGAACGTTCGCAAACATGCCAGACCAAAGTGTCCCCAAGGTGCACTAAGCACCATTGCATATGTTGGTGAGCGTTCTAGTGTGTCAAGAGGCAAAGTGGGACTATTCCTAGGGTAAAGATACCCAACCATGCATGATGGAAGCATTGATTTGTGCCCATAATGAACAAATGTTTCTGCTCCAAGGGAGATGGGGACATGACCATAAAGGGTCATTAGCAAATGTAAAGAGACTAAGGATGGTCATTTGAATGCATTGTGGAATGTGTCTGTGATTTGAAATGGAGTAAATTGATTGTCTATTGTCTTATTATCACTTCCATGTCCGTATTCCATCATTTCATTACCATTTGAAGGCAAGGAATTAACTAGTGTCTTGTACAATAGTGTTTGGTTGTAGAGATATGCAAGATATATGGTGGTGGAGAGACCACAAATGGTGGTAAATGTTGATTGAAGGTGCATGAAGTAGCACCAGTCATTGTTGCGAGCATATACTCCAAAGGATGAGTATATTTTGTGATGGATCTATGCTATTGGGGTCCATAGGGATGTGTTAGATCCATTAGGGGGATCTAGAGATATTTGCAAGAGTCTTTTTGAACAAGCCCTGACCTAGAGACTCTATAAAGGAGGGTTTGGTACCTAGAATGATAGGTCATTATTTTCTCAATAACAATTTGACAAAATCTTGATGTAGAAGCATCATTCCATGAATATTCTTATTGATTCTCATGGAATGATGTGTCTTTGACATGTATAATAGAGTTCTAACATGATACATTGCTGAAGAGTTGATTTGACAAGGTGATCACTGGATTTGTGAAGTGAACTTTGAAGGATTTTCTTGGTTGAGAGCATCAGATACACATGAATACAATGTAGCACATAAATTTTGAATTCACTTAAATAATGAATTACACATGTGAACACACGTATCGCATAAAGCGTACACATAAATTTTCTAAAGTCGTGAAGCATACATGTAGCACATAGATTATAAAGCATACACATGAATTCAATTAAGTCATGCACGTAGCCCATACACATGAATTTAGTTATGAATAATGTACTTGAATATACATGAATATACTTAAGGCATAAATCATACACATGATTACATACACACAAGCATATTTACATACTAACAATGAACAAATGAACACACAATTAACAAATTGGATCGAATATCAAGTTTCATATATATCAAAATGAACAATAATTTTGTACACATTTACAAAATCAACATATCTAGATACAATGTGGCATACACCATCTCAAAATGTGTCATATGGCATCTCAAAATAAGAATTTCAACTACAAATGTTTCTAGGACATCCTATTCTATTGGTGGATCATCAAAATGTAACCTCTTTGAAGTACTCTTTGGCTTTGATGGATCCTGCATTCAAACACAAAAGTAAAACCCCAAGTTAGATTACTTAATTTATATGGTTTCTACAAATAAAAATTCAAAATCATAGTCAACAATAATAAATAAATAAAACTAAAATTGAACACTCATTTACCTCGCCTCTCTGTCTCCTCACGCGGATAGGAGACCTAATATATGTCCTTGGTAGCAAAGGAACAATGCCACCAATGTTGACTTTGACCTGTATATGTTTGCAAACATGAGATTGACCTATGAGTTATACTATTTAATGTTAAATCCTTGGTAGAAAATATATGTTTACAAAATAAGTGAATTAACATTAAAACTTACCCATGTTGAACTTTCTTCAAGAAATGTCAGCTGAGTCATCAGTGATACAAACCCTTGGCATTCTACCTCCCTCAAACTAGGGGTGACCTACAAAAGTCAAACAGATACTTCATACAATCATGAATTGATCATATTATATATACTTGATAGTAAAATACACACAAATAACTTTATAAATATACGTACTGTGGGGTTATCACTACGAATTGAGATGCTTGTGACTCTATCATGGCGAAAGGGTCTCATGACATCATTAGACATCACCTTCTGTCAAATAAACCATGTAAATTAAAAATGAGTATGTACAACTAACAAGTATACATGTATCCATAAACAATCTAAATTACTTAATTACCTTCCCCTTGTCAACACTAGATGCATGAACCCCCTCACATTTCCCCCCAGTGGCAAATGGTGACACCTGCATCAGTATGTAATAAGATGATCGTAAAAATTAGAAAACACATGTATATACTATTATAATAAAAGGAAACCAATGAGTACATTAAAATGTATGTATCATGGAAGTGTCAAGGCCAAATGAAATGGCCGAAAGAGTGGACCCCTCCACCTATTCCATCTCCTCCTCTATCATCAATTGAACATAAATAGAACACATAAAAAAACATAAGTGGGAAATCGTTATAAGAAAATTCTACTAAAAATATGAACATTTAAAATTAAATATGATGTAGCAAGTGAATTTTTTACCCTTACCATAACAGTAGGATTCCATGGCTCTGTATACCCCTGATGCACATCTTCATGAGGTGCTTCAGTGCCTATAGTGTGTTGTGTAGTATCATCCACCTCAAAGATGTAGTTATATGCATTACTATCATTCAAGAAACCTAAGCACAAACTCTTGCACATAAAGTAAGTGTGGGGCACACAAACATGTAAGCTCATGGAGGATGTGGAAGGTCCAAAAGCATCAGCACGAGGAGGCAACAATGTCACGCTCTACATAACCAGTAGATCACTCAAGGTGTGAATGGCTTGAATAGTCTGTGAGCCAGCTTCAACAATAATATCAGGATGTTGCACTATAGGAGGTGGTGAAATCTTAGGAGGGGGGACATATGTGTGGGATTTCACCCGGTGTGCCCATGGCTTGTCCTAAAGAGTGCCTAAGCCTACACCCTAGTTCGGTCTCATGCTCCAATAATTTACCTTGTGACCAAGCACAAATTCAACATATAATTTTTTTATGAAATAGAATGGGATATTCCAAATTGTTGTGGGGTGGTCTATCATAAACCATCCACCAGCGGTCCCAAAAGTTGTCACATATTGCATCATTTGTGCACCATTTAATTCACAACTTGGGTTTTTTAGGGTCCACTTTTAAACCGGTTTTGGAATCCACAAAAAAATTACATATTTCATGTTTTGTTATGTTTAGGTTCATAACTTGATCATAGTCAAGCCCATCGTCAAACTGGGCGTGCATAGAATCACACCAAAGAAGTGCAACATTATGTTGCTCTGTAAGTTTCTCCATGTTTTCAATAATGGAGTTCAATGTGAAAAACATGGGGCGCAATGTGGGGATATTGTCATATGTGGTATGATATTCTCTAAGCTGATTTAGATTGTCTCCTATGAGATCCTCTAAATGTTGAGGTTTGAGACTGGTTGGTCTTCTGAAAGTGGGGGATTGTTTGGAGGTGGTTCTAGATTATTTGTGGGACCATTGGGAGAGTTTTCTAATTGGTTTGACTCCATGTCTGATTACAATTAAAACCCAAATAAACAACTATAATCCATTTTAAAAATTAATAAAGAATCTCATTTAAACCCTAGTTTTTATAAAAATGAACTACAAATTTCAATTAAAAACAATAAAAACTAAAAAATTTAGCTTACCTATTGATCTTGAGCAAATTGGATATGAGATTATATCATATATGTGAAACCCTTTTGACCTGTGTTCAATGTTTTCACAATGAAAATGTTGAATGTGATTGCGAGCTACAAATAGAAATTACTAGTGAAAATCAAATATCCAATTAGGCTTGTGCTTTGGCTTTTGGCTTGGCCAAGTGTACTGACACTCATGCCTACTAAAAAATCAATAAACTTTTTAGTGCGCTTTTGGACGAGTGAAAAGTTCATTTTTTCACACCGCCACTTTTTGGCATACCATGATCCTGCACATACCCTACTATAGAACTTATTTATTTTAAGATAACGCGGCACAACGACTGCATCCAAAATATGAGGATGTGATAAGAGGAGAGCTTCAAGTTTCATGGGGACAACCTACACATGTATCATTTAATATTAGATATACATGCTATTATTGACTGTAAATTTTAAAGAGAAGATAGAAATTTACTAGAATGCATTGTACTTGATTAGCTCTTTCAAACAATCAACAATATAGAAATTGTCATTGTCGTCAAAGTAGCAGAGATCCCCTAAACGCAACCAACTAATCTGATAAAAAATCATGCATAGACATGCAAAGAAAACAAGCTTTGAAATAGGAAAATCCTCAAAGCTTATAGAAGTTCAAATAATCAACTTGTTCATAGTGGATAGAAGTTCTTCGATTTAGCCAAGAAATTGTGGTTCATGGAAAGAAGACAGGATGGGAAAAGATTTAAGCTTGGAATTATTTTCCTAACATGTCCGCAAAAAACAAAAAGGTTTTCAGCAATGAAGAGCTCTATGTGTGCATTAATATATGCTACAACATGACAGACAACCGAGTTGAAACAACCATAAACAAAAACCATATCACATACAAAACTGATACAATATCCAGAAGTAAAACAAATAGAAAAAACATTAAAGCCTACTTTCATTCTAAATATTAGATAAGATTAAATGTATTGATTGATATGCAGAGAATATATTTTTTTTAAAATAACAATATAAAGCTTGAGAGATCCTTTCCATATCCAATCCAAGTTACCAAAAAAAAGACACTCAGAGAGGCTAACAATCATGTATTGAACATTGTGGTGAATTTTTTAGTTCAATTTTTTTATAAAATAAATTATTTAACAATTTAAATATTTATAAAACAAAACTTTGTAAAAATTGTGACAATTTAGATTGCCTTAAATCTTGAATTATTTTCATTAACTTACTTTCTTTCTATTTTTTATTATTATTTCTTGTTATCCCTCTTTTAATTTTTATAAATTTTTAAGTTCTATTTATCATTACCCCTTACCCTTTTATTTGCATTTTAGTTATTTAGTTATTTTAAAAATCTCTCTCTTTGAACATATGTTATTCTAGTGTTCTCTTTTCTTTCATAATTTAGCTTTGACTTTTATTTTTCTTTTATTATTTTTTAAGCTAAGTAGGTGTCTAGTTCTTCTCTACTCTCTTTTGTTTTCATGTTTCCTTTTGTTGTCTTATTTTATTTTGATTTTGATTGGTTTCTTTGGCAAGGTGGTTATTTTTATTATCTTTATTCTTTCTTTTGATAATATATTTTATTTTAAATTATTATTTTTTGACATTTTTTGTTTTTTTTTTTGACATTCTTTAAAACGATCAATCTGCAATCTAATTATCATTTTTCTTCTTCTGGATAATGAATCACTATGTGTGATTTGAAACATCGATTGGAACAAAACATAATTTAATCCAAAATATTTTCAAAAATATTCATGGATTGTAGAAAATTTGTACCATAAAAAGATGATAATTGGTACTTGAGCAATTTGGATTAACCAAAAGGATAAAATAAATCCCAAACAAGCTATATTGCAATTTTAGAATCACTTATTATAATTTTTTTAAATAGATGATTCTAATATTACTGAAACTCTTAAAACAAATGTCTTAGCTAGCTTAGAGATAAAAAAAATTTGTCTCCAAAATTGAGTTAGTTGATATTACACAGTCTTGGATTATTAAAGGCAATCGCAACTCAAAACCATCATTTATTGTAATTTTTGGTCAATTTGAAATTCATTTTGAAGAACAAGACAAATCCAAATGAAGGCCTTTGATTTGAAAATAAAAATCTCAAGAAACTAGACAATCCACTTAGCTTAGCAAAAGAATTTTCATACAACAACTTAAAACTAATTAAAATCCAACCAAAGGGGACATGGTTTACTTATGATGACTCTCTTACTATCAAGTTCAAGAACCTTTAAGATATACTCAAAGTCAAAAGATTAGGAAACAAATCTCTTCCTAAGATGATACACATGGATGAAGACCTAATTAAAATCTAATATGATGAATTAAGGGTGAACATGGTGAAAATGATTAAAGCAAGGAAGCATCGTTAAAATTGGTTGTCATGAGTAATTAGAGATTTTGGAATTGTGATTCCACACATCTATTATTGACCAAAACATGGAATCTAATATCCTCCTCTTGAACCCAGAATAATTTTTAAACTTATACTTCCAATCATAATGTGAAATTGTGGTGGCTAGAATTTTACAAGGATTTAAGTCAACAAATTAGACTTAGTTTTATTTTCTTAAAAGCGTGTGATTGATGAGAAACCACTCACTATTTTCTCAAGCTATTCTTGGTTGTCAATTTACAAGGTGGAAATGTGCCTTAGCTTGCAAGGACTAGAAAAAGATGATAATTGGTACTTGAGCAATTTGGATTAACCAAAAGGATAAAATAAATCCCAAACAAGCAATATTGCAACATTAGAATCACTTATTATAATTTTTTTAAACAGATGATTCTAATATTATTGAAACTCTTAAAACAAATGTCTTAGCTAGCTTAGAGATAAAAAAATTTGGTCTCCAAAATTGAGTTAGTTGATATTACATGGTCTTGGATTATTAAAGGCAATCGCAACTCAAAACCATCATTTATTGTGATTTTTTTATCATTGAAACTTTTTTTGAAGAACAAGACAAATCCAAATGAAGGCCTTTGATATGAAAATAAAAATCTCAAGAAACTAGACAATCCACTTAGCTTAGCAAAAGAATTTTCATACAACAACTTGAAACTAATTAAAATCCAACCAAAGGGGACATGGTTTACTTATGATGACTCTCTTACTATCAAGTTCAAGAACCTTTAAGATATACTCAAAGTCAAAAGATTAGGAAACAAATCTCTTCCTAAGACAATACACATGGATGAAGACCTAATTAAAATCTAATATGACGAATTAAGGGTGAACATGGTGAAAATGATTAAAGCAAGGAAGCATCGTTAAAATTGGTTGTCATGAGTAATTAAAGATTTTGGAATTGTGATTCCACACATCTAGGATTGACCAAAACATGGAATCTAACATCCTCCTCTTGAAACCAAAATAATTTTTAAACTTATACTTCCAATCATAATGTGAAATTGTGGTGGCTAGAATTTTACAAGGATTTAAGTCAACAAATTAGACTTACTTTTCTTTTTTTAAATGCATGTGATTAATGAGAAACCACTCCCTATTTTCTTAAGCTTTTCTTGGTTGTCAATTTACAAGGTGGAAATGTGCCTTAGCTTGCAAGGATTCAACATTATTATTTAATTTATTGATAAAGACTACCCAAACCCCTTCATGTAGCGTAATGACTTAGATGAAATGCGGATGTTAGGATCTTTTTGGTACCATTAGCAAGTAAAGTTGTTTTCTTTAGATTATGTGATTTTTCCTTTAGTCTCATCACCTTTTGTCATAATATTGGTGGTTCCTTAAAGTCACAAATTTGTAAAATAAAATATCAAAATTCTTGGTTTTTTAAAATATCCTTAAGTGTGGGTGACTTCAATTCATAAATTAGTTATATAGTGCATAAGGTCTAACCTTTACTTAGATCCATTGATAACTTTGTAAATTAACATAGACAATTATGTGTTTACTAGACTTCATTAGATAGTGCAGTCACTTCTTACGACAAAGTTTGGGATATATTTTTTTTGTTTCTTGATCATGCTTAATGACATCATTTTCGTTTCTCATTCTACCTAGTTAAACATGCTTCCCTTTTGTTAGATGATATTTGATTATTGATTATGTTTTGGTACTTAAATATATTCCACACCTCCTATAATTTATCATAATATCTTATCCTTTAAGTTTCATCTTTCTCTCCCAACTTTTGAATGCAATCCTAAGTATCCTTTCCAATCCATTGTCAACCATTTTGATCATCATATTAATTACTAATGAATGCACTTCTTCAAATCAATGATTGTCTCAATTTATGACACATTTGATCCAATTGAGTGTAGAATGTCATAAACAACTAAGAGGGGGGTGAATCAATTGTAGATTAAACATTTATCTATTTCTCAAATCTAGATTCTAGAAATAGTGGATTAATACTTTTTCCACTTAATCAAATTAGATGTAAACATGAAAGAGCATACACATGAACCATACATAATGTACACCATTTTTAAAGTGGAAAATCCAAGATGGGAAAAACAATGGAGAAGCTAATTCTCATAAATAATAACACCTATTAAGGTGTTGTTTTACAATGGGTGGCTCACTGCCAGAATGTTCATTGCGGGTGGGCTCACTACCCTAAAAAAGAAGAGAGAAAAATGGAATCCACCACTAAAGTACAACTTCCTAGAAGAAACATTTGGCTCATTGCCTTCGATGCCTAATAGCAATAGCACACACATACTCTACTTATAACCCAACTTCACGCTTTCACACAACTTTACACAGTATCTAATAGACCTTATTCCCTACCACTTCCTTACCAATCCATCACAATCATCTTCTTATTTATATTGATCTTTAAAATATAAAATCATCAAGTTAGTCAACAAAACATAATTTAAAATAGGTCTAGACTAAATATTCATATGGTGGGGAGGAATGAAAAGTGGAACACACCACACACATTACCTCGACCAAACCATACGTTATTTATATGCCACAAATGCCTAAGCCCAAGAAGAAACAATATCGTTAGCAACCATGCCTTTGGATTGCATCAACAAAAACAAAGAAAAAATTTAGATCCAAAGTGAGCTAGATGAAGAAATCTAGATAGAAACTAAAAATTAGACCGTAGAAAAATTACAATTCTTGATCCAATCGCTTTAGTAGAAGAAAAGTTGATCTAGATGCAATTTCATAACATATAAGCTTTCAAATTTCCTTAATATCTATACTTATCATTTTATGAGCTTAATGCAATTTCTCTTTTTTGGAAGATAAATATGGAGCAAGGAGAGGCTTGGAGAGCGAAAGATGGTGGCAAAGTCAAGCTCAAAACTTCAAATGAGAAGGTGGTTCAAGATCAAATTATCAAAGTGGAATTCGAAGAACAAGTTATAAAAAAGGAAAGATAAATCTACAAGTGAAAGAAATCATCACCAATTCTTGAATTTCCTTTGGAAATCCAAATTCATTTTGAAAGATCCAAGTGCATGAAGGCTTCATCACTTCAAGAAGATCAAGGTCAAGGCATCAAATAATTGATCAAGTCTATGAGATAATGTTGAGTATAAAGAGATATTTTCTCATCACCAAAGAATTGATCAAGTCTATGAGATAAGGATGTTGAGGAAGCACCCACTTGTCTTCAACCAATCAGAAGGCTCTAGTTACACGTGTTCAAGCACATTCAATCATATTATGTCAAATGTACGTGTGGAAAGCATCTTGTGATTCTACCTAATCTATTTTCTGATTGGTTCTCAAAAGTATTGTAATTTTCTTATTGGCCCACAAGGTGGTGCCTTCATGTAATTGGATGATAGTATGGAAGCCCTAATTAGGGTTTGTAATATGGTAAATCTTGGTCCTTCATTGTAATTGAAGAACTATAAAAGGCCAAGGCCTTCTCATTTGTAACTAGCTAGTATTAGAGTAGAGTAGGAGAGGAGACTGGTTGAAATTGTTGCCATACTACTATCAAAGTAATTGTTGATTCATTGTTGGTCTTCATGGTGGATTACTTTTGTTGCTTTGAAGTATTGCATAGTTTCTTCATTTCCCCCACTTACATTAGATTTCATTTCATGTTGATTAGAAATAAAGCTTAGTTGAATGGAAGATATTTTGGATGCATCTTTGGTGAACTTGCTTAGACCAAACCACTAGTTGCTTACTGATTGTAAGTACACCTTGTGTGGTCCAAAGGCATTTATATGAACTTAACTTTGATTATTGGTTGCACAGTGATATGCATCGATGGATGTTGTTAATGGAATGGTGGTAGTATGAAGATCTCAAATTTACCTTAGGCGATTGCACTAGCTTGGTTGATATCGATGGCTAAACTAAGTCTAGTAGAGTCACAAAGACATCCACAACTTCTTGCATTCTAAGAGTAGAATAGCTTTCTAAACCCTTATCTCTTTGCAAGTCATTTGGTTGGAAGAAGTTAAAGTCAAGTTGACATCCATTGAATGAATAGCGTAAGTCCCTTTGTGTTAACTAGCTTATCACATCATAAAATTGAGTGAAAGTCCGCAATATAAGAATGAACCTTGAGGTTGTCTCATTTGATCACACAATCCATTTACATTGTTTAACATATGAGCATGTCCGTATTCAAGAGAGAGTTAGAAATTTGGTATTTCATCTTGGAATATTAAGTCTTTGATTCTGTATGTTGTAGTGGAACAAAAATCACATCAACAAGTCTTCCACTAGCATACATTTTGGAAGCCTTTTCAAGAACAAACTCACTTGAAAACCTGATTTTTTCCCTTCTCAAACTTTTAATACAAAGTTTACAATAATAAGATATTTTAATATTTTAAAATAATCTTGACTAGTTTGAAAGTTCATGAGTTGATAATTTTTAAATAGCACATATGTAATCTTTGTCAAACCAATCTCTATATCATGAATTCATGATTAGCTATTTTATCTATTTTTCTTTAGAATACTAGTTACATAGTTACATGAATATTCTTTTAATGATCATAGTCCATTAGTAGTGCTTTTGATTTTCCAATTTTTCATAGGTTATTCATTTAATCATTACTATCTTGCTGCTTTAAGGCTATCACCATTGAAGAAATAGAAAGAATGCTCATTTCATAATTTTCAATATGAATTTTCATACAAAATAGACTTGCTTAGGAATGCCTTTATTTTTTTCCCTACAATAAATTTTAGTCACAAACTCAGCATTATGAAAGTGCATGTGCCTCCATCTCAGTCTTAACCATGTTGGCATAAATCCCATCAGGCTTTGATGCTAAGAGCTTTGTGTGACTGCCCAATTCCACAACACTCCCCTCCTCAACAACTGCTATTCGGTGAGCCTCTCTAATGGTGGAGAGCCTATGTGCCACAATCACAGCAGTTATCTGCTTTCCACTTCTAATCTTATTTAGAGCCTCCTGAACATTCATCTCAGACTCTGCATCCAGTGCACTGCTAGCTTCATCCAGCAATAGAATTTTGGAATGCTTCACAATTGCTCTTGCTATGGCAATTCTCTGCTTTTGGCCTCCTGACAATTGCACTCCACTCTCTCCTACCTGCATAAATTTAGCACAAAAATATTTAACAGATGAGACAACATGATATTTTAAGACCTTTAGGTCAAATTGATATGTAGAATCTATCAAATGTCATCTACTTGTTTAGATGATCATGGTGATTTGGAAGGAAAGCAGAGCTACTTGTAGATTTGGAAGGAAAACAGAGTTATATAAGTTTACATTACTTCTAGTGAAAGATAATGCCTATATGGCTGCTTAAAATTCCTGTGGAAGTGTATGAATCAACCCTCTGGATTATTTTCTGGTTGATAATGGACAGTCTATCATTGGGGCTAGATTGAAAATCTATTTTATTCTGCTAAATATAGTGTGTAATTTAATGATTAGTTTATCAACACTAATATCTACAGTATATTTAATCCTTCGGTTAATCTGTGTGGCAGAGGTACTTTCCACAGATTGATATAATGATTTCAATGTTAAGTGTGAGCTGATTCATGTATAGCCCCCAAATTAGCTGCGAAGCATGTCTCACGTGAAAGTAAAAAGTCTTGTATGTTTTGATACCTGTGTGTCATATCCCTGAGGTAGACTGCTGATGAACTTATGAATATATGCAGATCCAGCAGCTTCTTCTATCTCAGCCCTTGTAGCACTGGGGCTCCCAAATGCTATGTTTTCTCTGATAGAACCTGCAAAGAGTGCAGGTTCTTGGTTAACCAAGGCCATTTGCCTTCGAAGCCACTTGAGATCGAAATCCTTAATGTCAGTGCCATCCAGTAAAACCTTCCCCAAATTGGGATCGTAAAACCTTTGAATAAGCCACAAGATAGTGGACTTTCCACCTCCACTGCCCCCTACAATGGCTGTCATGGTGCCTGCTTTCATTCTCAGGTTAAAATTTCTGAGTATTATTGTATCAGGACGAGAAGGATATGCAAAGGAAACATTCTTGACTTCTATTTCTCCATTGACTATCTGCAACTTCCTTCCCTTACGCCTGTCTGTTTCAATTGTTGGCTTCCTGTCGATAATATGGAATACTGATGGTATAGATACAGATGCCTTGGATGTATCAGGAGCCAGGCCGGCCAGTTGCCCTAAGAAAGAGAGAAAATTATATTAATGAACATGTGGCCAAAATAGGTGAATGACAGCTAGCTTAGCATGGACAGGAGGTATCAATATCTCTTTGGTGATGTGTAAAAGGAAAACAGAGTAAATTAGAAAGAAAATGTTTACCTAACGAGAAGGAGCTAAGAACCACAATCAGGAAGATTTTGAATACATCACCAAATTCTGCCTGGTGTTTTTCAACGAGGTAAGATCCGAACCAGAGTGTTAATGTGTATGCCAAATACATAGCTCCATTCGACAGGCCAAATGCTATTCCTATTATCTGTGAGTTTTTTATGGCCTGTTTGCATGGCTCTAAGAGTGCCTGGTTGAAGGTGGAGACGAGCTTGTCTTGAGCTGAGAAGGAGGCAACTGTTCTGGCATTGGAGACAGCGCCTGCAGCAATGGTGCTGGCTCTGGCATACCCATCTGTCTTATCTTTGGACCCAATTGTTACCATTAGGCTGAAGTAGCTTGCTCCTAGAAAAAATGGAGTTAGTGCTATGGCCAGAAGGGTAAGCTTCCAGTTCAAGGCCATGCAGATGATAATGGCTGTTCCAGTGGAACTTACACCCATTAGCAGAACTGAAAAACGGTCCCCAAGCACTGCTCTGAGCATAGTGCAGTCTGCAGAGAGACGGCTCATGAGGACCCCTCTTCCATTCTCCTCTTGATCAAACCATGCAACCTCCTGTTTCAGTATGGACTGGAACAACCTCTCTCTTATCCTTGCTGTCAATTTGGTCCCTGCCCAGTTGCAGAATCCATGCTGTCCTGTCATAGAGATAATGCAGCCTAATCCCAGTCCCACCAAGCCTAAGCATAGATAACTCACCTTAGTCCTCATCTTTTTTGGATCATTTTCAACATAAACTTGCAATGCTTGTCCTAGAATCAACGGGAAAATAGATATGATTGCTCCAGCGTGCAATGCATGGAACAATCCAATGAACAGCACAGAAAATTCAGGTTTCTGCATGTTCTTGATCCGTGAGAATGGAACAGGTTTAGGCTTCAATTCTTCCTGCTGTCCGAATTCTTTCTGGAATACCTTGGAGACTGGAATGGGTGAAACTGAAGAATAACTATTCAAGGATGGCTCAAAATTATTATAAGGAGAGATGGGTGACTTGCTTGGATCTTGCTGGGGTTTCTGGGATGCGGCCATGGTTACCAAAGAGAAGTAAGATCCTTGTTTTTTCATAAGCTCATTGTGAGACCCTTTTTCTGTAACTACCCCCTGCTCCATCACAGCAATTGAATTGGCATTCCTGACTGTAGATAAGCGATGAGCAATTACAATAGTAGTCCGGCCAACAGAAAGGCGATCCAGTGCTTCTTGGACAATTGTTTCCGACTCTGAATCCAAAGCACTTGTGGCCTCATCAAGCAGGAGAATTTTTGGGTTTTTCAGAATAGCACGGGCAATGGCGATTCTCTGCTTTTGCCCACCAGACAGCTGCACTTGGTCCCCAACCTAATTATACAACATCAGGGCATCAGAAAAAGAAAAAAAATATTAAAGAATTTTGATTACTCTCCACGAATGAACAACACAGGTGAATGGAATTGAAAAAATACAATAACTTGGAAAGACGAGGATGTAAATATTAAAGATGCAGAGAAAGCGGAATTAAACATAACAAAGAAGATAAATACAATTGACACAATATTTATCGTGGTTCGGCAATATGCCTACGTCTACACTTCAAGTAGGAAATTGATTATATTAATCAGTCTACAAAATGATACAGTACAATGTTTCCCAGTACAATGTTTCCCATTACAGACGTTACAACATATGGCTACACCACAGTGAGCCATGTATTGTATCATTCTGTAGACTGATTAATATAATCGATTCCCTGCTTGAAGTGTGGACGTAGACATATTGCCCAACCGCAATAAATATTGTGTCAATTGTGTTTATCTTCTTTGTTATGTTTAATTCCGCGTTCTCTGCATCTTTAATATTTACAATTGATTTTATATCCCAACAGAGGAGCACCCCAATAAACTATATAAAAATCTAAAACGTAAAATATTAAAAATATAGTTCTTCCAGGTTATTGCTAATTTTTGTTATGAATTGTAGAACTGTTGTATTTTATGATTGGTGTTCATGCCTCAGAAAATTGAATAAACTTGCTATTTTAAATTAAGGACTTAGAAAGGATAAATCTACCTGAGTGCTGTATCCTTCAGGGAGGCTTGAAATAAAACTGTGAACATTAGCAGCAATGGTTGCATCAGTTACATCATTCAAAGTGGCATCTTCTCTCCCGTATAGAATATTTTCCAGAATTGTTGTTGCAAACAGTACAGGCTCCTGCCCAACCATTCCTATCTGCTTCCTTAGCCACCTCAATTGAAGTTCTTTGATATCTACTCCATCAAACAGAATATAACCTGAAGAAGCCTATATTTGTAAGACTTCATTCAATTGAGAAAAATCTAGAATATTTTCCTTACCTTATTAAGAAAGTTAAAAAGAAACTCTCTAAAGCTGAGATAGAATCGCTTACCTGCCTGAGGATCATAAAATCTCTCAATTAAAGAGAAGACAGTGGATTTTCCAGAGCCACTTGGACCTACAAGTGCAAGTGTTTTAGCGCGTGGAACAACAAGGTTAAAGGATCTAAGAATTGTAGTGTCAGGTCTTGCAGGATAAGCAAAAAAAACTTTCTTGAACTCAATCCTTCCTTCCACTTTAGTTATGACGGTGCCTTCTCTGTCATCAATGTCAATGTAAGGAATTTGTTCTATAACATGGAAGACTCTGCCGGCAGCTACCGATCCCTGGGCAAATTGAGCAAAGTATGATAAAGCCATTGCAAGGCCCCTGTAGCAGATTAAACAAATGCAGATTAGACATTTTATCCAGCTGTGCAAGAATATTTATTCCAAGTGAGGTGGTTTACAAATTTTGGTACCTGCTGCCTACATTTACTCCAAAGAAACAGGCAATGGCATCGCCAGGAGTGATTTTTTTGTTAGAAACGAGAATGGAACCGTAGAAAAATGCCACTGCCCATGTGGAGTATGAAATCAAATAGATTATCCCTAGCCCAAAGCCTTTAGCAAAGCCTAGTTTTAAACCAAATGGAATTGATTTTGCGAGTAACTCTGAGTATCGTGCAACAAGACGATCTTCTGCAACAAATGAGAACACTGTTCTTATGGAGCTAACAGCCTGCTCGGTAATGTTTCCTGCTCCCCTATATGATGCCTGCACAATTCAAAATCAATTCAATACAACACTAAAAGTTTTTGTTATATTTATTATGAGAAAAGGAAACATGGTCTAGAGATTGTGTATGTTTTTAGCATCAACGTTTCGGATCACATTCTGTGTATCTATCATCAGGATGAGAGAGTGGAAGATTTGTAAATCCTCTACTACACTCCATACAAATCCTCAATTCTCTCATCCTAATAATAGATCACAAAGTGTGATCCGAAACATTGATGTTTAAATAACATATACAATCGAATTTAGAAATAAATTAATAAATTTGTATTAAAAATTGATTATGAAAATCTGATAATATTAAATGGTCTATAGATTTGTACTTCTTCTTTTGTGGCTAGACCAATATGCACTGCTTTGAAGGCAATTCCTGAAATCATCATTAGGGGTGTCATTGCCAAAACCACTAAGCCTATCTGCCATGACTTGAGAAGGCCAACAGTGTAGCCAGAAATGAAGGTGCAACAATGATAGATAAAGTGCCCCATCTGCACATACATTTATAACAGACCTTTCAGTGTATTATGAAGCACTACAGTTTACAAATATCACCTTGGCCGCATATAACAATGATATAAATAATGTAACATTTTATTTTTCTGTAAACCCTATTTTTGTCTTAATTTATCCAATAAGTTCACTTGGTATTCTGAATTTTAAAAATATTTAGAAAGTCATGATAGATTAAATAATATGTAATGTTCATAAAATTAGGGGAAAAAAATACAGTATAAACAACTTTTTTCAAAAAATCTCAGTTTTCTCAAATTTTTTCGTTTCAATGATAAAGACAATTACCTTTTGAAGGCATGGCTGAGAAAATTTAAAGTCATCTTACATTTCACATATCTAGTTTTAGTCCTATCCCTACCACTTCTGTTACTTTCGAAGAATTTAGAAGAAACAAAAATTTGTAACTAAATGTCATATAGAAATCTATTTAGATCCGAAGCTAAAGTTGGTGATTGGTCTAACACTAATATGGACAAGTCTAGTGTGTGGGAAGTGGCAGAGGAGTTGGCTCAAAAATTGGACAACTAGGACATCATGGAGGATCAAATTTGAGAGCTTAAAACCCTCATACCTTCAGACGAGGAAAAACAAGAAATTATAAGGGCTTTAAAGAATGTTAAAGCCAACCAAAACCAAATAAACAAGAAACCAGCAGAAGTTGTCAAGTGCAGCAAAGACATGATGGAAAAAACAACTACCTCTTTTAACACCTTGTAGGAAGAGCTGGAGTACAGAACAACCATAAGGAGGAAGCACAAGGAGATCCACTCAATCACCACCTAGCCAGCGAAAGAGGGACCTGTTATGGCTAAAGAGGGACTTGGTCATGTTGTGGTGATGCGTCAGCTCAGAAAGTCTTCTTTTTTCGGACATTCTAAAAAAACTCAATGAGGAATGGAAGTAAGTCCAACTTTCTTCAATTTAGTTTTCTATTTGTTGTTCTTGACCTTTGGTTAAAATTTAATTGCTGGTCTTTTTGGCTGGTTGAATTCATTGCTTGTGAATTCCTTTTGAACTGTCATATGACTTGATGTTTTTTTATAGATTCAGACCCTTTCCTAATAGATCTTAATCCAAAACCTATCTAGATTCTCAACAAAGACCATTATCACAATTCTATTACTTATTTCTCCTGAACTTCAAATATTGCCAACTAATTGTCCAACAGAACTTCGCATTTCTAAGAACATATATAATGTTCTCTTTCTTAATAATCTATTTTTTATGTAACTCTTCTTCCTGAGCTTTCTATCATTTGATTATAGATAGAGCAGCTCAAACTTAAAAAGGAAGGACAATATAGTTACGATCAAGCTATCAAACGAGGACAAATTAACTGTCAATCCATCATTTGTGCATACGTTTGATTGATTTTCAATGTTAGTTAAATCAGATTAAATGTACAACGTAATAAGAATCGTTTGGCTGACCTTTACACCAGTTGCTTCCTGTATTTGAGTAACGTCAGTGGAGAGGCCATGCATGATATCTCCTGTCTCAATACCAGTGTCAAAAAACTCTATATCTTGTCTGAGCACAGCCCTCAAATATTTTGTTCTAATTCTGTGAGCCATTTTTTCTCCTGCTATAGTCCAGAATGCTATTTCTGCACGCATACACATTCAATCAAATAATAATCAAATACAATCTTCACTTTCTCTTAGAACTTCACTAACTCAAAACCACTCTTTTCCCCGGACTTACGTAAATATGCGCCGATTATCACCATAATTGAAAGTCCAATCATATAAAGCGATACCTGCAACATGCCACCAATAACAAACGATTACATAACATGGACAAGTGTACATGATTCTGTAGAAGTAGGAATGAACAAACGTACGTAAATTTTATATTAAAGTATGGAAGTATGTAAGCCAGCCAACCATTTTATTCAGTTGGGCCCATTTGGTAGCAGGAATTAGGAAATGATGGATTTGATCAAATGCTGGAAATGGTCAAATCATGGATTTGATAGTCTGGTTTTTCAATTGTAGATTTTGGACTGTTTGGTTCCACTTTTGAAACTGGAATTGGTATTTGAGTTTTAGGTAGCCAAAATTAGTGGAGGCAACAAGTTACAATGGCAAAATAAAGTTTAAATTTTTTTTTAAAAAATTTTAAATAAATATAATGATTAAATTGGTGAGATTTATAATCAAATTTTATTTAAAATATTTTAAACATAAATTAATATTATTGTAATATTGAGAAAAATATTAGATAAATATGTTTAAATATCTACATCAATTATTTATTAATTCATTACTTCTTTTAAAATATTGAATTATTTATTTTTAAGAAAATAAAAAAATCAAAATCAAAATCAAAATTTATATTAATTTATTTTTTATTAAATAAAAATAATGAAATTTTATCAACTAAATTTACAACTTGTTTTAAGCTTTCCATAATGACATGGAAGAGTCGCATTTAAACATGATAAAAATATATTTTATATATATTAAAATAAAATAAAGTAATTATGAAATAAATAAGAATTAAATACATTTCTTAATAAATAAAATAATTCTTAAATAAATAATAATAATTCTAACTAAATAAATATTTATAGATTAACTCAATTAAATTAAATTAAAATTATTTTCTCTTATTTCTTTTTCCAATTACTTTTAGGAGTTTTTTTTTTATAATTAAAAAAATTAAATGAAAACTTTATTTTTTTCCCTAATTTACTAGAATAAATAAAAATAAAATAAATATTATACTTCAATAATATTTTTAAAATAACTTTTTTATTTTTAATTGACTTAATTTTCAACAATAATATATTAAACTATGAAATTATTTTAAAGGTTAATTTTATTTTTCTAAACAAGTTTATGTTATCAATTATTGTATTAATATTGATAATTTATATTGAAAGAAGAGATATTATTTTACTTGTTTTTTTTTACATTAGTATACTTATTTAGAAGTTGTTTTATTTTATTTTATTTGCTTAATATAAATTTTATGATTTTTAGAATATTTTAATTTTATTATTTTTATGTATTTTATTTAATAGTTTTTATCATTTGATAAGTAGGAGATATTTTCCACAACAAGTCAAATTGTGATATTTCTATCAGGATTCAATGTGTAGTTTTTTTAGTCAAACTCATTGACCCATGTTTCATGAGTAATGGTTCACATGAACCCATCTCTCATGAGAATGAATGGAACACTACGCACTCATTGGATCTAAGTGATGCTCATAGAGGTGAAGCACCGGGACTTTCTAGGAGGCCACCCATCCTAGCACTACTCCAGCTCGAGTGCGCTTAACTGCAGAGTTTCCTCCATGGTTAAACTAGATTAAATGTGTCAATGAGTTTTCAACTCGAAAATTACATAGTTGAACCCTAATAGCAATATCACAATTTAACTTGTTGTGGAAAATATCTCCTACTTATCAATTGGTGAGCTAAAAAGAGTTCTATAATGAAGGTTCATAACCGAAAACACTTGCTAAGGTTTTGCAAATAGGATAGGAAGTTTAGTTGGCTTACTCTTGGAGGAAACTATATGGTTAAGCGCACTTGAATTGTAGTAGTACCAAAATGGATGACCTTTATGAACGCCACTCATGAAACATAGATCAATAAATTTGACTCTTAATTAAATTTTAATAATAATATCACAAAATAATTAATATTTAATAATAACGAAATGACATACAATCTTATATTGCGAAAAGAAAGATATGTAGATTGTGGACCAACCTTTCTAACTTCATCAAGCAGGCCAGAAGTATCACGGTCGCCGATGGTGTTCACAATTCGACCAAAAAGAAGCGAATACCAAGGAAGCGCGCCGCCATTGACAAAAGCTCCAAGCGAGCCCAAAACCATCATGATCTTCTCCCCACCACTCGCATGAGCAAACATTCCCAACATCCCAACTTTTCTCGGCTGCTCAGCATAGTGTTCTTCATCCCAAAATTCAGAAGAACCCGAAGAAGATTGAGCATCATAAAAAGACCGATCTCCTCCCTCAAATCCCGACATATTACCATTCACCGGGCTAACACCTTCTTCAATCGTGGGCATGAAAGAAAAATCATGGGTCATGCTCAATTGATCGTCAGAAACAAGGCTCAGCATCTCTGCATCTCTCTTCACTCTTCTGGGACTCAGCTGAAAAGATGATCCAGAACGAGCAGAATTGGGCGTTTGAGGTCGAGATCTGAAAGGGCTGCTCTGAATAGATGTTCCAGGTGTTCTGTTGTTAGATCCCAATCTGTGACTGAAATCATGCCCTCTTCTGATGTCCTGGAAGCCCCCTATGTAGAAGTCGTATGCAGTTGGCCTTGGGGGAGCCTGCCAACTTGATCCGCCAGCCCAGGGACTCAGGGCAAATCCAAGGCTGGGCGGATCATATACAGAGGAGCCTTCTACATCCCAAGCCAGATAGCGCAGGGCCGATGCCGGGCGTCGAACCGGTGACCTCGCTGGAGTTCGAATGCTGTTCCCAATTCTTGAACGGTCTGTTGAAGTGTGGCGTGAATTGGGATGACTTCTTCTTGGAGCTCTGCCGCTGTACTCATTCTCCATGTCTTGTCTTGTCTTGTTTTCTCTGCTGGTAATCTCTCTGAAATGTAAGATTTCCTGAATCAAAATCAATTCTTGCGTGAATCTCTGTTAACCCATTTTCGGCAGAGTTCGAATTCAGAATCAAAATCAATTCTTGAGTGAATCTCTGTTAAGCAAATTTGGGCAGAGCTCAAAATCAATTCTTGCATGAATTTGTACTGAACAAATTTGGGCAGAGCTCGAATTCAGAATCAAAACCAATTCTTGCCTGAGTCTCCGTTAGCCCATTTTGGGTAGAGCTCGAATTCAGAATTAAAATCAATTCTTGAGTTTTCTCCGTTAACCAATTTGGGCAGAGCTCAAATCAAAATCAAAACCAGTTCTTGCATGAATTTGTATTGAACAAATTTAGGCAGAGCTCGAATTTTCATGCAATGAACAAATTTGGGCAGAGCTCGAATTCATAATCAAAATCAAATTCGAAATCAATTCTTGCGCGAATTTGTATTGAACAGATTTAGGCACAGCTCATAGTCGAAGTCAAAATCAATTCTTGTGTGAAGTTATATTTTAGTGTGGGCGCGTATAGTTTTGGTGACATTTCATTTGTCTGTAATGGAGGCCGGCTTTTTTTTTTCTTGGAATCGTGGGCATTATCTCTCTCCAGCCGTCCTGGGCTTGTCGTTTGCATATCGATTTCCGGAGTTCCTGATATCAATATCATTGTTCAACATCGAAACCAGACCTATGAAAAATATTGTTTACACTTCCATCCTGAATAAATAACAAAACGAGACGGCAGACGTTAGCTAGCCTATTGACAAAGCGTGTATTCAGTTTAATCGTCAATTATGACATTGATTTTTGAAAAACAGAGTGCTATTTATTATTTTTGCATATGGACGAAGCAAATGAGAATTAGACAGTTTTTCAATTTCAAGTTAATTTTAGCAATCAAACGGGTCACTGACACTCGGTCAATATTGTGTTCATTTCTTCAGTCATCACTGCGTAACTCGGTCATCTCTCTAATCTGTCTTCCTGGCTAACACTTCTAAGAATTACAAAATAAAAGATTCTTATTTGGAAATATAAAGTTGGAGGTGGAATAATCAAATATAGAATTAATAGCATAAATTAAATGTGATTTTTAGTTTGTTTGAGTTCTAATGGTACGTGTTGTAAAAAAGGTTAGAAATTGATTTTTTATTATGTTGATAATAATTGATTTGTTCAAAGGAGTATTTTGAAATTTGTAAATTAGTTTGTTTTATTTAAGTTAGGTTCTATGTTTATATAAGTGAATTGACACGTGAACTTAATTTGTGTTCATAAAAATTAATTGGTTGAAATTTGATGTTTCAATTTAGGAAAATGGAGTTTACAAACATTGTTTGGAAATGTTCTAATCAAGGGTCACTGTCTCTTCAATCAAATCCCTAGAAGGAGAAATTTAGTGACTTCAAAAAAATATTAGTTTGATAACAAGTGTATAGTATGTCTATGATAATGCCACAAATTAGATGCTTTAAGATTATGCTTAATAATCTATTTTGCTCATCTAGTCCAAATTGTCTCTAACAAGTCACTCAGGTTGTAAAGGTCTTTGGTATATTCCTAGTATCAAGATTTTCCTAAGTTTCTCCAAGATCAAAGTAATAAGTGTCATGTTTCATTATGTCCTCAAGTTTGTCTCAAACAAAAAGGGAAGTCTCAAACTCATGAGAAAGTTTCTAAATTACCCTCAATATTATCAAAAGTTACTAAAAGTCTTCTTTTGTCAAAAATCCATGTTCATCCTTTTGGAGGGAACTCACTTTTAGTTGAAATAAATGTTTCTTTGACTAGGTTGACCCTCTTAGGGTTTTGGCTATGCTTTTTTGGCCCTCGTAGCTTCAATAGGCTATGATGGAAGCTACAAATTGTATTCAGTAGCATTGAGTGCTTGGAGGTCATGAAAATGGTTGGAGAAGTCTTGAGGATCAAAACTTATAGTTCATGCAAAACCATGTACATGGAAGAAATGGGGAGTGCCATGTCAACTTGCTTCCTTTTTGTAAAAACTCTTATTTCATCATGAGAAGATACCATATTCACCATGTGAAACATAACTCTTATTTTCCTCATGTGTATGTTTGTTGAGTTTTGCATGCTAGTTAATATGCACATTCAATGATGGACAACACAGACAACATGGGGGATTTATCTAGTTTTGCTATCTTGAATGGCCCTTATGATATGGAAATGACGAGTAATCCCTTCACTTGGACTAATAATAGGAAAGGCTCTCACCTCATTCAGGTCCGCCTCAGCCGTGTTTTTTTATCCTCCTCCTAGGATTTGGATTCTGCTTCTTCCCTGCCTGCTCTTCCTAGGACTACCTCTTCCCACAACCCCCTCTTGTTGAAGTGGGGGGATACTCAACATCCCTTCCATGCCCCCTTCAGGTATGAGATCATGTGGGCCTCTCATCCCAATTTTCTCTCAAAATTTTTGCATTGGTGGTCGACCCTAGTCAGGGGTTCTACTATGTTTCGTGTGGCAAAAAAACTTGAGATTATCAGGATGGTTGTCAAAGGATGGAGCAAGACCAACTTCAAGGATATTTCTAAAACCAAGAAAGATCTCTCTAGCAAGCTTGAGGGCCTTCAACAACGGATAGCGGTCGGAGACCTTTCTTTTGATCTCCATAGGGATGAGGAAACTACCAGGAGAGATTAGAAGGTTGTTATGGCTAAGGAGGAAGTTTTTTGGAATTAGAGATCTCAGGTTCTTTGGCTGAAGGCAGGGGATCACAACATTGCTTTCTTTCACCAATCCGCTTGTAAGCACAAGAAAATAAATTCTATAAGTGTCCTCTGTGACAATATGGGAAGGGAGATTTTTTATCCTGTCCAACTGGGTTCATTGGCTACTGATTACTTTTCTCACATCTTTTTTGAAAACTCCTCCAACAATGCAGAGGACTTGTAGGACCAACTCCTATCCCACCTCCCCAGGTCTGTGACCTCTAAGGACAATGACCTCCTTTTGTCACGGGTTTCAGAGGATGAGGTCAAAAAGGCAGCCTTCTCTATGGGTGCTTACAGAGCCCCTGGGCCTGATGGTTTCCCTTCAACATTTTTACAAGAATTTTGGGACATTGTTGGCAAGGATGTGACTAGGGCTGCTCGAGATTTTATTAGAACGAGGAACCTTCTTTGTCAGCTCAATGATACTTATATAGTGTTGGTGTCCAAAATTGGAGACCCCGGGGCTATGGAGGAGTACAAACCTATTAGTCTATGCAACACCCTCTACAAAATCTTTGTTAAGATCATGGCCAATCTTCTTAAACCCCTTCTCAACAAGATTACCAGTCCCAATCAAAAGGGTTGTCCCTGGAAGGCAAATTATGGATGCTTCCATCACTACACACTAGTAAATTTTAGCCTAATTTTTTACGCAAATTAGTCAATTTTTCGATGCACATGGTCGACCATACGACCAATATTGTTTTCAAACTTTCTTCGTCGATTGTTCAACACATTAAATTATTGTCGAATATTCAAATCTCCTAGTGGTTGAATTATCGACTAATCCAACGTCGAAATAACCAAAGGAGTGGTGAAGAATGGCCGACATAACTTTGATCATTTTCGACTAATATTTGTCACACATTCGACAAATGGTGGTCGAAACAATCATATGGTTGGTGTAAATAAGTGACATATCTTTGATCATTTTTACCATAGTTGATCGAATTCTCGATAGCTGAATACGTCAAGAGTTTAGCATTAGTGTCGAATGATGCAGTCCTTTTGGTTGAACTATCAACGAATAAATATGTCGAGAGTATAGCATGGACGTCGAAGTATATAGTTTTTGTGGTCGAAAAATAAACATGTTCAATTTTATATATATATATATATATATATTGTTGGATACAATTGTCTAATTATGTGTTGTCTTTGATGTCACACAAATGTCATATCAATAAGCAGTTATGTGTGTCTACCAAGCTCAGTCGGTCAGCAAGGCAATTTTCGGTGTCTACCGAGATCTCTCGGGCATCAAAGGAAAGTAAGGCAAAAAATAGTGTTAACTGAGCTTCCATGGTTATCGAAGGAAAGGTAGTGTTTACCGAGTTCACTCGGTCACCAAAGGAAATCTTTTCAGGATTAGTGTTTACCGAGCAAGGTCGGCCCAATAAAGGATTTTGTTAATTTGAGAAATAAAGTTTGTTTATTCCAGCCGACTGTTGTAATGAGTGTTAATGTTTGTAATGATTATTAGTGCCAACTTGACAATCTGAATGGTATATATAGAAGGTCAAGTGGTGAATTCAATGTGGGAAGAATAATGTGCAAGTGTGGAAGTTTGTGAGCGAACAAGAAAATCATTTTGAAGGAAGGTGTGTGCGAATTTTGAAGGATGGTTAGATATCCTTGAGGAGCAGTGAAGATTTATTTGGTCAGGAAGGATCTAGTGAAGCGGAATAGAGATTTGTAATCAGCAATTCAGTTGCATCATTATTTAGGTCATTTCATTGTTACTTTCTTACCATTGTAGAAGTGATTTCAAAATCTCTTAACCAAGTTGGTTTAATAGCCATTTTGTAAATCCTCTAACAAGGTGACAGTTCTATTGAATTGTTTCAAGACCTCTTACAAGGCCACTCCTAACAGGGTGATTAAATCCTCTAACAAGGTCAAACCTAACAGTGTGTTTTGTAACCTTTTACCGGGTTGGCTCCTAACAGGGCATCACTTCAGAAGAGTGAAAAATAGTAACTAGTTACATTGGTGGTTTTTCCCATATTGGGTTTCCATGTTAAATCTGGTGTCTCTTGTGTTCATGTTATTTTCTTTATGCATGCATGTTAATCACTGATGAATGCTTAAGAACAGTTATAATTAATACTCATTGCAATAACCGAGTTTTAGCATTTCTCTGTATGTTTACCGAGTGACAATAGTAAATGAATTAATAAGACATCTAAGGGATCTATGATAATAGTTTTGTGGTTAACTGATTCACCCCCCCCCTCTTAGTTACTCCATCTATATTTCCAACAATTGGTATCAGAGCATTTGGTGCTTGCAGGAAGGGTTTCAAGGACCTAAGCTAAAGATCAGGATGTCTTACAAGAGAGAAATTCCAAGGCTTAACAGAGATAACTTTTCAGCATGGCAAGGTCTCATGAGACTTCATCTGGCTTCCATTGGTGATTCAAGATGCAAATATCTTGATGAAGAATATACAGCTCCTACTGGCACATTATCTGTTGAAGACATTGCAGAGAAAAAGAACCATAACACCATGATGATAGACATTGCATCAGCTCTCAGCTATGAAGAATTTGATGAGATCAAAGACTGCACAACTGCTTATGCAATGTGGAACAAGCTAAAGAAAATTTATGGTGGTGATGACAATGTGAAGAGAGCCAAAGCAGAAAGCCTAAGAGGACAGTTTGATCAGATGAAAATGAGAGAAGATGAAAACATTGCAAAATATGTTGAAAGGATCAAGGCAAGTGTTAGTGCAATCAAAGCTTTTGGAGGAACAATTGATGATGAAACTGTTATAAGTAAGGTTCTCAGAACATTACTCCCTATCTATGCAATAAGAGTATCTGCTATTCAGGAAAGAAGATGTGAAGAAAATCATAATATAACTTTGGATGCCTTAGTGGGAAGATTGACAACCTTTGAGTTGGATAACTATGACAACTATGTTCCAACTTCCAAAAATATTGAATCAGCATTTGAGGCCAAACTTTCACTTAAGAAGGGAAAGAAAATAAAGGACATCCAGTCAGAGAGTGAGGAAGAATCAGAGGAAAGTTCTGATAGTGATCTTGAAGTTATTGAAGCATTACTTGCAAAGAAATATTCTAGAGGCAGAGGTAAATACAAAGGTAAAACTCCCTTAATCTATTTTTCATGTGAAGAAATTGGTCATATTGCAGCTAGGTGCCCAAACAAGCAAAGCAAGGATGAGAAGAAAGGTTACAAGTACAATGGCAAGAAGAATTTCAAATCATTCAAGGATAAAGGTAAGAAAACATGTTTTATGGCTAAGGATTCTGATAATAGTGAAGATGAAATTGTCTACATTGCTATAAAAGATGAATCTGATGATGATGAAGATAAGATGGCACTTATCTCTCATGTAAGCAAAAATGATACATGGATCATAGACAGTGGATGTTCAAATCATATGACTGGTGACAAAACAAAGTTTGAACACCTTGAAGACTATGATGGTGGTAACGTAAGGTTTGGAAACAATGAACCTTGTTGCATAAAAGGAAGAGGATGAATCTCATTAACCAAAGAACTTATATGTGATAATGCATATTGGGTTGAAGGACTAAAGCATAATCTTCTAAGTGTAGCACAACTAATCAACATTGGATTCAAGGTTGAATTCATGCATGGCAAAGCAAGACTGCTGGATGACAAGGGAAAACTAACTGGATCAGGCATACAAACCAAAGGTAACTTGTTTTATCTTGATCTTGGTGAATGCTCATGTTTTGTTGCTCAAATTGAAGAAAGTTGGTTATGGCACAAAAGGTTATGTCATGTAAATTTTGATAATATGGTGAAAATAAGAAAATTCAAGAAAGTAAGAGGTATTCCTACTTTGAAGAAACCTGATGTTGGTCTATGCAAGAATTGTCAAATTGGTAAAATGGGAAAGACTAGCTTTAAAAGCAAAAACTATCAGTCTGAAGATATTTTGGAAATTGTGCATACTGATTTGTGTGGACCTATTGGAATTGAGAGCTATACAGGAGAAAAATTCTTTATTCTCTTTGTTGATGATTACTCTAGAATGATGACTGTTATGTATTTAAGAGAAAAGTCAGAAGCATTTGAGAAATTCAAATGGTATTTGGCGAGAGTAGAAAACGAAATAGGGAAAAGAATGAAGTGCTTGAGATCAGACAGAGGTGGTGAATTCATCTCCCATGAATTCAATAATTTTTGCATTGAAAGAGGAATCAAAAGACGGGTATCAACCCCAGGAACTCTTGAGCATAATGGAATAGCTAAAAGGAGGAACAGATCTATCATGGATTGTGCAAGGACTCTAATGATTGAAAAGAACATTGCTATGAAATATTGGAAGGAAGCTATCAGCACTGCAGTTCATACCTTAAACCGAGTACAGTTGAAGAAAGATACATTCAAAACTCCTTATGAGTTATGGCATGGCTATAAACCCAATGTAAGTTACCTGAAAGTATTTGGTAGTAAATGTTACATCTTAAAAGAATCTAGAAAAGACAAATTTGATGTGAAAAGTGATGAAGGAATATTTTTGGGATATTCTTGCAAGAGTAAGGCATATAGATGTTTGAATTTGTCTACTCACAAAATCATAGAAAGTGCACATGTGAAAGTTGATGAGTTTGCAGAAAAGACTGAAGAAGAAAGCAAAAAGGAACCAGAGGATTACAAGAGATTTGTTTACATTGAACCTGATACATTACTAGACACATATGTCAATAAGGAGACTGCATCTACCGAGCCCAGTACAGTAACCGAGTCACAAGAAGAAGTTCAAACCGAGTCACAAGAAGAAGTTCAAACTGAGTCACAAGGAACTGAGTCTCAGTCTGAAGCTACCGAGCAAATATCTACCGAGCCCAAGCAACCAGAACCTGAAGATGAAATTCAAGAAGATGACAATGTAACTCATTCAAGAGGCAAGGAACCTATATTGGCCAAGTATGTCAGGAGGCATCATACACCAGATCAGATTATTGGAAACAAATCAAAAGGTACTATGACAAGAAGTAAACTAAAAGGTACATGTTTACTTGTTGATTTTGAACCTAGAAATGTTAAAGATGCATTGGAAAATGAAAGTTCGATTGAGGCTATGAATGAAGGAATAGAATAAATAGAGAAGAACAAAACATGGACTCTTGTACCTAGGCCTAAAGATAAAAATGTAATTGGAACAAAATGGGTATTCAGAAATAAGTTGAATGAAGATGGTCAAGTATCAAGAAACAAAGCTAGATTGGTGTGTAAAGGATATTCTCAAGAAGGCATAGATTATGGTGAGACTTTTTCCCCTATTGCAAGATTAGAAGGTGTAAGGACTCTACTTGCATATGCAGCATATAAAGGATTTAAGGCATATCAGATGGATGTAAAATCTGCATTTTTCAATGGTATTCTTGTTGAAGAAGTCTACATTGAGCAACCTGAAGGTTTTATTGATCTAGACAAAAGGAATATGGTCTGCAAGTTACACAAAGCTTTGTATGGTCTGAAACAAGCCCCTAGAGCATGGTATGAAAGATTAAAAAACTATCTTATTCAGATTGGTTTCAAAAGAGCTAATGATAACAGTAGTTTGTACATCAAGGAAGGACCAGATAACAAAATTGTTTTGGCAGAAATATTTGTGGATGATACTATGTTTACAAGTAATTATGATCAATGCAAAGAATTTTCAGAGCAAATGAACAAATAATTTGAAATGTCTATGTTTGGTCAAATAAAGTTCTTTGTTGGTCTTTAGATTCAGCAGAGAAAGAATGGTATCTACATTACTCAGTCTAAATACATCAAGGAAATACTTAAGAAGTTTGGTATGGAAGATTCAAAACCAGTTGGTACCCCCATGTGTACTGGACTGAAGCTTACCAAAAATGATGATTCAAAAGAAGTAGATCAGACCTTATATAAATCAATGATTGGAAAATTACAGTATGTAGTTCATACAAGGCCTGATATTGCCTTAGCAGTTGGTATAGTAGCAAGATTCTCAGCAAAACCCAGAGAAAATCATATGATGGCAATCAAAAGAATCTTGAGATACTTGAAAGGAACTGAAGATTATGGCTTGTGGTATAAATTTGGAGGCAATCTGGACTTAAAAGTGTTTACTGATGCTGATTGGGTAGGAAACATTGATGACAAAAAGAGTACAAGCAGTGGAGCATTCTTTCTTGGCAAGAGGTTGGTATCTTGGACCAGTAAAAAGCAAAATTGTACATCCCAATCCATAGCAGAAGCAGAATATGTTGCTGCAGCAGTAAACTACTCTAATATTGTTTGGTTTAAATAGTTATTGGAAGGCATGAAGGTTGAGATCAAAGAACCAGTTGTTATGTTTTGTGATAATACAAGTGCAATAAATATTTCAAAGAATCCAGTAATGCATTCCAAAACCAAGCACATTGCTATAAAATATCACTTTGTCAGAGAATTGGTGCAGGACAAGGAAATCAGATTGGAATATGTTCATACAAAAGAACATATTGCAGATATATTCACCAAGCCACTACCTAAGGATGCATTTTTGTATCTAAGAGGTAAGTTAAGGGTCATTCCCCTATCCGAAGTTCACTAAATAAAGTTTTAGTGATGCATCAACCAGAGCATGTTGAAGATTAGTTAGTTGATGCAGCATAGTCAAAAAATCATTGCATATGAATTAGTACTTAAGGTACATTGGTATTCACTGGTAGTGTGTGAGTTGTCTTTGGCATGTGTTGTCAAAGAGGGAGAGTTTGCTGTCATTTCAAGAAATTTCTAAGAAGGAGAATTTGAGAAGTTAAGAGGGAGAGTTTTTAGTCAGAGAGAGAAGTTTGCTGACTAAGATGAGAATCAAAATGAAGCTAAGGATATGTTCCTTATTCTATGTTTTCTGTGAAATTTCATTGTGCTATGACATGTTGTGTTGCCATCAATGCCAAAGAGGTAGATTGTTGGATACAATTGTCTAATTGTGTGGTGTCTTTGATGTCACACAAATGTCATATCAATAAGCAGTTATGTGTGTCTACCGAGCTCAGTCGGTCAGCAAGGCGGTTTTCAGTGTCTACCGAGATCTCTTGGGCATCAAAGGAAAGTATGGCAGAAAATAGTGTTAACCAAGCTTCCATGGTTATTGAAGGAAAGTTAGTGTTTACCGAGTTCACTCGGTCACCAAAGGAAATCTTTTCAGGATTAGTGTTTACCGAGCAAGGTCGGCCCAATAAAGGATTTTGTTAATTTGAGAAATAAAGTTTGTTTATTCCAGCCAACTGTTGTAATGAGTGTTAATGTTTGTAATGATTATTAGTGCCGACTTGACAATCTGAATGGTATATATAGAAGTTCAAGTGGTGAATTCAGTGTGGGAAGAATAATGTGCAAGTGTGGAAGTTTGTGAGCGAACATGCAAATCATTTTGAAGGAAGGTGTGTGCGAATTTTGAAGGATGGTTAGATATCCTTGAGCAGTGAAGATTTATTTGATCAGGAAGGATCTAGTGAAGCAGAATGGAGATCTGTAATCAGTAATTCAGTTGCATCATTATTCAGGTCATTTCATTGTTACTTTCTTACCATTGTAGAAGTGATTTCAAAATCTCTTAACCAAGTTGGTTTAACAGCCATTTTGTAAATCCTCTAACAAGGTGACAGTTCTATTGAACTGTTTCAAGACCTCTTACAAGGCCACTCCTAACAGGGTGATTAAATCCTCTAACAAGGTCACACCTAACAGTGTGTTTTGTAACCTTTTACCGAGTTGGCTCCTAACAGGGCATCACTTCAGAAGAGTGAAAAATAGTAACTAGTTACATTGGTGGTTTTTCCCATATTGGGTTTCCACGTTAAATCTGGTGTCTCTTGTGTTCATATTATTTTCTTTATGCATGCATGTTAATCACTGATGAATGCTTAAGAATAGTTATAATTAATACTCACTGCAATAACTGAGTTTCAGCATTTCTCTATATGTTAACAAGTGACAGTAGTAAATCAATTAATAAGACATCTAAGGGATCTGTGATAATAGTTTTGTGGTTAACTGATTCACCCCCCCCTCTTAGTTACTCCATCTATATTTCCAACAATATATATCATGAATCTATTAATACGTTATTAATGATATGACCATGATATTATTACCAATATGAATCAATAGGATGACATGAAAGGGGTCACATGGATGGCATATGAAATAATCATATTCATTATATGCGTCCCCACCATTAGCCAGTATCACTAAGAGGATAGAAGTATCACATAGAGGATAGAAGAATTTTGTCAAATATTGTAGTTGCAACATCCCTAGTAGACATGTATTCAAAATGTGGATGCACCGATAAGGTATGTGAATATTTTGAAAAATGTCTCAAAGAAATGTGGTTTCATAGGTTGTAATGATTGTGGGACATTTGTTGAAAAGGATTTAGAAAATTTCAAGTGAATGCAATTGGTAGGTGTACAACCAAATTCCACAACCTTTGCCAACATCCTCCCTTCTTGTTCCAAAATGGGAGATTTGTAACAGGGTACATACATCCATCAAAGGATAATAAAAGTGAGATTATTGTCATATGGTTTAGTTGGAAATGCTCTAGTTGATATGTATGAAAAATGTGGAAGCATAGCCAAGGAACATGATTGCTATTTCATGTCATGGAATACAATGATTGTAGGATATGCACAAAATGGGTTTATTGAAAAGGCGTTAGAAGATTTGAACAAAATGAAATTGGCTTGTGAAAAAAGAAAATTCTGCAGCCTTAGCCAGTATCCTTCTTGTTTGTGCCAAAATAGGAGATTTGTAACAGGGTATAGGCATCCATCAAATCATAATGGAAAGAGGATTTATGTTCTACATTATAGTTGGAAATTATCTACTAGACATGTATATAAAATGTTGAATTAATCAAGGTACATAGACTATTTGATAGAATGACTCAAAGAGATGTCACCTCACGGAACTCAATGATTCAAGATATGCATAAATGGATTTGTTGAAAATGATTTAGAAACCTTTAGCCAAATGTTATTGGCACATGAAATTTTTGATAGAATGCGTGAAAGAAATGTCATTAGAGCTATTTATAGATGTGATAGAAATTTGATGTATCCCCATGTGTGAGTATATGCATCTATCGAGGAAGCTTTTGAAAAGTCCATTTCTTAACCATTATTTAAAGAATGGCTATTGCTTGACTTTGAAGAGTATTTTTTCTCATTCTTTCTAACTGCAATGGAGATAAGTTTTTTAACAATGATAATCGAAGCTTACATCAAAATATATCAAAACACTCACATGACTATCTTAAAATGTAGAGATAAGTTTTTTAACAATGATAATCAAAGTTGAAAAGAAGATATCAATGGAAATGGGAACAATTGGAATACTTAAATTTTAAAAATCAAGGAACATTGATTACTAAAATGAGTGATATTTTCTATACATTGTGATGAAACAAAGAACAATAGTAAGGATCAAGTATAAATATCAGTTATTAGAAAGAATAGAAGGGCACTATAGATCATATTTATAATAAGAAAATAATGGAGCTGATTGTATAAAGAGTAGCTAATCTCCAAAAGTGGAAAATAATGATTATTATTTTAATACTTGAAAAAAGTGAAAACTTTGTTGTAGTAGTAATACTATCAAAGGGCTATAACAATGGTAGTCAATGGACAAGTCAATGTTTACAAAGGTATGAAATTTAAAAAAGTGAAAATTTAAAGTCACAAAGATGTGAAAAAACCAATAAAAGAGATCAAAAGACCAATGAAGAATAGTGCTAGGAAAGTGGAAGACAATAAGAGAATATTTAAAAGATGCAAGCCACAATCATCATAAAAAAGCCAATCATCAACAGTAAAGAAATGGTCTAACATGAAATAGAGACAAAGATCATACATTGCCTTTGAAGAGCACATCAAGAAGTCTCCATAGGGTTCATTTGCAATCCAAGTTTGGAAGGTTAGAGAGACCAAATGGAATAGAAGATATATGATGCATTAAGAGGTGTCATGCAGAATGCAGTCATAAGAAAGGTATCTGGGATCAAAAGATGTGAAAATGGTAGCATGAAAACAAAAGAAAGGTGAATAACAGTGACAATGAATATCAAAATGTATTGATCCATAGTCACAAAGCTACTACTATAAAATTAAGAAATAATGATACTTTAATGAAAACACTGATTTCCAAATCCCAAATACAAGAAGATGATAATATTAGGAATAGTGAAATGTTAATAAAGTGATACCATGACTATAAAAAAATTGATAAAATCTGAAAGAGCATAATAGTATAACAGTAAAAAGGCATAATCAATATTATAGGAACAAACATAGAGAAGATATAATGAGAAGAATAATTTAAATAATGATAATACAACTACATTCATTGTTACAAAGGTCAACCCAAATAAAGAATGCTATTATGACAAGCATGTCATCTCATTAAGATGTAGTTGTAGAGTTGGCACACAATGTTGAAAGACCACTGCTTTAAAATGCACCACTATTATGAAGTCAATGGGCAACTAAAGAAAAAATGTGTTTCAAGAGAAGATAGAATACAATGATATAAGATGATAATACAGTGGTATTGTATGATAAAGGAAAAAAAAAATTTATGGAAATTACAGCACAATGATGTTCTATTCAGAATCAATTGTGCACTATTGCTAAATGTATTAATACAATATATTTCAAGATAGAGGAATGATTATTTCGTAGCTATGATTGAAATATATGCAGAGATAAACTCCCAAGGAGAAATGATATTACAATCAAGATTCACTATTATAGGTAATAAAGGTTAGTGCCTTGTAACATTGATTTATGAATGAATAAAAAATAGGTGACAAACATTGTTAGAATAGTGGTAATAAAGATACAATAAATAAGTGTTGTTATAAGGGTAAAAAAATAGTGATTTCTCAAGATGAGAAGTAATGCATTTAATATCAATGCTAATGCAAAATTTGATGGTCAAAGGCCTTCATATAGTGGCCCATCAATAGTGAGATCAGTGCTTTATGAATGAACAAAATAGTGATTTCCATCTTAAGAGGACAAACAAGCTGGGGTTATGACAGTCAACGAAGGGCAGTGAATGAATAAAATGGAATTCTTAAATACATTAGTATTTCATGGGAAATCAATGGTGAACAAGAAGTGAAGTACACATAGATAATAGTGCATATAAAGATAATGATACACAATGATACAAAGTGAAACAATGAAAAAATAGTCAAAGTGAAATAGTGATAACTAAAGATTAGATACAGTGATCATGGAGACTCAAAGACTATATTGTCATTAGTCAATAGGGATCACTTTTTCACATATTCTCATTAAGAAGAAAAGAATGAGACTCATACCTGGCCCCACAATAGTGGGTCACACTTTTTTAGACATGTTGATTTTTGCTTAAATAACACATTTTGATAAATATGATGATTTAAGCCTTGAGAGGTTCCATTTGAAGGAATTAATTACAAATGGTTAGCTAAAATCCTCTTAGATTAAAAAAACATTGATATAACATCTATACTCCTCATTCATACTTACAATGGAGTCTCCTTCGCACCTATTAAAACGCTGACAAAAAATCACTTCGACTTTATGTTTTGGCAAACCAAATGAATCCTTTTGAAAAACCTATCTATGTAGTATGATGCTATTCAAAACAAGTTTTCCAATGAATATAATTTTAATACACGTTGAGTTCATTATCACTTTTAAATATTACTTTAACTAAACATAGGTTGTTTGGTCATTCCACAACCTGTCTCTTCAAGACTTCGGGAAAAATAGTAAATTAAAAAAAAAATTATGAAAAATATGTAGGAAAATAGTATTTGTGTTACCTTTCTATAAAAAAAAAAGAAAAAATGAATTTTGATATACACAGATCAAGTTAGAGCGATCCAAGTGACCTTATGTCTAAATTACAGTTACTGTCACTTTAGAACTTAATAAACTATGGAATTTTGACCCAAAATTAATGAAAACAATTTCATCCTTTAGATATTGAAGTTACAAATATAATCTCGAAAGAATTACATCATTATCATATTTTTTAAAAATGTTATGCTAATCCAAGCGACAACAACCCCTTAAAAACACAGTTTTTTCACACAAACCACTTTTCGAAGGAGAAGGAAAAATAAAATTAAATAAATTTTAATTTAAAAAATATATATTTATAAACTAGGAAGAAAATTCTAAAAGACTATTTTACATCATCTTCAAATTCCAAATAGTTTTGTGGCAACAGGTGTTCGAATGTGAAGTTTTTTCTCAGAATGTTGATCTCTAGTGTAAAATCATTTTAAGAAATAGAGATTCCAAATCCTAATTATGAGTTGTTCCCACATGAAAAAGAGAGGGCATATGTCATTATTATTATTTAATTTATGCACATTATTTATGCATATGTAGAGGCATAGTAGATGCATAAAATTCAAAATTCTCTATAATGGAGAATTTGATGAGGCATCCATACATCAAGTATATGTTAAGAATACTTAAGTTCATAAACTTTTATCTGTAACAAACATTTTGTCAACTAACTATGCAATAATTCATGTTAAGAAACTTCATACAAATTTATAGCATAAAGCATAGCAAATGATTTGATGTATTCATAATCTCTAATCTATTTTATCATGGCATTATGGTTTAGTTGGATTTTAAAAAGGAGAAAAAGTATGCTAACCTCATCATCTTCATCTCCTCTCTTCTTTTCTTCAACATCCCATCACATTAGGGTTGTGCCTATGTTACCAATAAACAATATTGAATAGCATACCCTGAAAATTATCATACACGTAATTCATAATATCAAATTATGGCAATGAAGATATAATCAAAATGGGAGGTGCAGAGCATGGACATCTCTCTGAAGGAAGAATCCAGCAAGTGGGATGAGGTTTTTACCTCTCTTTCGAATTTAATTATGTAAACTCCTTGGTGTTGTAAAGCCCTATTTATAATATAATAATATTTTACATCATAGTGGGGCACTCAATGGAATGGAGTGACCCTTTTTTGACAGGCTTATTTAACATAGAATTAAAAATATAAATCAATCTAATAAATACAAACTTATATAATAGAAGAAAGTACTATTTAAACTTATAAAGCACAAAATAATAACAGGTCATACACAATGCCTAAATTCTAAAAAGAAGTTGTCTGGACTCCTCAGACATACATGATTGATCATAGCCAGTTCACTATCAAGCCCTTTAACCATGAACCAAGAATATCAAATTGCATGTTGGAATTGTAAATCAAAACAAGGAACATTTTATTCCAACAAAAGAGAGATAGGGGATGGAAAACTTAAAAGCTACAAAATTAATGCTGACCAAAATTTAGAGAAAGCGGGGAAACTATGTCTTTCCACATGAAATGAAAAAGTTTAGGGAGCTAATAACACACCTTAGTTACTAAATCTTTCAAATATATAAATCTTTCACCTAGCTGCAAATTTCAATCTTACATATTTTTTTCAACTACATGTAGCATTGGATGAAGATTTTCAAAGATTTTCAACTACATGTAACATTGGTTTAGTTTGAGCTTCACATGGTTTCGAGAATAGTTTAATATTCTATACTTAACAAGGCCAACCACGTGAAGGTGGAAGCTCATTTGGCCCCTCCCCTTACCTAACATCACTCTAAATTCCCCATTAACATCTAATAACATTCATTCATTCTTTCATCCATTTTTAAAATATAACATTCAATCATTATAATCACATAACATTCATTAACACATAAAATTCATTAACACATTGTTAGAATAACTGAGAGGGGGGTGAATCAATTATCCACAGTCCCAAATACAAAATATTTCACTTAAAACAAACTCAGCTAATTCTGCAGCTCGGTAAACATAAAATACTAACTATCTGTGTAATTACCGATTACCAGTTAATTGCTCATAGTGATTACCGACCAAATCAAATATGCAACATGTAAAGTATGATAACCAAACAATCACCACATAAACACATAACAAAAAAGATTTAACATGGAAACCCTGCAAAGGGAAAAACCACCTGGGACTGGTAACCCAAAAACTTTTCACTCTTCTGAAGTGAGCTCGGTGAAGAGTCAACCCCGTTAAAGGTTACAAAATACACTGTAAGGTGTGACCTTGTTAGAGGATTTAACACTAACAGTTATCGTCCAACCAGCATTCACTATGGGGTTGACAGGATAACAATGTACATTCTATGAATGACATATAAGACTTTCTAGTCTACTTAGTTAAGAGATTTTATCTATTTACAATGGTTAAACTTAAACAGTAGGTGATCTGATTACAATACAACTTGATTTGCAGATGTTCAGATCTATTCTAAGTCCATAAAATCCTCTGATCAATATTTCTATTCAGTTCATCAACATTCAATAATTTACTGTCCCTCGATAAAGCTCTCTGACACTCGGTACTTTTCTACAGTTCGGTTCTTCTTCAACCAGTCTGGTCAAGCATGCATGAAGCTCTATTCATGCAATATCTCTGTAGTCTCCTTCTTCTGGCATGAGTTTCACTGTGAAACCCTAGTCTCTTAAATAGACAAGTAAACCATTTTCTTTTCATCCATCAAATTTTGCCACTTACTCTCCTTCATTGATTTTTCCACTTAAACCTTCCTTGGCAGTTGTGTCAATAACTTGTTTCAGTTCCATCCTTTAGATCTTCTTCAAATTTTGTTAGTCATAGATCTCATAACAAACTTTATCTTTCCACCTTGTAATCATACACTTTACAGCTTATCAATTTATGTCGGCTAAACTAATCATTTAGTTCTTTTGTTCATAATTGGTTAATAAAGAAATGTGTCGGTGAACACAAGCTCGGTTGATATTGTCGCTTGGTATACACTACACTGGCTCAGTGTATATTGGAATGCTTCATTAACCGACCACACTGCTTTGCAACATTTTTCTTCTAACTTCATAACAAATTAATGCAACATAATCAAGTCAACAATATGAAGTCATAGACTCATCAATAAGTTACCAAAAGTATTCCTTATCCTCATATGTCATAGCCATCTTCCTTCATGCAGATATCTTGTATCTTCATCTTTTCTCTCCTCTTTATAGATGTCTAGATATTTGCAACTACCATGATAAGTACTGTCAAAACTAGTTGACATCAATGACAACATAATGACTTATTCAATTATCTTACATAGAAATTCAGTGCTCGGTGATCTCTAATCACTTGTAGTTCATCAATTAGGTTCTCAATCTATTGTAGTTCATCAATCTCTCCCTTTCACATTGATGGAAACTCAAGCAATATGAAATATACCATACACATACCAAAAATGTATTCTACAACTCTGTAAGAAAATGTTGTAGCTTAGTAAGCTCTCCCTAGCTTAATATGTTTAATCACTACATTACATGACAGCATTGAAAGTGCAGACTTTCCTCTATAGATATGATATTTCCAGTTCTCAGATTCCTTCTATTCTCAACAACAAATCTTCAAAACTCTCCCTAACTTTCTCAGATTGTCTCTCCCTCAAATAGATGTTCCAATAATCTCCTCGGTTATCATATTGTGTATCTCTCCCTTTGACAACAATGTCAAAGAAACACATAAACATACAGCTCTATATTAGCCATGTGACTCTCTCTTGTCTGGTGCATACAATGTATCTCAGTATACTGATATGCAAATAGTTTTTCCTAAAATATTTCACAACCTTTGATAGAATCCAAAGTGTGAGCTATGTTGCATCAACATGAATGATCTTCTGATAAGATTAGGTTGATGCAACCCCATATCACATTAGTGACCAGTAGACAGGGGACGGAACCCAAGTCTAGTCCTCAAGTATTCAAAAGTGTCCTTTGGTAGAGGCTTGGTAAATATGTCATCTAGTTGCTCTTTTGATGTAACATATTCCATTTTAACTTGCTTCTCCTGTACTTGTTCTCTTAAGTAGTGATACTTAATAGAAATGTGCTTGGTCTTTGAGTGCATTACAAGATTCTTAGAAATGTTTATTGCACTTGTGTTATCATAGTATATAATCACTAGCTCAATGATTACCTCATTCATCCCTTCCAACACTTGCTTGATGTAAGCAATATTTGAACAGTTTGTAGCAGCAGCAACATACTCTACTTCAGCAGTAGACTGAGAAATACAAGGTTATTTCTTACTTGTCCATGTAAGAAGTCTTTCACCAAATAAAAATGCTCCTCCAGTTGTACTCTTTCTGTCATCTATATTTCCAGCCCAATTTGCGTCGATGTAGACTCTTAGTTCAAACTTCCCTTCCTTATGATACCATAATCTATAGTCCTCTATCTTCTTCAGGTATCTTAAGATTCTTTTAGTTGCAATCATGTGTGACTCCTTAGGATTTGCAAAAAATCTAGCAACAATTCCCACAGCATGTGCAATATCTGGTCTACTATGCACTACATACATCAACTTACCAATCATAGATCGGTACAGTGTCTGGTTCACCTCTATGGATTCATCATCTTTAGTTAGTTTACAGCCTGTGACCATCAGTGTTCCAACTAGTTTAGCATTTACCATGCCAAATGTTCTCAGTACTTCCTTTATATACTTTGATTGTGTGATGAATATTCCATCATTTTGTTGAATAACCTGCAAGCCTAGAAAGAACTTAATCTCTCCAAACATAGACATTTCAAATTATTTTTGCATATCATTAGCAAATGATTTACAAATATGATCTTGTCTTCCCAAAATAATATCATCCACAAATATTTCAGCAATCAAAATAGTACCATCAATATCTCCTTTCATATACAAATTGTTGTTCTCACTAGTTCTAACAAAACCAATACTTAACAAATAAGTATGCAACCTTTCATACCAGGCTCTAGGTGCTTGATTTAAACCATATAAAACTTTATGTAGTCTACATACCATGTCTTTCTTGTCTAGATCAACAAACCCTTCTGGTTGTTCAATGTAGACCTCCTCTTCTAATATCCCATTCAGAAATGCAAACTTAACATCCATTTGATAAACTTTAAACTTCTTATGTGCTGCATATGCAAGTAACATTCGAACTCCTTCTAGTCTAGCAACAGGTGCAAAAGTCTCACCATAATCTATACCTTCCTCCTATGCATATCCCTTGCATACAAGTCTAGCTTTGTTCCTTGTAACCTCTCCATTCTCATTCAACTTGTTCCTGAAAATCCATTTAGTACCGATAACATTCTTATCTTTTGGTTTAGGTACTAAGGTCCATGTCTTGTTTTTCTCTATCTGTTCTATCTCTTCATTCATTGCATTTACCCATTCTTCATTCTACAATGCAACCTTAACATTTTTCAGTTCAAACTCACAAACTAAGCATGTACCTTGTCTTAACTTACTTCTTTTCATCATGCCATCTTGCTTATCGCCAATGATTTGGTTCTCAGGATGATGTCTTCTGACAAATCTAGCCAGTACTTGATCTCTTCTTTGTTGTTCATCCTGTTTAGGTTGATGTTCTTGCTCGATAGCTTCTTCCTGATCGTTGATTTCTCTTTTTTGTTCCTCGGTGTTGTTTTCCTAATGTCCAGTTGACATAGTCTGTGGCTTTAGTAGGTAATCTAGTTGTCAATGTAAGTGAATCTACCATATTCTTTCAGCTCCCTAGTGCTTTCTTCACTATTCTTAGTATCAAATTCATCAACCCTGACATTAGTACTTTCAATCATTTTATTAGTAACTTTATTCAAACACTTGTAAGCTTTTCTTTTAGTGGAATATCCAAGAAATATCCCTTCATCCCCTTTAGAGTCAAACTTTCCATTTCTTTCATCTTTCAAAATAAAACATTTGCTACCAAAAATTCTAAAGTAACTTACAGTCAGTTTGTGACCAAACCATAACTCGTAGGGTGTTTTGTTTGTGTCCTTCTTCAATTGTACTATGTTCATAACATAAACAAATATGTTTACTACTTCTCTCCAGTATGTCTAAGCAACATTCTTTTGCAACATCATTGTCCTTGCGCAATCAATAATTGATCTATTCCTCCTTTCAGTAATACCATTCTGCTGAGGTGTTCTCGGTGCAGAAACCTATCTTTTCATACCATGCTCATTGCAATAGTTAGTAAATTCATCAGAAATAAATTCACCACCTCTATCAAATCTCAAGCATTTCAGTTCCTTCCTGGTTTCTTTCTCTACCTTTGCTTTATATCATTTAAACATCTTAAATGCCTCTAATTTCTCTTTTAAAAATATTGCAGTCATCAATCTAGTGTAATCATCAACAAATAGAATGAAATATCTATCTCCATAATAGCTCCATTTTCTCATGGGACCACATAGGTCGGTGTGAACTAGCTCCAAAATTCTCTTTGTTGAATAGTCTTTACTCTTAAAACTAGATTTTTTCATTTTACTCTTTTGACATTCATGACACATAACATGATCTGGCTTTGCTAGGCTAGGCAGACCTCTAACCTTTTTCTTTCTACTGATTTTAATCATGTTATCAAAGTTTGCATGACATAACCTTTTTATGCCATAGCCATGCATCCTCATTTTTCATCATTAAACAGGAAGACTTATCATTGTTAAGATAAAACAAGTTACCTTTCATTTTTGCTCCTGTTCTAACAAGTTTTCCTTCATCATCAAATATCTTTACCTTCTTGCTCTCAAAAGCTACTCGGTGACTTAAGTTGTTAAGATGTGCTACACTTAGCAAGTTATAATTTAGTCCTTCTACCCAATAAGCATTATCACATTTGATTTTATCATTTATCAGTAAAGATCCCTTTCCTCTAACCATACAAGGTGTATCATTACCCATTTTTACAGATCTTCCATTATATTGCTCAAGATGATCAAATTTTTCTTCATCACTAGTCATGTGATGGGTACAACCACTATTAATGATCCATGTATCATTTTTATTAACCTTAGAAATGAGTTTTGTCTCTACATAGCTTTCTTCTTCCTCAAAATCATCCTTCATTGCAACAAATACAACTTCAACATCATCATCTGTGTTGGTCTCGGTATCATTCTCTTCAACAATGTAACATACCTTTTTTCCTTTATCATTGTTGTCTCGGTTATCTTTGTTGTAGTATCGGTAACTTCTGTTGTTTCTCCTCCCATAGCTTCCTTCACCAGATCAATCCTTGTTTCTATCATCTTCTTTCCTAGTCAGGCATCTAGCAGTAATATGACCAACTTCTTTGTAGTTAAAACATGCTAAAGGTAATTTACCCCTATATCTACCTTTACCTTTAGGTAACCTCCTAGCCATAAGATCTTCAAGCTCATCAAGCTCACCATCAGTATTACTGTCATTGTCATCATTATTACTTCTACTACTAGACTTACTGATCTTTAGAGAAGTCATGAAAATAGACTCAACAGACGGTACAACAATATTATCATAGTTGTTCAGTTCAAAAGTTGTTAGCTTACCAATCAGATTATCAAGAGTGAGAGTATTGTTAGGTGCTGGCCTATTTTCATGTATTGCAAATATTCAGATTGCATAAATAGGCAATAAAGTCCTTAGAATTTTTCTTACCACTGTATCTTCATCAATGACACCACCAGATCCTCTAATAGCATTAACTACCTCCTTTATTCAGTTTGTATACTGCACTATGTTTTCTCCTTCTTTCATTTTCATATCATCGAATCTTCCTCTTAAACTTTCAGCTCTAGCTCTTCTGACATTTACATCACCACTATAAACTTGAGTAAGTTTATCCCACATTTCATTTGAAGTAAGGCAGTCCTTGACATCTTCAAACTTGGCATCTGATAGAGCAGCAACAATCTTCATCATAGTAACATTATGCTCATGTCTATCTCTCAATTGATCAAGAGTCAAATGTCTTGTAGGTTGTGCTAAGTAGCCATTATCCAATAGGGTGAGGGAAGAATTCCCAATCCTAGATATATGAAGTCTCATTCGGCTTTGCCATATTGTAAAGTTGTCCTTATTAAGCTTTGGCACTTCCCTCTTATACATTTTGTGATCTTTCTATTGAAGTCCTTAAAACTTTGTTCCAAGCAACCAATATGCTCTGATACCAATTGTTAGAATAACAGAGAGGGGGGTAAATCAGTTATCCATAGTCCCAAATACAAATTTGTTTCACTTAAAATAAATTCAGCTAATTATGCAGCTCAGTAAACATAAAATACTAATTGGTTGTGTAATTAGCGATTACCAGTTAATTGCTCATAGTGATTACCGACCAAATCAAATATGCAACATGTAAAGTATGATAACCAAACAATCACCACATAAACACATAACACAAAAGATTTAACATGGAAACCTTGCAAAGGGCAAAACCACCTGGGACCGGTAACCCAAAAACTTTTCACTCTTCTGAAATGAGCTCGGTGAAGAGCCAACCCTGTTAAAGGTTACAAAACACATTGTAAGGTGTGACCTTGTTAGAGGATTTAACACTAACAGTTATCATCCAACCAACATTCACTATGGGGTTGACAGGATAACTATGTACATTCTATGAATGACATATATGACTTTCAAGTCTACTTGGTTAAGAGATTTTATATGTTTACAATGGTTAAACTAAAACAGTAGGTGATCTGATTACAATAAAACTTGATTTGTAGATGTTCAGATCTATTCTAAGTCCATAAAATCCTCTAATCAATATTTCTATTCATTTCATCAACATTCAATAACTTACTGTCCCTCGGTAAAGCTCTTTGATGCTCGATACTATTTTGCAGTTTGGTTCTTCTTCAACCAGTCTGATCAGGCATGCATGAAGCTCTGTTCATGCGATATCTCTACAGTCTCCTTCTTCCAGCTTGAGTTTTACTATGAAACCCTAGTCTCTTAAATAGATAAGTAAACCATTTTCTTTTCATCCATCAGATTTTGCCACTTAATCTCCTTCATTGATTTTTTCGCTTAAACCTTCCTCGGTAGTTGTGTCAATAACTCATTTCAATTCCATCCTTTAGATCTTCTTTGAATTTTGTTAGCCATAGATCTCAAAACAAACTTTATCTTTCCACCCCATAATCATACACTTTATAGCTCATCAATTTATGTCGGCTAAACTAATCATTTAGTTCTTTTGTTCATACTCGGTTAACAAAGAAATGTGTCGGTGAACACAATCTTGGTTGATACTGTCGCTTAGTATACACTACACTGGCTCGGTGTATACTGGAATGCTTCATTAACCGACCACACTGCTTTGCAACATTTTGCTTCTAACTTCATAACAAATTAATGCAACATAATCAAGTCAATAGTATGAAGTCAGACTCATCAATAAGTTACCAAAAGTATTCCTTATCCTCATCTGTCATATCCATCTTCCTTCATGTAGATATCTTGACCCTTCATCTTTTCTCTCCTCTTTACATATGTCTAGATATTTGCAATTACCATGATAAGTACTGTCAAAACTAGTTGACATCAATGACAACATAATGACTGATTCAATTATCTTACATAGAAATTCAGTGCTCGATGATCTCTAATCACTTTTAGTTCATCAATCACGTTCTCAATCAGTTTTAGTTCATCATACACAACATTCATGAATAATTCATTAACACATCATTCATCAACATTTACTAGTACAAAATTACGTCCATTAAGACAACATTCTTTCATTAGCAAAAAATGTTAATTATAATCATTTCTATTTTTGTTTCTTGCTCATTTTTTTAAGGTAATGACTAAGTGGAGCATCAATATCCTTGGTATTCCCCTCCTCTACTTATTTTGATCTCAACACATGTCTCATCCTCATGTGTTCAGGAATAGGAGACTGTTGCACCAAAGAGGGGTCCGCTACAATAACAACTACATGGGTTAAATTCACACCATTTAATATTAGTTCTACAAGTATTTCATTAATTAAAAGAACTATAAATCAAAAAATAAATTTAAAAGAACAAAACATAGATTTCTTTACCTGATTGTGCCACATCATCTACATGGTGATTACTCCCAACATCCTCCACTCGTTCAGCATGACATTTTGTATGCTCTAAAATATACACAAAAAAGGTTACCAATTTCAATTTAAGATGTTAAATTGTATTAATAATTACATAATTAATTTTGAATAGTAAATGAACACCTCCATCGACACTGCGATGCACATCAGGGCCTTCGTCATGCGGCATAGGTTATGTGTTAGGATTACAAGGCTACATTGCAATGTCATGCGCATTGTTATCATTGTTTTCTTTTTAAAAACAAAAATAGTCAATTTATGTTCGAAATTAACATCAAATAGATTGTTGCTCAAGCATTCAATTTCAAATATTTTTCATTTGGCATATTTACATGTTCAACCGATGGAGGAGACTCTTGGGTTGGGCTAGTGGAAGCTTGGCGTAGGTGTTCAGCCACGGCTTGATAGCCTTCCTTGAAGGCAATTTTTTTGTGTTCTATTGTGGCCTCTAAATTAAATTATGACCCCTACATTTCTTGATTAAACAAAATTATTTGCAATTTATAAAAATTTTGATCCAAAATTCCATTTATTACTACTCACAATTTGTGCTTGAATTTTTGAATAACCACCAGAGCCAAGTTTGTGTTGGCCAATCTTTTCAAGTCTAGCCTTTGTGGCCTTTAATGTGTCCTCCAACCTATGAAAAGTTTGAAACATGTTAGATTATATAGATATAAAGATCACTAATTAGTGCATAATTATATTCTACTAGTAGTTAATAATATTGCATACCTTCTTCTCTCATTTGTTGGTGTAATTCATCTTTGAGTATCTCATTTCTCCTTTGCATCCAAAATGAATTCATTCCAATGCCTCACTAAAATAAAGGGAGGACGCTCGTACTTTGGGTTCTAGTCGAGACTCCTTCTATATATGAGTCCCTCAGAGTCTTAAGATGTTTGGAAGATTTTTCTAAAAATTTCTTTCCTCAAAAATGTTACTACCAAACTCGTGCTCTAAATCTTTTATGAGCTGATCTTTTAATTATTTTTCTTGTAAGTTCCACCTTTTAAGAAAAAACACAAAATTGTTAGATAGAAAAATTAAATAAAGTTGCATACCTTGAATATAGTAAAAGAAATGGAATGAAAGGAAAAATATTGTACCAATTAATGATATGTGAATAGGGGTAAAAAGGAGGTTAACAATGCATCTAACATACCCCTATATGTATGTGTAATTTGAATTTGAATTGAATTGACAAGTAATGTAAATCTAGAAATGCTTGAAATTAGATAAGATAAAGTACATACCTCATAATGGAAATAATCTAGAAATACCTATTTTCTAATGCCTGTGTACAGTTTTGGGGAATTTTGCAACCAGATCTGAAACTAAAGAACCGCAACGGAGAAAACCCAAAAAAAAATTTCAATTCTGAGAGGTCAACTTTAACCTAGATAGTGGGGCACAATCTTACCCCCTACTGAGGGTCATCCCTGACCTGAAATAGCTCTGATAGAAATTTTGTTCACAGATCCTGAAAGTTTGATGAAAAGGGTACTCAGATCCGCTCTACAATTCTCAAAACAACGACTGTAGATATCTGAAAATGGTGTTTTGGGGTGGCTATATAGGGTTTTACCTTAGTCAAACCCTCATTTTGGTGATGTCCACCTCCACGAATAGTCGGATGTAATAGAATATGTGTGTATTGAATGTGTAATGCCAAGATCTAATCCTCTAGATTGAAACCCTAGCATGAATGGCTATGAGAAAGCAATGCATAGATTTGAATAAGATAAGAAAGCATACCAAGCCCCCAAGGCTAAAGTACTCTTACCAAACTCACAATCTGTAATTGCTACCCCATGATTGTATCTTTGAATGCTTGAGGATTGATAATGGTGGATCAAGGAAGAAGAAATCTCTCTTGCTCCAAATAGAAGTTCACAGTGGTGTGCTCACAAAAATGCTTGATATCAACAATGGCTTGATCTTCTATATCATCCTCTTGCAATCTTGCATCTTCACCATCACTTTCTTGTTTAGATCAATTGTGCCTCCACTTGATGGATACTTGGTGAAAATCAAGGAAAATGAGAGTCTTTATATAGAGGTTTCAAGGTGAGGCTCCTAGAGTAATGTGAGGACCCATAATTCAAATGTCACCTCAAATTATGGTCTAATCACAATAACCAATTAAGGACGGAAAATAATTAAATGAATTTCAAATTAAAACCCTTCCGCATTCGGATCCAAAAGCCCGACATTGATTTCGGGGTCCTTCGAGACCAAAACTTGAAAAGGGGGATCAAATCCCAATAGAGATTAAAGATGACCTCAACTCTAACCTAGGTCAAGGTCGACCTTGACCTTGACCCAGGGGTCCAGATCCACTTTGTGTTGAAGACAGAAGGTTCCAAGGATGCCCAGAGACCTAGAAATGAAGATATAACAGGGTACAGTGCCAGAGAGAGGCACAGAGTCATATGATGAACATGATGAAGGCTAGGAGGACCTATGCATAGGTCCTACCTAGAAAATAGATCCATAGAGAAGGGAAATTAAGGAGAATCCCTAGGATCCTAACCCTAATTTCACCTAGAATGAAGGAATCAAGTGCAGAATGCATCCTAAATGCAAGTTTATCATGATAAATGCACTAAAAGAGGGTGCTAAACCTATCAAGATGGAAGAACTTCCATTTTAAGATGATACATTTATCCACCACTTTATCTTAGATATGACACTACGTGAATAAGCAAGCTAAAGTAAGAAAACATCATAGTAAATAAAAAGGATATAGCCAAGTCCTCGACATAGAGATCTTGCAGAAAACTGTTAGAACCTGCATCACACAAGGTTAATGAAAATCCAAAAATCAACTAGAGCTTACTATATGACAACTTGAGAAGTGCATAAAGCCCCTTATGCCCCCCTTATTTCAACTTTCTACTTATGAAGGGTGAAACAGGGTGATAAGGGTAACTTTATACACTGGCTATGCAGTTTGTTGAAAAGTTATTTTCTAAACCAATTATAAGGATTCCTAGCCTTCCTAAACTTATTCAAGGAGTTAGGTATCTGAATCATGATTCCAACGCCACTGACAGCACTGAAAATGGAGTTACTTATAAACTCAAGTTATGATGAAAATAGTGAATGTCTATCTAAATGCATAAGAAAGGAAATCCAAATTTACCATGAGTAAACCCCTAACAAAAACCCTAATTTTAACTATAAATAAGGAAAAGGAAATCATACTTACTCATTCTTACCATATTTAGATTTGAAGAGAGAAAGCAAGATGCCGAGGAGAGAAGAACTTTGAACAACGTGCATGGAGCTCCTGAGACAGTGCCTAGCTACTGGATAGTCGCTTCCTAAGGTGAGTTTGCTTTATTCATTCATGTATTTTCCAAATTCTTGATTTTTGTAGGCAAGGTCATCCCTGACCTAGTTATGTCAACATGGACCCAAAAATGTCGACATGAACTAGAAGGTCTCCACCCTATCTGGGATGAGGTCGACCCTGACCCAAAAAGGTTGACCTTGACCCAAGAAAGTCAACCTTGACCCAAGAAGGTTGACCCAGACCTAACTGAGGTCAACCTTGACCTAGTCAAGTTGGATTTGCATATTTGATGATGTAGAATGCTGATATGATGTTTGTTTGTTCTTGCAGGACACAGTCCATCTCTGAGAGCATCCCTTTGGAGAGTTGCTAGTGATCGTCAGAGAGAGACTATCTAAGTTGAATGAGGATGAGATGCAGTTATTGAGAGACATAGGACTGTACTAGGTAGTAGTCCTACCATAGATCAGACTACACCAAGCCATGTTATTGGCTCTGATAGAGAGGTGGGATGAGGATACATGCTCCTTTCATCTTCCCTTGGGAGAGATTACAGTGACATTGGAGGATGTCTACAGGATCATGTGGCTTCCAATTCAAGGTGAGACCGTCAGATCGAGAGCACAATGAGTTTGTGAGGAGATCCTTGTAGATGGAGAGTATTGCTTGGGACAAGTTCCACATATGCAAACCCAGTCAGATCAGATCCTTTTGTCATCCATATTGTCAAGCCCTACACCTTTGGTATGGAGAGTGATGCTTTGTATAGTATCCTTGGTTGTGTTACCCAACTCAAAGGGTACAATATTTTCTGCACCTCTTACCCATATTATACGAAGGATGGAGAGTGATAGGATTATGTTCTCATGCAGCATGTTAGCCCAGCTATACCATGAGCTATGTCAGCTAGTGAGATATCAGAGAGAAAGTCTTTCGATATGCACACTCTTACAAATTTTGTTGTTTGATAATTTCACATGTACACGTCCACAAAGTGCTGCAATGATAGTAGATGAGAGTAGACTGAGAATCTTTTCTTATCCTCTGAGAGATGCCTAGCAGTTTGGAGATATCCTCTATTGGAGGGTACGTCTAGACTGCATTACGAGCACAAATGTGATATGGAGACCCTATTACTAGATGACAGAGTGGCCAGATACATGATTCTAGATGAGACATTCACAGTGGCAGAAGCTGCTGGAGGGTCATCAAAATTATATAGTGATGCCATACTATTATGATCAGGTGATGAGATAGTTTGGCATGTTACAGGGAGTCCCGAGGGCACTACCTTGTTATGTACATCCGACGAGGTATTATCAAAGACCTGACACCATACGTTGACCATCGATAGTAGACATAGAGGATAGTGATGCAAATGAGACAGAGGATATAGAGGTACCATCAAATGTGACCTATTCAGGCATGAGCCAAGATTACATCAGGTATTGGAGTCTACAAGGGACCCACCCCATCTTCCCTAACGATTATCCTACAGGTGATATAGGCCTTTTAGAGAGGACACACCAAGATAGTGGTAAAGTAGAGGAGGATGAGGATCTCAGAGATGAGGAGGAGCACATCTCTGAGGGATAACCCATGGAGGAGGAGAGAGCAGAGGAGATGCCCCTAGCTAGTGATACAAGTGCGGATGTACACATCTTTCACACATCACTATTGAGATCATAATGGCCTCCATGTGCCCACACAGAGACACCACCATCAAGGCCTAGACATAGCGAGCATGTAGAGAGTAGTCACTCCATGCCCCCACCATCTAGACCCTTCAGTGACATCTAGGAGGGAGACCCAGGTATGAAATATGATATTTGATTAAAAATGTAACTTAATTTGAGATTTAGAAAAAGGAACTATATCGATAAATGAATTCTCCTTCCACAACTAGCATAGAGGAGTGGAGGAGTTTTGTATCTAAGATTTTGAAGGATACATGTATATCCTATCGACTACCAGCTAGCCAATGAGAGTCTTCCATTGGTCACAGAGATCCCGGAAGGCATGTTGATATCTTTACATGTGTTCAACGGGAGCTGAGGTTGTGTAGAGAGAGAGAGAGGAGAAATTGATGGTTGGTTTGCATGAGATGAGCATGTCGAGGAGCCACTCATGGACCCATAGATCTTCATCTTCCTATCATACGCCAGAGAGAACTGGGATTCATTGGCCATCAAAGCATAGAGATAAACGAAGTGATAAATAGGGCCATGGACCACATATCTATCAGAACTTGAAAAACATTTTATGAATGAAAAAATTTCTCTACTAATTAGTTCTATGCTTGATTACTTTGTTTTCATCATTATAAAACTTAGCAGAAAGAAAGTAGGTGCATAAATATATTCAAAATTAATGTAATTTTGCTAAAACTTCATAACCTATAAAACAAACATAATTATTTTATAAGGAATATATAAATGCACCACGAAAGAAAGAAGGAAATTAAGGATAATAATGTTTGAGATGCACAATATTAATAGGTTCCTTAAAAGAAACACCATCCATATCAGCAAGTTTATAAGCACCTGAACCAAAGTCCTCAATGACAACAAAAGGTCCAAGCCAATTAGGGCTAAACTTTCCTTTTTCACCAGGTAAAGCATTCACATTTCGTTGATTCTCATATAGGACTAAATCACCAACCAAAAATGTTCGTTCAATTACCTTATGATTATATTGCTTCTGAAGAGATTTATGACAAGCTTTTATATGTTCTAACGCATGTATTCGTTGTTCATCCAACATTTCTAGCTCTTGCAAGCATTGCTCACGAAAAGTATCATTGTTAATTATCTCATGAAATGAAACACGTAAAGAAGGTATTTCTAATTCCAAAGGCATAATAGCATCAGTACCATAGACAATATTGTATGGAGAAGTACCCATGGTAGTACGAACACTAATCTTGCAAGCCCATAAAGTATAAGTCAGTTGAGTATGCCAATCTTTCGCATGCTTACTAATTGTTTTTCTCAAAATTTGTTCAATGATTTTATTTGATGCTTCAGCTTGACCATTAGATTGAGGATATTAAGGAGTTGAAAATCTATGTTGAATTTGATATTTCTCCAATAATTTCATGACTTCTTTGTTCTTAAAAGAGGTACCATTATTTGAAACTATTGTCAAAGGAATACCAAATCATGTTATAATACTGTTAAGAATGAAATCACAGATAACATCTACAGTCGTTGAATGAAGAGGGACAACTTCGACCCACTTCGTGAAGTAATCTATAGCAGTCAAGATGTAAGTATGTCCTTGAGAAGAAGCTAGTGAGATTTTTCCAATAAGTTCAAAACCCCAAATACTAAAAGGCCATGGAGAAATGTGATTACGAAGCTCACGGGCAGGAGCATGAATAAAATTACTATGTTGTTGACATTGAGGACATTTCTTAAAAAATATGAAAGAATCTTACTCCACTGTTTGCCAATAATATCCCATTCTAAGCAATTTATTAACCAGAGATTTTCCAACAAAATGTCCTCCACAAGAACCAGAATGAGCTTCTACCAAAGCTACTAGAATTTTAGTTCTATTGAGACACCTTAATAGTAATCCTTCATAAGAGCGTTTGTAAAACGTATCTCCTAAAATGATGTAACGTGTTGCAAGCTTCCTAATATGATTACGCGTGTTTCTTGTTGCTGATTCAGGAAAAGTACCATCTTTCAAAAAGTGAAAAATGTGAGAATACCATTCATCCGAATGAAAATTGAAACAATCAGATGTAATCTTTTTAGAAATTGAATAACTTTTAAGATTTTGTATAGTAAATTGAAATTTTTCAGCATTATTCTCAAGACAAACCAAAGAAGCTACACTTGCCATGGCGTCCGCATGTCAATTATCTTTCCTAGGTAAGGTTTGAATTGTATAAGAAGAGAATTGTGAAAGCACAATAAGAGCTAAATCTCTATATTGTGTCATTTTATCATTCTTAGTCTGATAAGCTCCTTTAATTTTTTCAACAATCAATTGTGAATCTCCATATATTTGTAAGTGTTTGATGTTAAGGGATGAAGCTGCTCATAGGCCCGCTATAAGAGCTTCATACTCCACAATGTTATTAGTACAAGGAAAGGTTAATTTGTATGATAAAGGGATTGGATTTTTCATAGGAGGAATCAAGATAATACCAACACTAGACCCTATCTTACATTTAGACCTGTCAAAATATAATTCCCAAATATCATCCTATTGAATAGCTAAAATATTGTCATTGGGGAATTCTATTGAGGCAGAACATGTATCAAAATGAGGACAAGGAGCTTCGGCTAAATAATCTGTTAAAGCTTGTCCCTTAATAGACTTTTGAGAAATGAAATTAAGGTCAAAATCTATAAGTAACATCACCCACTTTTCTAGACGGCCAGAGAGATCAGTTTGTGAGAAAAGATATTTCAAAGGATCAAATTTAATAATCACACTGACTTCAGCATTTATAAGATAATGTCTAAGTTTTTGGCATGCATAAAATACAGCTAAGCATCATCCTTCCAAATCTGTGTATCTTGTTTCATAATCAAGTAAAGTTCAATTAATGTAATACACAGGTCTTTCCTTACCATTATTATCATTTTGAGCTAACAACGCAATCATGGCTTTTGGAGTTGCTGAAGTATACAAATGAAATGGTTTATCAAATTTAGTCGGTTGCAAGATAGGAGGATTTGCAAGATAATCCTTAAATTTCTCAAAGGTTTGTTTACACTCATCATTCCAAGAGAAGGTGATGTCCTTTCTAAGCAAGGAATTAAACGGAATAGTTCTATCTGCTAAATTAGAAATAAAGCAACGAATAGCTTGTATTTTTCCTTGTAAACTCCATAACTAAGAAATATTCTTAGGAGGCATATTAACAATAGCTTCAATCTTTTCAATATCTACTTCTATGCCTCTCTTAGAGATTATAAATCCTAATAATTTACCAGAATCAACTCTAAAGACACATTTCTTAGGATTCAATCTCATGTTGTAACATCTAATCCTTTCAAATATTTGTCGTAAAATAGTCACATGATCTTCTCTTTGTATAGACTCTGCTAAGATATCATCCACATAATCTTCAAGAATCTTATGAATGTAATCATGAAATATCAAAGTCATTTCTCGTTGATAAGTTGCTCCCGCATTCTCTAATCCAAAAGGCATCATGACCGAACAAAATGTTCCTGAAGGTGTTATAAGTGCAGTCTTAAATTGACCTTCAAGAGGAATAAAAATTTGATTATATCTAGAAAAACCATCCATAAAATATAACAAAGCATGACTCGATGTTGAATCCACAATGATATCAATATTAGGTAACGGGAACTCATCCTTTAAGGATGCCTTGTTTAAGTCTCTGAAGTCAGTACACATTCTTATCTTATTTTCTCCTTTTGAAATAGGAACAATGTTTGAAATCCAATCTGAGTAGTCAATAGAATGGATAAATCCAGCATCCAATAACTTTTCAATTTTAGTTTTAGCCCTTAAATCAATTCGTGGATTCATCTTTCAAATTTTCTGCTTCACAGGTTTCATATTTGGCTTTAAAACAATATTATGAGTAACAATCTTAGAATCTATACCCAGCATATCCAAATATGTCCAAGAAAAAATGTCCTTAAATTCAAGTAAAAGGGAAACCAACTGATCGTGTTCATCCTAATTCAAACATTTCCTAATCTTTATCATATTTTTAGAGTCGTTCTCATCCATTTGAATATCAACGGTCTTAGTTATTAACAAATCACTTCGTATCGAAGGATCCATTGGTAAAGGAAGAATATCTTGTTTATCATGTTCTCCAAAATAAGCATCGGTACTTAAACAATAAGGATTTTTTTGTTTGTGATGAAACTTAGGTAAATCCTCATAAACCCCTAAAAAATCCATTCAGACTTCATCTTCAGGAAAAATATCTAAAGTAGGTCTTTGATTAATGTCAATGAGGAGTGCGTTAACCAATTTCAACTAACCACCACATATATGATTAACACTAGGAGGAAAATCTGATGGTTGTCTATAAGGATTAAATCCTAATCCATACGTATGATCATAAATTTCATTATCCAAAGGTACTTGTATTTCTTGTTCATATTTACCACATCCTTTCCCATTAAATCCTAATTTCTTAAGCAAATGATAACTAGAACCATATCGATCATCCATATCAGATGGAGTCCAAGGAGTGGTATAAATCACAATATCATAGCAATCAGGTTTTATTGTTTCAATCATTTCTTCAATCGAGGCAGCAATAAAATTACTCTTTAGTTCCTCAGAAAGTGGGGAAGGAGCAAAAACTTGTTTCTCAAATTCACTTTGCTTCTTCATGAATTCCAAATCAAAGACCTTATATTCTCCAATTAAAGTAGGATTAAAATCCAATGTCCCCCAATCATCCTCAGTCAAAGAAGAAGATGGAGCTTCTGGTTGTTGTATCTCAGGTTGTTTTTCAATCTCTTTGCTTGGTTGAAGAGGCTCAGAAGTTTTACCATATTCTGCATTTAGGAAAGGATTTGGCACATCATCTGCATGTAATGTATACATTAAGTTGTTATAAATGAGCCTAACCTTGCGATGAAGAGTAGAAGGAACTGCATGCATAGTATGTAACCAAGGTCTTCCTAAAAGAAGGTTATAATTGAGAGGTCCAGGCATAACATGAATAGGTGTATTTAGAATAACTGGACCAACTTTAATAGGTAAGGTAATAATGCCCAAAGTTCTCTTTGCAATATTGTCAAATCACTAGTACATTTGACATCACTTTTCTATGAAAATTATCGACCATTAATTAAAAAGGTTTAGGTTGGTTGGGTTATAGAAGGAAAAATTTGTTTTTTTAAAAATCCATGCCCGTGTTGGTCTCAATTTCGACCAATACCATGTCGGTCGAAATTTCGACCAACACGGGCATATAACTTAAAAAAAAAAATTTCAAATCTCATTTCATTTTTACGATTGCAGCATGCGAATTAGGATTTCCATCTTCTAAGCTAGCAAGAACGAAGCTTATTCCAAATCATGCAGACCCTAGACCCAAGGTTAATAGCACATTTTATCATTTATCTTCCATGGAGTTTGAGGTATCTTCTGTGTTTCCTATTTTTCATTACGTGGATTGTCATTTTCTTCTAGTCATCTCTGTTTGTAATATTTTGGTAAGCGATTGAATCAATGAGTATATTTAGTGGTGACTACGGTTTGACTAGGGTTTTTAAATTCTATGATCAAGAATTATGAAGGCTGTGACTAAGGTTTAGGAATCTATGTACAGACCAAACAGACACGTTAACTATTCAGCACAGAAAAATTAACCATTTAGAAGAAATTCAAATTTCATGCAACATGGTGTACTGTACTGTTATAGAAGTGTGGAAAGAAATGAAATTTTGCACAATGTAAAGTGAATGCTATGCACCATTGTAAAGAACTCTGCTATGTAATTTTTTGTATCGTATTTTAAATTTCCAAAAGCCACATGATCTCCTGTTAGACCGATCTCAGTTCCATTGGGTCGGCGCTGTCATGAGTTCGTGACCCCGATTTGCAACTTCACCATGGAATTCCTATGTCATTGGATGAAAGGGAAAATTAGGGGAAAGTTTATTTATGCAACCAATGCTCAGAAATGCGAAGGCTGTTAAGTTGCTTCATGGTTGATGCTCTAGCTAGGGCACAATACTTGTTTAAACAGCAAAGAGAAGTGAATAATCAGAGGTTTGGGACTAAATCATAGGTTTAGTTGAGTACCTTGGATTCATGGAAGACTCCTCATGATTTCAACCACTGTGAGCACCCAATGTTTGACCATTCTAGATCGACATTAATCTAGCTTGATCACCTAGGTTAAAACATCTTTGTGACAGTCAACATCACTGGAAACAAGTGGTGAAAGTCATCAGAAGTTTTAGTGTATGATCTTTGGAGATAGTAGATTCTATACTCCAACCCAATACCGATTGAATGATGGAATGTAGTTACAGGGGATTAGTAGTATTTTGATATTTTTTGAGTGTTCGGGTAGTAGGGAAGTCTAGTCAAACAATTGATTGTAATAACTTGGTGGTCTTGGTTGAAGCTTCTTCCTAAGAGTATTGGTGTTGTGGTAGACTAAACCGAAAGATTATAAGTCTCAAGAGTGATTTATGATTGAAAGTGGAAGTGTATTGTTAGTTTACAAAATCATAGCCAAAGAATAGAACAAGGTTGTAAAATCAAACAAAAGTGAGAAATTAGCAAACTATTGTTACTTGTAAAGTAAAACAACAATGACATTTTGAAAACTTACAAATCCCATTCAAGGAAATTGCTAGTTAGAAGAATTTCCTAGTAGACATAAATGTTCAGAGATAGTATATAATATAAGCTCCTCCAGCATGAGTTGGATGATGTGGATACATTAGTTCTTATATCTACATAATCCACATCATCCAACTCATGCTTGTGGACCAAGATTGGATGTAGATCATATTTACTATCTCATAATGACTTACTAGGATAGGTACCAATCTTACTATTATGAGATAGTAAATAATATAAGCTCCTCAAGCATGAGTTGGATGATGTGGATACATTAGTTCTTATATCTACATAGTCCACATCATCCAACTCATGCTTGAGGAGCTTATATAATAATCAACTGATTAATGTTTTTGGTTTTTTTGTAGTCCTCTCCAACTCATGCTTGAGGACTATTAATTCTAACCTATATTATTAGATCATTAACCATGCATATGCAGAGTTGTGTGGAGTAAAGGTGATCACAGTTAAAGAACAGTGAGAAAATACAATGAAATTGGATGCAATGTGTAGCAGTGGATTATCTGTCTGAATAAGGAAGGGCTTTTATGTTTGAAAACATTTTTTCATGTTGAATTAATGGTGATTTGATCACTAATTTGATGCAAGAGTGAGTTGTAACAGGAGATTGGGGAAGCCCTAGCAAACCAGGGTTTGGAGTCAAGATTTGGGGGTTTTGGTGTTGCAGGCCCGTGAGTCTAATTGCTTGTGGATTTAACCATTTTGGGTCATTTTATAATTCTATTGAAGGTTTGGTGGGATAAGGGAATATGAGGAGAGTAGTTGCTTTGAAAATTTGATCATTTTCATGCATTGAAAATAGGAGTTCAGTCATGGTTAGGTGTGTTGGTCCAAAGTAACCCTATAAAATCTTTTGGTGTATTATAGAACTCTAAAAAGGGTGTCTAGAAATGTTTTCATCTTGTCAAGTGTTTTGAGGGAAGACAAATTTATTACCATCCTAAGTATGCTGCAAGGTTATTGGCAGCCTATTAAGCCTTTGGAACAGTTTGAAAGAACTTTGTGTATTGGAAGCATGGGAACTGAAATAGAGTCTTAGAATTCCTTGAGTCTAAGTGGTTTGAAGCCTAGGAAACCTAATCCATCATTGTGTAGTATTGTGGAGGCCTTGACAAGTCAGATCTTTTAAACATTTGAGGTTGTTGATAGGCTAGAGTGCCTAGATCTCTGAAATTACCAATTCTCATTGTGTTTTGAATACCACCACCCTTATTCCTTTTGGTTTGGAGTAATTTTATTTCATTTTAAATAAGTTATGGCAGTTTTATTAAATTATTTGAATGATTAAATAAAGATTGGATCATCAAGATCAAGATTGGATTCAAAATTACTCCAAACCAAAAGGAATAGGGACATTATCAGGTTGAATAGCTGTGAGATCAACCTTAATTGCCTTAAGCATATCCATGCTACAAACATTAAGTCTAGATCCATTATCAATTAATGTTCTTCGAATGATACTCTGATTAATAGAAACAACAACCATAAGAGCATCATATTGATTTTGCACCTCTGGAGAAGGTAAATCTTTATCAGAAAACACAATAGGAGGTACATAAGGCATAGTATGCATGCACTCCAAAATAGAATGAATGTTCTCTTGGTTAGGAGGCGAAGCAGGAAGAGTGGATAAAGCTTTTTGCAATGCCTCATGATATGCCGAGGAAGTTTGAAGTAATTCCCATACATATATCTTAGCAGGAGTAGCACGTAATTGGTCAACTAAGTTATACTCCTTAAAGGTAGAAGGAAACCTAGGAGCTTGAGGAAGCATAGGTTGAGAAGGCGATAAAGAAACTAGAACAATAGGCTGAGGGTTATTCTATGTGTGACAAGCATGTGAAATAGAATTAGTGTTATCAAATAAATCCAAAGGATCTCTAGGTTTACCCTTAATTGTTATACAAGGACATCCTTTTACCGTCATCAAAGGTGTGGATATATTATTTTAGGTTTATCAATGTTGCAAATAGTGGGACATGAAGATAACCATGCAGACACCTTATGGTAAAGGCTAATTAGAGAGGTTGTGGAGGAGATTGAAATAGGAATAGGATCAATGGAGATCTTATTTGGATAATTTTCATCCTCACTACCATGTACCTCATTAGGGAATCTATCCTCTTGTACAATAAAAGCCTCATCAAAGTATTCAAAACAAGAATCATACATGTTGAATACAAAGAAATACTAAAAAGCATGAAAAAGTAAATGTTTTGTATTTTTACAGAGATTTTGCAATCTTTTTGTATTTTTGGAATATAAATGCAAGAAATCTAATTTTATAAGCATGCAAGATCTAAATCTAACACCAAAAAGAAAGAGTTGTCGTAAACGGGCTCACCAAAATGAATAGGGGTAAAAAGGAGGTTAGCAATGCATCTAACATACCCCTATATGTATGTGTAATTGTAATTTGAATTGAATTGACAAGTAATGTAAATCTGGAAATGCTTGAAATTAGATAAGATAAAGTACATACCTCATAATGGAATTAATCTAGAAATACCTATTTTCTGATGCATGTGTATAGTTACAGGGAACAACCATATCCGGAACCAGAAAACCACAACAAAGAAAACCCAAAAAAAAATTTCAATTCTGAGGGAGGTCGACTTTCACCTAGATAGCAGGGCACAATATTACTCTGAGGCACAATCTTACCCCTCATTGAAGGTCATCCCTAACCTGAAACAACTTTGACAAAAATTTTGTTCACAGATCCTGAAAGTTTGACGAAAAGGGTAGTCAGATCTGCTCTGCAATTCTTGAAACAGTGACTTTAGATATCTAAAAATGGTGTTTTCTGGTGGCTATATAGGGTTTTGCCTTAGTCAAACCCTCATTTTGGTGATCTCCACCTCCATGAATAGCCAGATGTAATAGAATATGTGTGTGTATTGAATGTGTAATGCCAAGATCTAATCCTCTAGATTGAAACCCTAGCATTAATGGCTAGGAGAAAGTAATACATAGATTCGAATAAGATAAGAAAGCATACCAAGCCCCCAAGGCTAAAGTACTCTTACCAAACTCACAATCTATAATTGTTACCCCATGATTGTATCTTTGAATGCTTGAGTATTGATAATGGTGGATCAAGGAAGAAGAAATCTCTCTTGCTCCAAATAGAAGTTCACAATGGTGTGCTCACAAAAATGCTTGATATCAACAATGGCTTGATCATCTATATCATCCTCTTGCATCCTCACCATCACTTGCTTTTTTTGATCAATTGTGTCTCCACTTGAGGGATACTTGGTGAAAATGAAGGCAAATGAGAGTCTTTATATAGAGGTTTCAAGGTGAGGCCCTTAGAGTAATGTGAGGACCCATAATTCAAATTTCACCTCAAATTATGGTCTAATCACAATAACTAACTAAGGAGGGAAAATAATTAAATGAATTTCAAATTAAAACCCTTCTGCATTCGGATCTGAAAGCCCGACATTGATTTCGGGGTCCTCCAGGACCAAAATTTGAAAAGGGGGATCAATTCTTGATAGAGGTAAAAGATGACCTTGACTCTAACCTAGGTTAGGGTCAACCTCAACCTTGACCTAGGGGTCCAGATCCACTCTATGTTGAAGACAAAAGGTTCCAAGGATGCCCAGAGACCTAGAAATGAAGACAGAACAGGGCAGAGTTCCAGAGAGAGGCACAAAGTCCTATGATGAACATGATGAAGGCTAGGAGGACCTATGCCTAGGTCCTACCTATAAAATAGAGCCATAAAGAAGGGAAATTAAGGAGAATCCCTAGGATCCTAACCCTAATTTCACCTAGAATGAAGGAATCAAGTATAGAATGCATCCCAAATGCAAGCTTATCATGATAAATGCACTAAAAGACAGTGTTAAACCTATCAAGATGGAAGTGCTTCCATTTTAAGAAGATACAATATGAAATAAAAATAGTGGGATAGGGTTAGTTCACTTATGATATTCCACCTTGTACGTATGGTGGGTCCGGATATCTTCAATGTCAAGTCATAAAGCATCTTATAAAAATAATCATTTCCTGCAAAAATGTCATGAGATCATCAATCCAAAACTTGTTATGAAGAAGTAAATTATAATTACAATATAAATAATAATAATTTTAAAGTACCTGGAATCTTAAGACATTTTAAAGGCATCAATTCTTTATCGTCCATCAACAATGACGTCTGCATAACTCTCATGCTAGAAACACAAGTAGATCCATGAAATGATGGTGAATTATCACCAATATAGGTACTCTGATCTGTATCCGGTGTAGCAACTATTGGTGTATCTCCTACTGCACAAAATTAATCCACTATGAGATGCACCCAACATTAAAGTACAAATTATCAAATCATAATTAACACAAAACCAAATATAGAAAAATAAGGAGTTACCAGGCATAGACCATGAAGGTGTCGATGTTTGCATGCTCCTTGTTGCCGACATTGCACTCAACAATCTCTGATGGTCAGTCAACCTTCTAGGAGGATTTGCCTGCACTTGATGACCTGGACAATACATTGTGAGTGAAGACATTCTAAAATAATAAAAGTAAGAGTATCTTTCAATAAAGTTTGAGTCAAGATTTTCTTAGAAATTTTGAATTAGTTGTAACTGTACCTTTTCCTATAGCTATATCTACGGTATCAGTAAGTCCAATGCAAAATGTACACTTCTAATCAGTAAGTCTAATGAAGTTTTTGAATGTTCTAAAGAAAAAATTCCTTTTAACTTGTTAACTTAAGGATTATTTTACCTCAGGTGGGAGTTCTGCTAGTATCAGCCTCACCGTGATGTCCATGACCAAGTACTTGAGAAAATAAAAAATCTTGTAACAAGAACACATACATATTTTAGTTGATGACATAAAAGAGTATAAAATATAAACCTTTATAAAAAAAAATTTATAACTAAAGATTCATTACTTCTTACTTCATAATGATGTACTTTCGACATCAATTCATGTTTCCTCTTCAGCATCTCCTCAGTTGGATTTGGATCATCCAAAATATTAATAATTTTTGCACTAACTTTTTTAAATTTTTTCTTCACCATATTTACAGGGTTAGGGATATCTGGGATATTTCATCCATATCTACAGCTATTTCCTATGTTGTTGTAGGTGCTTTTCCCCTATCCTGAACATCAATTTGTTACAGGAATATCAGTAAAACTATCAGAATAACTTCAAAACCCTAAATAAAAGAACATACTAATATAACATTTTTCAACTATCTAATTTGTACAATTACAATAAGGTTTACCGTTGCTAAAGAATGGGTGGGAGGAGCATCCCCGCGGCCTCTATCATGTGGGGGGTCCATGTACTTGTCCTATGACAAAGATTAAATATAAAAACTTTAGCGAACTGGAAGAAATAGACTTAGCAAAAAAACTTATTAATCAAATGGTATATTAGAGTCATAAACTTGGGATTAGTTTAAATGGTATATAGTACTTACCACCCCCATGATAGTAACTTTGTTTGTATCTATGTGATTTAAATGGTAATCTATTAGCAGATATTCCCCTGCACTTATTGATTTTATTGTACATACAAAACCATGATTCTCCTCACACACCTCAAATATGCAATTGGGTTGCTTATTAGTTGACCCGGGCCGCGTACTATTTATAAAACCTGCAATATTCCCTGTTTCTTTTGGTCTCTCATCAATGTACATAACAAATCTTTTACTTTGATCATTTTATTTCCATTGTAAATAATTTTTTGACAGTGCATACCTACGCATACTTTTTTTATATTGAACAATTCACATCCAATCATTGTAATTGTAATAAGGTCTAACATACTCTATCAATTAAACAAAAAAAAATTAACATACCTTTATCCCATCTATGGAAAATAGGCCCAAACCATGTAACGAGGATGGAGCTATGCAATATATCCTCTCGTTAACACAAAAATCAATGTTAATTGGAGGTAGCTCCTTGGGTACCCATTCTTTCTCAAGATATGTGTACCAAAAGGGCATCTTGATGTTACATTTGGTCTCATCATCATAAGAACATGACCCCCTTCAACAAGGAAAAATTGCATGTGTTTATTGAATTTTTTTCTAATCTTTTGACCACTAGTTGATCTCCCTATTTTAGTTGTACTACATGTCAAACTTTCATCTACCATTCCCACACTTCCCTCATTTGAGGAAGATAGATCTGACAAGTACCTATTTAGTGGTTTTTGCAATCCATCAAATGAAATATATAGTTGGTAAGGAGTGAGATATTTTGCTAAATGAGGGTAATGTTGATGAATTCAGCCATAAAATTGATGTTGAGGGTAGTACTATTAATTCATGTGCAATTTAATACCTTATTATTAAACCACTCAATGAAGATGGGCGTAAAGAGAAAGCAAGAAATTAATAAACTATTTCTCTAGGGCGTATTGACTTATACATGATGATCCATGTCATTGTGCAGGATCCTCGTCAAAAGGGTTAAATTTCTTGCATATGTGAATCATTTATCTTAAGTTAGCTAAAAATTACATGATACGTATTGAATAGATGAAAAATGGAATCACCACTATTCAAATGTGTGTGTGTATTGTATGGGGGAAATATGAGATTCACTCCTAAATCCAAATTCCCAAAGGAGAAATCCAATTTGATCAACCAAAAAGGTTAATACACAATCGAATCAATCTAAGGAGAATATGAAAGAGAGAGAGAATAACCCTATGTTTCCCTATGGTTGAATTGAAGTATTTAGTAATTGAAATATAAATACTAACCTCAAATTAGGGTAGATCTAGAAAATGTCAAATTTTGATGTTTGTGTATACTTTCGGGTAATTCTGCAACCTATTCCCGACCGAAAATGCCCAGACAGAGAAAACCCAGGAATCTTTCTCCAAGATGAGCTCAGGTCGAGTTTGACCCTCATAAAAGATCAAATACTACATTCTTTATTTGAAGTTCGATTTTGATTCTATTCGCAGATCTCAAAAGTTCACTGAAAAGGGTATCCAAATTTGCTCTCAGATCTGAAATCCCACACATGTACCTACAAGAAAAAGAGGGTTTTTGTTGTTTGTTTGAGGGGTTTGCCTTGGTCAAACCCTGGTTTGGAATCAACCTTAATATTGAAATAGGAATGCTAGCAAGTAGTAGAAAAGGATCTAACAATGAAGCTATGCAATTCAATAGATATGTAATTGCATTTTGAATGTAAACAAGTATATTGATATGAAAGCTTGAACAAAAAAATAAATGTAAATCAAACCTCCATGATTGTATGCTTGGAATCCACCTTGAAGGAAGAATGAAATGGATCTTGAAGATGAACAAAGGATCTTGAAAGAAGATCACACCATCATGATGGCAGATCTAGGGTTTGAATGATGAATCTTGAATGCTTGAACTAAATCCCTTCAATGGCTTGAATGCTTTAAATCCTTGATCTTCAATGGAGAACTTGAATGGAGAAGAGGACTTGAATGCTTGAATGGATTCTTTCTTGATCACCTTGAGAGCTTGCACATGAAATTTCTTGAGTGTGGATGAATGATGAATGTTGGATGTTGGATTAATCACCTTGCTTGAGAGTGCTTGAGCATGAAAACTTGATGTGAAAATGAGAGAGGAAGGCATCCTTTTATAGTGAACAAGGACACAATCCTCTAGAGGGGCCACCTTGGAGAATTAAATCTCAATTAGGTCCTAACCTTTAGAAAATATACCTAGATTAAATGTAATTAGAGGATTTACCATCCTGAAACCTGAAATGGCCAACTCGGAGGTGGGAAAATAAATATCCCGAAAGCCCGATGCCCAAAAATCAAGGATTCTAGAAATTTGAATGAGGGGGGAAAAATTGAGGTTGGACCTAACCTAGTCACGTTCAACCTCGATCTTGACCTAGTCAGGATCAACCTCAAATTTGACCTTGAGCCCAGATTCAGTCAGAACTAGGTCAGGAGGTCATGGGGATGCCCAGAAACTTAGAAATGATATCAGAATAGGACAGAATGCCAGGGATAGACATAAAATCCTATGATTACTGTGATGAAGGCCAGGAGGACCTATTTCTAAATCCTACCTAGAAAATAGAGCCATGGAAGAGGGAAATTAAGGAGAATCCTCGAGATCCTAACCCTAATTTCACCTAGAATGAAGAAATCAAGTGCAAGGAAGAAGTGGAAAGCGGGGAGAAAACCAAATACATGCAAAGACCCAATCAAGGTACTTAACATGACCTCAAACCACTTACTCAGAGAGCTAAATGCTCTTAACATGGAAGTGCTTCCATTTTAAGACAATACACGTATGCTACAAATTACATAGAAGACAACATGAACAATATACAAGATCGTAAACATGAACAAATTACCTTTACCTTATATATGGAATGCAAGATTGTCAACAGAAGGGGTGATGATGTACTGTGTAGTCAATTGTCTATTTCTAGAAAGGGTGACAATCAAACAAAATATATATATGTAATCAGAAGCAATTAATTGAGAATCATAAGCAATACATTGGTAATCATAAATCATATTTATTGTAATCATTAGAATTGAACACAATGAATTAATTATACTATGCCATTAGATTTGGATACATCAATAAATCAATATTTAATATATATAAATAATTAAATCACATACCTTATCATTGATCATCTTCTTCATCCATCTCATCATCATCATCATCATCATCACTATCATCATCACCATCATCATCATCATCATCATCACCACCACCACCACCACCACCACCGCCACCATCATCATTTTCTTCTTCTTCTTCATCATCTTTAGTATCTTCTTCTTCCATCACATTATACTTTACCGGCCTTCCTCTTGGATCATATCTAACAACAAATGACCAACCTGGTTTATGTGGAACCTCTAAGTAAAACACTTGCTCACATTGGCTTGGAAAAACATATGGCTCATCTCCAAATGGCTCAAATGACTTTATATGAATCATTGTAAATCTATTATCACGTTGAATAACAGTTCTATCAGGATCATTTTGATTCAGTCGTATCCTGTACCATTTTACGATGAATAGAACTAATTTGAAAGAGTTAAAGTCACACTCAAGTATATCATCCAAGATTCCATAGTATCAATTTTGAGAATTTTTAGGATGTATCTCATTTTTAGATGAAATATTAGTGACCTCAAAGACTACAGTTATCTCAGAATCACAAGTTTTCTTCGTGTCATCCAACTTTTTATGCAAAATTTGTGGCCATGATAGTACATATCTTTGTGGTGCTTGACCTGCAATTTTTCAAGCATGTGAAAATTATTTGCATCGTGATTTGAAATGAAACATATGGGTCATGATCATTAATAAATTTTTACGTACCTATCTACCTCTTAAACCATATGCTAGATCAATTACCATAGGTATAAAATTAGATTCTCCATTACGATGAGTTTCTCTAACCAATGAAGCAACACCTTCTCATGTTAATGAGCAACTATTTTTTTGACATCGTTCAATTCATACCGTCATCCAATTAAGATTTTTTGTAATAGACAAATGTATTGCATCCCACTCTCAACCAGTTGTATAACAAAAATAGACCAATTACAAATAACATATATTGAAGATTTATAAGAATTAATTAACTACAATAAAATCTTATAATTACCTCTCACTTTTGTCAATCTATTTTTCCCCATCAAGTACTCCCCTTCGAATTTGTTAATGGAGTTGGGATCCCAAATACGATCTACATGGATCTTTGTTTAAACTTAGGAAAATATTCACTAATGTACACCATGGTTTGGTATACCATATATCCCTCCACCATAGAGCCCTCGGGATGTTCTCTCTGTCAAACCAAGCCCTTCAAAAATTTCAAGTGCCTCTCAACCATCCACATTGACCTAGTTTGTATAGGTCCACACAATTCAATCTCCTCAACTTGATGTATGAAGTAGTGTTTTTGTGCATTGAAAAAAGTTGAAGGTAGACACTTTTGCATTTCACACATAAGATGAGAAATTTTTCTCTTCCAATATTTTATATCTTCTTTATTGATTTCTTTCGATGACAACCACCTCATGTATTTTTCAAGATCATATATAACTTGTTTGACACTGTTGTCGAAGTGGTGTGGGAGAGATAAAGGTAGAACGTACTGCAATAATTATAAAATGATCTTTTCAATATTTTATAAAATAATACAATGAAAACTACATGCAGTATACAAATATATAGTGAATACAAAATAACATGAATTACCTTAAATAAATGTATGCCAATCATGTGTTTTCATCCCTGGCCCAAATTCAATTTTCTTTGATATGAGATTGTTTATGTTCACAGCAAATCCTGTGGGAAATCATATTTTTTGTATGACTTCTTTTATAGCATTGCTCTGCTGCTCCAACAATAACCAAGTAAGGGCACTTATATCAATCTGGTCTCCATTGTTATTTGATCGAATGACATTTTTCATTGCATGATTGGATTCTTTAATGTCACTACAAATTTTGATAATTTTATCTTTGTCACGCCTTTCATCCAATATTTTCCATAATGTCTCTATTACATTCTTTCCAATATGCATAGGATCAAACAAATGCATGATTATGAGTTTCTCATAGTACAATAACCTACTAAATTATGTAGGATAACTTTTTAGTCCTTTTAGAAGTTGGTCATTAATGCCTTAACGACTTTCACGAGCGTCAATTACATTATCAGTAAATAAAACACAATATCAAAATATAAATTTCAAACAAAAACCATCAGATGGAATGACATTACCTTGACTCATTCTATTGTATTCCAACTTCCATAGGCGAAGTGTCATTCTCTGTGGCTTTGATGTAGTCTCTTCTTTCCCATTGAAAATATATTTTTCGGTAGTTTGATACTTATGATTTCTGTGGAGAAAGTGTCTATACTCATCCAACACATGCTTTCCTAAACTTTTTGAATGACGAGATTTCATCTTTGGACCACAAAATGGACATGCAAATTTTTCCTTTGTCTAAAGACCTATCAGATCATGTATAATTGGATTAAATATGTTAATCTTGTATTAGCAACATACCAAAAAAGAGGTTTTAACAAGAGAACATACCACAAAAATATTTTATCCCAAGGGCATCATGTATTGTCCATACAAGCATTGCATGGAATTGAAATTGTCTTTATCCTATTGGTCTAGAGATGTCATACATAATAACCCCATTTCATAACACCATCAACTCGTCGATAAGGGGCTCAATATATACATTCATATATTTAACTTAGTACTTACCTAGTTGAATGAACAAAAATATCACATAATTATTATGACCATTTTGATGGATTATTTATAATAAATTAATTTAGATGACTATTAAATAAAAAAATACCTAGAACAATCATTGTCAATATTATGTGCTCCCTCTTTATGGACATCCAAGGAGGAATTTTATTGTTTATAACAAAAAAAGGCCACACCGAGTATACAGATCTCATCTCTCCAAACGGATTGACACTATCCGCTACCAATGAAAGCCTGAGATTACAAGGTTCTTCTTTAAAGTGTGGCCAAGTTTCCTCTATTTCCTTAAATGTTGAACCATTTGCAGGCATTCACATAATGTCATCTTGACTTCTATTGCATGCATGGTAATCCATAAATTGTGCCAAGCTAGTGCACCTGAATAATCATTGCAGACGTAGAATAATGGGAATATATCGAAGAACCTTGCAAGGCACCTTTTTTGTTATTTAATTAGATCGATATCTACTAATATGACAATCAGGGCATTCTGTTGCAAATTCATGTTGTTTATGATATATAATATGATCATTCAGACATGCATGTATTGTTTGGTACTCCATTCCAATATCTTTCATAATGGCAGATAATTCTTGGTACGAGCAAGGTAGAATGTTTGATGCTAGTAAAAAATAATCACCTATCAATCTACGACCAAAAATATAATTTTTTAATATAAAGAATATTATTTGGTACATGATTCACCCTTTGTTAACTATAAGTAAATTACGACTAAAAAATATGAAAAAATATGACATATATGACATACCTTAACATACGTATGATTGCTACGTTGGACAAACCATTCATAACCTTTAAGTTCACCAAAAATAATACAATGGAAAGAAGAGTTGTTTGGGAGCCTTCGTATAGGGACTCATATGCCTTCTCAAGTATAGGTACATCAAGGTCATCTGCATCATCATCATCAGTTGTGCCAGTACCATCATCTTGATCATCGTGATCTTCTTCCATGGGATCATTACCTTCTACTTCAATATTCACACCTCCATGTTCCCTCATTTGGAAATCCACATTCTCTAGATTATCATGGTCCATAACATGAAACTCAGGGTGGTTGACCTATATCAAAATGATGACCTTAAATTAACCATGACCATGATGTCATCATCAATTCATTTCTTATGTATATAAATTATTAAAATAATATATTGAAATACATGCCAATGGATGAAATTTGTTTCCCCCTTCAATGTGACCATGATGCCTACAATATTCCTCAGCTGTTTTGATTATATATCTTCAAGTCTCTAAGCCCTTGCAAATTTTGCAGGGACAATAACATTTTCCATCACCTTTTCGTTTAAAGTTAGAGCACAATTTAGCAATTGTCTCCTTATTTTGTTCTGGGTTGATATTGTCAGACATGGTCTTTCTTGAATGGAATGACTCATTACTTGTGCGGGATTTCACCCAATGTGCCCATGGCCTGTCCTGAGGAGCGGCTAAGCCTACACCCTAGTTTGGTCTCATGCTCTAATAATTTACCTTGTGGCTGAGCACAAATTCAGCATACAATTTTTTTATGAAATAGAATGGGACATCCAAATTGTTGTGGGGTGGTCTATCAAAAACCATCCACCAACAGTTCCAAAAGTTGTCATGTATTCCATCATTTGTGCACCATTTAATTGACAACTTGGTTTTTTTAGGGTCCACTTTTAAACCAGCTTTGGGATCCACAAAAAGATTACATATGTCATGTTTTATTATGTTTAGGTTCATAACTTGATCATAGTCAAGTCCATCGTCAAACTAGGCATGCATGGAATCGCATCAAAGAAGTGCAACATTATGTTGCTTTGTAAGTTTCTCCATGTTTTCAATAATGGAGTTCAACATGGAAAATATGAGGCACAATGTGGGGATATTGGCATATGTGGTCTGATATCCTCTAAGCTAATTTAGATTGTCTCCTATGAGATCCTCTAAATGTCGAGGGTTTGAGACTGGTTGGTCTTCTGAAAGTGGGGGATTGTTTGGAGGTGGTTCTAGATTATTTGCGGGATCATTGGGAGGGTTTTCTGATTGGTTTGAATCCATGTCTGATTAAAATTAAAACCCAAATAGACAATTATTATCAATTTAAAAAACAATAAACAATCTCATTTAAACCCTAGTTTTTATTTTAAAAAATTACAAATTTCAATTAAAAAATAATAAAAACTTAAAAATTTAACTTACCTATGATCTTGAGAAAATTGGATATGAGATTATATCGGATATGCGAAACCCTTTGAGATGTGTTCAACATTTTCACAATGAAAATGTTGAACGCGGTTGTGGGCTACAAATAGAAATTATTGGTGAAAATCGGATATCCGATTAGGCATGTGCTTTGGCTTTTGGCTTGGCCAGGTGTACTGACATCCAGGCCTACTAAAAAGTCAACAAACTTTTTAGTGCACTTTTGGACGAGTGAAAAGTTCATTTTTTCACATTGCCACTTTTTGGCATACCATGATCCTGCACATACCCACATAACACACTTATTTTTATCATGGAAACCCTTGGTCAGAGGTAAAAACCACAGTGGGGATGAAACTCACAATCCTTTCACTGCAATAGAAAAGAGTGCTCTGTTAGGAGCTTACAATTTTTCACTTTCTAGGTGACTCACCCTGCTAGGAGTGATTGATACCTTGTTAGAAGTATCAACAGTCCTATTAAAGACTACCTTGTTAGAGGATTTAATCCCACTATTACAATATTTTCCATGTTAAGGGATTTACATAAAAGTCCTGCTAAAGACTACCATGTTAAGGGATTTACACAAACTTGTTGAAACTATTAGGAATACCACAAGAGAAATTAACCTATGATATGCACTCTGCAATGCTAATCAAATCCTTGATGCTCTATCCTAATTTTGTATCCAATCATGTACCTTCTCTGCTAATAAATCTGTAACTGCAACTTAACACTTCATCAACTTTTCAACAACAACAGTAGCTTCCTTCTCCCATTCCTCATTTTTTTAAAAATAACTATGCCCTCATATATTATCTCCACTATCAAATGCATAACCTAAATAGGGTTTCCTTTTTCCTCCAAACTTCCTTTTCCAATCGTAACTAACTCACAAAAACTTGAAATCCTTACCGCATCGGCCAAATCATAATTCAAGTTAGCATTCCCTATGAAATATTCCTTTATTCTTATTTTCCAAAACATAGCTTGGAATCATGCATAAATCTGTACATAATTCCCTAAGAATTGACTCATTTGATTCCTCGATCAATGTACTACATTTTTCATGTTTTCCAGATTCACTTAATCTTCCACCAACATAACCGATTTAACCAATTAAGCAAAATTGTTCAATGACCTTTATGTTTAACATGTTCATTCTACTAGTTGGTTGATAGTATCTTCATTATTGCCTATACCAGTGTGACCTAAGAGTCACGGTCACAAATCATAGTTCACCGATTGTCTTTACACCTTCCAATGTACCAATGTCTAGACCTGTCGTCCTTTACTAATCTACTCTCTTTACATGTCTATCCTTCACCCGTTATCATGTTCACTCATTGTCTTACTATGTACCAGTTGGGTATAACTATGTACCAGTTGGTGTAACTTCACATACTTTTCAAAAAAATTATCACTGATGTAATGGTTTGCTAGCAATGACAAGCATACTCTTCTCAATCATCATCAATGTCATCTAACTCATCAATCTGCCAACAAAAACAATGACAAATGATTTGAATTTTTATCTTTTGATCCTTAATTTCTCATAATTACTTTTACCTCAAAAAATTATATCGATGATGCAAACAATCATACATTGCACATCAATCAACCAGATCAAACTCAACATACCACATCAATTGAATCATACCAGAGACATGCCAGATACAACATGTATCATCTCTAAGACGGGGAACCTACAAATATTGAATTATAGAACTCTCCCTGAGCAAAGTAGTAGGCTCAATTTCTGGAAGAGCTAGCACCAGGATCCGATGCCATAAAACTCTCTTCACTTGTCTCCTTTTTCTTCCATGCCATAATTGTCTTCTGAGATTCACCTAAAACTGTAACATTCTTATCATTTTTATACAAAACATAAAATTCTCTTTTTTTAATATAGATTTTCAACACTAAAACCTAATGCTTGCATTTTGTTTAATAACATTTTGCTGTATAATTTTTTCAATAAGTATCACCTATGTCTAATCCAACATTAAAATTACCTCTCTAGTCAGCATGAAGAGATTTGGATATTTCTAATTCCTGTAATAAATGAGTATAGGTTGAGTGGCCAACATTTAATTGGGTAGATTACCCCTTCAAAAAATTCTAAATAACATTTACGGTATCTTCAAAGTAAGAACTAGAGAGATTTTGAAGGAGGAAAACAATGATTTGAGAGGGAGGGAGTACTCTTCCCAAAACCACAGCTGACCCTCCAGCATAGTGTCCAGTTGTTGACAAAAATACAATCCACAAGAAAGAACCCTCTAGTGTAGGGATGAAGATCAATAGGCTTCTTGGTGAGAGGCCTTAAGGAATCTAAAATCCACTAATGCAATTTGAGGAGAGTAGGCCAAAACCCATTAACCTACAAAAAAATATCGTGATGAGAAAATAAATTTTCACTTTCAACCACCTTACCAAAAACCATAGCAAAAGGAGCAAGTGGGCATGGTATTGGGTGAACCTTCCCATGCAGAAAAGTAGACACAGTAAAACCCATCATATTAGCAAAGGAGAGACCACCATTTTCCACCACACTAATCTCAAACAAAAAGTAAATAATAGTATAACATTTCTTGATGATGGTTTAGTATAACATTCTTGATGATTAATGATAGAAAATTTCTAAAATCCATAACAATGTTGTTAGTATGTTCCTAGATATGTTTCTAGACGTTAAAAACTTACGCACACTCATATCCAAAAACATACTAGCAACATTCTTGATGATGGTTAATGACTCGTATAGATCATTTTGTCTTTCATGAGCTAATACATACCCTCATTTGTTAGTGTGACAAAAATAAATAAATATTGGGAAACATCTATGATTGCATAAATACAATTGTGGAGCAAGTTAAAAACATAATCAATAAAAAAAAAGTATGGTCTCTTCAAAACTATTTTTTAATATTAGATATCGTTCACAAAACACGCCATTACAATATAAGGAGTTGGAGCTCCATAGTGCAAATTACAATATCATGAGAAACTAATAATAAAATATAGTTGAGAATGTTAATACTAAACCGGTTACTGAGAGAGTGGGTGAATTAGTAAATATTATCTTTCTGCATGTTTAAAACTTGTAAATAGATCATTAAATGTAAAACAGAATATAATCAATTATTCACAAGCATAAACAGATCACACAAATCAACTCAAGTATTTATACGTGGAAACCCTCGATTAGAAGGAAAAAACCATGGTGAGATAGAGCTCACAGCTTCACTATCGCAGAATGAAGGCGCCCTATTAGGAGCTTACAAAAGCACTGATTGAAGTGCTACCCGGTTAAGGGATTTTATAAAAGATCTGTTAAGATCTAAACTCTGTTAGGAATTGCCTAGTTATAGGACTTTGAACATCTACAAAGTTGTTACCCTGTTAGGGGATTTTACAAAGAACCAATTAGGTTCACCCTAATAGAGGGATTTCAATATGTTTTCATTCTCTATATAAGTAATGATCTTATTTTGACACTGTCTGTCAGATTAGATCATACCTGTTGATCTCTTCTTTGGTTTGCCTAGCTATTGATCTCTCTTACTTTCTTTACCTTTGTGCCTGCAGCACTACTTAGAAGATATCTCTCATCTGCTCTATGCAATCATCAACTATCAACAACACTTTTCTTTGTGTTCTATGACCTATATTTATATTAGAGTTCATCGTGATGAAACCCTTAACTCATAGAACCGCCAGGCTGCAAACTCTGCATTAAATCATGCAATCAAAAAAAATCTTTGCGCTTTGATCTGGAGTTTACCTTCCAAAAGAATCTGCAAGAATAAAGCTAACTCCTATTAAAAAGCTAACTCTACTTCTCAGTGGTGGATGTCCCATATAATCCGCCTTTTGACTTAAACTATAACTTAAATTGATTCATAAAATCTGGATCGGATCTATCTTACAGTTAGACTGGTATACCCTTATACTCGGTTTGTCCCTGTATGCTTCATAAGACTGGTTTTGTGTTCTTGATTCAGTCTATGGTGAAGCTATCAAAATAGTCAACCGATGCATACATTATGTTCTTCATCTACCGGTGTTGTCTAAGTAATGTGAGTGACCGATGACCCTTTATCGGTGTGAGATTTGTGAAAAATAGTAATGACAACTCATATTGCTAACAATCTTCCCCTTTGTCATTGGTGGAAAAAGCTTCACAAACTTTACTCACTTACTAAATACCAGTACCTTGTATTGGTAGAACACTACTTCCCCTGACTGAATCCTCCAGTATGTAAAGTTCTGTTTGGTTCTGTCTTGTACAGTACTGTGTCCTTTGCACTGGGTCTATCCTTTGCTTCCTTGGTTCTATCCTTATACTCTTCCCCTGTATACTCTTCCCCTTTTTGCCTCTAGAGGACAAAGGGTAAAGCATATCTTCACAGTTGAAGCTTGGTAAAGATATCCTTGTATATTGTTCTGCCTGAATGAAGGAATGGTGCTCATTGACCGGTTACATATTCTGAATTCTTTTGGGCTGCTGTCAGAGAAATAATGATATTCTCCATGTCTTCCATAGTTTTTTAGGCTGGTTCATTGATTAGATCTTCAAGAGAAGATGTTGTTATATTCATGATGTCAAATTTGGGTGCCAAGAACACTTGAAATCCAATAATATCTTGGATCCTCTTATTTTTCTCTTCAGCAATTTTTCTGAGTGCAAGAGTTAAATTGTTATTTCTCTACTGTAGGATATTGTAGTCTTGCTCTTAATATCAAACTGAGAGGACAATGTTTTAATCTCTTCTGTGATCTTGGTAGACTTTTCTGACAAATCTTGCAAAAATACTTCAAAGTTTGATGTTCTACTCATCAAACTTCCTACTTCTTGAAGTTGCTATTAGAGAATTCTTAAGTTTGTTGTCACATTCACCTTAATCTCTTCAACCTGTTTGTGGAGTATCTCTAGCCTTTTCTTCTCATAATGGTCGATCGCCACTATTTTCAGATCTATGAGATCCTCACCGATTGCTTGTGCCAACACTTCTAGTTGATCGATGACTGGTTCATTGCTATCGACGTCAATATCAGGGATGAAGTTGCACAAAATGTTCTTTACAATGGTTAGGACCATGTCCTATTTTCTTTTGGTCATCTCTTTGAGCTGCCTGGTTGACATCTTGTTGATGTCTACCACTGTATCGGTAGTTTTACTCCTTTTTGCTTCCTTCTCCTCGGCAAAAGACAACTTCCTTTTAGAGGAGGAGCTTGGAATGTCTCCTTGTTCTTGTTGTCCTTGCTCTTGCTTTGGTTTAAGTTGCTCAGTGTGGACTGGGATGTCTTCATCTTGTCCCTTATCATCTTTTGTTCCTTGATGAGCTTTTTTCTCCATTTGAACTTCTCCTTCTGGTAGATTTTGTTCTTCAGAAGGTGTTTCCTCAGTTTGAGCATCTTCATCTGGTTTCTTATCAGCATCTTGTTCTTTTTCTCCCAATGGGACTTCTTTTTTTTGTTGCTCCTCAACCGTATGAAGTTCTCCTATGGATATATCAATTTATGTCCCTTGTTCAACATTTACTTGTCCATTAGTTATGAACTCTTCTATTTGAGCTTTTTCCTTTTCAATAGAAGTTGCTTCACCAGTTGTGGGTTTGACCGGTGTTTCTTGCATTTAGGCAGTTTGATCCTGAGGACCTAGTTTATCCAATTCACTGAAGTCATACTTACGCCAGTAGTGTAGAGTTGCTTTGTAGACTCGATTCTCATATCCGTTTAAAATTTATGCAACTCTGTCAAATGTCTTTAAGTTCATGGATACTTCTTCTAATAGAAGCTTTATTCTTTCTTCGTTGAATCCAAGTTTGACCTTAAGCAATGTTTCCCTTGTGATTTTGGTGTTTATGCCTAGACCAATTTTCAATTTTGATTGTAGCACGTTATTCATTTTTGGTGGGAACTTGGACCTGAAGTACCTTGGAGTCCTATTATAATCTATGAAATTTTCTACTATCCCTACAATTAGCTTTTGTTTGTCCTCTTTGTTTAGTACATTGTACCAATTTGTAGCATTATCTGCTTCTCCAAAGTCCATTACCTCAGTAATTATATCATCAACATGCATGGGTTTGATGTTACCTTTGCTTGAAGATATGAGAATGTTGGATTTGCTGTCTGATCTTTGGTTAAGTCTACTAATGCTGGTGTTTCTTCTCCAAGTACTCCTTTCCCTTTACCGGTGTCAGCTCCTGGTTTAGTTGTTGTTCTTTGAGCTACTTCTTGTTCTACTTGATGCTGGGTTTGGAGAAGTTTGGTCCATAGTGCTACTTCTTCATTATGTACTTTCTCAATTTCTCCAATAAGCATGAGACCTATCCTTTTTATGGTTTCGAAGGTTTTTTGATGAAGTTCAGCTTGTTATGTAGCTTCGTCAAGAGTAAGGTGATTTTGGACCTGTAAAAGAGCTTTTATCCTTAGCTCCTTTTCTCTATCTTCTGTGGCTTTCCACGGAGCTTCAATATTTTGTAGAAGATGTTCAGGTAGAGTCGTGTGCAGTCCACTGGGATGAAGATTAAATTTATGGAGGCAGAATGCTACAGCTTCTTCAAGCTTTCCTTTGTCTTCATCATTGGCTACTTCATATCTTCTTCTAACATAACCTAAATTCCCAAATTCTTTCAGTCCTACCACAATTTCGTCAATTGTGGGTTTGGCTTTTCTAGGTGGATCCTCCTTTGCCATTTTTCCAGTATTCTTCTTTCTAATCAGAGGAACTATGTCCTCGGCCTCTATCTCTTCTAGTTCTTCCTCTTGGATGCTGGGCACTGGTTCTACTTTCTTCCTTCGACCCTTGGGTTGTTTTGTCACTAATTTCTTCTTTGGTGTGCGTGTCCTTTTGTAGACAATATTGACTAGTGCCATTTTTGATAGATTTTGAAGAATCTCAGTAGATGTGCCAAATCGATTGGCACCGAGATCCAAATTTGCATCATTTAGTGCATCAGCATATGCCTTAGCAATCTTGGCAGAGATTTTGTAACCCATCTCAGGAGCATACACATCTCTTGGTTCCACTACTTGAATGATGCAGTTGTCGATGGTAACCAGAAAACATATGTCCTCCTTGTAAAGGTCAATAATAGTTGACAATACTCTTTCTCTTTCATGCATCTTCAATTGAAACTCTTCAAAATAATCAGTCATCGCTTTGCTTAATTGATCTCCCAGTCAGTTAGTCATTTCAGTGATTTGATGCATGACCAGTTTATCGGTTGTCCAAGTCACTTTATCGATACCTGGGAAGAAATCCAAGTAGAAAAAGTATAGGCACATCAGGAGGGTTCCATACTTCATGGATTTCATTTTTACAACTCCAAGCCTCTTCATATTTTCAAATATTTGGCTCTGAAGCATTGCATAGATGTCGTATTGGGCATTCTCGTGCATGATGCGGTGCGCAACATGAATTGCACCACCCGGTATGTTGTTCTAGTTTCTTGACTAATAAACCTTGTATCTGATGACAGCAGATGCAAAGCATACTCCATCTTCAATGTCATTCACAGTCATAAGTTGACCATCAGATTTTGACTTGGTCAACTTGTTGACGACGATATTGGTGATGGTGTGAAGGGTTAGTGCTCCCCCTTTATCACTATATCCAATTACTCTATGGAGATCTTCTTTGGTGATCTTGTGACATGCGCCTCTAGTGAGCCAAAAACTTGGTTCGTGAAGATGGCTCAACACCAATCTTACTTGTTCTTCTTGAAAGATTGCAGGGTGGCATACACCATTTATTAATCCGAATGATACTAGATTGGTGTATTTTTCAAGAAGTTTCCCTTCTTCACATAGTGACAGATACTCTCCTTGAATGTAAGTTTCTCTTAGTTCTTCCTGTTTGGCATGAATAAACACTGTAACATCCTCGGTCAAGAGAACTCCTTTTGGTATAGAGTCATTTTCTTGATTCTGAATCGGCAGGATGTTGTATGTTGGCCTATCCACCTGATCTCCTTTGATCAATTTCATGGTAGCAGAAGATGAGGCCATACTTGCTAATCGTTAAATTGATGAGAGTAGCTTAGATCGATATTGCAAATAATGATTCTCAGTGATCAAGGTGCAAGAAAAATGTTTTAGTACAAGAATTCGTAAATAATACAATAAGCAGAGTGAAAACTTGTGAGTAATTCTCCTTTCTTTTACAGAGTTAGATTATAATGGTAATTACCAAATGCTAACTATTTGTTAAACAGCTACAGTGATAAATGCTTTACCTAACTTTACTTTTCATTTTCTCAACCGGTTAATCATAATTTTCCTTACTAGTTTTTCCTTGCAGACCGAGTGAGTCCGATTCTCACTAGTCATACCAAGAACGGTAGGGAATCTATCGGTTCTCTCTAAGCCTTCTCAGATCAATTTGCTGATGAAATATTGCCATCAGTAGATGGTGATCTTTCCTCTATCTTCTCTTCAGCGGGGCTCTTTGATTCTTTTACTAACCAAATCTGTTTGACTAATTTCTCAGTCTTCTCTTCCCTATTGGTTTTTTCTTCAAGTTTGACCAGTCCCTTCTTCTTACTAGATAACCGGTTCCTGCACTCTTTGGCTTTGTGTCCAACTTTATTGCAGTGATAGAAGACTACCCTAGTTGTCTTTCCTGGGTACGCTCTTCTTGTGTTGGTTGACTTGTCCCAAGAGCCATTTTAATTGTGTGATCCATGGTTCATACAATTGACTATACTCTGGTTCTTGTTTCTCTTGGTGAATACCAACTTTGGGGATCTAAATGTCATTGTCTTGGATCTGCATTCTTCTGCCTTGTGTCCAAATTTGTTGCATGCATAGCAGTAGCCCCTGAAGCTTCCCCTGGTACTACTGGACATAGATATGGGACTAGACCAGCACTCATTGGTCTTGTGACCATCTTTACGGTAGTTCTTGCAATGACTGTTATTGGTCCTTACCGATGCATTTCTACAATTGTTAGTTTTATGACCTGGTTTCTCACAGTGCTTACAAGATGTGTTAATGATATTCTTACCTTTTTGTGCTAGTGGTTTCTTCTTATCCTTCTTGATTGCATATTCCCTAGAAGGCTCACCATTTTCATTGGTAACTTCACCGGTGAATCGAAGACCGGTTTGATCTTTATGCCTTCTTTGAGCTTTAAGTTGCTCATCAAGCTTAGTCGAGTTTTTATTGTATCTTTTCAAATTTTCATTTGTTTCTTCAAATTTATTCATTTTTTCCCTCAATTGATACAATTCTAGAGATAGTCTATTGCATGCTTTATTTATGTTATGCCAGCCTTTCTCCATGTGAGCATTTTCTTGGGTGACACTCTGCATGTCTTCTTGAAGTTGCAGGATGATAAGTTCATCTGCTCCTATCACTTCCACTGCTCAGTCCCTTGCTTTCTCAAAGGTTGTCAAGGACTTTACTGCTGAGTTCCTTTCATCTTCAGCTTTTCTCTTTTTCTCGATTAGTTCGGTCATCCTCAGGGCATTGTCCTCTTCATCTCTCTTAAGATTAGAGATCTAATTAGTCAAGATCTGATTCTTGTCCATGAGTTCAGATATTGCCTCCTCAGCTTCATCAAATCCACTATGCCCAGAGAGTTCATCAATGGTTTCATTGCTCTCATTTAACTGTAACGCTAGCTCCTTTCTCTTTGCAAGTGATCTCCTCAATCTATTCTCCAGAGATGTAATGATGTCATTAGCTTCCTCGAGTTATTTTTTATACCAGTAAACTTCCATGATCTTTCTCTCAAGTTGTTAGAACTTGGCTCTGATACCAATTGTTAATACTAAATCGGTTACTGAGAGGGGGGGTGAATCAATAAATATTATCTTTCTGCATGTTTAAAACTTGTAAATAGATCATTAAATGTAAAATAGAATATAATCAATCATTCACAAGCATAAACAGATCACACAGATCAACTCAAGTATTTATACGTGGAAACCCTCGGTTAGAAGAAAAAACCACGGTGAGACAGAGCTCACAACTTCACTATTACAGAATGAAGGCACCATGTTAGGAGCTTACAAAAGCACTGATTGAAGTGCTACCCGGTTAAGGGATTTTACACAAGATCTGTTAATATCTGAACTCTGTTATGAGTTGCCTAGTTATAGGACTTTGAACATCTACAAAGTTGTTACCCTGTTAGGGGATTTTACAAAGAACCAATTAGGTTCACCCTGATAGAGGGATTTCAATATGCTTTCATTTCCTATATAAGTAATTATCTTATTTTGACACTGTCTGTCAGATTAGATCATACCTATTGATCTCTTCTTCAGTTTTCCTAGCTGTTGATCTCTCTTACTTTATTTACCTTTGTGCCTGCAACACTTCTCAGAAGATATCTCTCCTCTACTCTATGAAATCATCAACTATTAACAACACTTTTCTTTGTGTCCTATGACCTATATTTATATTAGAGTTCATCATGATGAAACCCTTAACTCATAGAACCACCAGGCTGCAAACTCCGCATTAAATCATGCAATCAGCAAAAAGCTATGCGCTTTGATTTGGAGTTTACCTTCCAAAAGCATCCACAGGAATAAAGCTAACTCTACTTCTCAGCGGTGGATGTCTCGTATAATCTGGCTTTTGACTTAAACTATAAATCAAATTGATCCATAAAATTCAGATCAGATCTATCTTGCAATTGTAATCATCTAAAAATGGTCATCTAGACTATTAGCCCCTTTTGCTAAAATCATCAATTGCTTATTCTTGATCAAATCCTAGTTCTATCATTTATTCAATTATTTTCTATGGGCTAACCATTTTATCCTAAAGTCTTTATTTAATTAAAAGGATTTCCCTCCTCTTTTAATTAAATAAAAAGCCCCCCACTTTTTCTCTTATCCTAAGTTGCACAAATAAAGCATTATTCTTATTTTATAAAAAGGGAAAAAGCATTTTTTGTCTCATATGGGTACAAAAGTCAACTCTTATTTTCTCATTGGAGGATACTTGTGCACATGGATTGCTCCTCTTTGATGCTCCACCATTGATTAAATCTTTTGCCTCTTAATCTTCATGGTCCATTCCTTCTCATTTCTTATAAAAGGAGAGCTCTCTTCTTCATTCTAGATCCCCAACTTTTTATGCTAACTTTATGCTGCAGGATTTCTTGGAGACTTTAGAGCTTTTGAATACTTTGGAGCCTTTTGGAGACCTTTCTACATTTAGCTTTCATTCTTGCATTCTTAGCTTAGCTTCATGTTTATGCTTTCTTAGATTAGTTTCCTTTCAAGCTCTAGCTTAGATCTCACATAGTCTAAATAGTAAGGATTTGTAATACTTCTATCTTTCATTTTTATAGCTTAGCTTGCATTTCCATTTCTAGCATAGTTGCATTGCATTTGCATTTCCATTTGATTCTAGGGGATATTGGCATTCTTTCCCTTGTCTTCATTTGAATCTCTCATTGCATGGTTTACTAGCAAGGTTATTGGCTTAATAGCTCTAGATGAGAGCATTCTTAACACCCTTGCACTCCATGCCTAGGGAGCTCTAAATCGATTTCTCAAAGTTTTCAATCCATGGATTCTCTTGGAAGCAATGATTTAGAGAAGTGCACTATTTAGTGTGTACATTTTTTGCGCCCACCGTGGGGCAGAGCATTATTATTTTGTCCTTAATTTTCTGCATTTCCATCAAATTTTTCGTCAAATTTTAGCTTCATTTTTTGCTCTCGGGTTTTTTAGTCTCAAATTATCGTGCTATAGTTTTCCAGTATCGTGCGATAGTTCGCGTATGGTCGTACGATACTTTACCAGTTAAAGTATCACCCCCGTTTGAGACATTCTATCGCCATGTTTGAGACATTATGTCGCCTGCAGTAAAGTGAAGTATCGCCCAGAAATATAGTATTGCCTCATTATATTGTAAAGTATCTCGCGATATATCTGGCGACTGTACTATCACCCAGACTTGAAAGTGGTTTTTTTTAGTTCTTTTTTATTTTTTTGAAAATTTCAGCGTTTTCAGAATCACTCTGGAAAACTGACACCCATTTTTTAGAAATTTTCACATACTGTATAGAAAATTTAAGTGTGATATATCATTAGAAAGCTCTTTCCAAGCCTAATCCAACCATGTTGGTTTCATTTTCAAATTTTGTCATTTGATTAGCTATTTTACTTGCAGATTATCTGATTTTTGATGTGCTAACCATTGTGGGGCTAACAAATTGTGCTTATAGGTGCTCTCATTACTTGATTATTTGCTCAAAAGAACGCATGTCAAAGCTTCAAATGCACAAGGGCTACTAACGGTTTTTGTAGAGCTGCCCAAAGCATAAAAACCCAATCAAGCGCTTGTTGTTTATTTCATTTTCAAGTGTGGCAATTACTAGTTGTTTCATTTCATAGGAGCATAATATCTTGTTATAGGGATTCTTGGGTGGTAGGAGAAGTATGCTCTTCACCCTTGTGGTGAACCAAAAAATCTTGACCCATCTTTGGATTTTGAAAGCAAGAGGGTAATTGAACATTTGCTTGGTGTGTTTGGGAGAAAAATTTGAGATAGAGGAGTATGCTCTTCACCTTTGTGGTGAAACAAAAACCTTGAACCTCATAAGTTGATCCACTCTTTGTTTAGATCTTTAGAATCCTTTAGCGGGCCTTCTCTTGAGCAATCAAGAGGAATGACCCAAGTGGGGACAAGCTAATACCGAGCTATTCCAACCCACTATAATCTCAAGGCTATCGAGGACACAAAACCTTGGTAGACATAGTACTTGTCTTCGCTTGGTGTGAGTACTTGTGGGATTGTGACCATGAAAAAAATGTCAAACAAGAATGCTTAAGGTACTCTTGTGGCCACGAGGTTCGTTACTTGCCACAAGGTAAGGAGTCCCTTTGGGGAGCAAGAGGGGTGCTATGAACGAAAGCCCTTACTAAGAACCATAGATAGAAGCCACCCTATTTTTCCGCTTAGCTTCTTGGTGCAAGGATTCATCCAAGTGGAATAACCCGAATCACCCCAAGATTACTCACCATCTGTGTTCCTTTGGTTGTGTCATTGGCACTTCCACAACAACACCAACATCTATTGTGGGCAACCACTTTGTGTGAGGCAATGGAACATCAAGTGTGGGAAAAGTTGCTAAGTATTGAGCCTTTGTCCTTTTAGGATAGTGAGTGCTTGAAGTGTTCTCGCTGTGATATACCCGTGCAAACATTTTTGAACATACAAACATTGCGATAGTGCTCATAGAATTTTTCATTTTGATATCCCAATTTTTTGTCTTGGAAAGGTTGTTTTTGCTCTTGCACAAGTGTTTGATGACATGTTTGATCACCTGCTATTTGCAAACTTGTCTACTTCCTGATATTATTGTGCTTGAAATCAAAAAAATTGTACTTGCAACTTACAACATTGACCAAATTGCTTTCAACACTGAATCTTCCATGTTCACTGGTCAAGAGTCATGTGACACTTAAACTTGAACTTAAATCGCCCTGAGTTATTCTACCATCCTGTTGCTGTTGTAATTCGAAGCTGCTAAACTTGCATTTTAACCTATTGTAGAGTGTCTTTTTCTGTTCTTATCTGAAGTTGGTTTGTTACCTACATGCTTAGGATTGTTCTAGACTAAAACAAATGAGCTAAAACTATTAGATTTGAGCCTATCAAATGTCACTTTTGATCACTTGTCAAAACACGGTTACCTATCTAGCTACTTGCTAATCGAGCTTCTTGCTCACATCTAGGCTTGTATCAATTGACTGTTGTAAGTTCTTGAGCACTTTGACCAACCATCTCTATTGTTCTATCTCAACAAGTGATCATCATTGGCTTTTGCTTATCTCAACATCTAAGAAACTTTGTCTCATTTTATTGGTTGAACAACATTCTTTTTCATGCATGTTACAACTCGGTCTCAATTTGAACAAGGGAGTCACCCTCCGTTCAATTATACGCAGTTACCTTCTCCTACTAGATGCTCACGAGCACCTGTTAGCAACGCTAGTTCTAGTTCTAAGGATTCTAAGGCCACCCCGTGGTACAAAGGAGGTTTCCTCTTTTCAGCATTTAAGTTCTCCAAAAACATAGACAGTGTCTCACTCACCTTGCCCGAAAAATAAAAGTTTCACCGTTTGCAAGATCACTTTGAGCATAGAGACAACCAAAAGCGCTTAGACCAGGAAAATAGTGAGAACATAATGGATGCTTCTAGGTGCATGGCTATGAGAGGCATGTCTCACGAGCAACCCGAGACTAGTGGTTATGAGCATAGACCACTTTTTGATGTTCATGGAAATTATGGAAACAACACGCCACCTAGGTCTCCTTCGAGATGAACTTTTGCTATACCTTCTTCACCTCCTAGACCACCTCCCTCTCACCATGAGGAAGAGGCCGCTGATGAAATTTCTAGTGAGGATCTTATTGCATTTGAACAAGATGAGGACTCCCACCGAAAGATGCTTAAGCTTTTAGAGCGCAATGGAGACCAATATTTCCAATATATGACTTCTAGAGGATACAAGCTTCCTCCCGACTATGATGTCAGACAAATTGTCCAACAAAGAGTACCAACTAAATTGGAAGTCCTTAAGGAAGAACTACGTCAGAAAAATCAACACCTTACCCAAATGGCAATAGAAAGAGAGCCTCCAAAGGTCTCCTTTGTAGAATCTATTTGTGCTCTTCCATTTGATAGGAGTCTATACATGGTCCCATTTCCTAGGGATATTGAGGTTCCTAAATATGACAAGTATGATGGAAATGGTGATCCCCATGACCATGTGCGTCACTTTTACGCTCTTAGCATGGACTTCCTTCACGAAGACACATTTTTTCTATGATTATTCCCTCGAAGCTTAAGAGGACAAGCTTTAGAATGGTTTACAAAGTTGACACCTCGTTTGAAGACTTTTGATGAGTTGGCTATTTGCTTCACACAACAATATTCATACAACATTCAACAACCTATCACTATGATAGACCTTAGTGCTCTAAGGAAAAATCAAGGTGAGCCTTTTGCTACTTATCTACAACGTTGGAGATCATTGTATTCTAGATATCCTCGTCAGCTACCCAAGAGAGAAAAGATTGACATCTTCGTCAACACTCTAGTGCCTGAGCTATATTATGATCTTAGGAAACAACTGTTCTCCTCTTTCAATGACATGGTTGAAAGTGCATATCAAATTGAAGATGTTGCCATCAGAAAGGGTGATATTGTTATTAATAATGATACTAGAGGCAATGGCAAGGATAAGAACAAACCTTGGAATAGAAACAAGTATGTTGTTAATGATGGTGTGGTGGACGTCCCTAAAGCTAAAGAGACTGCTTTCAACCTTTCTAATGCCATCTATGCAGCAAAACAACAAGAAGCTGCCAACACTCGAGATGCTCCTAAGCCTCAATATGCTGATAAGCCAAAGAAGCAATTCTGACGACGGGTCTATACCCCATTGGCTGAACCATATGATGTGATTCTTGAGACTTTGGTTTCCAATAATTATCTTATGCTTCCTGAGAAAACTCATCCCTATGATCCGCCAGTTAAGCCAGATTGGTGGAGAGAGGAGTATTACTACCACTATCATAGAAACAAGGGACACAAGACTGACAATTGTTTCACGCTTAAAGATATTATACAAGATCTCATTGATGGAGGCACAATTCTCACAAATGGCTTAGTTAAAAATTCTGATCACCAGGCTTTCAAAGATCCTCTACCTAAGTATGACAAGGGGGAGTCCTCTCAACCAAATAAAAAGAATCATGATGCTAAGATCAACTACACATATACTTTTGATTCACCTGTGATCAACATGGTAGAGCTTGTTGAGAGTGTTCTTATGATGCGACCTCAAGATGATAATAAAGTCAGTCAAGTTATGCCAAAGTTGGTCTTGCAAACACGTGGTAGTTCATCTTCTCAAAGTGAGGGACTGAATGCTGTTACTAGGGGGCAAGCTAAACTAGTCCTTAAAACTGCGCCTGATCCGAAGCCAGCCTCATCTTCCAAACTAGCAGCTCCTCTAGCTTTGTCTAGCTATGATTTTGTCCATCAGTTGCAATGGACACCAACATAGATATCTATTTTTGAGTTGCTTGAGCTATCCCCTTTGCATAAGAAGATCCTTGAAAAGGCTCTACGTACAACTAATGTCCCTAATGACATTGACCCAGATAGGTTCCAGGCTATAGTTAACCACATCTCATCACCTCACTATCTCTCCTTCTCTGAAGTAGATGACACATCTCTTAACCACCCTCACAACCTTGCCTTACACATTGAAGTTATGGTCTACCACACCCAAGTTTGCCAAGTCCTGATAGACAATGGTGCTAGGTTAAATATTGTTTCTTTCAATGTCATACAACAACTAGGTTTGTTAGAATTTGTTGATGATCCTAAGCAGAAAATCACTATAAAAGTATATGATGAAGTTGAAAGATCTTCCAAAGGTCTTGTCACGCTGCCTGTTCGAGTGGGCCCTATCACAAAAGATATCATGTTCCAAGTGTTGGACATCCCACTTGCTTATAACATTCTTTTGGGTCATCCTTGGATCCATGACATGCAAGTTGTTCCTTCTACATACCATTAGTGCGTCAAATTCCCTCATAGCGAAGCTGAAATTGTTATTCCAGGGGATCATTCTATTGCTATTAATGCTCTTGTTGCTACTGAAATGTTTGTTCCTGATGCAGGAGCATCCTGGGTGTAAGAGCAATCTTGCATCACCCAAAAATATTTCTGTTTTTATATTCAATAAGGGCTATTTTGTGCAGAGCTGCTATTTATGGAAAGTTACTATTTTTGGTAATTTTTGTATGTGCTCAGAATGATCTGATTTCTTTCTTGGAGGTTTATTTTGGTCATATAAGTCTGCCAGTAAAGTTTCATTGCCAGATCAAGTGTATATTGGAAGATATTGAAGATTTTCGGTATTGGCAGCAGGGTACAGAAACTTTGAACTCAGTTTTGAAGGCTTTAGAGGCCCCAGATGAGGTCAAAAATTTGGGTGATGGGCGCTTGCATTGGTTAAGCCTGTAGAGCGCTTCGTGGCATTTCCGAAATGTGGTTATAATAGCTGAGCGGGTCAACTGGTGATGACTTATGGTCTTCGAAAGTTGGGCCACCTAAAATGGCGGAAAATAATTTTCTTCAAAATTTTTGTTCAGGTTTCAAAGGTTATCTTGAGCCGACTATGATGTAATAAAATGTAAAATAAAATAATTCTAAGTTTGGTCGGCCTTATTGGCTAAAATTCTGGAACCTTCCCAGGCGGTGGAAAATTGCCTATATAAGGAAGGCTGTATTATTGTCTTAGGAGTTCAGAATAGTTCTGGGTAATAGTTCGAGGCTTTGTCCTACAGAATATTGTAAGGAATGCCCATGTGGCTTTGCATATTGTAATTCTAAAAGTTTGTAATTCCACATTTGTGGAGATAATAAGAAGCCAATTTTCTGTTCTTGCATATTATTGTTATTATTTCTCTATTTTTGTTATGTGTTTGTGGTATTAAGGGGAGCACCCTTCATTAGGTGGTATCAGAGCAGAAGTTCTTGAGTGTGTAAATAGATCACCGACTGTGAGGCAGTTTGCAAAAGGACCGTGGCTAGGGTTTCAGCGCGCATAGAAAAAATACCTCCATGATGGGAACGTGGCGGAAGAGCTGGTGTTGTAACACCTGAGGTTAGAGAGCTGCAGAGACAAGTGCGAGCATTACAAGAAGAGATTCGTAGAGGAATGAATCTTAGTGTCAGAGACGAAAGCGAGGATGAAGCCGAAGAAGAATATCAAGAAGGAGAAGCTGAAATTGTGAACCAGGAGGAAGAAAAACTTTTTCGGGCGATTTCCAAGATTGGGAAAAGACCTAAGATTGAGGTTCCTACATTTTTTACAAATCTTAACCTAGAGGAATTGATCGACTGGATCAATGAATGTGAGGAATATTTTGAGTATGAAGATGTTGAGGATCCTGATAGGGTCAAATTTGCGAAGGCCAGACTGAAAGGTCATGCGAAAATCTGGTGGCAAGAAATTCAATTGGAGCGAAATAGAAGAGGGAAAGATAAAATCACAAGATGGGATCGGATGGTGGATAAATTGAAGTGACAGTTCATTCCTGTTGATTATGAGCTTGATCTACTAAAGAAAATGCAAAGTTTGAAGCAAGCAGGAAGATCTGTTCAGGAGTATACAGAGGAGTTCTATCGACTCCTCATCAGAACAGGCTATGCCGAAGCTGATAAGGAGAAAGTTGCCCGATACTTTAATGGATTAAGGCCAAGCATTCAGGAGGAGTTGAATCTGATTCGAATGAACAGTATTGAAGAGGCATACCAGTTTTCCCTAAAAGTAGAGGAAAAGCTGAACAAGAAGTTTGAGAGCAGACAAAACGGAAGAGGTCGCGGTGGACGATCTGGTGGACAGTCATATGGTGGCCGAAATGAAGATCTGAAAAAGAAGGATGAGGCCAGTAGCAGTCAGAATCAGAGAGGAAACAATTCCAATCGCTTCCAGGATCAGAATAATAGAGATCAAAGAGGAAGGGGAAGAGGACAAGGATCTGGAAGAGGTGGCTTCCGTGGAACATGTCTTCACTGTGGAGAAGAAGGTCATAGGGCATTTGAATGTCCTCAGTACCAAGGTAGAACAGACAGGAGAAATGAAGGCCAGGCCAAAGTTGCACATGTAGATGAAGATGCTAGATCGTCAAATTCTGAAGATGCTGAAAGAGGAGAAACGTTGATTAACAAAAGAGTCCTGTTGAGTGGTGAGAATGAACTTGAGCAAAGAAGGAGCCTGTTTCGCACCAGGTGCAAGTGTGAAGGTAAATGTTGTGATGTGATTATTGATAGTGGAAGCACTGACAATTTGGTGTCAGAAGAGATGGTGACAAATTTGAAGCTCAAGAGATAGAAACACCCACATCCATATCGGATTGCCTAGGTACAGGATGACCACAAGGTCATGGTCAATGAACAATGCCTGGTGAAGTTCAAGATTGGCGGATACCAAGATGAGGTATTGTGTAACATCATATCTATGGATGCATATCATATGTTGTTGGGTAGACCGTGGCAGTTTGACAGATGTGCTGTACACGATGGTCGTGCGAATACCTATTCCCTGACAAAGGATGGAGTGCGACATAAGCTAAAGCCATTGAAGGAGACCGAAGAAAAGGTATGTGGTAATGCAAGAATAACATTTGTTGATGGAAGAAAATTCCTAGATGATATGAGGCATGACCATGTGTGTTTTGCTTTAATTCCAAAAGTTGGTAAAGAAGAAGCAAAGGATGTACCTGTAGAGGTTGCAGATTTGTTGAATGAGTTTCAGGATATTGTATCTGATAATGTACCTGATGGATTACCACCGGTAAGGAAGATCAGTCATCAGATGGATTTAATTCCAGGAGCCAGTTTGCCAAATAAGGCAGCACACAGAATGACACCAGCAGAAAGTGAAGAGTTGAACAGACAAGTACATGAGTTATTGCAGAAAGGGTTGATTCAAGAGAGTCTGAGTCCCTGTGCTGTACCAGCGGTATTAGCACCAAAGAAGAATGGAGAGTGGAGGATGTGTACAGATTCCAGAGCAATAAACAAAATCACAATCAAGTATAGGTTTCCATTGCCACGAATGGATGATATTATGGATTGTTTGAGTGGAGCTGTGTATTTCTCAAAGATAGATCTGAAGAGTGGATATCACCAGATTTAGATCAGAGAAGGAGATGAATGGAAGAATGCCTTCAAGACAAAGGAAGGACTATATGAGTGGTTAGTCATGCCTTTTGGGCCAACCAATACACCGAGCACTTTCATGCGGCTCATGAACGAAATTTTGAAAGAATTTCTGGGTAAGTTTGTCATTGTTTACCTAGATGATATTTTGATTTTTAGCAAGACATTGGAGGAACATATGATGCATATTCGTATGGTGTTTGAGAAGTTGAGAGATGAGAAATTGTTGATTAATTTGAAAAAGTGCAGTTTTGTGAAGAAAGAGTTAGTGTATTTGGAATTTGTAGTTTCAGCAGAAGGTTTAAAAATAGACCCAGAGAAGATACAGGCTATCCTTAAATGGCCTACTCCAAGGAGTGCTACTGAGGTAAGATCTTTTCATGGTTTGGCTAGCTTTAAAAGAAAGTTTATCAGTAATTTTAGCAGCATTTATGGACCCTTGACTGAAACAATGAGAGGGGATAGAAAAGAGTTTAAGTGGACTAATGGGGTAGAAAAGAGTTTTCAATTGTTGAAACAAAAAGTTACAGAGCAACCTGTTTTAGCACTTCCAGATTTTAATAATGTGTTTCAAGTAGATTGTGATGCTAGTGGTACTGCAATAGGAGCTGTTATGAGCCAAGAAGGTAAACCTGTTGCTTCTTTCAGTGAGAAGTTAAATGATGCCAAGAGGAAATATTCTGTTTATGATCAAGAATTTTATGGTATAGTTCAGGCATTAAAGAAGTGGAGACATTATCTGCTTCCTAAGGAGTTTGTTTTGTATACTGATCATCAAGCTTTGCAATATTTGAATAGTCAAGAAAAATTGAATCAAAGGCATTTGAAATGGGTTGAGTTTTTACAGAGTTATACATTTATTTTGAAACATAGGAGTGGAAAGTCTAATAGGGTTGCAGATGCTCTTAGCAGAAGGCAACTATTGCTGACAGAAATGCAGATTGAAGTGGTTGGGTTCAAGGAACTCAAGAATTTGTATCCAGAGGATCCTGATTTCGGTGAAGCTTGAAAAGCTTGTACAGAACCTGTTACTCTAGACAGGACAAAATGGTTGAATTTCATCATCTAAGATGATATGCTATTCAGAGGGAGTCAGTTGTGCATTCTACGAAGTTCTATGAGGGAGAATCTCATCAAGGAGAAGCATAGCGGAGGATTGGCTGGACATTTTGGTCGTGACAAAACCCTTTCTTTGGTTAGTGAGAATTACTATTGGCCACAGTTGCAGCAAGATGTGAAGAAGTTTGTAAAGAGTTGCAGAGTATGTCAGATGGAAAAAGGAGTGAAGCAGAATACAGGGTTGTATCAGCCATTACCTATACCAGAGAAGCCTTGGGAGGATATCAGTATGGACTTTGTTCTTGGTTTACCAAGGACACAGCGGGGACATGATTCAATTTTTGTGGTGGTTGACAGATTTTTGAAGATGGCACATTTCACTCCCTGCAAGAAGACTAATGATGCTGCTCATGTAGTAGAATTGTTTTTTAGAGAAGTAGTGAGACTTCATGGTTTGCTAAAGATCATAGTTTCAGATCGGGACACTAAGTTTGTTAGATATTTCTAGCGTACGTTGTGGAAGAAGTTGAAGACAGATTTGAAGTTCAGTTCATCAAATCATCCACAGACTGATGGAGAGACAGAGGTGATGAATAGGAGTTTGGAGAATTTGCTGAGATGTTTGGTTGGAGATAAGCCAACAGGATGGGATTTGATTTTATCACAGGCAGAATTTGCATACAATAATTATGTCAATAGAAGCACTGGTAAATCACCATTCCAGATTATATATGGAAGCAGTCCGAGAAATGCATCTGAATTGAGGAAGACAGATAAAGGAGAAATAAGTAGTGCTGAAGCTGAGGATTTTGCAGAACACTTGAAGAACATCCATGAAGAGGTGAGGAAGCATATTACCATGATGAATGCGCAGTATAAGGCTAAGGCAGATGAGAAAAGGAGGTATAAAGAATTTCAAATTGGTGACGAAGTCATGGTTCATTTGCGGAAGGAGCGGTTTCCAGTTGGTACATATAACAAGCTGAAAATGAAGAAGTTTGGACCATATAGGATACTGAAGAAACATGATTCAGGAAACGCATATGAGGTAGAATTGCCTAGTGAGCTGAATATTTTACCAGTGTTTAACATTTAAGATCTGACAGAGTATCATGAAGCAGGTGTTGAAGATGAGATCACAGCAGCATAGTGGAGTATTCCAACAACTAGTTCAGACACTAAGGAGATCGAAGATATACTGGACAGTCATGTTGGCAGAAGCACAAGGAACAGGACATATGAAGAATATCTGGTCAAGTGGAAAGGATGACCTGTTGAAGTTTCATCATGGCTGACAAAGGAGGAGGTTAGCCATCTTGGTTTTTCTCTATACACCTGAGTCGTGACAGGGTCACTTCTCAAATTACCTCGGGTGTGTGATGCAGCAGCATCCTTGGTGTAAGAGCAATCTTGCATCACCCAAAAATATTTTTATTTTTGTATTCAATAAGGGCTATTTTGTGCAGAGCTGCTATTTATGGAAAGTTACTATTTTTGGTAATTTTCGTATGTGCTCAGAATGATCTGATTTCTTTCTTGGAGGTTTATTTTGGTCATATAAGTCTGCCAGTAAAGTTTCATTGCCAGATCAAGTGTATATTGGAAGATATTGAAGATTTTCGGTATTGGCAGCAGGGTACAGAAACTTTGAACTCAGTTTTGAAGGCTTTAGAGGCCCCAGATGAGGTTGAAAATTTGGGTGACAGGCGCTTGCGCCAGTCAAGCCTGTAGACCGCTTCGTGGCATTTCTGAAATGGGGTTATAATAGCCGAGCGGGTCAACTAGTGATGACTTATGGTCTTCGGAAGTTGGGCCACCTGAAATGGCAGAAAATAATTTTCTTCAAAATTTCTGTTCAGGTTTCAAAGGTTATCTTGAGCCGACTATGATGTAATAAAATGTAAAATAAAATAATTCAAAATTTGGTCGGCCTTATTGGCTAAAATTCTGGAACCTTCCCAGGCGGTGGAAAATTGTCGATATAAGGAAGCCTGTATTATTGTCTTAGGAGTTCAAAATAGTTCTGGGTAATAGTTCGAGGCTTTGTCCTACAGAATATTGTAAAGAATGCCCATGTGGCTTTGCATATTGTAATTCTGAAAGTTTGTAATTCCACATTTGTGGAGATAATAAGAAGCCAATTTTCTGTTCTTGCATATTATTGTTGTTTTTTCTCTATTTCTGTTATGTGTTTCTGGTATTAAGGGGAGCACCCTTCATCAGGTGGTATCAGAGCAGGAGTTCTTGAGTGTGTAAACAGATCACTGACTGTGAGGCAGTTTGCACCAAGACCGTGGCTAGGGTTTCAGCGCACATCACAAAAATGCCTCCACGAAGGGAACGTGGCGGAAGAGCTGGTGTTGTAACACCTGAGGTTAGAGACCTGTAGAGACAAGTGCGAGCATTACAAGAAGATATTCGTAGAAGAATGAATCTTAGTGTCAGAGACCAAAGAGAGGATGAAGCCGAAGAAGAATATCAAAAAAGAGAAGCTGAAATTGTGAACAAGGAGGAAGAAAGACTTTTTCGGGTATTTCTAAGATTGGGAAAAGACCTAAGATTGAGGTTCCTACATTTTCTGAAAATCTTAACCCAGAGGAATTGATCGACTCGATCAATGAATGTGAGGAATATTTTGAGTATGAAGATGTTGAGGATCCTGATAGGGTCAAATTTGCGAAGGCTAGACTGAAAGGTCATGCGAAAATCTGGTGGCAAGAAATTTAATTGGAGCGAAATAGAAGAAGGAAAGATAAAATCACAACATGAGATCGGATGGTGGATAAATTGAAGCGACAGTTCATTCCTGTTGATTATAAGCTTGATCTACTAAAGAAAATGCAAAGTTTGAAGCAAGCAGGAAGATCTGTTCAGGAGTATACAGAGGAGTTCTATCGACTCCTCATCAGAACAGGCCATGCCGAAGCTGATAAGCAGAAAGTTGCCCGATACCTTAATGGGTTAAGGCCAAGCATTCAAGAGGAGTTGAATCTGGTTCGAATGAACAGTATTGAAGAGGCATACCAATTTTCCCTAAAAGTAGAAGAAAAGCTGAACAAGAAGTTTGAGAGTAGACAAAATGGAAGAGGTCGCGGTGGATGATCTGGTGGACGATCATATGGTGGCCGAAATGAAAATCCGAAAAAGAAGGATGAGGCCAGTAGCAGTCAGAATCAGAGAGGAAACAATTCCAATCGCTTCCAGGATCAGAATAATAGAGATCAAAAAGGAAGGGGAAGAGGACAAGGATCTGGAAGAGGTGGCTTCCGTGGAACATGTTTTCACTGTGGAGAAGAAGTTCGTAGGGCATTTGAATGTCCTCAGCGCCAAGGCAGAATAGACAGGAGAAATAAAAGCCAGGCCAGAGTTGCACATGTAGATGAAGATGCTAGATCGTCAAATTCTGAAGATGCTGAAAGAGGAGAAATGTTGATTAACAAAAGAGTCCTATTGAGTGGTGAGAATGAACCTGAGCAAAGAAGGAGCCTATTTCGCACCAGGTGCAAGTGTGGAGGTAAATGTTGTGATGTGATTATTGATAGTAGAAGCACTGAAAATTTGGTGTCAGAAGAGATGGTGACAAAGTTGAAGCTCAAGAGACAGAAACACCCACATCCATATCGGATTGCCTAGGTACAGGATGACCACAAGGTCATGGTCAATGAATAATGCCTGGTGAAGTTCAAGATTGACGGATACCAAGATGAGGTATTGTGTGACATCATATCTATGGATGCATGTCATATGTTGTTGGGTAGACCGTGGCAGTTTGACAGATGTGTTGTACACGATGGTCGTGCGAGTACCTATTCCCTTACAAAGGATGGAGTGCGACATAAGCTAAAGCCATTGAAGGAGACCGAAGAAAAAGTATGTGGTAATGCAAGAATAACATTTGTTGATGGAAGAAAATTCCTAGATGGTATGAGGCATGAGCATGTGTCTTTTGCTTTAATTCTAAAAGTTGGTAAAGAAGAAGCAGAGGATGTACCTGTAGAGGTTGCAGATTTGTTGAATGAGTTTCAGGATATTGTATCTGATAATGTACCTGATGGATTACCACCGGTAAGGAAGATCAGTCATCAGATGGATTTGATTCCAGGAGCCAGTTTGCCAAACAAGGCAGCACACAGAATGACACCAGCAGAAAGTGAAGAGTTGAACAGACAAGTACACGAGTTATTGCAGAAAGGGTTCATTCGAGAGAGTCTGAGTCTCTCTGCTGTAACAGCGGTATTAGCACCAAAGAAGAATGGAGAGTGGAGGATGTGTACAGATTCCAGATCAATAAATAAAATCACAATCAAGTATAGGTTTTCATTGCCACGAATGGATGATATTATGGATTGTTTGAGTGGAGCTGTGTATTTCTCAAAGATAGATCTGAAGAGTGGATATCACCAAATTCGGATCAGAGAAGGAGATGAATGGAAGACTGCCTTCAAGACAAAGGAAGGACTATATGAGTGGTTAGTCATGCCTTTTGAGCTAACCAATGCACCGAGCACTTTCATGCGGCTCATGAACGAGGTTCTGAAAGAATTTTTGGGTAAGTTTGTCATTGTTTACCTAGATGATATTTTAATTTTTAACAAGACATTGGAGGAACATATGATGCATATTCGTATGGTGTTTGAGAAGTTGAGAGATGAGAAATTGTTGATTAATTTGAAGAAGTTCAGTTTTGTGAAGAAAAAGTTACTGTATTTGGAATTTGTAGTTTCAGCAGAAGGTCTAAAAATGGACCCAGAGAATGTACAGGCTATCCTTGAATGGCCTACTTCAAGGAGTGCTACTGAGGTAAGATCTTTTCATGGTTTGGCTAGCTTTAAAAGAAAGTTTATCAGAAATTTTAGCAGCATTTGTGGACCCTTGACTGAAACAATGAGAGGAGATAGAAAAGAGTTTAAGTGGACTAATGGGGCAGAAAAGAGTTTTCAATTGTTGAAACAAAAAGTTACAGAACAACCTGTTTTAGCACTTCCAAATTTTAATAAGGTGTTTCAAGTAGATTGTGATGCTAGTGGTACTGCAATAGGAGCTGTTATGAGCCAAGAAGGTAAACCTGTTGCTTATTTCAGTGAGAAGTTAAATGATGCCAAGAGGAAATATTCTGTTTATGATCAGGAATTTTATGCTATAGTTGAGGCATTAAAGAAGTGGAGACATTATCTGCTTCCTAAAGAGTTTGTTTTGTATACTGATCATCAAGCTTTACAATATTTGAATAATCAAGGAAAATTGAATCAAAGGCATTTGAAATGAGTTGAGTTTTTGCAGAGTTATACATTTGTTTTGAAACACAGGAGTGGAAAATTTAATAGAGTTGCAGATGCTCTTAGCAGAAGGCAACTATTGCTGACAGAAATGCAGATTGAAGTGGTTGGGTTCAAGGAACTCAAGAATTTGTATCCAGAAGATCCTGATTTCGGTGAAGCTTGGAAAGCTTGTACAGAACCTGTTACTCTAGACAGGACAAAATGGTTGGATTTCATCATCCAGGATGATATGCTATTCAGAGGGAGTCAGTTGTGCATTCCACGAAGTTCTATGAGGGAGAATCTCATCAAGGAGACGCATAACAGAGGATTGGCTAGACATTTTGGTCGTGACAAAACTATTTATTTGGTTAGTGAGAATTACTATTGGCCACAGTTGCAGCAAGATGTGAAGAAGTTTGTAAAGAGTTGTAGAGTATGTTAGATGGCAAAAGGAGTGAAGCAGAATACAGGGTTGTATCAGCCATTACCTATACCAGAGAAGCCTTGGGAGGATATCAGTATGGACTTTGTTCTTGGTTTACCAAGGACACAGCGGGGACATGATTCAATTTTTGTGGTGGTTGACAGATTTTCGAAGATGGCACATTTCATTCCCTGCAAGAAGACTAATGATGTTGTTCATGAAGCAGAATTGGTTTTCAGAGAAGTAGTGACACTTCATGGTTTGCCAAAGACCATAGTTTCAGATCGAGACACTAAGTTTGTTGGATATTTCTGGCATACGTTGTGGAAGAAGTTGAAGACAGATTTGAAGTTCAGTTCATCACATCATCCACAGACTGATGGACAGACAGAGGTGGTGAATAGGAGTTTGGGGAATTTGCTGAGATATTTGGTTCGAGATAAGCCAACAGGATGGGATTTGATTTTATCACAGGCAGAATTTGCATACAATAATTATGTCAATAGAAGCACTGGTAAATCACCATTCCAGATTGTATATGGAAGCAGTCTGAGAAATGCATCTGAATTGAAGAAGACATATAAAGGAGAAATAAGTAGTGCTGAAGCTGAGGATTTTACAGAACACTTGAAGAACATCCATGAAGAGGTGAGGAAGCATATTACCAAGATGAATGCGCAGTATAAGGCTAAGGCAGATCAGAAAAGGAGGTATAAAGAATTTTAAATTGGTGACGAAGTCATGGTTCATTTGCAGAAGGAGCGGTTTCCAATTGGTACATATAACAAGCTGAAAATGAAAAAGTTTGGACCATGTAGGATACTGAAGAAACATGATTCAGGAAATGCATATGAGGTAGAATTGCCTAGTGAGCTGAATATTTCACCAGTGTTTAACATTTAAGATCTGACAGAGTATCATGAAGGAGGTGTTGAAGATAAGATCACAGCAGCACAGTGGAGTATTCCAGCAACTAGTTCAGACACTAAGGAGATCGAAGATATACTGGACAGTCGTGTTGGCAGAAGCACAAGGAACAGGACATATGAAGAATATCTGGTCAAGTGGAAAGGACGACCTGTTGAAGATTCATCATGGCTGACAAAGGAGGAGGTTAGCCATCTTGGTTTTCCTCTGTACACCTGAGTCGTCACAGGGTCACTTTTCAAATTACCCCGGGTGTCTGATGCAGGAGCATCCTGGGTGTAAGAGCAATCTTGCATCACCCAAAAATATTTCTATTTTTGTATTCAATAAGGGCTATTTGTGCAGAGCTGCTATTTATGGAAAGTTACTATTTTTGGTAATTTTCGTATGTGCTCAGAATGATCTGATTTCTTTCTTGGAGGTTCATTTTGGTCATATAAGTCTGCCAGTAAAGTTTCATTGCCAGATCAAGTGTATATTGGGAGATATTGAAGATTTTTGGTAATAACAGCAGGGTACAGAAACTTTGAACTCAGTTTTGAAGGCTTTAGAGGCTTCAGATGAGGTCAAAAATTTGGGTGACCGGCGCTTGCGCCTGTCAAGCCTGTAGAACGCTTCGTGGCATTTTTGAAATGGGGTTATAATAGCCGAGCGGGTCAACTGGTGATGACTTATGGTCTTCGGAAGTTGGGCCACCTGAAATGGCGGAAAATAATTTTTTTAAAAATTTCTGTTCAGGTTTCAAAGGTTATCTTGAGCCGACTATGATGTAATAAAATGTAAAATAAAATAATTCTAAGTTTGGTCGGCCTTATTGGCTAAAATTCTGGAACCTTCTCAGGCGGTGAAAAATTGCCTATATAAGGAAGGCTGTATTATTGTCTTAGTAGTTCAGAATAGTTCTGGGTAATAGTTCGAGGCTTTGTCCTACAGAATATTGTAAGGAATGCCCATGTGGCTTTGCATATTGTAATTCTGAAAGTTTGTAATTCTACATTTGTGGAGATAATAAGAAGCCAATTTTCTGTTCTTGCATATTATTGTTGTTGTTTCTCTATTTCTGTTATGTGTTTGTGGTATTAAGGGGAGCACCCTTCATCAGGTGGTATCAGAGGAGGAGTTCTTGAGTGTGTAAACAGATCGTCGACTGTGAGGCAGTTTGCACCAGGACCGTGGCTAGGGTTTCAGCGCGCATCACAAAAATGCGTCCACGAAGGGAACGTGGCGGAAGAGCTGGTGTTGTAACACCTGAGGTTAGAGAGCTGCAGAGACAAGTGCGAGCATTACAAGAAGAGATTCGTAGAGGAATGAATCTTAGTGTCAGAGATGAAAGCAAGGATGAAGCCGAAGAAGAATATCAAGAAGGAGAAGCTGAAATTGTGAACCAGGAGGAAGAAAGACTTTTTCGGGCGATTTCCAAGATTGGGAAAAGACCTAAGATTGAGGTTCCTACATTTTTTAGAAATCTTAACCCAGAGGAATTGATTGACTGGATCAATGAATGTGAGGAATATTTTGAGTATGAAGATGTTGAGGATCCTGATAGGGTCAAATTTGCGAAGGCCAGACTGAAAGGTCATGCGAAAATCTGGTGGCAAAAAATTCAATTGGAGCGAAATAGAAGAGGGAAAGATAAAATCACAAGATGGGATCGAATGGTGGATAAATTGAAGTGACAGTTCATTGCTGTTGATTATGAGCTTGATCTACTAAAGAAAATGCAAAGTTTGAAGCAAGCAGGAAGATCTGTTCAGGAGTATACAGAGGAGTTCTATCGACTCCTCATCAGAACAGGGCATGTCGAAGCTGATAAGGAGAAAGTTGCCCGATACCTTAATGGGTTAAGGCCAAGCATTCAGGAGGAGTTGAATCTGGTTCGAATGAACAGTATTGAAGAGGCATACCAGTTTGTCCTAAAAGTAGAGGAAAAGCTGAACAAGAAGTTTGAGAGTAGAGGGAGTCAGTTGTTCATTCCACGAAGTTCTATGAGGGAGAATCTCATCATGGAGAAACATAGCAGAGGATTGGCTGGATATTTTAGTCGTGACAAAACCCTTTGTTTGGTTAGTGAGAATTACTATTGGCCACAGTTGCAGCAAGATGTGAAGAAGTTTGTACAGAGTTGCAGAGTATGTCAGATGGCAAAAGGAGTGAAGCAAAATACAGGGTTGTATCAGCCATTACCTATACCAGAGAAGCCCTGGGAGGATATCAGTATGGACTTTGTTCTTGGTTTACCAATGACACAACGGGGACATGATTCAATTTTTGTGGTGGTTGACAGATTTTTGAAGATGGCACATTTCATTCCCTGCAAGAAGACTAATGATGCTGTTCATGTAGCAGAATTATTTTTCAGAGTAGTGAGACTTCATGGTTTGCCAAAGACCATAGTTTCAGATCGGGACACTAAGTTTGTTGGATATTTCTAGCGTACGTTGTGAAAGAAGTTGAAGACAGATTTGAAGTTCAGTTCATCACATCATCCACAGACTGATGGACAGACAAAGGTGGTGAATAGGAGTTTGGGGAATTTGTTGAGATGTTTGGTTGGAGATAAGCCAACAGGATGGGATTTGATTTTATCACAGGCGGAATTTGCATACAATAATTATGTCAATAGAAGCACTGGTAAATCACCATTCCAGATTGTATATGGAAGCAGTCTGAGAAATGCATCTGAATTGAGAAAGATAGATAAAGGAGAAATAAGTAGTGCTGAAGCTGAAGATTTTGCAGAACACTTGAAGAACATCCATGAAGAGGTGAGGAAGCATATTACCAAGATGAATGCGCAGTATAAGGCTAAGGCAGATGAGAAAAGGAGGTATAAAGAATTTCAAACTGGTGACGAAGTCATGGTTCATTTGCGGAAGGAGCGGTTTCCAGTTGGTACATATAGCAAGCTGAAAATGAAGAAGTTTGGACCATGTAGGATACTGAAGAAACATGATTCAGGAAACGTATATGAGGTAGAATTGCCTAGTGAGCTAAATATTTCACCAGTGTTTAACATTTCAGATTTGACAGAGTATCATGAAGGAGGTGTTGAAGATGAGATCACAGCAGCACAGTGGAGTATTCCAGCAAGTAGTTCAGACACTAAGGAGATTGAAGATATACTAGACAGTCGTGTTGGCAGAAGTACAAGGAACAAGACATATGAAGAATATCTGGTCAAGTGGAAAGGACGACCTGTTGAAAATTCATCATGGCTGACAAAGGAGGAGGTTAGCCATCTTGGTTTTCCTCTGTACACCTGAGTCGTGACAGGGTCACTTCTCAAATTAACCCGGGTGTCTGATGCAAGAGCATCCTGGGTGTAAGAGCAATCTTGCATCACCCAAAAATATTTCTACTTTTTATTCAATAAGGGCTATTTAGTGCAGAGCTGCTATTTATGGAAAGTTACTATTTTTGGTAATTTTTGTATGTGCTCAGAATGATCTGATTTCTTTCTTGGAGGTTCATTCTGGTCATATAAGTCTGCCAGTAAAGTTTCATTGCCAGATCAAGTGTATATTGGAAGATATTGAAGATTTTTGGTATTGGCAGCAGGGTACAGAAACTTTGAACTCAATTTTGAAGGCTTTACAGGCCCCAGATGAGGTCAAAAATTTAGGTGACGGGCGCTTGCGCCGGTCAAGCCTGTAGAGCGCTTCGTGGCATTTCGGAAATGGGGTTATAATAGCCGAGCGGGTCAACTGGTGATGACTTATGGTCTTCGGATGTTGGGCCACCTGAAATGGCGAAAAATAATTTTCTTCAAAATTTCTGTTCAGGTTTCAAAGGTTATCTTGAGCCGACTATGATGTAATAAAATGTAAAATAAAATAATTCTAAGTTTGGTCGGCCTTATTGGCTAAAATTCTGGAACCTTCCCAGGCGGTGGAAAATTGCCTATATAAGGAAGGCTGTATTATTGTCTTAGGAGTTCAGAATAGTTCTGGGTAATAGTTCGAGGCTTTGTCCTACAGAATATTGTAAGGAATGCCCATGTGGCTTTTCATATTGTAATTCTGAAAGTTTGTAATTCCACATTTGTGGAGATAATAAGAAGCCAATTTTCTGTTCTTGCATATTATTGTTGTTGTTTCTCTATTTCTGTTATGTGTTTGTGGTATTAAGGGGAGCACCCTTCATCAGGTGGTATCAGAGCAGGAGTTCTTGAGTGTGTAAACAGATCGCCGACTGTGAGGCAGTTTGCACCAGGACCGTGGCTAGGGTTTCAGCGCGCATCACGAAAATACCTCCACGAAGGGAACGTGGCAGAAGAGCTGGTGTTGTAACACCTGAGGTTAGAGAGCTGCAGAGACAAGTGCAAGCATTACAAGAAGAGATTCGTAGAGGAATGAATCTTAGTGTCAGAGATGAAAGCGAGGATGAAGCCGAAGAAAAATATCAAGAAGGAGAAGCTGAAATTGTGAACCAGGAGGAAGAAAGTCTTTTTCGGACGATTTCCAAGATTGGGAAAAGACTTAAGATTGAGGTTCCTACATTTTCTAGAAATCTTAACCCAGAGGAATTGATCGACTCGATCAATGAATGTGAGGAATATTTTGAGTATGAAGATGTTGAGGATCCTGATAGGGTCAAATTTGTGAAGGCCGGACTGAAAGGTCATGCGAAAATCTGGTGGCAAGAAATTCAATTGGAGCGAAATAGAAGAGGGAAAGATAAAATCACAAGATGGGATCAGATGGTGGATAAATTGAAGTGACAGTTCATTCCTGTTGATTATGAGCTTGATCTACTAAATAAAATGCAAAGTTTGAAGCAAGCAGGAAGATCTGTTCAGGAGTATACAGAGGAGTTCTATCGACTCCTCATCAGAACAGGCCATGCCGAAGCTGATAAGAAGAAAGTTGCCCGATACCTTAATGGGTTAAGGCCAAGCATTCAAGAGGAGTTGAATCTGGTTCGAATGAACAGTATTGAAGAGGCATACCAGTTTGCCCTAAAAGTAGAGGAAAAGCTGAACAAGAAGTTTGAGAGCAGACAAAACGGAAGAGGTCACGGTGGACGATCTGGTGGACGGTCATATGGTGGCCGAAATGAATATCGGAAAAAGAAGGATGAGGCCAGTAGCAGTCAGAATCAGAGAGGAAATAATTCCAATCGCTTCCAGGATCAGAATAAAAGAGATCAAAGAGGAAGGGGAAGAGGACAAGGATCTGGAAGAGGTGGCTTCCGTGGAACATGTTTTCACTGTGGAGAAGAAGGTCGTAGGGCATTTGAATGTCCTCAGTGCCAAGGCAAAACAGACAGGAGAAATGAAGGCCAGGCCAGAGTTGCACATGTAGATGAAGATGCTAGATCGTCAAATTTTGAAGATGCTGAAAGAGGAGAAACGTTGATTAACAAAAGAGTCCTGTTGAGTGGTGAGAATGAACCTGAGCAAAGAAGGAGCCTGTTTCGCACCAGGTGCAAGTGTGAAGGTAAATGTTGTGATGTGATTATTGATAGTGGAAGCACTGACAATTTGGTGTCAAAAGAGATGGTGACAAAGTTGAAGCTCAAGAGACAGAAACACCCACATCCATATCGGATTGCCTGGGTACAGGATGACCACAAGGTCATGGTCAATGAACAATGCCTGGTGAAGTTCAAGATTGGCGGATACCAAGATGAGGTATTGTGTGACATCATATCTATGGATGTATGTAATATGTTGTTGGGTAGACTGTGGCAGTTTGACAGATGTGCTGTACACGATGGTCGTGCGAATACCTATTCCCTAACAAAGGATGGAGTGTGACATAAGCTAAAGCCATTGAAGGAGACCGAAGGAAAGGTATGTGGTAATGCAAGAATAACATTTGTTGATGGAAGAAAATTCTTAGATGGTATGAGGCATGAGCATGTGTGTTTTGCTTTAATTTCAAAAGTTGGTAGAGAAGAAGCAGAGGATGTACCTGTAGAGGTTGCATATTTGTTGAATGAGTTTCAGGATATTGTATCTGATAATGTACCTGATGGATTACCACCGGTAAGGAAGATCAGTCATCAGATGGATTTGATTCCAGGAGCCAGTTTGCCAAACAAGGCAGCACACAGAATGACACCAGCAGAAAGTGAAGAGTTGAACAGACAACTACACGAGTTATTGCAGAAAGGGTTGATTCGAGAGAGTCTGAGTCCCTGGGCTGTACCAACGGTATTAGCACCAAAGAAGAATGGAGAGTGGAGGATGTGTACAGATTCCAGAGCAATAAACAAAATCACAATCAAGTATAGGTTTGCATTGCCACGAATGGATGATATTATGGATTGTTTGAGTGGAGCTGTGTATTTCTCAAAGATAGATCTGAAGAGTGGATATCACCAGATTCGGATCAGAGAAGGAGATGAATGGAAGACTGCCTTCAAGACAAAGGAAGGACTATATGAGTGGTTAGTCATGCCTTTTGGGCTAACCAATGCACCGAGCACTTTCATGCGGCTCATGAACGAGGTTCTGAAAGAATTTCTGGGTAAGTTTGTCATTGTTTACCTAGATGATATTTTGATTTTTAGCAAGACATTGGAGGAACATATGATGCATATTCGTATGGTGTTTGAGAAGTTGAGAGATGAGAAATTGTTGATTAATTTGAAGAAGTTCATTTTTGTGAAGAAAGAGTTAGTGTATTTGAGATTTGTAGTTTCAGCAGAAGGTCTAAAAATGGACCCAGATAAGGTACAGGCTATCCTTGAATGGCCTACTCCAAGGAGTGCTACTGAGGTAAGATCTTTTCATGGTTTGGCTAGCTTTTACAGAAAGTTTATCAAAAAATTTAGCAGCATTTGTGGACCCTTGACTGAAACAATGAGAGGGGATAGAAAAGAGTTTAAGTGGACTAATGGGGCGGAAAAGAGTTTTCAATTGTTGAAACAAAAAGTTACGGAACAACCTATTTTAGCACTTCCAGATTTTAATAAGGTGTTTCAAGTAGATTGTGATGCTAGTGGTACTGCAATAGGAGCTGTTATGAGCCAAGAAGGTAAACTTATTGCTTATTTCAGTGAGAAGTTAAATGATGCCAAGAGGAAATATTCTTTTTATGATCAAGAATTTTATGCTATAGTTCAGGCATTAAAGAAGTGGAGACATTATCTGCTTCCTAAGGAGTTTGTTTTGTATACTGATCATCAAGCTTTGCAATATTTGAATAGTCAAGGAAAATTGAATCAAAGGCATTTGAAATGGGTTGAGTTTTTGCAGAGTTATACATTTGTTTTGAAACACAGGAGTGGAAAGTCTAATAGGGTTGCAGATGCTCTTAGCAGAAGGCAACTATTGCTGACAAAAATGCAGATTGAAGTGGTTGGGTTCAAGGAACTCAAGAATTTGTATCTAGAGGATCCTGATTTCGGTGAAGCTTGGAAAGCTTGTACAGAACCTGTTACTCTAGACAGGACAAAATGGTTGGATTTCATCATCCAGGATGATATGCTATTCAGAGGGAGTCATTTGTGCATTCCATGAAGTTCTATGAGGGAGAATCTCATCAAGGAGAAGCATAGCGGAGGATTGGCTAGACATTTTGGTCGTGACAAAACCTTTTCTTTGGTTAGTGAGAATTACTATTGGCCACAGTTGCAGCAAGATGTGAAGAAGTTTGTACAGAGTTGCAGAGTATGTCAGATGGCAAAAGGAGTGAAGCAGAATACAGGGTTGTATCAGCCATTACCTATACCAGAGAAGCCTTGGGAGGATATCAGTATGGACTTTGTTCTTGGTTTACCAAGGACACAGCGGGGACATGATTCAATTTTTGTGGTGGTTGACAGATTTTTTAAGATGGCACATTTCATTCCCTGCAAGAAGACTAATGATGTTGTTCATGTAGCAGAATTGTTTTTCAGAAAAGTAGTGAGACTTCATGGTTTGCCAAAGACCATAGTTTCAGATCGGGACACTAAGTTTGTTGGATATTTCTGGCGTACGTTGTGGAAGAAGTTGAAGACAGATTTGAAGTTCAGTTCATCACATCATCCACAGACTGATGGATAGAGAGAGGTGGTGAATAGGAGTTTGGAGAATTTGCTGAGATGTTTGGTTGGAGATAAGCCAACAAGATGGGATTTGATTTTATCACAGTCGGAATTTGCATACAATAATTATGTCAACAGAAGCACTGGTAAATCATCATTCCAGATTGTATATGGAAGCAGTCCGAGAAATGCATCTAAATTGAGGAAGACAGATAAAGGAGAAATAAGTAGTGCTGAAGCTGAGGATTTTGCAGAACACTTGAAGAACATCCATGAAGAGGTGAGGAAGCATATTACCAAGATGAATGCGTAGTATAAGGCTAAGGTAGATGAGAAAAGGAGGTATAAAGAATTTCAAATTGGTGACGAAGTCATGGTTCATTTGCGGAAGGAGCGGTTTCCAGTTGGTACATATAACAAGCTGAAAATGAAGAAGTTTGGACCATGTAGGATACTGAAGAAAGATGATTCAGGAAACGCATATGAGGTAGAATTGCCTAGTGAGCTGAATATTTCACCAGTGTTTAACATTTCAGATCTGACAAAGTATCATGAAGGAGGTGTTGAAGATGAGATCACAGCAGCACAGTGGAGTATTTCAGCAACTAGTTCAGACACTAAGGAGATCAAAGATATACTGGACAGTCGTGTTGGCAGAAGCACAAGGAACAGGACATATGAAGAATATCTGGTCAAGTGGAAAGGACGACCTGTTGAAGATTCATCATGGCTGACAAAGGAGGAGGTTAGCCATCTTGGTTTTCCTCTGTACACCTGAGTCGTGACAGGGTCACTTCTCAAATTACCCCGGGTGTCTGATGCAGGAGCATCCTGGGTGTAAGAGCAATCTTGCATCACCCAAAAATATTTCTATTTTTGTATTCAATAAGGGCTATTTTGTGCAGAGCTGCTATTTATGGAAAGTTACTATTTTTTGTAATTTTTGTATGTGCTCAGAATGATCTGATTTCTTTCTTGGAGGTTCATTTTGGTCATATAAGTCTGCCAGTAAAGTTTCATTGCCAGATCAAGTGTATATTGGAAGATATTGAAGATTTTCGGTATTGGCAGCAGGGTACAGAAACTTTGAACTCAGTTTTGAAGGCTTTAGAGGCCCCAGATGAGGTCAAAAATTGAGGGAGGGGCGCTTGCACCAATCAAGCTTGTAGAGCGCTTCGTGGCGTTTCCGAAATGGGGTTATAATAGCCGAGAGGGTCAACTGGTGATGACTTATGGTCTTCGAAAGTTGGGCCACCTGAAATGGCGAAAAATAATTTTCTTCAAAATTTCTGTTCAGATTTCAAAGGTTATCTTGAGCCGACTATGATGTAATAAAATGTAAAATAAAATAATTCTAAGTTTGGTCGGCCTTATTGGCTAAAATTCTGGAACCTTCCCGGGCGGTGGAAAATTGCCTATATAAGGAAGGCTGTATTATTGTTTTAGGAGTTCAGAATAGTTCTGGGTAATAGTTCGAGGCTTTGTCCTACAGAATATTGTAAGGAATGCCCATGTGGCTTTGCATATTGTAATTCTGAAAGTTTGTAATTCCACATTTGTGGAGATAATAAGAAGCCAATTTTCTGTTCTTGCATATTATTGTTGTTGTTTCTCTATTTCTGTTATGTGTTTGTGGTATTAAGGGGAGCACCCTTCATCAGTTCCTCATAACAAACCTTCTAATGATCCTACTGCGTCCCTGGTTGCTGCTAAGAAAATATTTAAGATGATGAGCCTTGGTATGGGTGAATACACACTAGATTCCATGGCTGCTATGCCTATTTCTCCTAGATCATATGGGAGACCTTCCGATAGGATGAAACCTTCTACTTCCGCTATGAAAGTCTTTGGTAATTTTGTTCAAGTGTCCGTACCCCTAGAGGCAGAAAGAGAAGAACAAGCTGTTAGAGAATGGATCTATAGAGACGAAGAAGACAGTACCACTATTGCTACTCCTATTTCTCCTAAGCGCTATGGTAAAGGCTATAAATTTTTTTAGAAAATGGGCTATCAAGGTCAAGGACCTATAAATGATAATGGACACGCCCTAGTCGAGCCTTTGAGTCATACTAATGGCTGACCCTCTAAGATTCCAACAGGTCTAGGATATGGTGTCGATGATGACCTCCCTACATGTTCTAGAAATGCTCCGATGATTAGTGATTCAGACACAGATACAAATGAGTCACCACTACACACTGTGGCTCAAATGGGAGACAATCTTCCTTCTACTTCACTCCTTTGGGGAGAAGAACACATACCTGCTGAGGACACAACTAAAGCCGCTACACCTAAAAGCCGGCAACGTAGGAATTTTTTGCGGTTAATTCAAAGAGGAGATCTCACAAATAATGACAATGAAGCCTCTACTTCTAAAGGTCCTAAACCTTCTTGGTGCAAGCATCCCAATAGAAGCATAACAACAAATTCAAATGAATATGAATGGGATATCTCTCCGACGGATCTTCCATAACGGATATGGATGTCGATGTGGTTCATACTTATGGTGACCAACCCAACGTAGTTGATGAATCTCACATAGGATCTGATGAGTTTAATCCACGTATTGCTTTAGTGGACCACGCTAATCCTTCTATGAAAATTCTAGATCTTAACACTTTCGGAGCTTACCCTATAGGCTCGACTTCTCTTGTCACCAGAGATGATATCCCCTGTATCAATCACCTTGAACCAGTCACTTCCCTTCATCTCATACACGTAGATCTCCTAGATTGGTCCACCCAAGATCAACTTGCCTTTGAACCTGTTATTTCTTCCATCAATGAATCGGCAACAAAAATGACTGAATCAGATATCCAGTATTTTCATCATCAAAAAAAAAGAAAAGCGCAATGGTCGGATAGCGAAAACCACATGGTGGCGGTATCTGAACCTAAAAAAAGTAAAAATAAAGATTTGCTCAAAAATGATGATTATTCAATAAAAGATGAAAAGCTGATTCTTTACAAGAACATGGTTAACTTATCTAAAAATAAAATTGCTATGTCATGGTTACTTTGACATCTATTTTACAATTGAAAAAGCATAAATCACACTTTAAGTTCCTGGTGGAAGAATTTCACTATCTTGCTCATAGTCCTTACAATGCCATCATATTTTCCTATCTCCAAGATCATGTTATTCCTGAAAATCTAACATACAATATGAAGCGCCATCTCATCCATCATGCCTCACACTTTACCCTAGTCTCTGGTGACTTGTATAGGAAGGGTCTAGACGGAACTCTCCTTAGGTGTCTAGAAATAGAGGAGTCAGAGAAGGCGCTAGCCGACGTTCATGACGGTATATGTGGATCACACTTTAACAACCTTGCGTTAGCTTGGAAATTGCTTAGGGCTGGCTACTATTGGTTAGGACCTTATCTTATCACTGCAGCATTTGGGTCTGAGGCCTATCAGTTATCTACATCAAAGGAAGCAGAGCTTACCGAGCCTATCAATGTTCTACAATTGCAAAAGTTTTATTCCTAAGGTTCTTGAGCTCTTTTGTATATATTTTATTGATCCTGAAAAAATGTCAAAAAAAAATTCATATATGATGCTAAAAAAAATCTTTAAAAGCATAAAAAGTACTGAAAAAATGAGCATCCTAGTGAAAACCTAGCAATAGGTGCTTTGATGTCTCACCAAAAAATTCAAAAAATTTAAAAAAATAGAAAAAGTGCCTTGGTGAAAACTTGGAAACAGGCGCCTTGGTAGCAAAAATACAAAAAAAATTGAAAAAAGTCTTGAAAAAATCTATCAAGTGGTGAAAACCTGGAAACAGGTGCTACTTGAGACCCTTGCACCTATGTCTATCAGTCTTGTGTGACACTCCTTCGCTCCACTTCTTGCTTTGCCTCTCCTACCCTGGAATTGACTCTTGTCTTAGTCTAGGGGGCATATGTTGTTCTAGCTTATCTTGGGTCTCTTTGTGCGTTCGGATTTCTTGGGCCTTTTGGTTCCAATGGTGGTTTTCAACACCACCCCAATTGTGTTTTTCAACACTTTCCTAGCGTCGAGTGTTTCTCAACACTTATCAAATATCCTATCTGCAGTCTCGAATGATGCAATATTTCTCACTAGCAGATGCGATACTCAAAGTTTGACTCTATGACCTACACACACGCACTTAAACACTTAACTTGCTGAAATTTGCTTTATTTCTTTGTGTGTTGTCTATGATGATTTCTTTGATGAGTGTTCTATCCCTAATAGTTTTCGATGATGCTGAGCTAGAAGATTGGGGCATGAGGACATGTGTTATTTGCTTTCTGCTTGTGGGTATATCTTGTTCGTTCTTTCTGTCATTAGCAATCGTGCTTGATCCACTTGACACTGAGGACTTACAAGGTATCATCCTTGACTTTTTTTTCCGCAAGTGCATACTTCTAGCCATCTTGACTTTCCTTGTGTCTCGATGCGAGTATAATCTTGCCATATTAAACTTAGGTAATCTCACTGCACTAGTCATCTTGACTTATATGTCTTTGGTGCCTAGGTGGGATTCTCACATTTCATCTGATATAGATCATATTCATATACCCATAGTTATACTAGTGTGTATTGTATGACCTTGCGACGTTACCAATAAAGCTCGATGATGAATATTAGAGTCTAATAGCTTTGTAACCTTGCAAGTAAACCACTTTTCATAGTAGCTTGCATTTTTAGGTTCATGTTAGTTAGTTTTGCATCTTGCATATGGAGAGAGAGCTCTCCTTTCATCTTTCACAGACTTATTAGTCAAACTGCGCTCACCTTTCACTTATTCCCGATCACGTCTTTCACTTCTTGTCTTTCATATCACATCATTTTCTCTTCTTTTCAGGATTGAAACTAAAATTTGCGTTCACCTTGATCATCCAAATCGCATCTCTCCTTCCGCGTAGTTGGCTGACCTTTTGAGGCCCGATCCTTCGATCTTCGCTAGGGCATCTTTTCTTTCTTCATCCCCATCTCTTTCAAACTTCTAGTCTTCCATTTCATTTTTCGCTTCATCTTTATCCTATAGTCAAACTGGGGCATATCTTCACTACTTGATGGTTATTCTATCATCTTTCATCTTCGATTATGATTTCTAGTGATTTGATCATGTTGCTCTTGCTTCTGCCTTCCCTCTACCTGATTTTGATTTCGATCCCGAGGGAGCAGACACATCATATCCTATTGGCTATTCTCTAGAGCATATGCTTGACCATTCCATTTGCTCTGATCAATCTATCTTTGCGTTTGACATGTTAGTTCTCGTCTGGAGTTCTGATACTGTCCATCTCTTTCCTAAGTGTTTAGTATTGTCGCTACTAGGCTGACCATGCAGGATTTTCTATCTCTCTGCTCTCCATTCTTTGGAGTCAGATCTCTATCTACTTGCCTTCTTGGCTGATCTATTCTTTGACGTAATGTGTTCCCAGATCGATCACACATTAGTCAAAGAGGGGCAAATGTAATCATCTAAAAATGGTCATCTAGACTATTAGCCCCTTTTGCTAAAATCATCAATTGCTTATTCTTGATCAAATCCTAGTTCTATCATTTATTCGATTATTTTCTATGGGCTAACCATTTTATCCTAAAGTCTTTATTTAATTAAAAGGAGTTTCCTCTTTTTTTAATTAAATAAAAAGCCCCCCACTTTTCCTCTTATCCTAAGTTGCACAAATAAAGCATTATTCTTATTTTATAAAAAGGGAAAAAGTACTTTTTGTCTCATATGGGCACAAAAGTCAACTCTTATTTTCTCATTGGAGGATACTTGTGCACATGGATTGCTCCTCTTTGATGCTCCACCGTTGATTAAATCTTTTACCTCTTAATCTCCATGGTCCATTCCTTCTCATTTCTTATAAAAGGAGAGCTCTCTTCTTCATTGTAGATCCTCAACTTTTTATGCTAACTTTATGCTGTAGGATTTCTTGGAGACTTTAGAGTTTTTGAAGACTTTAGAGCCTTTTGGAGACTTTTCTACATTTAACTTTCATTCTTGCATTCTTAGCTTAGCTTCATGTTTATGCTTTCTTAGATTAGTTTCCTTTCAAGCTCTAGCTTAGATCTCACATAGTCTAAATAGTAAGGATTTGTAATACTTCTATATTTCATTTTTATAGCTTAGCTTGCATTTCCATTTCTAGCATAGTTGCATCGCATTTGCATTTCCATTTGATTCTTGGGGATATTGGCATTCTTGCCCTTGTCTTCATTTGAATCTTCCATTGCATGGTTTACTAGCAAGGTTATTGGCTTAATAGCTCTAGCTGAGAGCATTCTTAACACCCTTGCACTCCATGCCTAGGGAGCTCTAAATTGATTTCTCAAAGTTTTTAATCCATGGATTCTCTTGGAAGCAATGATTTAGAGAAGTGCACTATTTAGTGTGTACAGCAGTTAGACCAGTATACCCTTATACCCGGTTTGTCCCTGTATGCTTCATAAGATCGGTTCTGCATTCTTGATTTGGTCTACGGTGAAGCTATCGAAATAGTCAACCCGTGCATACATTATGTTCTTCATCTACCGGTGTTGTCTAAGTAATGTGAGTGATCGATGCCCCTTTACCGGTGTGAGATTTGTGAAAAACACTAATGACGACTCATTGCTAACAGAGAATAGCCAATTAATACATATCAAAAACATACAAAAACCAACTTGCAACACCTAATCGTCCTCTAACATTAGTGTGTTCCAATCATATATTCAATGTCAACCTCTTTGACAATTGGATCATATTTGATTCTCTTACCAACTAACTCAAGCTTCTTCGATTAAAAATACCTCTTTAAAAGTAATTACAAATAAATATATAAAATAATTAAGAAAATGTGAGATAAAATGATGACTCTATTGTATATTTTAGCATATGATAACTATTTTAATATGTTGACAATGTCAAATAGAATATAGATGTTGGGTAGTTGATGGATATAAAAGAAATCTTTAAGAAAATGTCTATAGATATTAGAGTTGTAACAAATATTTAAGATGAGTTTAAAATGTTTGCATCCTTTAATTGAATTTATGTAAATATTGATGTAATATTTTTTATAATTATAATTTTCTATAATTTAAAAAAAATTCTTCATTTGAAAAAAAACGGATTGCATATGACTCTATCCATAGTATTAAGTGAAATGAACTTATAACTTATTTTTGATAAAATGGTATACATCCATTTCAATCTATATCTTGTGCCACTCCACAAAGTACTTAAAAGTCCTAAACTTTGGAATTTGCAACTTAAAATGAATAATATTAATTTATTCATAAATGATTGTCACATCTCAATTCAGACGTTAAAAATGTTAAATTATGATAATGAAATTGTATTACATATGTCCATATTTTCATAAATGTGAATCATATGATATTCATATTAAAAACCTTGAACATTGAACGTATACATATCTATATCCATAAAATTTTGTTTTAAAATATTATTATTTTATAACAATTATTTCTTATATAGTGAGTGATCTATAGTATAACTCGCAAATGGAAATGAAGAATTGATAGTTTAACTAAACAAATGGAAAAGAAGACGTGCAAAATTAAAATTCTTTATTTATTTATTTTTCTTTCTGACAATAGATACTGTGTGATACAAAACAAAACATGGATGAAAAAATCATACACAATTTTTATTCAAAAACTTCTGGTTTCCGCATCAATAGATACACGAGAAACACGAATTCAAAAACATTTACAGCTTAATAGCATGTGCTTCGAATCAGTACAGATGGATAAATTTTCTGATCTTCTATTTATGTTATTTAAACTCACAAAACGAGTCTAAAACTGGCATATTTATTTATGTCAGAACATTGAACACAAAGATAATACAAAATATTAAGAAAAAAATTTAATTAGCATACCTCTTTACACTGCTCCAAAGCACATGCTACTGAGGTGTAAATGTTTTTCATTTTAGCTTTTCTGACACATTTTACCACTTTACAATAGGCGTGCAAAACTTTTTGACTGTAATTCAGAACCTGGCAAATGTGGAATGATGCCAAGTGATGTAATGATAACATTTACGATACAAGTGTTTGGACCTTTAGCCTAAAAAAGAGAAACTAACTAAATAAAACAAGGCATCCTGCGTTCGTTAAATTGGAGGACAGGAAATTATGGTTAGAATTAAGTTTATCCTTTTGCCATTCATGGCAGGCTCGATTTTATTATGAAATATCATAAATTTGGTATGATTTGCAGTTTCATGTTAAATGCCAAGGGAAACACTTTTAACAGCACTAGACAATAGTTTGTGCTACATTTTCCGAGAGTAGTATCATCCTTTTATAGACTAATTTTATGGTGAGTGGTCCGTTCAGGTGAAGGAAGCTTTTGCTTATTATTTATGGTCTCTTACGGCAATTTCGGTGGGATATGGGTGTAAGCGTTCAAAATGTATTATTATTTCGTAGTTCAATTGTTAAATTCTCATTGAAAAAATGAATGATGAGTAGAATTTAATAAGTCGAATAAACCTCACAAACTGAAAAAAACAATCAAACAAAATTTCCATTCTGAACCCAATAGTTTTTGTATGCGTCTAAGCAAAAGGTGCCATCTTGCAAGTTTAAAAGGTTAGAATGCCGAACAGATGTATTTGAAAAAAGTCTATTTGTTGAGGAATTTTGTAAAATAAAGCTTAGTATGACCGCAAAATAGCAATGTTAATTTGATGGCTGCATTATAAAGAGCCTGATTCCAAAAACACTAATTCAATAAATGTTCACATGTATGGGGCAGGTTGCCTCCGAGATCAATAATGTTCGAGGCTTGATCCTGCTGTGTTTGTAACCATCATGATCAATACCTACCAGTCCAGTTATACAGAATACCAAACAACAAATAAAATAATTAATCAAATGTTTTGGGCTTATTGCCTTGAAGATCAATAATGTTCGAGGCTTGATCCTGCTATTTTTGTAGCTGACATGATCAATACCAATCGAACCAATGATACAGAATACCAAAACACCTCTAATGTATCTGCACAATGACCCAATGGGAATGCAAATCACAAATAACAACCGCCAATTGGCAGCTTGACTTTTGGTAGGTATAACATATCATGAGATTATAACTGACAATAATTATGGAAGCTGCCAACCTGTTCTCTAAAATGACCCAAAGGGCATACAAATCACAATGAACAATCATCAATTGGCAGTTACAATTTGAATATAGAAAAAATAGCATATTATTAACTACATTTATAGACCTGCCATGACTCCAGACTGATGATTACATAGGCTTACACCATTCTGGAACCTTAAATATCCTAATATCATCAAACCAGCTTAGGATATAACTAGAATCTGATAATCTCTATTATTGACATATGAACTCCTGGGAAACAACTTAGTATACAAAATAGAGATTAACAATGATCCCTCTGTACGCATGCCAACCAAAAATGAAATTGTGTCCAGACCGCACAAGCTTCATTGTAAGGCCTTCAAAACTGCTTATGCACTAGAAACCTTTACTGCCTTGATATTGTCTATGGCTGTAAGGTTCCTCCTCGCAGTGGCAGTGGAATGTGCATTGACAATGCCAAATGTCCACAGCTTGAAAGAAATTCTTTAATAGAACTGTGAAATAAGAATCTTCATCTAAGATACTCTGTAACATTCGGTGACCAGAACATCACAGTGATCACCTAGACTTTGAATCGCTTCCTTTGCTTCTGAATGATGACAATGAGAAGAAAGACCGAGGCGCTGTGCAAACACAGGAGTGTTACACAGTTACACCAATGTTATGTAATTGGCAAATAAAACAGGAAAATATTACAAAGAACTATTACTAGCTTCCTCAACAAATTCCTAGAAATCCTCTGACATGAGATTCACCTTTAATGGAGCTACCTCCTGATAGGTGGTCCTCTCTTAATTTGAAATGTGCTGGGGGGGCTGGAATCGAGCTTCGAAGAGATTGAACTGCAAAAAAACAAAAATCTGCCTTCAGTAAAGTTTTTGATTGTGACGTTTGAATTATTAGAATTTATCAAACAATTCCAATAATAAGCATTTAATAGCTATTATTTAGGAACAAATACATACTTGAACCTTGGTCATGGAAACTGTCACTTTCTACAGGCCCACTTACACTTCCAAAATCATAACTCCTGTCATATGTGGGTTGCGCTGGTGCAAATCCCATCCTTGATTTTCGCAAAAGATCATCTGCAGATCTGATAGCAAGATCCCTTGTATCTTCTGTGTCATCATCCCCTTCAGATGTAGTTGATGCAGAAACCCAATCTGTTGGGACTGTTTCCGAACCACGACTTTTCCTGCCAAATTTCAAGAGCCTCTTAAATCCCTTGGGAACATCTTTGTGGGATTGTTGAGAAGCCAGCAGAACAGGCTTCTGAGCACTGCCCCATTTCTTGCGTGTCCTGGCTGCATCAGTTTCAGAGGCATCCATCATCTGGGAAAGGGAATGTGAATTCCATGATGCAGGGCTTCCAATAGGCGAATCTGCAGATGCATCAACATCAGAAGCTTCGAGCATTTGAGAGAGAGAATGATGCATGTGAGAGTTCCATGAAGCTGGGCTTTCCATTGGAGAGTCCAGTCCCATTGTTGCAGGGCTGAAATGGGTTGCAGAACTGGCCATGTGCATAGATGGAGACCCTGTGATATGCTTCTGTTGGAGCAACGCAGCACGACCCAACCTCATCCCAGAACTTTCAACCATTTCTTCAGTGTGAACTAAATTTCTAGCAGCCGGTAAAGATGTCATATGAAAATCCAAAATACTTGTGCCATTCACTTGTGAAGGAGTTCTGGACAATGTATCATTATCAGATATTGCATCATCTGATCTATCAGATGTTTGATTCAGACCTTTTCCTTGTACCTCATTCTGAGATGTATCTGAATCAGCTTGAGCATCGGAGTTATCCACCAAATCAACTTTATGTTTATCATTTTCATCTGCAATGCCTTCAGGACTTTCAAATGATTGTCCATTTCCAAATTCATCTATGATTTCCTCCCCATTTTGAATTTCATCTTGATCTTCATCCTCTGCACTTCTCATATTTTCAGCAGCCAGAGAGGCTTTCATTTTGGCAACACCTGGTCCAGCACCTGGGCCTATCCCATTTCCCTTACGGAGAAAAGGTTTTGCCTCTGAAGGAGCGCCATTGTTTCTCCTTGTGCTTTTACCATAGAAGACTGGTTCAGATGCTTCTTTACTAACTTTCAGTGGAGCCAGTACAACTCCCTCACAGGTTGGTTCAGATAAATCCTTTATCTCACTCATACTTGTGCAGCTTTTCCTCATTGCCTGGTTTCGACGTTGCTTCTCTTCCTTATTGTTGGTTGACCGCGAAGGAGGCAAAGACCCATTCATCTCATAAGAGAAGTCTTCATTGCCACTTTTACGGCTACCACTCTTGGGCTGCCCGCGAGATGCACCACCCACGTTTGGGCTCAAACCTGCCCGACCAGTGGAAGGTTTTGTATTCTCTTTCCTCAGATCAGCAAAGTTAGGAACAGACTGAGCTAGAGGATTTTCATGGCCCCTGCGACGGGCTGAAGAGGCACTTCCAACACTTGGAACTTTAACAGGTACGGAAGATCTAGATGAGGGGGATGTCAAGGAACCGCGTTGTGCTGTATAAGGTGTAGCTTTATTTGAGGAAAGCTTCTTGGCAGAGCTAGATTTTGGCAATTCTTTTGATGAAAGAGGAGAAAGCATATCGGAAGGACTAGGAGTGTTAAATGAAATACTTTTTTCCTGTTTGTAAAATGCCTGCTCATTCACATCATTAGAATATTCTTCATCATCACTTCGTTCTGCTTCAAACTGTTCATATAACACACAAACGTATGACAAAAAAATCAGTACCCAACAAGTAAACAAACAACAACTGATATACCACAGATAAGAACTTGAACTTACTTGTTTCTTGTTCTTCAATGATCGGGCATTGAAAGACCTCAATCTTTCAGCTCTTGCTCTAGCCTGGATGATGGAATCTTGCTTTCCCAAGGATTTTGCCCTCCTGGCAACCATTTCAGCTTTTGTACGCTCAAGAGCTTCTTGCATAGCTTTGAGTTTGGCTTCCTTCTGAGCTCGTTTGGTGATTGACTCCTCCCGAAGCTTTGCATCTCGCTTCTCCATATATCTTTCATAAAATTTCCCTCTGAGTTCCTCAGACCAGCCATCATCACTTAAGCCTGGTTTTTTATCTGAACTTTTTAAGTAACTGAGGTCAGCTGAGTTCATCAATGTATTGTCATTGTCTACTGCATTGCTCCACGAGCTGCCAAGTGATTCTCTTCCAATATTTTGAGCTGTCATTGAGAAAGTTCTCTCTGACACTCCACTGGTAATTTTTGCAGTTTCTAGTATCGATTCCCTTGGTGGCGTACACATCTGCTGTTGGGTAGATGATGTTTCAATTTTGACAGCTAGGGAGGAACTTTTCTTTCTTGTGATCTCAGTATCTTCTGGATGCTCCAAAGCAGCTTGACTCCTTAGCTTATGAGCAGCGAAAATTGCTTCCAATTGATTAGCTTTCTCCCTTAGTTCTTCATTCAGTTCCTGGTTTCCTTTGGACTGCTTGACTCTAGCTAAAGGTTCCTCACCCCTAGATCTTCTCATGCTTGTTGAGCCATTACTAAGTTCTAATCCTTCTCTATCAACATCAATACCATGCCTGTTGGTATTCATGGAACTATCAGCGATGTCTGATCCTTGTCTGCCAGATCCGAGCTGGTTTGTGTCCATGGAACCATATATTTTATCTGATCTTTGCCTAGAAGCCCCATGGCGTTTTGAGTCAAAAGAACCATTGTCTAAATCTGATCCTTGCCTAGCAGCCCCAATCTGACTTGCATCTGCACCACTTTCAGTTATTTTTGATCCATAAGGAGCAGTAGTCTGTTTCATGTTCATGGAACCATGAGTTATATCTGAGCCTTGCCCAACAGTTTTAGAAGACTGTGAGTTCAAGGCTAACTGCACTTTAAATTGTGTGGCTGGTGCATGTTGCTTAGCAATATTGGCCGCCCGTTCCTCAGAAGTAATATTACCAGATTTGGTTGTTTGATTGTCACTAAAGCATTCTGAATAATCTGAAGCAGAGCTCCATGCTCGCTGGTGTCCTCTTGCTCTGTGAGGAGATGATAATCTCAACTTGGCATTTCTTTTTCCTTCTAATGTGCCTTGCTCATTAGCTGAAGATCCCAAATCACTCTCAGGAGGAGACTCCTGTATTTGCCCTTGATCCTTTTCAGAAGAGGATGCCTGCACACTATTTTCAGATGCAGTAACATACACGTCTGAACAACTCCTAGGCAATGATTCCTTAACCTCATTATTATTTCCATTCTTAGTTTGTTGAGCAGTAGGTGCTTCAACACTCATATCACTAGCTCCACTCCATCTCCTGAGAACAGCCTTCTCTGTGGCAGAAATGGAATTGCCACTTTCAGATGACAGCCTTCGATTTTCCACCTTTCCAACTTTTTTTATAGTTTCACCTGATTCTCTCTGTTGTTCCTTCTGTTTGCTTTCAAACAGATTGATGCGGTCTTGAACACTCAGCCTTCTAGCTGGCTGAGTTTTCTGAATAGACTCTGATTCTTGCTTGTCACAACCATTACTCTCAGCATCACTATCACTACTTTCCCTGTTCAAAGATCTGCCTCTCCTAGACTGGTCGTCCACATTGCTACTACTTCTTGTCACCCTTGGCCCAACTCTCCCCGATTGAACTCTTTGTGGTGGGGAAGAGGATCTCCTGCTTGGGGAACAAGATCTCAGTCTGCTTGTGTCAACTTCAGCTAGTTTATATTTATCTGGGATCATTCTAGAAGACTCGAGACTTTTCTCCGTAGTGGATTTATTCACGGCATCAGCTTCTGTAGATAAATTCTTTGTGCTCGGCAAGCTTTCCCGGCAGTTGGTGAGACTAACCCCACCAGCAGAACAGACGGTTTCAAAACGGTCTACTGATTGTACTCGTGAATGTAATGGCTTATTGCCTTGCTGAGCACTAGAAGCTAAAGCTTGACTTTTATCTACAAAGTTACCACCTTCAGCCCGGGTATCAGGCCAGTGGGCATAGGGTGTATCACCTTTCTTCACTAAAAAACGTGATGAAGAATCAAGCATAAGCTCACCCTCTGTCCCGTTTTCAATGGACATATCAGAATCTGATGACTGAGTATCCCCATCATCTCGCCATTGGCACACATCATGTCGCTTTTGACAGAGCATCATAAATTTGACACAGGCATCTCTGCAAAATTGCCATATTAGGATGCAAGGTGTAGCACATAAATCACACAGCTACGATTCTAATATGAATACATCAGGGAGGTAAAAGATATAAACTTACTTTAGGCGATTTGCTCCAAAGCGATCTGCAAATACAATTAGATCAGCCATATGCTCTATTGCAAAACCAGCAGCAAAAGCTCGAGCAAAACCCATGCTTAATTCTTGTTGTAAAGCAATAAGCCGCACATCTATGGCTCTCAACAATTCTCTCCTAACAAAGCAAGACGTAGTTACAGACAAATTAGCTTGAATGGAAGAGAAATGTGAAGGAACAGAAAGAAATTAATTTTCACAACACAGTGCCACCTCTTGCACAGGAAGAATACTCACTTTGATGTATCAGCTGCATCTGTTTCACTTGACTGTAAGACACACACAAAATTTATATTAAGATATCACTTTCTCATATCAGAGTAATCTAGAAATTTCTTTTGACAATGAATAATCATTGATCTCTTCCATAGTACATCAACAGAGATCTAAACTAATATAAGTTCTAGTTGAAAAAATCAAAAAAAAAAAAAATAGTTGGTCGCATACTGAATTGCTAACTACCTTGGGGACAGCTCCAAGTGAACTGGCATCTATTCCAATAGCACACAAAATTCCAAGTCAGTATGGCAACCGCGTGATTGTGAAATGCCTCTAAAATAAAATTATATTTGACAGTCCCTATTTAAAAACGAAAAAATGAGTATAGTCAACATCAAAATTCTTGGTGCACCATGCAATAATGTGTTGGCATGTGTAAATACAAAATCCTGTATGCATATCTTGTATAGTTCCAGAATCCTGCATACATATCTTGTATGTTTTCTGCATCATTCACTAGTATGTCCACCATCCTTATCAAAATGAAATATTTAACATGCCATTAAGACCCATTCAACAATTAGAGAACTTGAACCAAAAAAAATAAATACTAATTGGTCATCATAAGGTTACCAGAAGTGCATATATATTACTGCAGGTCTGACCAAGTCTCAAGGTTTAAATTTTGGAAATCAAGCAGATTACAACTTTTCAAGACAAAACTCAGATGTTAAGAGCAAAGGGTACACTAGCTAAAACATATTAAACGCCTAGTCAAAAATGGAAGAGGTCTAATCTGAACTCAAAAGATAAACAATTTGCTAATCAAAGATTAACAGACCGATACCAGCAGTTAAGAAAGGAGTACATTCATGGTATATAGCCAAGCAGATGAGATATTTTTTAAAAATTTCTCATCGTGAAACAAAATCCTTCCCCACTTAGCTTGCAATCAAAAAGGAGATTTTCATAGAGTCAAGTCTTGATCCTGACTCTTGGGTCTTTGCTGGAATCATCCAGGTATCTTTGGTCCAGACATCAAATGTGCTAAAAGATTTCCCAGTTACTCGAATCTGAGAAAAAATTGGTGTAATTTGACAAGTTTTCTGCCAAATCCACTAACAATGAAAGATTTTTTGTTCTGGAATACTTTAGTATGCACACCATTGGTCCAGACATCAAATGTGCTAAAAGATTTCCCAGTTCCTAGAATCTGAGAAAAAATTGGTGCAATTTGACATGTTCTGCCAAATCCACTAACAATGAAAGATTTTTTGTTCTGGAAAACTTAAGCATGCACACCACCACAACTATTACTTAATTGGACTTGACCAGTAAGCATAAGAACTTGGTGTTTGATCTGTTATGCTGAGTTTTGATTAACTATATAATGTCTGCAAAGACCTGTGTTCTAACTGACGACTCAAATTTGCCAAGATTGAAATTTGTGGCACAAGGCAGTGTGGGACTCATTTGAAACATTTCCGGCTGGTTAGCATCCAGAGAAAAAGCTGAAGCCATTGACACAATGACAAAATAAAGTTGAAAAGTATAAGTTTCAATATGTCCTCCATTTTCATCAAAAGTTTAAAGAGTGAAACTAGGGTATCTGCCAAAATCTAAGATTACAGTTATAACATCTGTTTAAAATAGCTAAATTTTACATTATAAACCTAAATTGCTTATTCACAAGAGGAGAAATCGGAGCAACTTAGCTACTTGTGCTAAATAAAATATGGTTGTCTTACAGTTCCACTATCTACTCAAGTGTAAATCTCGGATAAACAACTAGCACACACGACAAATACAAAAGGTACAACCTAAACTGCTATCAATTTTATCAGGGTTGACACAGATTATTTACAGATTAGCTAGATGTTCCTCGATTTTTATGACCCTATCCTTCTGGCACAATACCACCTTCCATGGTTTTGTGGTCACTTGCTAGAAACAGGTATATTCAAGAAAGTTCTATTAAATTTCAGAATAGCTCAAAGTAGACCCTTGACCATGCATGTAGAATCACACAATACATTCCACTTACAACCAAGAATTTATGGGCTTTACAAAAGCATGTCAGAAATACGTCAAAATAAATTATCTTGAACAGATTGTCATGTACTGTAAGTAGGGTGGTAGAACGATGATGTTTAGACATACATATGCATATACTGTAAAAAGGTTTCAAAAGAGAACCCTTGATTTCAAGGATTCAACCAATTAAAATTATAATATGAAAACTGAATAACATTTCAATATGCACATGTGATAATGATCCGAGAGAGTTAAAAGACGCACAGGACAGACCACGATGTCTTTTCATACTCCGAAAATTCTTGAGTGGTGGCCTGCAGAACCTCAAGTGCATGCCTCAGTGTTTATCCAAACATACATACTTAAGACTGACATGGTATATCATCAATACAATATTCTCTCAAGCATGTTATCAGCACAGTTTCAAACATGCATTATGGAAACAGACTCCATACCATGCATGGGATAAGTTTGCTCAAGGCCTCAATGCTAATAAAATGGAAAAAGAAGACATTGTCATTTAGGCGTTTAACATTCTCACACCTTCCAGACTAGCATCAATGCACACCAAAAAACATTCTTCAATTTCGATGAAAAACTAGCGGATAAATTAACTAACACTTCAATCGTTTAAAGACTTCTTTACAGTGGTTCATCCAAGAAAAACTTCTTGTCTTCCACTATAAATAATATGGTGGTTGAAGGTGTGACAAGAAAAATAATCTTCTACACGTCTCAAACAGTAATTGATAGTAAATCCTTTAAATTTGACCCCGCCTTTGCATTCATTCTGACCTACAGGTCCATTAACATTCCATCCTCCACAACAATATGCCCCAAATACCAAATATCCTTGAAGAGCTTGCACTCACTTGTCTTTGCATAAATTCATTTATAGCTCAAAATATGCAATGTCTTCCTTATTGATTATCCATGCTTCCTATTCAACTTGCAAATAGAAAAACACTGTCTAAGAAAACGAACACAATTTTATCTGAGCATTTTTTAGATTCAGTAATCAATTTTCATCAAAGAAATTGCAGTGCAATAAAATGATGTCCAAGAAAGCTAACACAATCTTATCCAAGTAAAATTTCAGAATGAAATACTCATCAAAGACATAAATATTGTAGGGAAATGGTAAATACAAAAAGCATAATACAAACTTATCCTGTTCATTATATCAATGTGTGCCTGACTTTGATCGGGCATTTAATAATACCTTAAGTAAAAACAATTCTGATGAATAACTTGGACCTGTGAATTGCTCAAACAAACCATCTACACCAATGGATATTTTTCTTTCTTTTCTTTTAGAAAAAAAGCAATCTTTGTTCAGTTCAGTAGAACATAGGTCCCCAAAATCTAATGTCATAGGATCAAATCCTACAGAGTGCAATCCTACTTTTTTCTCCTGAGAAATCACAATCGAGCTTTTTCGGGCATTTTTTATTTGTGATCTAGTTGAATGACAGATTGTTTCCCATCTAAAAGCTGCTAAAACTAAATTCACAATAAGGGACTTATTAAATGGACCATACTTAAACATATTATGTAAAGACATCCCATTTTCTCAAATTGAGCACCTATCATATCATTTAATAGATAAGGAATACAAGGGTTAAAACTTAAACCTGTGTTGATAAAGAATGTGCCACTTGTTTACAACCATTGGTTTGTGCAGGATTTAATGCAAGTTTTCCAGCAATAGGCATCAACTCTTCATAGTGGCTTTGTTTTATTTGCCAATTGTTAGGAAAGAGTCTCAACATCCTAATCTTTCTTCACAACCAAGATTTCTTCTTCCGAGGAAGTGAGACATGATGCCTGATACAAAATTTATCTAGAAAGTCCCAGAATTGCATCTCCACTTCTTTAAATTATAAATAATTCATCCTGTATGGTGGCTTTGAAAGTTTCATTCTTTATTATAGGTCAATATATAAATTATATAATCAAACTAACGTTGGAAGTTGGAACAACACTCTAGGTAACTAAACAGTAAACCCATCTACACATCTTTCAGTCAATATTCCTCCTCAGATTAATGACTCAAACAGTAAAAAGTTGACATCTATCCTATAAGAATCTCATTACTTGCAGAGCAATTATTAAACTTAACAAAATAACCTCATGACCCTTCTTTTATGTCAGATTTGCTCTTCGTTACTAAATTAAATCAAATAACTTTTGAGCAATAGGTAATCCTTACCTTGTTAAGCATCAGTACATTCCAATCCATTTCATAATCAACCACATTTCTCTTGGTACTAATAGCTAATTCTACATTCATCAATTATTTCAGTCAATATGCTGAAACCCCACTCTTCCTGCCATGTTAGTAGCTACCAAGTCAACATGTTGGATTTTTAATTACTTGCAATCATACTTATATGATCAATGAAAGTAGACTAAGAACCCAACTCCCAAACTTCTAGCACATACTATATTACTTGTAATGCAATAACCGCATCAGACATACAGTACAAACCTTTTACTTTTGCTGCATTCTTCAAGCAATACCCTTCAAAGCTATAACATCCTCCTGTAGGCCTCTTTCTCTACCCTTGACTTAGAGCCCAAGTTTTCTACTCCAGCAGTGTGTTGCTGATTCTTAGACATATTATCTTCTCTGGGAAAAAATCCTACCTTTATAGTCCCTTCCTTTCCAAATTTTTCTGTAAACCACTTTTATATAATCTCATTGAAACTTCTCCTTCCAGATCACATCATTGTGTGTCCAGAGCTCATGGAGTGGAATCCAATCACCACAGCTCCAATGCAACGCACAAAGAAGATAACCAAATCTCACTGTAATAATCACTAGTAAAATAGAACATACTTTCACGAGTTTCACCATATAATGACTACAATTGTCAAATACAATTAGCATGCCAAAGGAGCTCAATTGTACTCTTCCATAGTCATATTTCCTTTACTAATGCATAGATGCACATGCATGCACCTAGTATACAGGTACAAATTCCAGTTACAACTATTCCCATCTAACATGTGGATGGGATGCACACTGATTTTAGGGTAGTTCTCTTCCAAAATGACACTGACATCACACAACCTAAAATTAAAAATAATGAATGTGGTCAAAAAAACCCATTCTCGCATAATTTAGAGGCATATCATCCTACCTAAAGGAAACTATCTCAAACTCATCCCAAAGAGACTTTGCTGCATAGCAGAGACCATTTTTGCACAGATTAATTCACATTACTGAAGAGTCATTCTTAATATATTCATTTATAATACATGGGAATATATACCTATGGCCTATAGTTATCCATGGTACACAATTTCCCTATGCCAGTTTACCCAAGTCATGGCTTTCTACATTTAATAACTTTTTATCCAAACCCTGCATAGCCCCACAATGTAAGCATGTGCTAGATTTTTTCCTTTCTTCCACTTTTTACTCATAATACTCCAACAAGTATGGAAATACCTTGTAAAGCATACCAAGCTTAATTTGTTTTCCTGAATTTGATTCATTACTGGAAAAAACTTCTGAGATTATGGCAAATGTGATCCAAAACTCAATGAGAATCAACATCTCACTCGCTTAAAATAGCAATTTGAGTAAGTCACAAATTTGTAATGCTCCCTTTCTGAAATGGGATTTAATATTAAATAATAATAAAATTAAAATATAAAAAAAATTATAAAATTATAAATAATATAATTACAAGTTAATTAAGTTTAATGAAAGATCAAGAGATATGCAATGAAGAGTTGTGGCTCCCTCAACATAAAATATAAAAGGGAGGAGAGTTCATTTGGAAGGGGATATGGAGGAAGGAAGAAAATAGGGAGCATAGGAATTAAAGAAGGATTAATGGAAGAAGAAAGGAATAGGACAAAAAAAGGAGGTGACTCTTTCTATGGTAACAATGATGAAGGGTTGTGACTCTTTCAAAGGGTGGTAACTGTGAAAGGTTGTGACCATTGCAAAGGGGCAGACATGATGGAGAGGTACGACTCTCCATCACATTCGAATATATAAGAGAAGAAAGGTTCATTTGAGGAAGACATCCAAGAGAGGTCAATTTGGGAGATAATTTATTACTCTCAAAGGGCAATGATGGAGGATGGTGACTCAAGCCTTATGAAACATGGTGACCTTTTCACCAATAAAGTATAAAAGAAATCATTCAAGAGACTTATGAATCTTAACTCATGAATCCATCAAAACAAGTTCTTCATTCATCCATCAATCTTTAATCCCTCAACAAATCAAGCAAACAATCAGTCAGCAAGGTCAAACAAACAATTATCAAATCCACATCAATCATCACTTCGTCTTGGGATTAAGAAAACAAAAAATTCAGCAATCAAACCAGCATCATTCAATAATCACTCATCAATCATCAAATGAACAAGAATTCAATGTTCACTCATCAATCATCAAATCAACAGTCATTCAATCATCAAATGAACAATAATTCAATCATCACTCATTAATCATCAAATCAACAATCATTCAATCATCAAATGAACAATAATTCAACCATCACTCATCATCATCAAATCAACAATCATTCAATCATCATTCACTAATATACCAAAAGATCGATCAAGGACAAATCTGATATAAGGAAATTGATCTAAGAGAGTATTCTAATATAAGAGAATCAGATTCAAATATACAACAGTCTATGGCAGAAATTCTGATTTAAGACTGGTATGCATGAAAGGGTATAATTATGCTTGATATATGTGGTAGTAAGTAATCTGGGTGATATGGTTATGCATTTACTATGCTTGATCTATATGGTAATTTAGTTGATATAATATGCATTTGTTATGCTCACATATATGATATATGTTGGAGGAAATAAGATATGGAGATGAGCTTTACCAGCTCCCCTGAACCAAGAATGCCAACCCAAGAGGATGGAATTGGTCATAATTGGACATTCCTGCCTCTTGTGGGTCAAGAGGCAATTTGGTTGCCCCATGAGAGGAATTGATCATAGTTGGATATTCTTGCCGCTTGTGGGATAAGAGCAAGTTGCCATAATGTAAATGTTACGTGCTCTCGCGCTTAGTTGGACTAAGTACGCCACCCCAAGGGATGGAATTGATCATAGTTGGACATTCCTGCCTCTTGTGGGCCAAGAGGCTAGTTAATTTCCCCAAGGGATGGAATTGGTCATAGTTGGACATTCTTGCTGCTTGTGGGCTACCCCAAGGGAGGAACTGGTCATAGTTGGGCGTTCCTGCGGCTTGTGGGATGTGGACAACTTTGCCATGATGTGAATGTGGCGTGCTCTCAGGCTTAGTTAGACTGGACAGTTTACAGGCACCCTCTCAAAGTTCCTACCAAGATAATTTTGTGATTGGTTATGGAGTAGTCATACTACTTATCTTAAGAACTCCTTATGCTCTAGCTAATGTATAGGCACATTATTTTCTAAATTATTGATGGCTAGCAAAGTAAATTTTGGCACTCTATTACTGGAATTGTTGTTTATGTGTAAACAGGTGAAACTACAAATTGGGGACATCACAAAATTTGATCAAGTTTTAGTTGGTTTTTCCTATCTATGACTAGTACATTAACAACATATACAACAGTCTATGGCAGAAATTCTGATTTAAGACTGGTATGCATGAAAGGGTATAATTATGCTTGATGTATGTGATAGTAAGTAATCTGGGTGATATGGTTATGCATTTACTATGCTTGATGTATATGGTAATTTGGGTGATATGATATGCATTTATTATGCTGACATATATGATATATGTTGGAGGAAATAAGATATGGAGATGAGCTTTACCAGCTCCCCTGAACTAAGTATGCCAACCCAAGAGGATGGAATTGGTCATAGTTGGACATTCCTGCCTCGTGTGTCAAGAGGCAATTTGGTTGCCCCATGAGAGGAATTGATCATAATTGAATATTCTTGCCACTTGTGGGATAAGAGCAAGTTGCCATAATGTAAATGTTACGTTCGCACTTAGTTGGACTAAGTACGCCACCCCAAGGGATGGAATTGATCATAGTTGGACATTCCTGCCTCTTGAGGGCCAAGAGGCTAGTTAATTTCCCCACGGGATGGAATTGGTCATAGTTGGACATTCTTGCTGCTTGTGGGCTATCCCAAGGGAGGAACTGGTCATAGTTGGGCGTTCCTGCGGCTTGTGGAATGTGGGCAACTTTGCCATGATGTGAATGTGGCGTGCTCTCAGGCTTAGTTAGACTGGACAGTTTACAGGCACCCTCTCAAAGTTCCTACCAAGATAATTTTGTGATTGGTTATGGAGTAGTCATACTACTTATCTTAAGAACTCCTTATGCTCTAGCTAATGTATATGCACATTATTTTCTAAAATTATTGATGGCTAGCAAAGTAAATTTTGGCATTCTATTACTGGAATTGTTGTTTATGTGTAAACAGGTGAAACTCCAAATTGGGGACATCACAAAATTTGATCAAGTTTTAGTTGGTTTTTCCTATCTATGACTAGTACATTAACAACAATGCAAATGAGTACTATGAGGCCCTTCTTCTAGAGATATCCACTGACTGAAATATTGGTTTCATTTCACTGTCTCTATAGCATTCAGATTAATATAAGTATTAAATATGATGATTTTCTCCCACACGAGAAGAAAGTGACAATAGAAGTCCTTGATGCCTACAAAAGCCGCTGTACTATGTCACTAGGAAAATGAGATGAATATTAGTCCATTATGTTCATGACAACATAATTCTTTACTAGGAATTCCACCCAGCAGAAAACATTGATAATTGAAAGTAAATGATACATGAAATAGTTATGCTCTCATGGACATGGAATTTGATTAGCCTTATTCTAGGCTACTGAAGCCCAGTCCCCATCCTTCTGGCTTTTCAGGCCCCTCTGATTGGAGCATCCCTGTCCTGAGAAATTTATAAATTATAAGCATCATCTCACCAACTATTAGATTTTCTTATTACCAAAAATGCCTCTAAGGAGATTTGAAGGAAATGGAAAGTCAGAAAAATTTAGAAAATGGCACGGTATCCACTAAACAATGGCTCTAGAATGTTTCCATATCTGCTCAGGAAGATTCTTTCATTTAATCAATCACTTTATCTATGTGAAATACCATACAGAAAAGTATCCTGGTCATTTAAGAAATAGATCTGGTTCTTGAGAAGTTGCATGAGACCTGGATAGGAAAGGATGAAACACAAAGATAAAAAACAAAGAAGCCTAGCATGACAAGTACAACTAATAGATTTATATGCTTTGTGATTTTTGGTTTCATAAAATACCTGGAAGGAAAAGGATGGAGATCAAAAAATTTGACAAGATAAATGAATAAATTTCTGTTGACACTAATGGCTTTATGTTCTATGAAATCAGGAGCCAACATTGCAGGTTCAGTGTTGGTCCAAAGTGCCCTGCTCTTTTCTCTTGGTGAGTCATTGTATTGAAGGCCATCTGAATGGAATGACACATGGTGCATAGTCTTCTTTCTTATAGCTAAAAGTTTGATTACATCTGGCGACCGAGAAAAATTAACAGTATACTCATAGATTAACTTCTAAGTGGAGAATAATGAATTTTATATAGAAGCGAGAAAACAAACTATTTTTCCTTTATGAAACACAAGCATCAGCAACTTGGTAATGTGTCGCGCTAGAAAACATGTCGAAATTAATCAAAAAGATTTTTCAAGTAATGAAAGGTCCATCTGAGAGATTTTAGGCTGGTGGGTCATTTATAACAAGGTAATCAGCACTGATACATGTGACTGTAATAAAATTTTCTCTTTGCCTGAGAGATGGCATTGGAAAAATGTTACAATTCAGTTGGCTGTTCCATTTAGTCTGTGATTGTGCAAGAGCAAACTAAGGAGTCAATAAGATATTGTCAAAATACTTAGGGTAAAACTAGAACTTTTATCAACAAATATGGTCGATGATTTCCAAATAGATTCAAATACCATCAAGTGACAATTAAGCATGAAATGCAATTTTCCAAATCCGTATACATGTAATCAATAAAATGCAAATTGTGAAAATTTTCTGAACATATAGAAGACTAACAAGTAGAGGCAACACTAAGACACGACTGATTAAGAAATGTTATTGTTTTCTCATTTATAGAACTGACAGATGTGACATCTTTATGAACATGGCCAGTTACAAATATTTCATAGGCTGGAATGTGACTGTAATAACTAATAAGCTCTTACGCATCAGGGGAATAAAATAAAGAAATAAATAAATTATGATTATATTCTTGGATAGAAATAGATAGTTTTAGAAAGAAATTACTAAGCAAAATTTTACAAGTTTCGTGAAAGACTTTAAACTGGCAAATAGTTAATATGCAGTTAGAATTTTAATTATGCATACTAACAAAAGATGACTGAAAAATTAGTAAAGTACTGTGATCTGACTTCCTCTTCTCCCTTCAACTCTCTTTCTTTATAAAGTGTTGAGAATAATCATTTCAAGAGTTGGAAACTAGACATTCAGAATGTTGTAGCAGTTTGTCCTGAAGATTAATTGTATTCACCAGTTGGGAGTGGTTCACCTCAGAGCTTCGGCTGTTCCAGTAACAGATATATTCCTTTCAAAATTCTCCTTTTCTACTTTTGCAAAGTGATAATGATCCAGATAAATGGCAATCTTCTTGAAATACATGTATTGTAAAGATTTTTGTCTATTTTAGTTGAGAGTGTGGAAAGGATCAATATAGCATAGCTGGGCATTCAATTCATTTATCAAATCAATCCAATGAATTTTTCAGGAATCAAGTTACAACTTACAAGTAACTGGAATCCATGCAGAGTATTTTATGAAGGGTCATGTGTCTGCACAGTACACAAATATCTATATGTATTCCAGTACTATCAAGCTGGCATGTCTCAGGCACATACCGCATGTAACTTAGAGGATCTATCATCTAGTTAAACAGAGATTAACAGGAATAATCAGCATTTGCAATGTGCACCAAACTCACCGTTGCAAATATTTCCCAGTAGAGACCGACCAAAAAAAAAATGTTTCCCAGTAGAGAAGAATCTGTGATATAATGTTAGATGTCATGATATGCGTTTGTTTATGAAATGTTGTAGGAGAGTTCAAGTATGAATGTGTAAACTATAAATCTTAAAGATACTGTGATGAGACACAAAAGGGAAAGTGAGTGTTTTCTTTCTTGGAGTTTCCATCCTTTCACCGTGCACACAGACTTATCACTATTTGTACATAGAAATGATAAGGCTTCAAGAGATTGATGATTTTATTTCTCACTATGATTTTGGTGTTTTTCCATCAGTTTACTAGAGTTATACGGACAATACGCATGTGGCACATGCATGTATGTTAGGAGAGGTTCACTTTTCTCCCAGCTTCTAAAGACTTGTCCACCATGCATGTTAGGAGAGGTTCTGGGAGTAGTACCCTGCTTCCTCCTAGGATTGTTAAGCCAAGCCCTGTTATCCCAAGCCATTCTCCTATGAACATAAGCCAAAACTGGATTGCCTTATTCTCCTCGGACATCGCTAATGCTGGTGTTCCCTCTTCAGCCCATGACTTTGATTTAGACTAGTCACTACACCCATCCCACGGTTTCCATTGAGAACCTTCCTTTCACATAGTCTCTTGAATTTGAAGTTAGATCCTATAGAATGTATCATTTCCAGACTGACTGTGACCCTCTCTCATTAGGCTTTTTCTTTCATGGTAGTTGCTCTATTAGTTATTGGAGTTATTTTGAACATAAATACTATATACCGCAACTTGCTGTACTTTTCAATCCCATTTATTTTCTTTAATTATAGATAGGCATCAATATAATTTCCTTCTTTCTTTTAAACATGAAACATGTATAAACAACAACCTCAGATGCCATGAATTATTTTCTCTTGGACAGGAAGTATAAAATGAATTGCAACGTGAGCACCAGGTAAAGCAGTTGTTTCGAATTCAATGACATTGTCCTGGTGGAGAAATCGGAAATGTGCAGGTGAGCTTAGTCAAAATCTGACAAACTTACATAATTGTGACTGCAAACTGCAAAGCAGTTAAGATAAAGCATACAGGAAAATGATTCAATTACTGGAGAAATAGCATATTGCACAACAACCATTCGAGAATAGAGCTGTAATTTGGTTCAAACTGATTGAAATATTATAACATGTGTGCCAAAAATCTTAGTGACCGCTAGATAGGAAGATCCAGATTCCAATATACCTGATCCTGAAGCCTGTTCGCTAGTGCCCTGTGTGCGCCACACAAAAGCAGGCCCGTCATTTCTCAATATTTTAGACGCTACTACACAGATCGAACAAAAGTAAAGATTCTCACTTTCACACCTGAGAATAGAGGCTAAGCTGGAAGTTTCGAGCAGCCTCCAGTTGCGACATCTCGGTGTCCACAGTGTTAACCAGCTCCAACACTTCAGGAGTGCTAACAAACCGGACAAACCTAGCCAAAACATCACGATCGACCGCAAAAATTAGTAAAATGAATACCATTTCTAAAACGCAATGCTACGTTTCTATACATTTTAATCCAGCCACAAATTTCTCCAAATTGTCCTAAAACGAGGGATTCTATAACAAGCATACTAATATTTGGCTTGTTACTAAAAGGATCCATTAGGAAGTACTTGTGTTTTGGAAAAAGTCACCTTTCCAAAGTGCCTTTAGTGAACCAGGAGGCTTCTCCATTTTGATATCCAGGCACTTCGAGCTTAATTAAATGCCCTGCTCTGCCAGCCTGTTCTTCAGCCGCCCGCAAGTGAGTAGTGAATGGTTTTAAAAGCCCCGACGCAAGCTTTTCCGTTTCTCCTCCACCTGAAACGAACAACTCGCACCTGCTCGTCACAGGTTCGAAGCTCAGCACGATTCCAAATATAGAATCTTTCCAAACAATCCAATGTCAAATCCCTGCAATCTAAATTTAGCCAAATACTAAATCTAAAGCATCCACATTGTCCTAATTGCAGCACTCCTTTCCAGTCTGGATCTCGCAGCTAAGATCCTCCAAAATTTAGACACGGAGCCTAATTTACCGGAAATATCAACACCACTCACCTGGTACGCTTGGGCGAGAGCTGGAAAGCAGCATAGTCCAGGCGCGTGTCCACCTTCATTATTTCCACTTCAAATATCCAACTCCCCGCATAAAACTTCAATCTTCACGCCTCGTACTCGCAAATCTCACCATTAAAGACGATACAGACGCCGGAAAAACAACTCAATCAGAAAAATCCCCGATTGATATCTCCTGCGCGCAATTTCCTCCCCTTCTCACTCAAATCGGATAACTTCTTAAACCCTCGCAGCGCTTAAAACGTGCTCCCCCTGTACTTACATGAACTATTTTACAAGCTTCCACATTACGTGACGATTCAATAACACAAAGAGCAGCAACTTTTGACATTGTGTGAACGATCTGCCCTTGCTGATGAGCTCTGATCCACCATTCTGCTGTTGCAGATCCCTTATTATTTCTCAGACCCACACTGTATTATTCTCCCATTTTCTCTCTCCTCTCTGTTAATTTCGATTTACTTACTCTTATTTGACTCTGTCTAATCCTTACCTCCATTTTGGTCCATACAAACTTGAAATTACCGCAGTCTGAGAAAATTGTCGTTAATAAACAAATTTTGATAAGTTGGTAAGCGTTGGGTTCAGCTGCACGTCAAGCCTTTTAATTAGTCCACGTCAAAGAGAACATGCAACATTTGCCTTTTATTTTTTTTATTTTCTTTTCTTTTCCCTCTAGATTGCATTAAAAGATGAGCTTTGAAGTTGCCCCCGAATCGACGACAGGCATTGCTTCCAAAGTTCTTGGAATGGATCTGACCTGTCGCCCGTTAAAAGTCTGCATTGTCCGCTGGACTTTAACGTATTTAAATTGCTAGTGACTAAAGATCGGTAGAACGTGATTTGGGGCATTGTCTAATGTGTATCCATCCATCTATCCTCGCCTTTGCATCACAACATAGGAAAAGACACTTTTTGTAGGATTGAAAGGGTGTATACACATTTTGTATATTCGGTTAGGGGTGTTATTTATTGTTTTAATTAGGTTGCAAGTCATGTGATTGAATAGAAATCAGGTTATTATAGAATTATGTTAGGTTATTTGTGGGTATAATTGGTTTTCAAAATTTAAAATATTGATTTTCTTATTGTTTTAAATAAATAATATTTATTAGTGAAATGATTTTTTCAGATGAGGATATTCACTTGTTTAATTAGAAGAATGGTGGATGTAAAGAAGTTTAGTGTATTATAATTTAAAAAATAAAATGGAATGTTAGGTGGTTTAGGAAAAATTGTATTTTGTAATTTGTTTGAATTAAAGTGTAATGTTTAATAGATAAAAGTGTGGGTTTTATTAAGATTGTGGTTTTTCAAAAAAAAAAAAAATGATCATATATAATTTGGATTTAGTAGAATTAAAATTAATTATTTGAATTAGTAAGATGTGGGTAATTAAATCAAGTTGTGTAAATGGAAAATAGAAATATTGAACTTAATATTTTAGCAAATAAAAAAAATGTGTGTGTGAGAGAGAGAGAGAGAGTGTGAGAGAGAGAGAGAGAGAGAGAGAGAGAGAGAGAGCTAGAAGCAAAGACTTCGCCTTGACTAAAATTTGGATTTGCAATCTTCCAAGTATTTAAGTTAAACACAAGAATGGTCTTTGATTATTTAGAAGCATAAATAAGAACACCTTCTACTAAGAAGGGAAAAGAGAACATCTTGTAAACCTTTACCTTCCTATTCTTATGGGAGACCACAAGTTTTTAAAGCATTATTGCTAAGTCCATGTAAAATTTGAATGATTACTTGTGTGTATTTTAAAATGGCCAAAAGCTCCTTAAGGACACAAAAGTCTCCATACAAGACTTTATCTAGCATTCCACAATACTCTCCATTATTAATAGTGTTATATTTAGACCCGTTAAGGGGCAATCTTGGGTTAATATAAATTCTTGTGGGGGTGATTGTGTTGTTTGGGTAAGACCAAATGAAGGATGGTGGAAGGTGAACTTTGATGGTGCATCTAAGGAGAACCTGGGGCCTTTAGGAGTTGGTTTTATCATTCGGGGTTGTCATGGAAACACTCTAGTGATTGGTGGGAAAAGGCTAGAAGATGGTACTAACAATGTAGCAAAAGTTGAAGCAACATTAGTGTCAATCAAGGTTGCAAAACATCTTGGGGTTAGAAGACTACATCTGGAAGGGGATTCTCTTATTATTGTTCAAGCAGTTATGAAGGGGACTACGAAGGCCTGACATTTGTAGAAATATATAAGCCTGATTGTTGAAGAGATAGCAACAATAAATGAATTCTGAATAACTCATGTAAAAAGAGATGGTAATAAGGAGGCTAATTATTTGTCGAGTCAGACTTTATCCTTTGAGAATAAAGGGGACATTAAAGTTGAGGATTTTCGATTGTGCAATTTAAACTAAATCACTACCTGACTATTTATTAGACTGAGCTCATAAATGGTGTGAAAATGACGGTAGTGTACGGGGGAGCAAATTTAATGAAGATAAGGTGGTGATGTATCTCAAATTCCGCCAAAGGACTTTGCATTTATAGCGGGGGAAGTCTGAAATCTCTACTTTAAACTTGGCATTTGGAGGTTCTTCTTAGTAGAAAAAGGTGTAGATTGGGAAGTGAGCTCTAAGACATATTGGTAAGGATGGAAATGACTTTCACACTCACATCACCAAAACAACAAAATCCTTTCTTCAGACATATAACAAAGAAAAGATTGGAGAAGATGTTTTGGTTTGAAGATAAGAAATTAATGATGAGTCTGATGATCATCCTGGGAGAGATGTTCAATGAGGTTGAAAATCGAAACAAGACCAACACATATGTGTTTTCAATGATAATGGCATGGGGCTTATAGCTAGGGGATTCAAAGGAAATGGTGCAAAGGGTGATCGAAGCCATTGTTCCACCAGAATTTCTTTGGGACATGTCTAGCATCCTTGACAGGTCAATTCCAGGGTTGGGAATCAACTTGGCCAAACAACAAGGTGGAATGCAAAAGATTGAGGGGACAAAATAGACCCCCTTTGTTTAGAGATTTGATGAAACTCGGTGAAGACAAAGGTTTAGGGAAGCGCACAAAGGATGGAGAGTGTTAGCATTGGTGGTGGAGCTCCATGAATAGGAGGTGGAGATTACAGAGATGAAACATGTTGTAGGATGGACTAAAGAGGATGAGGAGAGGCTACAAGAAAGGCTTTGAGCATGAAGAATGGAAGCGGAGGAACGCTTGAAGGCTTTGACAAGTGAAGGCAAGGCAGGCTCGTGACGATCAAATGGCTTTATTTCTTTAAGTTGGTTTGAATGATGAGTTTTCTTTTTGTTAGAGTAATTAGTTAGTTTTATTACTCTTTTTTACTTAAGCTATCTCTTAGGTACATTATAATTAATATCTTTATTAATTATAATGTGCAACCTAGCTTTTCTAGTTTTAGGGTTTTGTTCACCTTTATAGGTTGAACCTTGTAATTATTTTTTCATTATCTTGGAATACAATTTTCTCTCACACCGCTGGGATTTTCCAAGCTTTGCTTTTTGTGTCTTCTACTTCCTTCCAGTAATAGATCATTTGCATACATGTGTTCTTGGCAAACTGTGAAGTTGGATTTCTCAACTTCTACATGGTATCAAAGCTCCCCTACTGCTGCCTGTTCTGGTGTTTTGAAGCAGTTTTTTGAGATTAAAGGTTTCAAGTTTTTTTAGATCTGGTATTCTTTGCAGGACATTATTTTTTATTTCTTTTTTGCCTGCAAAAAAGAAATAAAAATTTTTTTGGCACTTTTTCTAGGCATTGAAGTTCTTTCAAAGTTTTTATATTGGATCTAGGGGGTCTCATTTTTTTTTGGAGCACTTTGGGCAAAAACTGACCTCACGGTTGCGTTCGAAAGGCCCAAAAACCCCTATTTCCATATAAAACTTGATCTATTTGACCTCCAGGGCATATGGGAGAATTTTTCTAGCCTATTAGGGTCGTACGACACGCAAATCAAAAAAAAATTTAAAAAATCATCAAAAATGCTGCAGCGCCCTTTTTTAGAGTGTGTGATCACCGTGTCACTGCCGCACCACCCCGACGCCACTCCTACGCCGCCCATCGACCACCTCCATTGGCAACTCACCACCCGGCAGCCGCAGGTGACGTCACTTGCCGAAAAAAATTTGCTAGCATTTTTTTTTTGAAATTTTCTAGCATTTTCAAAATTTCCTGGCGACCAGATTTTTTTTCGACGACCGGATTTTTTTCCGACCGACAGTCATTTAACGGTCATACGGCCGTCAAATTTTTTGTCGTGACTATTTTTTCCAGAGAGCTTCTTTTCGGAGGTGCAGTTGGTTTTTCAACCGTAACTTGTGCATACGATGTCCGTTTTTGGAAAATGAAATATTATCAAAAAAGTCTTTCTGAGCCAGACGTGATGATGCTAGTTTCATTTGTTGATTCATCCATTTGAGCTCTCATTTTTGGCATTGAAGTAAAGGCTTTAGTTTCCTCCCTCTCTACATCTGGCGTCCAGGTTTTCTTCTCATTTTTTGTGCTTTCAATAATTGATTACGTGTTGTATAGGGGTTAGATTTATACATTATGGGGGGGTGTTCTTTCTTTCTGTTATTTACTTCAGAAAAGACCCTTCTACTTCCGTCTACTTCTTCTCTCAATGTCGAACCCCTCTATGGCCCGGTTGACACCACACAACTACCACATCTGGAAAGGATAGATGACCAGATTGCTTATGGCAAAGGAGCTATGGTCATGCCTCAATGAGACTCATCTAGTTCTACAAAGGCCTTATGAGGTCTTATGCAAAGAAACAGGATGGATGAGGCAATGGGCCTCATTGCAATGAACATTTCAGATGGGTTGTTGTTCCACCTGGATGGTTTAACCATGCCTAGGGATATGTGGAATAAGTTTTCCACCTTTTTTGGCATAATGAATCAGTTCAGGGTTCTCCAGATAGATGCAGAGTTCACCTCCTTGGTACCTGAATCATTCACCAGCATTAAGGACTTCTTGATGAAGTTCAAGTCTCTTCGATCAATTTTATAGGTTGCTGGAAAGACAAAGTCAGATGATGAGTGTATCTTTATGATACTCTCAAAGCTTCATGGCCCTTATCAGATTTTCACTTCTACCTTCTACTCCACTATGGATGCACTGGGTGCACGACATGTTATGCCCTTTTTTGAGACTTTCTGTGACAGGTTGACTCATGAGTAGTCCAAGCTCAATCAGATGGATTCTCTTACAGATTCACAATCACAGGCATTGCTTTCCAAGACACCTCAGGATACACAGAAGCAGAAGTTGAAGTAGATATCTGATTCCTCTTCTCAGCACTCTACTGGCCCACCATCTTCTTCTAAGAAGGAGAAACAGAAGACTGAGAGCCCTACATGTTCCTATTGTCAGAAGGAACCTCATGATGAGTCACATTATTTTCAGAAGAGATTTGATGGCTATGAGAAATAGATTGTAGATTTGCAAGCTCTCCTTCAAAAGAGCACTATTTCCTCTCCATCCTCTTCCACCTCACAATGGTCTACTTTTCAGTCTTATGCCTCATCTTTGACATCTGGATAGGATTTTGGACAGGGTCATACATTACGGGCTTCCGTTGCATCCCCTTCACAAGTCCCTTGGATACTAGATTCAGGTGCTTCTCACCATATGGCATCTTCTCCAGAGATCTTCTCTTCTATTGAGGCTTCTCCTATTCCTCACATTCTCATGGGGAATAACACTGTTATGCCAGTCTGTGGGAAAGGTTTTGTAGGCATTTAGGATGGCACATTCAATGATGTATTGTATGTTCCCTCTCTATCTGCAAACCTCCTCTCAATTTATCAGATTACACTCAGTGGGTCAGGGAAGATAGTTGAGTTCACGCCAGATTCAGTCTTCATTCGGGATAGTGTGATAGGTGGCATTGTTGCTACAAGGACAGTGGATCATTCCACCTGTCTCTACACCTTCTCACACTTTGGTCCACCATATCCATTATCGAAGCACAACTCTCCTCTTATGCGAGTACATCATGTGGGACAGTCAGGTCACTTGAACCTCTGTGTTTTTCCTGAGACCACTTATGTGGCTGCCTCACCTCATCTTGTTGGGATTTCTTCTCTTCAGTGGGACTCTTCTTCAGCACTGCCAGACCCTCCAGCTCCATTCATCGAGCCACCAGGTGCAGTTGTTGAGGATTCTACAGAGGACACTCATCTCCTCTCTCCTGACAGTGTCAGCACACCTATCATACCACCTACATTGGGGGTTCCCTTTCAGGATCCTCATGTCTACTCCTTTGAGCATCAACTCAGCCTTCTAGTGACACCTCATCTTTCGAGGTTACCTCTTCAGTGCTCACTACCTTTCACTCCTTTGTATTGGCATCGTGGTGGTTTGTTCATTGATCCAGGGGTTCTTTCATTCTGGGGGGGCTTTGGAGCCTTGACCCTCTCTCATGGGGGGGGGGGTTGGCAGCACGCATTGTACTTATGGCTTTGAGAGAGTCTCTTGAAGTCATTTTTTGTCATTTGCTTTCTTTTATATCTCTTTTTGGAGAGGAGTTTTTCCCACTGGGTTTTCTCCTTTGTCTCCGATTTACAAAGATTTCCTTGTATTGGGTACCTGATCAGGCCTTGTTATCAGGACCCATTTCCTACTTTCATAGCTGTGTTAGGTTAGCTTACCTCCTGAGCTTCGCTTAAGGGGGGGTGTGAGAGTAATTAGTTAGTTTTATTACTCTTTTTTACTTAAGCTATCTCTTAGGTACATTATAATTAATATCTTTATTAATTATAATGTGCAACCTAGCTTTTCTAGTTTTAGGGTTTTGTTCACCTTTATAGGTTGAGCCTTGTAATTCTTTTTTCATTATCTTGGAATACAATTTTATCTCACACCGCTGAGATTTTCCAAGCTTTGTTTTTTGTGTCTTTTGTTTCCTTCCAGCAATAGGTCATTTGCATGCAGGTGTTCTTGGCGAATTGTGAAGTTGGATTTCTCAACTTCTACACTTTTTTGTAATGTGTTTAGTTGGGCTCTGTCCTCAATTTTTATGTATTGTTTTCTATTGATCTTGGGCATGTTGAAATGCCCAGATTGTGTTTTTGAAGTTAACTGCAATTGTCGAGGTTGTTTAGTAGGTGGTAGGGTTAGTAGTGGTTTCTATGAGACTAGAAGGAAGGTGGTTTTATGAATGGTGATTTTATGATAGGGTTATTGCTAAATTAAATGCTATGTAATAATAATTTTATAATTAATAAAATAAATACATGTTACCGATAAGAAGAAGAAATAGTGTTATATTTAAAAGAGAGGTAAGGACTTCAAGTGTAGGAAGCATGATGTGAGCACACAATCTCTTAGCTTTTTGGAAATGTCAAGACCTTGAATTTGTAAACAAAATTGATTGCAATAGATTCTTGAGAGCAAGAAGTGTCTAAAATTCCTAACCCAATAGAACCAACATAAATTTAGCCATTGAGTACCTTTATATTGAGGCAACTAAAGATGTTGTGTACAAATCTATGTAAGAGCTCACCCATGTAGAATGGGTCATAAACTTGACTTACAAAAAACATCAATGTCAATGTCACAATCTACTGAAATCCAACAATATACAAGAGAAAAATATATAGAAAGAACCAAAATTAAAGATAATGTTGCTTAGCAAGGATAACATTGTCTTCTAGTTTTATTTTTATCAATTCATGATAAATAAATGAATAAACTAATAAAATGATATAGTTTACATTGAATAATTAATTAATTATACTATATTGATTAGACCACTCTAATTAATTTATTATAATCATATAACTAAAAGTTATTAACTAAAATAATGCAATTCTAAAAAATAAAGCTTTTTGTCATTTCTAGAAAATAATTGAATTTTTTTTAAAGTAAATAGATGGAGAATCTTATCCAAACAATCTTTTGCATACAAACATATAAAATATTTCTTTTAATTAGAATTAAATTACTTTTAAAAGATGAATAAAAAAATATTTTAACTATAGTTCTAAAGCTTTTTATTGTTTAATTAATGTTTCAAGATTCTTAATTATTTATTTGGTTGTAGCTAATTCTATTGAAATAAATGTAATGCTTCCTTAAAGCTTACATTTAAGAAATCTCTTATTACCCCGAGAAAAGCACTATGGAAAAAAAATCTCTTCATATTTTGTATTTTTTCCTAGAGAAGATTATGAAAGTAGTGAATAAAGAAATTTTATATCTAATATAGGAAGGAGTAAATAAACAATAACAAAATTATCCTATATTTATCCTTCTTTTCTAACAATTTCTATATCTACATTAAAGAAGACAAGCTTTCAAATTAAATTCTCAAACTACTAAAAAAGAAGGTATCTAATGTAATCTAATGAAATTTTAACTTCAAGTGCTAGTTTTACTTTAGATGTAGAGCGAGATTGATGTCATATCAAGACAACTAGAGATGATGTGTACCAACCTATGTAAGAGTGCACCCATGTAGAATGGGTCATTAACTTGACTCACAAAAACCATCAATGTCATCATTGCAATATAATGAAACCCAATAATAATCAAAAGGAAAAATATATATATATATAGAACCAAAATTAAAGATAATGCTTCTTAGTAAGGATAACAGTGTCTTCTAGTTTTATTTTTGTCAGTTCATGATAAATAAATGAATAAACTAATCAAATGATATGATTTACAAGGAATAATTAATTAATTATATTATTTTGATTAGAACACTCCAATTAATTAAATTATTTTTATATAAATTAATGTTTTTTTAAAACAAAAGTGGTATTACCACTATATATATATATATATATATATATATATATATATATATATATATATATATATATATATATATATATATATATATATATATATATATATATATATATATATATATATATATATATATATATATATATATATATATATATATATATATATATATATATATATATATATAATTTAATAAAACTAGTTCAAAGGCTCAATCAGGAAAGAACTAGAAAGAAAACTCAATATCCTTGCCATATACAATTTTTCCCGAGGTTTCATAAGGCATAAGTTTAATACAAGATAATTTTAAAACTGTCCCCCCAAAATTACATAGGTTAGTAAGAAACCCTGACCCAAAGTCCATGTCAAATACAACTTTGCCCTATACATGATTTCAAAGTTGACCCCAAAATTACATTGGATGGCAATCGCACCGAGTTGCAAAACCATATAACATATGTAACAAAATTTATAACATTAATGTGCACTTATTTGATCATTTTAGTAGAACCCCAACCTAATTTTTCTGGCTGAGAATGAGGGGACCAACTAGAAGCATCCAAATGCCAACCCTGTGGCATGTCCATGGCCTACAAAGCAGAAGAACACAAGTCACCTTGACCGACAGCTGAATCCCGTTGCAAATCTGAGTGTATCCCACCAGCCAAGTCTGCAGGTTGAGCATTAAGATCAGGAACAACAACCAAATTCCCTGATGGTTGTTCACAACTAGGAGGCCGAGCATGTAGCAAATTGTGTTCTCGTGGTGGAGGATTATTTGGAAATTCAAATAAATCCAGCAGAGCATTGACCCTCATTTTAATTCTTTCCACTAAATCATAACCCAGTCTTCTACCCGAAATGTGAAGGGTGTGTTTAATGTGCCTAGAGTTCTGCTTCCCCAACGAGCGTTTGATATTGTCATATACCACCATGCAGTCGTGATTGGTGAGTAAATCATGGTGAGAGAATAGGCCACCAACCAGAGCCAAACCACCCCGTAAATCATAGCTTTGCATAACCCACATGAGTGCATTATCTTGCAGGTATTTAGGATTGACCACTTTAATGGCTAGGATCTCCAACAGGTGCACCGACTGGAGAAGGTCCATGGCATTGGAGAGAAAAATATCCACAACCTGCCCTGGGTAGATGAAATGCCTCGACTATGGCAATAGAAGTTCCTTGCCGATGACAAACTGAACAACGACCCTAATCTCATGGGAATGGTAGACAAACATGGAGGCCAACAACACATCATCAATTTGCAAAGGCAAGACTTCCTCCAAATTGTTTCCTTGCAGACGAATTTTGAAATTTCTCGGCAAGATTTCATAATGGTGTCGCCCACAGCCTGCATTTTAAACACTGAGCAGCCCTCGACTCCATAGATGCTAGCAAAAGAGATCAATATCAGAATGAAATGTTATTGAAAGAGGCATCATATTTAAAGTTGCCACACCATGACAAGTACGCAGACCAATCAATACAAATCCCCTATAATCTTTGTATTATGAT